>OX104066.1:39248363-39352808 GCA_944474145.2 Dicrocoelium dendriticum
GTGATGAAGCACGTGTTAGAAGGTTGGCCATCGAGGATATCAGATGCAGAACTCATCCTCTATCACCGGTGCCAAAACAGCTTATCAAGCGTTGACTCGTGTTTGCTTTTCGCTGAACGTGTCGTTGTTCCCTCAGCTTTACGACGGCCCATTCTCACCCAACTTCACAAAGGCCATCAAGGAATCACCCGCACCAAAGCAGTAGCTAGAAGTTACGTGTATTGGCCATGGATGGATGATGATATCTCACACCTGTATACACGGTGTGAAAACTGTGCGACCACGCAAAAATCACCAAACAAATTGGTCCCTGTGCCATGGCCAGCATCGACCACGCTGTGGTCAAGAGTACATGTAGATTTCGCCGGCCCAGTAAATGGTAAATCTTATCACATCGTGAATGACGCTCATAGTAAATGGCCAGCAGTTGGAACAATGCCGACGACCACTGCAGTCGCAACAATTAGACAGTTGCATTAAACATTCAGCCGATTCGGAATGCCGGAGACATTAGTCAGCGATAATGGCCCACCATTTACTAGCGAAGAATTCGCAACATTTTGTCGTTCTAATGGGGTGGCACACATACGCACACACCCTTTCACCCGCAATCGAACGGTCAGGTTGAGTGATTCGTCGACACGTTCAAGCGTGCACTTATCAAAGGGCGAGGCGACGGCCCCAGGGACGATTGAATACACACATTCCTAATGATGTATCGAATCACACCACACCCCTCTTGTAACGGAAGGTCACCGTCGGAAATGTTGTTTAACCGTCAGATCAGGTCAAGTTGGGACATATTCGTTCCGGAGGTGAGAGAATTAGCCAAGTCGGAAACAATAGAATCTGCGCAACCCAAACAGCACGTAATAGCGAGAAGATTAAGACCAGGTGACTTGGTATGGACAAGAGAATTCCGGCCGTCGCAAAACAGATGGACGCCAGGTGTAATCACCAGACGGATTGGTCGAGTCACGTACCTAGTAGAGGTCAACGGTCAGACATGGCACAGGCATAGGAATCAGCTCAGACACCGCTCTGATAACAATCAGTATTTACCTCGTCACAATTCCCAGTTTGATTTTCAGTTAGTACTGGAGGAGTTCTCATTGCCGAAACCGACAAATGCAGATTCGGATCGAGTGGAAAACGAAAGCCAAGCGTTGATGTCAGATTTGGATGCGGTTCACAGACGCCCCGTACGCAACCGCCGACCACCCGATCGTTTCATCTATACTTAACGGTTGGCAAATACAGGCAGATGTGTCAAAAGAAGAGAGAGGTGTCGTATACGGGCCCAACCCAACATGGAGTGCTGTCATCCAATCAGACCATACAACTGTCCAGCCAATCACCACTAAGCTGGAACCAACGAAACCGATATACCCCAGTGAGTCTGGTAAACACGGGAACTACCTGTTGACACTTTGTTGACTCTGCTTGTCAGTATCTCTTGATCCGCTGTATCAATACTACCGGTCATTTCCACGATCTAATATTCTATCCACCTACTAGAACAGTTCGGGTCATATCACTTACCATAAAAGTTTTGATGTGGCGATATAAATATTCTACTAACCGTTTTGCTTCTGTGTGGTGCACCGTTGACCTGATTCCTCTGACTCCGAAAGTATAGCTAACTCTAGAAATAGGGTCGACTCAAACTGCCTTTTGTTATCTGCACCATAGTGCATGGTCCATTGAAGCGCTACCGTCTCTGCTGTAACTTCAGCAAGGAACTCTGCCATGGGCCAAGGAATGTAACAATCGATACTAGTTATTCGGTAGCTATATCCACTGGACGGCGGCAGCGGACCGACAGTTTCGATATGAACATGACTACAACCACCGTTACTCCCACGTCACCGATTGGCAGGAGCTGGACTAACGATTGATGCATATGTGCCCCCAACTTGTCCAAATTCAAATCTCCACTTATTGAGGCATTACAAACCTGCATTACATGATTTAACTGTTATTGGGACGCGTGATCACTTAACGAAACCATGTGTACATGTTAAATCAACAGTAACTTCACCGTTAGGCGTTTTCGTACATCCAAATTTGATCTTATACTTTACCAACGGTAAATTGTTAATCGGTTGCTTTTGAGTTCGTGATAAATCCATTGTTTTGCGATCGCCTAAAGAAGTGGTCTTATATTTCAATTACTATATTTGAGGATCCCGCAAAAATGACGAAACGACAGAGAAAGACTGTGAAGTAAGCTTTGCTCATACTGGTAACTATTGGCAGATAAAGTTAATGTATAATTTTGTACCTGCTACTATCCGTTTGAATGCTATGTAGTTGATAGAGAATATCGGCTGACTAAATGCAGTGGGCTTACGGGTAAACGTTCTGTGTGTATACTTGTATATGGAAGTATGTTGCTAGAGTGTTTTATTAATTACGTCCGAAACTAGGATCGGCGGCACTCACGTGCCGACGTGCCCCGGCGCGCTGAATTGCCGACTGTCCAATGGCACAAATTGCTTTGCAGAACGTCTCGGCAGGGGTGAGATGGGACGCAGAGACGGCAGTTGTGTGTCTACGTTCGCAGGGCACACCAAGGGAACCGAGCCGTTCGGCTGTGAGAAGTGAGTGTTAGCCAAACACCGAAGCCGCACTGGACATGTCCTGCTTCGATCGCTTGGTAGTCGGTTTTCACGCAGATGATAAAGCCAACACAAGGGATCCCTGTGCAGTGGTTAGTGGCTTGCTACTTTAGCAATTGAGGAGAACAGGCTGGCGCTATGCAATGACCGATGGTCGCCGGTTGCTACCGCAACATTTAGCAAAAGACAATCGCGACAAAAGCTGTCATAGCCTAATGGCTGGCATCTATAAAACCCGGAAGCTTTCATTATGCTGCTTTCGCTGCTAAATGGAATTATACTGCCAGGTGAATTTACTAAGATTACAGTCTTGTTCGTTGTACCGTCTCGATCAAGTGCGTGTTACAACGGAAAATTCACCCTTCATGTATGCATAACAGCGAATACTTGACTTGACTTGACAATGCTCTTAGATTTCAGTCTGCCCCGACGCAATAGTTGCACCATTCGACAACACACCAATTTAGTCATGAACGCAACTATTGCCTTCACAGTCAAATAATGGCTTATTGTACAAATTAAACATGCCTTCTATGGAGTTTCTTGTGTGCAATCGAGAATATATATTTATTCATTTCTTTACCTATATTTACATGAAATGTGTGCAAAGTCTGTATATATCAATGAATTAAGTCTTCAAAGTGCCCTCCGTCGTTTTGGCTGCAGAGCAGCATTCGCCGGATGGTGTTGGCGAGCACTGTCTGCAATGTCCAACGAAATCTGGCCATATTCCTTCACAATGTGCTCTTTCAGTTCGGCTTGGCTGTTGGGTTTTGTTCTACAAACCCTAGGCCTCATTGTCCCATAAGGAAGAATCCATGGGATTCAAATCCGGTGACCGCGCGGACTACCCTATCGGTCCTCCGCGGACAAGCCTTTGTCCACTGAAAATCTCGTTCAGGTAGGCACGAACCGATTGCGCCGAATTTGCAGGTGCGTCATCCTGCTGCAATCAAACTTTATTCTGTAACCGTTCCACTGTAGCTACTGTAGGACGCTGGTCTGCAACATTTCCATATACGAGAATGCTAAAAATGTTAGACATTAGTACTGTTAAACAACAACCTACTGGACACACTCCAGGAAAAGAAAACGGGCCCAGTGATTTTTTGACCAGTCAAACCAACCCAGGCCACGGGCTTCGCGCTATGTTACACACGTGAAGCGCTACATTGCAGTGGGTTAGTTGTTGCCAAAATCTGCTACGTATCTTTGCTATGCAGACAGAAAAGCCCCTCATCGGTGAGCACAACGGAATGCACCTTCAGACTGTTTAGAATCCATCAGGTGAATT
Organism: Dicrocoelium dendriticum; assembly: GCA_944474145.2. Lineage (NCBI taxonomy): Eukaryota > Metazoa > Platyhelminthes > Trematoda > Plagiorchiida > Dicrocoeliidae > Dicrocoelium > Dicrocoelium dendriticum. The sequence goes on from OX104066.1 coordinate 39,252,279, forward strand.
CCAGGCACTTCTGTGAATCGCATGTGTTCAACACTTGCACCTGCAGTGCAATGTACCGTCGGAATTTTTCCCTTCAATATTCGATGCACAGAATACGGTGTGGTTTCACAAGGTTGTGCGAGTTGCTGAATGTTTAGATGGTTCTTCCTGCATACCTCTTCCACTACCGCGCAAGATGCTACTTCAACCGTGACGGCGAGAGGCCTTCCGGTTTGTTTGATGTGGCAAACGATACCAATTTTTTCCAATTTCTTCACCACTCGATGCACATACCGCTGGTTAATGGCCGCGCAACGCGGTGCATAGTGTTATGGCGCCGGGCGGTTTCTGCCGTGTTGGACCCACACGCACAATACAGCTGCACAATGATCAAGCGCTGATGTATCGGCACATTAGGTAACTGCGGTTGTGGATACATCGACGACACAGGTGTAAGCTCGTGCTCTATTTCTAAAACAGCGAGCCACTAACCACTGCACAGGGATCCCTTGTGTTGGCTTTTTCACCTGCGTGAAAACCGACTACCAAGCGATCGAAGCAGGACATATCCAGTGCGGCTTCGGTGTTTGGCTAACACACACTTCTCACAGCCGAACGGCTCGGTTCCCTTGGTGTGCCCTGCGAACGTAGACACACAACTGCCGTCTCTGCGTCCCATCTCACCCCTGCCGAGACGTTCGGCAAATCAATTTGCGCCATTGGACAGTCGGCAATTCAGCGCGCCGGGGCACGTCGGCACGTGAGTGCAGCCGCTCCTAGTTTCGGACGTAATTAATAAAACACGCTGCACAAATGTAACGGGGGATGCCGAGATTTCGCTTGTGGTATATGGGATATTGAACAAAGCCGAGAACTTTAAAGGAACAAAGCCACATTATGAGTACAATTCACCTGATTAAAAAATCCCGTAGTATGACCTAAATGATAAGTTTGACCCGGATGCATAACAAATGAGGATCAACTGCGGGGCGTTTCAGGAAGATCACCATGGAGCTTACACGAAAACATGCGTAAGGGCACCTATCACCGAGGTGCTACGGAACACAGACTAAGGCGCCGTTTGTCACGTTAGCTCGTCTCCCTATGTGCATTGGATATGTTTCATAACGTAACTACAGCAGCGCGCCATCACGACATGTTATTAACGCGGATAATATGTGGGTGGACACAAGGTAAGTGGAAAGAACTTCCTATTGCTGGTGCGCAAGAAGAAAGGAAACGTTACAAAAAACATCCCGGGATAGGACTTGCGGCATACGACATTGCAGAATAAGTCAAGATAAGAAAACAGTGATTGCTCACGGTGTTCCTGAGCTTACTGACTCCTCTTCCGACGATGCCCAGATGCATGACCGCGAGCAATGACACTACATCCGGGAGGCTCTTTCTCTCGAAAATGTGGTGGTCAACTCGTTGACAAGGATCCCCATATCACCAAACTATAAGGGGTGCGGTCCCAGACTGTTGAAACTTGTGTTACAGTCAGAACTAATGGCACAAACGCTACTAGCGAACTGGATTAAATTCCGTTGCAGATTGCCAACAGAAATTCGGCTGAAAGCAGCAGGAACACCAACACCCTCTAATGACAATTCAGTAGAGGCACAACTCTTAGTGAAAACGCCAACTGCAGGACCCGACTCGGGGACGGTTTCAAGAGTAGCCATACTATCCGGAGGGGCACAGCAGAGCACGAGCAAACACCGGGATTCGGGGCATCTGATACCTGCTTATATATCAAATACTTCTCGAGAGTATGCAACCCATCCAAAAAACGATTAGTCGCCGACCCTTTAATGGTCGGCGTAAACTCATTTGCTTCATCCATCCAATCTAACACACTTTTGGTCTCCGAGAAGCTCTCATGCATGTACACAAATGCCCAAGGTCTACTCAGCAAATTAGCTGAATTAAGACTTCGACACGCGTCTGCAGCTTGGGACCTCATCGCTGTCACCGAAACGTGGTTGCGCTGCGAGATAACCGATGCTGAAATTGCACTAACGGGCATGTCCGTTGTCCGGAAGGATCGAACCAGCAAAGGTGGTGGGGTAGCCCTTTACTTTCGTAACAACATGCAATGCGAACGCATAAACGATTCGGAAATCGACGTACCTGACGCCATTTGGTGTAATTTCCGGCTAAGAGGGAACGATCTTGGCCTATTGGTTGTTGTTTACCGCCCACCATCGTCTACTCCTGAGATGGACTGCAATTTGATGGCTGCGTTGAGGCAAGTGATAAACAGGAAGTACAGTCACATTCTAGTCACCGGTGACTTCAACTTACATGCCCTCGAATCCCAGGCCACACCAGGAGAGCAATTCAAAGCAGATTTGCAAGATCTGTTTTCAGACTACCCTCTTTATGGCCACGTCACTACGCCCACCAGATTCAGGGGAACTGACAGGCCATCCATTTTGGACCGAATATTCACCAATGAAGAATTAATGGTCGAGAGAGTGATAACCGATACTCCTTTGGGCCGCAGTGATCATGCGACGCTATTGTTTCATTACATGTGCTACGCGGATTATCCTAAAGAGCATGCCGAGGAATATCGTGTCGTAACCAACTATGAAGACCTGTCCGACCTAATTGATGCAACAAGCTGGTCGTTCTTAGCTGAATTAACCCCTGAGGTGGCCTGCGGTGAATTCGTCAACATATTTACCAAGCTCGTGGCAAGGACATCTGAAACCAAACTCTACCGGCCTAGAAGGATGAAGTCTTTCGTAAGGAGCAGGACACGTAAGTGCATGGCATTAAGGGACTTGGCATGGCACACCTACATAGCCTCCCCGAACGACCATACCTGGGATGTCTACACAATACAAAGGAACCACTGTGTCAAACTCGTCCGGGAGGATAAACTGAAGAACCAACAAGGTCTAGTGGAAAAGTTTTGCTCCAATCCCAAACTGCTATACAGACACGTAAACAATTTGCGCCGTGTTAAGCGCGGTATTCCTGCTCTGCACACAGCATGCGGGTTAGTCCAAACCGCACAAGAGGCGGCCAACGTCCTTGGACAACAATTTGGCCGTACCTTCCAAAGCGCGCAATCACCATACATCCTGCCTAAGCAGATAACGCCGCCATCAGGGCTTAATCACATATCGTTTACCTCCGCAGCTGTACTGAAGAGGCTGATGTCTCTGCGCGAGTTCAGCTCCCCGGGTGCGGACGGCATTCGCCCGAAGGCGTTGAAAGTTGCTGCCATGAGTTTGGCAGGACCATTAGCAATTTTCTTTCAACGATGTCTGAACGAGATGCACGTCCCCACGATGTGGAAGCACGGAATCATCACGCCTATCTACAAAAGTGGCAGTCGTGCTGAACCAGCAAATTATCGCCCGATAACACTACTTCCTGTGATCTCCAAGGTTATGGAGTCCATTGTAGCTGAGGCTTTAATGGGGTACCTGGAGAACAACAAAATTCTCGTTCCGGAACAGCATGGATTTCGCCAAAATCGCTCCTGTACAACTAATCTCTTGATTGCTCGTGCAAACTGGACGGAATCTGTGGACGCTGGTGTAGGAGTCGACGCGGCCTACTTGGATTTCTCAAAGGCATTCGACCGCATAGACCATCGCATTCTCCTCCACAAACTCCAGAAATATGGAATCGGCGATCCTGTTCTGGGCTGGATAGGAGACTTTCTCCTGCAACGTCACCTGAATGTGAGGGTTAGAAGCAACCTATCAGAATCCATCGAAGTTCAGTGCGGCGTACCTCAAGGCTCGGTACTTGGACCCCGCCTGTTCCTGGTCTTCATAAATGATCTCGCGAGTGTGCTATCTTCTAACTGTTTGCTATTTGCTGATGACCTAAAGGTATGGCGCACTATAGCTGCAGTGGAGGATCACACAGTCTTACAGGAGGACCTGGACAAAGCGTACACATGGTCCATCGAGAACATGCTGCATTTCAACGTCACCAAGTGCAAAGTTCTCAGTATACGGCACAAGAGTATGCACAACTACCGCCTAGGACCACAAATTCTACAGCGGGCTTCTCACGAGTGCGATCTCGGTGTGATTGTTCAAGATGACCTCGGTTGTTCGAGGCAGACTGAAAAGGCAGCTAAGAAAGCGAACCAGTACCTCGGCCTTCTTCGCAGAGCCTTCGGGAAGTTTGACCCTTCGATCTTTCCAAAAATGCTTAGTGCGTACGTGAGGCCGCACGCGGAATACGCTATCCAAGCGTGGCAACCCTGGCTCAAGCACCATCTCACCGCGCTCGATACTGCACAACGTAGGGCAACGAAGAGCGTCAGAGGTTTGACCAGCCTCCCCTACCCACTCAGGCTGAAGACCCTCAAAATATACAGTGGACGTTATCGGCGTCTAAGGGGCGATCTCATAATGGTGTACCTAATACTGAGAGACCCCAACCACCCATGCCATTCCCTTCTAATACTCAGTCAAAACACCTCGCTAAGAGGTCACCAGTTTAAGTTAGTCACGCAGTACAGCCGCCTGGAATGTCGGCGAAACTATTTCTCCCTTCGAGTGGCACAGCCTTGGAACGCCCTCCCGGAACATGTAATTAATGCACCCACCCTATCCCTTTTCAAAAAACGCCTTGACGATACCCTGTCACATTTACACTACGTGCTATAGCCCATGACCACCAGATGCTGGCACTAATGCACAACAGACAGGGGATAGTGCCATAACCCTACCAGAGAATGAGTCACTCCAAACGCCTTGCACGAAATTTGATAAACGCTACTATTATAGAAACTGGATTTCTGTATCCTGTCGGCCCAAGATAGTTGCACACGAGTAAGCGTTGTCCTTGCTATCTATTTTATTTTTCTCGCCTATGATGTGAACAATAACCACTCCCCTGTTGCTTTATGTGCGTACATTCTCATTTCAAACTCCCTTTATACGACAGTGCAGTTACATCTGTAAGCGCCCGAACTGACGACTCCATTACGCTTTCGCTATCTTTTTTTGTCACGCTAAACAACCTACGGGACATGTCAAGCACCTGCATTTTTACCCGTTATAAATCAGTCCATTATTCATTATCCATTGCTGGTTTTTTCACATGCGTGAAGGCCGCCTAGCAATCGACCGAAACATGACACGTTCAGTGCGGCTGTGGTGTCCGGCTAACATCCAGTTCTCACAACCAAACGGCCTGCGTTCCCCTGGTTTGGCCCTGCGATCGAGGCATGACGCATTCATTGCAGCTGTGGTGTCCGGCTAACGTTCGGTTCTCACGGCTGATCGGCTCAGTGTGTCTTGTGATTGTAGACGCACATGTCGCGCCTCTGCGCCCCACCTCACCCCTGTCGGCAAAGCAATTTGCGTCATTGGACGGTTAACAATTCAGCGTAGCGGAGCACGTCAGCACCTGAGTGCAGCCGCTCCTAGCTTCGGACATGCTTAATAAAACACCCTGTACAGCGTTTTGGCGACGTTCTAGCTTCGTTTGGTGGCGTTTTTGTCCACACGTTTTTTTCGATGGAGGTCGTTGGACTTCTGCTTTTTTCGGCTGGGTTGGGTGTTCAATTCGAAATAGCGAGTAAACTTTAAGATCTAGCAGCTTCACTTTGGCAAGCATAGAAATCCAATTCTAACGCCGAGAACTGAAAGGCTATATAACCGATCAGAATCATTATAGCAGCCTGATACACGAAGAGAAATCGAAAGAGCAGGATTCATCTCAGTCGCACCCTGATGCCTGTTGGTTCATCCACCAGCTGGCCATGGAGGCGATCAGATATTGCAAATCCGACCCCATGTTCACGTGGTGCTAAAGCGGCATTGCCCACCCAGTAGAATGTGTAGCCAGCACCTGCTTCATGTAACTTACCTTGCTCAGCGAGCCGAGTTTCATTGAGCGCCGCAATATCGATGTTGTAGCCCACCAGCTCCATATATATGTGTATGTTGTGTGTGTTCGTGGTTGGTGGCATTCGAATCTCCCTTTGCCTATCATTTCAGTCGAAAAACTACGACCGGAGGCCTGAGGTGCGGTGGATCCAGTAGCCACGACTCACATCGCAAAATAATACATAACAACAAAACAGTTGAGTTGAATGCAAACAGAATGTAGAGAACATGGAGGCAAGGAGGAAGTGCGTTAAACTAAGCAAAAGAGAATTAAAACCAGATGCAAGAAACCTAATGCAGGAACGCTACTGACTGTGTGAGTGCGCCATGTCTGATACGGTCTCCAACTATTGGTGTGGACCATCCTGACGCCCCATCCACGAAGACGGCACGCACCAGCCTAACCAAGTCTCTCGGTCAATTTCTTCATGTCTCTCCTCCACCTCATGGACTGCACACCTCATGCCTTCGACCATCTGGGTGTAGCCACGGCGTATAATGCACCGAGGAAGCCGATCTACCGGCATACGGAGGACATGGCCTAGCCGACGCAGATTATTAAGATTCAGGAAACATTCGAGTGAGGTACCGGAAGGATTTTTGTCAAAAACCAACGGGCAGACCTTAGCACTGCTCAGCCGGTGTTCCCACCAGATGTGGGCAATACTATGCAAGCACCGGCGGTCAAATACCGCCAAGCGGTTAATTTCTCCGCCGCGAACTGTCCAGCTCTCCGATGAATACGGTAACACCAGCCTTATCGCATCGTCATACACCCTACCTTTCACTGAGAGGCGGATATCCAGATGTCTCCAGATATTGTTGAGTCTCTGGAGAGTCGCACGTGGCTTGCTGATGTGCGAATTAAGCTTTGTGATGTGACCGCCACAGCTGACAAAGTTATCAAGGTAAATGAACCGATCCAGCACTTCCAGTGGCTGTTCAGGTAATAGCTAAAATCAGAGGTGTGTCCGTCCAGTCCTGCAACAGTACTTGGCACTTTGAAGGTGCAAAGCACACGTCGAAGCGTACAACGCCACGCATCAGTCTAGTGTTAGAAATTTTGAAAAATCTGGAAATTTTTGCCTTCAAATTTCGCTTGGAAGCTTATTTTAAAGAGACTGAGTGTGAAAACTTTAATCTGTTCTATCAATTATTTGATCGCTGTCATCAAGACAGATGCATGACGGTCCCGAATCAACCTGGTCCTATCGCTGCAGTACTAAACGATATCTAGAAATCACTTGCCTCGTGTGCCGTTTCTCCATTCGCGAACGCGGATTTATTGTAATCGCCTGGTATGAAAACATTGTTTTGACAACATTGAGGAGGATACTTGGTTAGTTCATCTCCGGGTGATGTAAAGAGCTAAGAAGTGCCCACTTCATCGGAATCAGTTCTGTCGCTGATGTTCGCGTCAAAAATATCGCTGGAAACTTGCTTTTGGCGAAATTTACTGCGAATAAACTTGTTCTTTTAGTCGTCGTTGTTACTGAGGCCTGTCTTTTGACCACTGGACGCTATCCAGCTACCCATCGTCTTCCATTCGTCAGAGGCGGATTTACTTGAATCGATTCTTGGGACCCGCTCCGTGTGTTTGAATTGATCAGCTGATCTCCAGTTACCCTTGTATCGGTGCCTGCTCTCTCACAAGGATCCTGTTGTTTTATTCTTGGAGTTCATTTCGGCTTTGTGACGTGGTGAATCCGTTTCAATACACTCGGGTCATACTTGGTCTTTCGGACTGGTGCTCTCGTCGATTGCATAGCTTGTCACCGTAAACCGGTTCACAACTTTGCTGCTTATCTATCACATTCGCTTCTTTCTCTGAAGCCTCTCCATCGCAATGGTCGTCAAGCGCTGCTTAAACTCGCTGTGTCCTCTTTCCGACTACTCTGGTCATGTGTGACAAAAGGGGAGTCTAAAAGCGGTTACAGATTCGTCCGGGGGCATGCAGTGCGATATCTGTAACTGTTGGTTCCATAAGGCTTGTACTGGCTTGGATCGCAGATAGTATGCTCTTCCGTCCAGTAGCTAGAATTTAACCTACCGTTGTAGTGACTTGTGTGCGCAGGAATTAGCGTTACACGCAAGTAAAGAGCAGTCCTGTTTCTCTGAAATGCTCGCTTTCTCTGATTGCCTCGACAGACAGGAAAGTTGATTGGATTGTGAAGGGGCTGGACCGCTCAGGTCTTCTCTGTCAGGGGACAGTAGAAGACACTGGCAAGCTGTCAGACCCTGCATGTTTATTCACCGTCAAATGTCAGTATACCTGTTAGCAACGACCCTATTGGTAACGAACCCTCAGATAGCGTGTTTGATTCGGCTGTTAGCGAGGGAAAGCAGCAGGTTTCTACGTTCGGGTACATTTATCCTCGTAACCCCTCGACCAACCTAGTACAGGCACGCAACACCCTTGCTAGTGCCATTTTGTCCCGGACAAGGCATGGTGGACAGGCCTGGACGCAATATTCTAGGTGGGGTCGCACAGACGCTGAGAAGAACATCACAAACATATTAGCCGTTAGGGCCCCGAAAGAACTATGGAAACGCAACATCTGGAACCCTGTACTAGCCGCCTTCTTCCAGTTGTCTCCAATGTGTAGTGTGGAACAGTGCGCGATACCTAGATCAACCTGATGAGTCACCTGATGAAGTGCAATCCCATCCAGCACATAACTTGCGGAGGAATCAGACGTTCCGATACGCAGCACTGAACACTTTGACCGGTTTATGGGCAGCAACCACAAGACACAACGTTTCGCTTTTGACACAAACGATTGGTCAGGCTAACATATCAAGATATCAATAGCTTCTCATTTGTTTCAACTATCCCTACCCAGTCTGTCCTGAATGACAGTTTTCCACCTCCATTCTATATCGAGACGTCCTGAACACTAATTGTCTACCTTGCCAACATTCGCTTGCCCCATTACCTGGCCGGTTGATTCACGCTTCCAATGTATTTTTCACTCAACTCTGTAATTCGACCCGGCGAACGACTAGCTGGTTAAAAAGAACGATGATGGAGGAACGAGCCGATAGAGGTGCCATCTAGCTGTGCTGTTTTACAGGCTTGTATTCCCATTTTAGGCGATAAACTTTATTAACGCAAATTGTCCAATTCACTGACCACTCACTAAAGATTAGTCACTGATGGTCAGGCAATGGTGATTGGTTGGTGAGTTAGTTGCATGTTTCGATAGAGGTAAATTTGCTATAATTTTGTTTGGCGGCAGACTGATCTTCCAAGTCTCGTACTTATATTTACCCACGTAAAATTCCATTTTACCTCCTGGGGGTAATTGCGCACAGGTTGAGAACCACTGACATAGTGGGTAAAAACTTGGAAGAGCGTTCAAACTATTCACTGTCAACTGTTATAACAGTAGTCAACACTATAAAAAAGCACTCTCTTCAAGATAATTCCTTCCAGAAATTGTGTGAGGAGAACAGTGAAGATTTCCAGATTCTACTGTTGTAGCTATCTTCGCTGTTTTATTGTATTCTGGGACACCATCATCACATTCCTTTCTGGAACCGATTATGAAAGAAAACTGTGTACAGTTAAGCCAAGATGTGTTTTATCTGGCTGATGCTTTTGAAAAACGCAACTTATTAAATAAAAGTCTCCAAGGCAAGTTAAGTAATCTCATCTCAAGCAAAAGATCTATTGTCGCTTTTCCTAAAAATCTATAAATGTGTGCTCAAAACATAGGACTTCGGGAATATTCAGAGCTCCTAATTCGCGCTCCAGACAAGGAGAAGCTGAAGGATAAAGACTTTAGTATTTATGCTAGTCATTTACAATAACTGCAAACATATGAAAGGCAGGTTTCATGATCTGATTGACAAAGAAATTATGATTTGGATTCTGGATCAATTTGCTGTACAACCCTGCAATGTTGGAGTTAAAATCCAAGAAAGTTTCATATAGCTTCAAATTGACACACCAGCAGGATTCAGATTCACGCAATAGAAAAGGGATTTCAGGATAAAGATTGATGCCCCCAACAGATATCCCGGACTGTAGGAAATAGTTGAAATATATTTCCCTGTTTTCTAACCACATACTTCGTTGAATGTGTGGACTAAGCAGAGTGGTTTCGCTAACAAAAGGTATGAACAGATCGGACAGTACAGCAAAAAAGAATATCTTCGACTCTCGCTGTCAAGTCTGGATTCGGACATAAGCAAGCTTGCTCAAAGATATCAGGCTCAAGGTTCACATTAATACCTCAACAAACATGTTGTTACGAAGTTACTACGCTTCCTAATTCATTACATGCCCTACAGTTAGAAACCAACAATAATTGAATACTATTTTGAACATTAATGGTGAAATTGTGTAATTACAGACCACTTGTCTGTCTGAAGCTGCCATAAATTGAATGTTATCTTGAAACAGGGAAGATTAAAAATGAGGTATGTAAAGGGAAGAGCAGTAATATCAATACAAAAATGATAGCCATCATAGCAAATTACTAATATGACCACTGAAAATCACAGATTTGAGTCTGTTAGGCGTTGCGGATGACTTAAATCGTGGTGATTAAGGGTGGGGCCATGAGAAATGAAAAGTTTCAGAAGGGGCCACAGCTAACTAAAGGTTGAGAATGCCTGGTCTAGCCGGTCGAATGCCTTTGAGAAATCCGGGTAGGCCGCGTCGACTCCTACACCAGCGTCCACGAATTCCGTCCAGCTTGCATGCGCTATCAGCAGATTAGTAGTACAGGATCACATTCGGCGAAATCTGTGCTGCTCCGGAACGAGAATTCTGTTGTTCTCTAGGTACCCCATTAAAGCCTCAGCTACAATAGACTCCATAACTTTAGAGGTGCCCGGAAGCAGGGTTATCGGGCGATAATTTGCTGGTTCAGCAGGGCTACCACTTTGTAAATTGGAGTGATGATCCCGTGTTTGCACATCGTGTGGACGTGCATCTGGTTACGACAGAATTGCTAGCGATTCCGCTAAACTCATGGCGGCAACTTTCAATGCCTTCGGCAAAAGCCGTCCGCACCAGGGGAGCTGAACTCACCAAAGGGCATCAGCATCTTCAGCACAGCTGTGGAGGTGACTTTGAAACAGTGTAACAGTCGAAATTGTCAATAATTTTCTGTTGATATCTGTTGAATCTGCATTAGCTAAGTTAAAAATGCTGTTCCAACGCAAACGTAACGGCTGATTTAAAGACCCACCATAAACGTTTAATTTAAATTGGATTACCCAATCACCGTGCGGCCGCACTGTAACTCGTCTCTCGCTTTGCCTTTTGTGGTCACTCCAATTCTCCTCACAAAATATTGTGCGTGCGCTCGTTCGAACCAGTTCGACGAGCTCTACTCAGTGCTTCCCAACTCTTGGATCTAACCGGTGTGGATTATACTCTTTCTCCAGTTCCCAGTTTTCGGCATATTCTTTGCCGAATTTCACTTGTGTAACTACATCAGACCGGTCTTTCGGAAAAGATTTTGGTCTCATTCGGAAGAAGAAACTGAGGGCTCCCAAACTACGTGGGAACCATCCCTGCAAGTTGCAGCATAACAAAGTCAGACCCTTTTTGCTCCGCTCATCAACTGAGCAGCTCTCAGAAAGCTTATCAGCGCTCCACCTGCATCGTCGCTTAAGGCAGGCCGATTAACACACGCTGCCGCTTTGTTTGTGTGTGTACCACTGCAAGCCTATTGATCGCTGAATCCGACAGTCTGCGCGTTCCGACCTCCTTCTGCCTCTACGCCTGACCTTGGTGCGGTTGAACAAATCTCAATTCGTGTGCGTGTTCTGACCTATTCGTACGTCACCCCAGCGCAAAATACACTCACCAAGGCTTTGTTGTAAACAAGAGGACAACTAGCATTCCTATGGTTCAGCGTCGCCTATGTTGTGCAGACAACTGCAGTAAAGTGCTTAAGGTCAGTATTACCTGTTCCAGCTGCATTAAATCGTACTGCCCGCAATGTGCAGGCAAATCTGTCCAAGAAGTGAGACAGACAAACCGAGTTGCTGACACAATTTGGTTTTGCCCATCATGTCAAGTGATTCCAGTTGTCAACTGTTTATCATTGCTAATGAAAAAATGCGATAGGATGACTGAAATAATCGCGCAATTTGTAAATACTAAGGTTGCTCCCTCGGAGGTAAATATGGCCACGATAATACCTCACCCGGTCAAAGTTAGTTCTGCGTCTAAACCGAAGAAAAGAGCTAGACGATCCAACCGCACTGCAGCGTCTGTGACTCTAAACCCACTGGGTCACCTCACTCCCATCAGTGGGCAAGCCTCAAACATGCCTGCGTCCACTTCTCCAACCATAGACGCTTCACTTGGAGATTCAGCCATGACACCGATAGCTCACAGCCGAAGGAAATCCGGTGCAGATAACAAGCAGGTAACGTACGCATCGATTGCATCGACAAACACACCGGGAGCGACACACACAAGTTCATCTTCAGTACCGAGCGCGCGTGGCGCAAAGCAGCTTTCACTCTCAACTCCAGTGGTGCCCTCTAAACAATCTGAATTGCCGGCAAAAACTATAAAGCCAACACTCGCTAGACAAAACCACGCTGCGCTAACTCACGTGTGCACCAATGTTCCCGAATCCATATCTGGCACAATAAAAGGCAAGTTGCAAGACTATCGCAACCAGTGGAGTTCCATCTGCGAGGCGATTGGCATTCGGGTTGAGCCTGCAATGCTGCAACGCGTAGCACGTCACCCGACCTCAGTGCACTCTGGTGAACCTCGAATTCTTCGAGTAACACTAAACTCAGCAGATGAGACAGAGGCTGTCCTGCTCTCAGCAGTTCGTCTTCGCAACTCACCGAGCGGAGTGCGCATATTACCTGATCTACCTTGGAAAGACCGCGCAAAAGAAGCAGTGGAGCAACGCGGTATTGCTACTAGAGATAGCAAGAAAACAATATTTGTTCATGGTGTTCCCGAGCTCCTGCATTTTTGCGATCACGATGCACAAACACATGACCGAGAGCAGTGGTGCTACATCCGCGAAGCACTCTCTGTTAACAATGTTATTGCCAAATCCCTAACAAGAGTTCCGTTATCACCTAACTACAAGGGCTGCGGTCCAAGGCTAATGAAGGTAATACTACCCTCCGAGGGAATGACGCAAGTTCTGTTGGATAGCTGGTTAAAGTTTCGAGCTAGGTTGCCAACAGAAATACGGCTAAAGGCAGCAGGCGAACGACCAAAAGTCGGAATAAATTCGATGGAACTTGCAAACCCTGCAAATTCTTCATTTGCACAGTCCTTCGGAGAGACCGACACAACAGCGCCCACGTCACACAGGAGGACCGAGCACAGCACGAATGAACATCAGTTCAGGAACGCTCAATAATGTCATGTAACACGACTGAAATACAAAAACCAAAAAACGATTAATTGCCGGCCACCTAACGGCCGGCTTAAAAGCGAACACAAACTTAACATCCACCAATGAACTCCTAACCACAAAAGCCCTATCTTGCATGTACACAAACGCCCAAGGCCTTCGAAGCAAGTTGGCCGAACTTAGAGAACTCCATGCCTCACAACCGCGGGACCTCGTCATGATTACAGAGACATGGTTAAACCCTGAGATAACCGACTGTGAGATCAAGTTACGCGGTATGTCGCTGCTTCGGACCGATAGAACCAGAATGGGTGGCGGTGTAATTCTTTACTATAATACAGAACTCCGATGTGAAGTTATCGATCACCCGGAAATCCGAGCTCCCGATTCGCTTTGGTGTCGCCTTTGGTTGCGAAACAAGGACACATGTCTACTAGCCGTGGTTTATCGCCCGCCAAACTCAACGTCGGAAATGGACTCCAAACTGAACCACGTTTTCCAGTTTGTTTTGAACAAGTCCTACACCCACATTCTTATCCGGGAGACTTTAACGTGCACGACATAGAAACGCCGGCAACTGACGGTACGCAGTTTAAAGCCTGTTTGCAAGAGCTTATTGCTAGCCACCCTCTTTACAACCACGTAACCTCTCCCACCAGATTTCGAACTTCTAACAAGCCGTCGATACTGGATCTTGTGCTAACTAACGAAGAACTAATGGTTGGCGGGATAGTTACAAGCACACCACTGGGTCGTAGTGATCATGTTACTCTACTCTTTGATTATATATGCTATGCCGAGTACCCGGAAAAGGAGGAGGATAAAGTGCACACTGTCACGCACTACAATGTGTTGTCCAAGCTTGTTAAGGATACATCTTGGACTTTCTTAATCGAATGCCCCCCAGATCTGGCCTGGGATATGTTTACAAGGACTTTGAGCACACTGGTAGCGCAAGCATCGGAACAGAAGTCCTTCCAACCCAAAAACCAGAGTAAGTCATTTCTGAGGAGCAGAACACGTAAATGTATGTCCCGGAGGGATTTGGCATGGCGAAATCACCAGGGTTGCCCGAATGCCGAAACCTGGACTGCATACGTGACACATCGTAACTTCTGTGTGAAACTGATCCGCGAAGACAAGATCACGCATCAGCAGAAGTTAATGAAGCGATTCTGCACTAACCACAAACTCCTGTACAGGCACATTAACGGCCTTCGAAAGGTAAAGCGAGGGGTTCCGGCGCTAGTCACGGCTGATGGATACACGCGGTCAGCAATGGAAGCAGCTGATCTCCTACGGCTTCATTACTCCCAAACGTTCCAACAAGTGTCAAGCCCAAACATTCACCTCATTTCTAATACTCCACCATCTGGTTTAGAAAACATCACCTTCACTACGGAAACTGTGTTGAAGAAGTTGTTATCCTTGCGTATCCACAGTTCTCCCGGAGCTGATAACATCCGACCAAAGGCTCTACAGGCAGTAGCTAGTGATCTAGCAGAACCACTGGCTGTTTTCTATCAGCGATGTCTAGAGGAAAACCTTATTCCACCAGTATGGAAGCAAGGGGTCATCACTCCTATCCATACAGGAGGTAGCCGCACTGATCCTGCAAACTACCGTCCAATAACACTACTTCCCGTACTATCCAAAGTGATGGAATCAATCGTCGCAGACGCGCTGATGCAATACTTGGAAAGCCACAATTTAATAGCCCCAGAGCAACATGGCTTTCGTCAAAAGCATTCGTGTAACACTAACCTATTAATTGCACGTAATAGCTGGACTGAAGCTGCTGATGATGGAGTTGGAGTCGATGTCATCTACCTGGACTTTTCAAAAGCGTTTGATCGTTTAGACCATCGAGTTCTCCTTCAGAAGCTTCGGAACTACGGCATTGGCGATCCAATCCTGGGTTGGATTAGCAATTTTCCACAAGAACGACGGCTAGTGGTGAGAGTCCGAGAATCATTGTCTGATGCAATCGACGTGACGTATGGAGTACCACAAGGCTCGGTTCTTGGACCTCGTCTATTCTTGGTGTTCATTAACGATTTGGCGAGATCAATTACTTCCGATTTCCTATTTTTCGCTGATGATATCAAGATATGGCGAAGGATCAGAGGACCGGATGACCATGAACGGCTCCAGCACGATCTTAATACAGTGTCGAACTGGTCAGTTCAAAACGCTCTACCGTTCAACGTAGACAAATGTCGCGTAGTACAATTACGCCATAGACATAACTACACCTATTCAATTGGGACAAACGAATTGCAGAATAGCTCCCAGGAACGTGATCTTGGTGTGATCGTACAGAGCGACCTCAACTGTTCAAAACAGGCTGAGGTAGCTGCGAGAAGAGGCAACCAGCATGTCGGCATGCTGCGAAGGGCATTCGGGAGATTTGACCCATCAATCTTCCCAATGATGCTCAATTCCTACGTGCGCCCGCATGTTGAGTACGCAATCCAAGCTTGGCAACCTTGGTTGAAACGCGACCTAGAAGCGATAGAGTCACCACAACGGAGAGCAACAAAGAACGTGAAGGGTCTGCGGTATCACTCTTACCACCGAAGGCTGAAGTTGCTGGGAATTTTCAGCGGACGTTATCGAAGGCTGCGCGGCGATCTCATATTAGCGTATCAGATATTGAGTGACCCCAACCACGTATGCAGCCATTTGCTGAAACTTAGCCACAACACGCAGCTCAGGGGTAACTGCTTAAAGTTGAAGGAACAATATAGCCGTCTAGAGTGTCGAAGGAATTACTTTTCCCTTCGGGTTTGCAAACCATGGAACGCACTCCCAGACTCAGTAGTATCCTCTCCTACCCTGGATGTTTTCAAAAAACTATTAGATGTTGCTCTCAGCTCCCAACATTTTGTTACCTAAGCTCCTCTGTTGTGGATTACGCCAAGCATGTTTTCAACAGGACTAATGTATCAAGTGGACCTAAGTGAGCGACCATATTTTATTTTCTCACTCCTTACCTCAACTATCACTGCGCCCCAGTGTCTTTCTGAATGTTTACGCGCGATATTTCTTTTTCATTTTACACTGACGTTAATTATCAAATTATTCATCTCGGCAGACGTTCGATAGATGACCCAGACATATTTTAATTGCATCATATTCACCGCTACCATCCTACGGGACGTGTCAAGCACTTGCTTTTATCCCGTGATAAATCATTGTTCATTGTTCACCGAAGCCGCCTCCACGTCAGGTTGTTTGTGGAGCCTAAGCAAACACAAACAGAATGCAGGATGTGATGGTCAAAATCAACGCGCTGCTCATGTGAACCATACAACCTTCATTACATTTATGGCATTACATGATTTATCTCGCTATTGGGACACGAAACAGCCTAAACATACGCAAAATGCGGTAAATCCACCAGTACGCATTACTTTTCCTTGATATATTCACTTGCCGGTTTCACTCTTTACCTACGAAAATTACAGGCCGTGGTGGGTTTTCGCCTGGCAAGCGTTCTCCCTATAAAAAGCCACATATGTCCGTTTAACAACACTGCGACGTGGCAGATGTGACTCGCTACTAAATAAAGTCATTGCCCACAACTACATACTGGCAAGTCGACTAGACTCATATTTCAACTTTTCCCGAACATGATACTCTCCGTTTCACTGCACTTTATTGCCTTGACCATTTACATTGCTCACCATTGAACCCAAAGTATCGTTGTGATACATAGCTGCCTGTAAACTTTGATCATGCCTGATTTGGTGTGTCTGTAAATTGGAGAATAAACTATTTATTTATTTATTTAAATGCTCGTTATTTATCCATGAGAAATCCATTGTCCCGTTACACGTTTACTATGCCCTTTAAGACATTGTCTTCGAGGTTCAAATGCCCCACATACTGACTTGGCTGTTTCTTGCACACGAACTATCTGCCATGATACCAGCTGATACGAAGTTCGCAAAAACGAAAACGAAGTAGTTCCTATCCATTACTAACACTTGTTTTCAGCTCCACCGGGCAATGTGAATTTGAATGGCAAGAGCATACCAGCCCCTGCAGCACAGCCAGCAACGTACTGTGTTGCTTGACCCATATACTCGTTGTAAGTTCGAAGGAACAAGACCATAAGCCATACGGATGAGACCCTCGCTTGATTCGAGGCCTAATCAAATGCTTTAAACAAGCAGACTACAAGTGTGCAAGTAGAGGGGGACCAGGATGAAAATCTGGCCACCGGCAGTCCCTTGATGGCCCTAATCATCGCGACTGATGTTGTAATGAGGAGCATGAATCCAGTCTTCCTAGTAACGATCAGCGGTCCCATAGAGGCCACAATCTAGAACGGTGGAAAGGTATTGGAAGTCGCCTTGTCAATAGCTGTGTGTAACGTAGCTTGGTCTGATAAATCAAGCACAAAATAGTGTTGAACGTGGGATAACAATTGCAGCGTGACCGCAACCGCGCCGTATCATACAAACCACCCCATCCGCAGCGTCCAAGGATAAACGCGCGTGTTAATTGAGTAATAGGGGGATAGTTTAATCCAAGTAAAGAGCCAGAACTAAACAGGTCCCGTGGGTTTACTTGCGTCACAATCGCCTACTCATACTAGACAGCGTACATCTGCACTGACCATGATATTCATATATAAACAAAGTAGTCAATGTTCCTACTTCGTTTTCATGCGGATTCTGGTGAATGCAGTGTTTGTATGCCATGTGTCATCTCCCAACGAACATGAGCCATATCACTTGATGCAATTGGGTTGATGCATAGTTGTTGTCTTTAAGTACAAATGCTACAGGCAAGGAAATAACATTGTTGAAGAGCTCACTCTGTGGTTGACAAACTGGGAGGGAGTAAAGATTTCGGTAGCATTCCAACCGGTCATAATGCGAACACAAGTTAAGTTGGTGGATCATCAGTTAAATACAGTGGCTAAATTTCAGAAGATAGCCGTTAGGCTGGCTGGGTTCATTCAATACCTGGTGTGCCAATGTGAAGTAACCCCGTAGACAATGATACCGTTCACAATACCATCCTAGAGCTTTCACTCTAAACTAGTGTGGGGGATGTAAAAGTTCAGAACATTTTTGATTAATCTTCGCTGTGGGGTCAAGTGTTCAGAGGCAGCGCACCTCGGTTAGTGTTACTTGACGTGGATGGAACGCTCTACCTGGGGTCTTGCGAGCAAGTCCAAGCAGAAAACTGCGGAATATCATTCAAAATTGACCAAGTCTTTGTTAACGGTTTGCAATAAATGCATCAATCGCTCCAGACAACCGAGGGCAACCTGAAACACAATACTCCTGAAAGACTATCTTCAAAGTTTGGTACTCTAGCGCGCACGTGGCTGATGTTTACTGAAAATTCTGAAACAGCGTGCACCTATCTGAAGTGTAGTGGTGTAGTTTCCTTTTAGATATTCTTAAGTATCGTTCATGTCTCGCTTAGCAAGAAGCGCAATAATTTTCCAAGAGCACTTCACATTGAGGGAAAAGTCGCCCTTCGGAAGCAAAATTGAGTATTCGTTCACTTGTGGAAAATTGAATGCATTAACGAGTACCATCAATTCCAGAGTATGTTCACAGCTGGGCCTCATTTTGGTACAAGAGAGCTGGCCTTATGAGGAGGTGGATGACGCAGCTGTATCGATAGATGCGTTCAACTGCCATCGCGTCAAACGCCCTTATGCCTACTGAAATCGTGGTGGTTGAGTCATTATTTACATAACTTATTTATGCATATTTATAAAAGCGTTGTGTTACTTATCTTAGCAAGGTACT
Organism: Dicrocoelium dendriticum; assembly: GCA_944474145.2. NCBI lineage: Eukaryota > Metazoa > Platyhelminthes > Trematoda > Plagiorchiida > Dicrocoeliidae > Dicrocoelium > Dicrocoelium dendriticum. Next base: position 39,271,269 of record OX104066.1, read on the forward strand.
ACCTGCTCAGTTTTAAGGTGCAAGCCAAGATGTATCGGTGGACACAGATCATTCCCACTGGTTAACATCTAGATATCCCCCAGGTACCCGGAACTCGAGACCTAGCCACTTTACGACGAGTTTACTGCGGTTGCGATTGTTCGTTATGCACTTTTGTAGGCGGTTTTAACCGACTGGGCTACAGAGCAGAACTGCTCCACTAGATCCCATGCGAATCTTGTCAATAACGTGAAGCTGTTCACCTTTGCAATAGGGCGCCGGTTTATTTTAGTTTTAGTTATTTAATACTTGACCAATAAACATTTGGCAGTGTGCCACAACACGTAACAACACAAAAAGGAGGAACAGCGTGAGGGGAACGGATGCGAAGATTCATGTGTTGTGTGGGCAGAGAGCTTCCGGGTTGCCCAGGCCGAGGAAGAGGGTTAACTTAAGGGACCCCAACCCGAGCCTTTGGTCTTAAAGACTTGACGCGCGAAGCAGCGGGGCGAATACCAAGACTGTTGACAGCCAGTTGGCTAATTCGGCTTATTTGTGTTTGGTGGCAATCCACAGAGAAGCCGGTGGCCAGTCAGATTGTTCATCCGCCCTCCATTAAATACTCACCTCCAGTTACAGAAGTGCGTGGTCAGTGACCCTATAGCCGGTCACATTGGCTTTGACACTGCGCCGTACGAGATCTTGTGGTATCTGATGAAGAAGCAGGTGACCAGCCCAGAACCCCGCACGCACTGAGATGCTGCCGCTGATTGCGAATGCTTATTCATCTCGGCTGCAAGGCAGCCGTGACTTATTCGCAGTTACCTCCACAAGGAAGGCATTCCCCAATCCGCAACTTGGGGACGCGTCCGATAGCGTACAGCTCCGCCACGGTAGGCACCTTTGAACATTCAACAATAAAGTAGTATCCCGCGACCTACACTAAGACAAATCATTAGGTGACTACTCGCTGCAAAGACGGCAATTTCAGGTGGAGGCAGTGTTTCACAATGAACAATGACTGACCGCGAGAAGTGCTATCAGCCATCGACTTCAGCGATTTTTTGACAATGATGTATCCCCGTATTGCTATCTGTTGACAAGTTTGTTACGTACCGACCGTGTATTCTTAATCCGTGTATCGACCCGTAGTCTGTAGTCCGGATGTTAGGTGCGAAATTGTATTCTGCTGCTAACCGGAGCCAAATGAAAACATATAGGACCAAAACGAACCAATGAGAAACGGAGGCCAATCAGCGAATGCACTATAGTCATGTGATTGGGCGAGTCTAGTTAGTGGATGTGGCATGACGCATCGGTCGTGGATGTCCGTAACATCCCTTCACATGACAGATAAAACCATGGTTATAACATGTAACGTTCTATTAGTCTGGAGGAACGTCGTGGTCTTCGAACGACGATCAGCTTCATTCATTTTGGATTTTTCAGTCGTCTCAGTGTTCCTCGGAATCTGATCCCGCGGATGCAGAGGGCCGAAAAAAGTCGTTGTGCCGACGTACCTTTTCTCCGGTTTCTAGCTGTATCTCAGCTTTCGTTCGTGAACTGGCCAGTACGCTTCCGGGCTGTCATATCGGTTCAGGTGGGAGTTAAGTATACACACCCTGTTTCGGTAACAGACTCTGGGTTTTATCGCATACATGTCCACTCTGGTGCATTTGCTGCTGTTGGAAACGCCTGGCTTGACGGGCGTGGAAACAATACATCTAACCTTGTGCGTAGGCGAGGCTCAAACATTGCCTCCCCAGGAATTTGCCGATGGACTCCAAGGGTGTGACACGATAAGTGAACAAGAGTCGATCTATCCTGGTGCTCAAAGATCCTTGGCTTTGCTTCAGGTGACCGCTCTTCACGGTTTGTACTGCTCTATCTGCCAAACCATCGGATGCCGGATGATATGGTGTAGAAGTCATTTGGTGGATGTCGTTGTAGATATTGTTCGAAATTGTGGACCGTTATCTGTAACTAAGGATTTTGCAGTACCATATGTGGATAGGCTAGTGCGCACTTTATTAGTTGTAGTCTCCGTAATAGCGTTAGGGACAATATGTACATCTATCCATTTTGAGTACGCATCCACTAGGAGTAGTAGTATTTTTACTTCAATCGGACCGCAATAGTCTGCGTGAACACGCTCCCATGGACCATCAGGTGGCTCCCAAGGGTGAATCGGACCGGCTGGTTTGTCTTTCTGATATTGTTGGCATATAGCACATGTGTACAACAGAGCTTCGATATCTCGATCAATTGCCGGCCGCCAACAATGGCGCTGGCCAGAGCTTTCATGCGGAAGAATCTTGAATGAGTGTCATGTAATTCTCTCAATACGGCTGATCTGAAAGCAGACGGAATAACGATACGAGATCCATGCATGATACCTTTTTCATGCAGACTGAGCTCCAATCGGCACTTGAAGAACGGGATCGGGAATCTCGACCGCGTAACCTTAAATGTTTTACAGTCGACAGGACCGGGTCTTGGTCTGTAGGTCTCCTAATCATGTCGCTGGATATTGGAGTGGTGTCTAAGTGATGAACTAACTGGACGAACTCACAAGGCGCTCCACCTTGCTCGTTATTTTGCACTTCCTGTGGCAATCTACTGAGGGCATCGGCTATATTATTGTGGGAACCAGAGATGCATCGAATTCGATAGCTGTAAGAGAAAAGGATGAGTTCCCAGGATATCCTACGGGGTGCATTAATTTGTTTTATGTCTTGTTCCTCACTAAGCAGCGAAATCAGTGTTTTATGATCTGTCTGTATCTCAAGCCGATTGCTCCACAAGTATTGATGAAAGCGCTTAACTCCAAATATCACGGCCAGTGCCTCTTTGTCCAGCTTTGCGTAATTCTTCTCAGTGGCCTGCAGTGTTCGGGATGCGAAAGCAATAGGACGGATGGTTCCATCGGAAATCTGATGTCCTAGGACTGCTTCCACTGCAAACGGTGAGGCATCACATTGTAAGACAAGAGGTTTGTTTAGATTATAATGCACTAATACAGGTGAAGAAACAAGTAGATTCTTCGACTGCATAAATGCGTGTTCCTCTTTCCTTGTCCATAACCACTTGGCATCTTTCTTAAACAAATCATGAAGTGGTGCGACCACAGAGGCCAGATTATGTAAAAAAACGACGGTGGTGAGAAAGCATCCCAACGAACAAACGTAACTGTGCATCGTTGTGTGGACTGGTTGCACTAATGATAGGCTCCAGCATGTCCTTTCATGCATGTAATCCATTTTTATCTAGTCGATATCCAAAATAATCAACGGAACCAACTAGGAAAGCACATTTGGAACGCTTCAAACGCAGTCCCTTTTAGGACAACCTGTGTAGGACCTTAACCAGAGTGCGCAAATGGTCTATTTCCGTCCTACCCGTGATTAGTAAGTCGTCAAAGTATACACAAGTATTCGGTATATTACGTACGACGTTGTCGATTTTTCTTTGGAAAATCCCTGGGGCAGAGTTAAATCCAAATGGGCGTCTAGTGTATACGAAGAAATCCAGATGTGTGCTAATCGTAGTAAACGGGCTAGAATCGTCGTACAATTCCACCTGCGAATAAGCGTGACTTAAATCAAGTTTAGTGAACTTGACCCCCCCCCCCAGATAACGTTGCATATAAATCTTCAATTTTTGGTAAGGGGTAACGGTCCATGATAGTGCAGCGATTCACTGTTAGTTTGTAAGCGCCGCAAATCCGCACACTGCAGTCTGGCTTAAGCACAGGGACTATCGGTGATGCCCATTTGGAATTGTTGAACCAGCACGATTGTACCTTCGTATTGGAGCCGTTTCAATTCTTCCTCAACCTTTGGTCATAGAGAATAAGGTAATGTTCTAGCCTTGAAGAATTTTCGCGTACTAGCATCCGTCATTTGTATTTTGGCTTTGAAATTGTTGAGCTTCCCCAACTGGTGCTCGTTAACTACCTCTAGGTATCACTTTAGCATCCAGTCTACTGTTTCCAACTCTCACGGAGTTGATTGTATGCAGCACCTGAGGTGACTGTTTTATCCAAGCACGCCCCAGTAGATTGGTCGATGCACAATGAACAACATGAAGCATTAAGTTGTGCGACCTCCCTTGATGTTGGATTAACGCCTGACACTTACCAGGTAGGTCTATGACCTCCCTCGTAAAAGTTTTTAAAAATATTTCACTCGGTTTCAAATTAAGTAATGGTGAAAGTGCATTATGGTCTATTAATGTCACTGCTGAGCCGGTGTCTAGTTCGAGTAAAACAGACTGACCATTAACAACAAGCGTGATCATATACGAAGGCACTTTGTCCATGCTTGAACAGTTCGCAAATACATGGTTTATAAAGCTTAACTGTGAATCACGAGTCACCAGGGTTTTCGTTCAACCATTTAATGGAAACTTGCGATGGCAGGGAACGGCACACACGAGCCAAATGGCCAACTTTACCGCACTTCCTGCACTTCATACGCAAGTGAGTGTCTCTGGTTAGGGGAAGTGTGCGGATCACCGCATCGGTAGCGCACAAAGTTCCGCACAATATTCGCAGAGAAAAAGGGTTGAGTTAGTCTGTTCACAGTTGCTGCAGACTGGAGGGGTTAAAAGTAGACAAACGATATTTCAGATGTTCCCTCTGCCGAACAAGGTTGCAAGCTGTTTCCCAAGAAAGGGTTTCTTGTTCCTGGGATAACAGATTTTCCCTTGATCCATCAACTATAATTCCGGCTATCAGGCACTGCATTTTCATGATTCTTCAAAACGTGTCGAAGGGATGGTGTTGTAACGACACTCTGAGGTAGCTTGGTGAATGCGTGCGATAAAATCGTTTACGCTTACTCCGCGCTGATGCTGTAAGTTCAAAAATTGATAGCGAGCGAAAAACACGCTCTGCTGAATTCCCCATATTTCCTCAACTAACTGAATCGTTTGTGAGATCCCAGATTTAATCATGAGGTTCATTGCGTCGAAATGTCTTTGTGCTTCGGAACCAAGTGCCTGGTGGGAAAACATAATCTAGTGCGTATCTGACAGTATGATGGAAGGATTCCACACAGGGAAGAGTCATCTGATATTGGAACGTCGTTTTCCATTGAATCCATGTTTGTAAGGAAGGTTTTTCTGATGTCTCCGGCCAGAGAAATGAGAATCCCGCAAGTGGGTTCGCATGGGCCGTCGCCATTTTCGTACGTATTCCTAATCCGTGTATCGACCCGTAGTCCGTTTAGACGTAAGAAAAACACCAACGCCGGATGGTAGGTGTGAATCTGTAAGTTGCTCCGAACCGGAGCCAAGTGAATTGCATAAGACAAAAATGAACCAATGAGAAACAGAGCCCAAGCAGTGAATGCAATGGAGTCATGTGATTGGGCGCGTAGTTAGTGGGTGCGGCATGACGCATCGGTCGTGGAGGTCCGTAACAAAGTGACTTGCACTTTTGCTTTGACATTCGTTGTCCATGCAAAGCTCTTCGTTCGTGCGGACAGGTTCGCTTTTCCCCAACTGAACCGGTTGCTTAGACTAAGAGAGAAGCTTCCAAAAGAAATGGCAACACAGTAAGTCCCTGTCTGCCATATTAAGTAGGTTACGTCGGCTCAACAATGCGCACTTTTAGGCGATACTTGGTAAAAGTAGCTGCCGTGAACTCTGAAGGGCCATAAAAAAACTAGCGATGTTACTCGACGTATAGCAAGCTCTGATAGAGATGTGGAAAAATTGGTTGATGGTCTTTGCAACTGTTATCACGAACCGGTCTCTGACTCACCCTTTCCTAAGGCTAAATTTTCTGCTGAATCACCGTCCAATCTCGACAGCGACAGTGTGCAAAATCTACTGAAAAGGCTGGGCTCAGGGATAGCAATTGGTCCGGATAGACTGTCCCCGTTGTCCTCAAGAATTGTGCTGACCTCCGGGCCAAACTACTAGCTACTTTCTACACATTATGCATTCAACCACAAAACATTACTGATTGCTGCAGATGTACTCGTATTAAACATATGCTAAAGAGCGGATAAAGGAAATGTCAAGCAATTGCTCGTAGTTTGTTAGCTTTGAAGGTGTTCGAAAAATTCGTTCTTGAGTAGGCTGTGACAAACGCCGTCAAATGACTCCATTCAATTTATCCACCATATCTAGAGATCAATCAAAATCTCAGTAGCTTGATTTGTGCATTCGGTGCTGTTACTGTTGGACATTAGGAGCAAATTCCCTCGGATCTGTTTTCTAGCTTAGAGCAACCCATGTTGCTGTGTAAAGTGTGAAGAGATGTTGAAAGATCTTCTCAGTGTTAGCATACATCATCCTATTATACTTCTTTTGAGGGATTATTTTACCGGTAGTAATCAGGTAAATTGACTTAGAGGCATACGCTCCTCGATCCTAAGCACAAACCCCGGTGTCCTTCAGGGAGCTACTCTGTCACGATTTCTGTTTGCCTGAGTAGGCGACTCTACTGAACTACACAGATGACATTGTCCTGGAGGTCGATCAATGGACCATTGCTTGTTCAGTCAGATCGTAGCAAGAACGAAACGGCAAGAAAGCATACTCCGTATTGCATTCCACCACGGTTTCCACAAACTGCGCGTACGCGCGCATTTATCGATTAGGTTTCCGTCTCACAAGACAACTTACACGGGGAACCACAACATGTCACGCTCGTGCCAAGTTGGCTTGCATCTTTAGGGGTCCTGGCTGCATGTCCGACCCCTTAGCTTTGCTTCCGTAGCGCGCGTTTTGATCAGCCTGGAGTTGGTCTAATGCTCTTGAGTTGCTTGATCTCGGTTGCGTTATTAGATCTGAGGTTACTCCTGGATGTACCGATAAAGGCGTTGTTGCCTGATTTCATGGCCTATCGACACATCTCTTTCCTGCCCTCTTTTGCTCAGGCCTGTCTCCGTTAATTACTCGCGGTCCATCCTCCGTACGATCTCGATCCATGATGCCCGCGCCCCTTTCATTTCTCACTCATTCTAGTGGTTTTTAAGTCTCCTTCGTAATCGCTGCCTTCCACACCATTACAATATATTGTATGGATCTCACTTTGCGGTAGAAAACTCGCCAGCTGTCGCTTCATGTGTGTAGGTGCGATAATGTGGTCTTTTGCTTCATAAATTCAGTGTTAACAACTTCTCAACCAGTGCCTGGAACTCTGCATTGATTGCGAGGGGTTGCACTCTTCCCCATCCGTAAAGCGCTTCACTGTCATGCTTAACTATGATTTGTCTTGGTAACGTCATGTGCACGAATCGTTCACAAAAGTCAGGAGATCATCGTTCTACGCCTCACACCTATGAGCTCCCTTGTTCCCATGAGTTGATAAGGCGATTTTTGCTGTCTGTGCACTTCAACACTGGACGTACTGCTCTCAAGAAAATTTTGCTGGTCTACTGGGTATTAGTGCCGCTTATGTCGTGACTAGTTACAAAGCAGAAGGCTAGGCACTAATATAAATGCTAATAATGCACAGACAATAATGATACCTAAATGAGAGACTGATCGCGTGTGCTTGTATGGTGGCTGTGTCCCATTCAGATTGCAATGCGATCGTTACTGGATGCGTCAGTACGTGAGCATGTGGACGGAAGCGCAAACCGCCGTAGTCCGCTTGTTCCAGTAATGTTGTATTGCGCCTTGATGTGGCAATGGACAAGGTCAAAATGCTGTTTTGACGTAGCGTGTATATCGCGTGGTGTATAACATGTGGCGTGTGACTAGGCTTTGCCATGTAGGTGAAATGAAAAGTGCAGTTGCACAAACATCAGTGTGTTGTAAAAGTGGCAAACTGACCTAACCCTAGGCAAGCATAGCAGAGTAATCTCCATATTGTGAAAACACTTGTCGCGACGTAGCTGTGTGTCAAGACTGACTTTGCTTGATGTACTAGTGTCTCATCACGTTACTTCGTGCAAGAGGCTGGCGTCAACGGTACTTCCGACACAACTCGCATTATTTACTGTGTACTATCAGCTAGTGTGTCAACCTCTTCAACTAGACAGAAGTATAAGTCCAAGTTTGCCAGTTTTCCGTTATCTGGCGCAAAGTTTGCTAGACCCTGACAAAGTCATCCGCGAATTACCCAAACAAGTTAGGTCATGATTATATTGTTTTGTATTAATTAATCCGCATTTTCGAATCAAATTTATATCATGCTACATCGCTGAAAGTGTGCGTGTTATGGCTGTAAAGCCACCCGTCTTGGGTGTATATAGCGCCTCGTTGACATTATTTGAAAACCGAGGTCTTCTTAGCTGTGGATCTGTCATTTTATCCTAATGTACTACGCAATAAGAGATGCGACATGACTGCACGCGCAAGTTCCTTAATCCAGTTCAAAGAGAAGCAATGAACAATGAATAATTGTTTATCACGGGTAAAAAAGCACATGTTTGACAAGTCCCGTAAAATGGTTGGAGTGAAAATTAAAAGTGAATGAATCAAGGAATAAGTAAATCGTTGTTTTAAGCGTCTTCCGATATAAATGTACTACTGCATAACGAGAGTGTGAAGTGGGAACGGGCTGTGCACACACAAAATAGTATAGAGAGCTATTACAGTTCAGCATGTGCGTGAGAAAGAAAATAGGAAACAACAACCCGTAATCATGTGTCGATTCATTTGACAGGTGTGGTATGTTAATCCAGTGTAAACACACCCAGGCTACTCACATGCAGACTTCTGCATGTATCCTCACCGCCATGTTGCGGAGAGGGCCGTTAAGCATATGGTTAGGTTTGCGTGATTTCGTCCTCCAAGTGGAACAGACTATATCAAATACTGCAAGTTGGATAGCATGTCATCAAGCCGTTTTTGAATAGCATCAGTGTAGAGAAAAGTATAACGTTGGTCGGAAGGGTGTTCCAGCCACGGGACAAACGGAGGGAGAAAACGTTTCGTCTACGAGCAAGTCGACTGTAGTGCGTAGCCTGTTTGGGCTGATGACTTCTCAGGTTGGTATTTTGTCTCAGCTGCAAAAGACTGAGACATGGGTGAGTTGGGTTCGTCAGTATTAAGTAAACCATGATGAGGTCTCCTCGCTGACGTCCATATTCACCACTGCACAATCCCAGAGACTGCAGTCTGCGTTGGTAGGAGAGATGAAACAACCGTCTAACGAGTTTGGTCGTTCTGCGTTGTGGAGCTTCAAGTGCATTGATGTCGCACTTGCACCAGGGATGCTAGGCCTGGATCGCGTATTCCACGTGAGGTCTCACGTAGGTGTTCAGCATTTGCGGATAGATTGATGGCTAAAATTTTCGAAAGTCCAAGATGTTGACTGGCCCTTTTTGATGCCTTTTCAGCTTGTCTCAAGCAGCCAAGGTCGTCCTGTACTATCATCCCAAGGTCACTTTCTTGGGAAGCACGTTGCAACTGCTGGTCCCCAAGTCGATATTCATGGGTAAACTGACGGCGTATGCTCACGACCGCACTGCGCCACGTTGAACTGGAGCCGGTTTTCGCATGACCACGTGTAAGTCCTGTTGAGATCGCTCTGTAATACAATGTGATCTTCCGCTGTCCTGGTGTCATGCCAAATTTTGACACCGTCTGCAAATAGTAAGAAATCCGACTGCAGTACACCGGCAAGGTCGTTAATGAATGTTAGGAATAAAAGCGGCCCCAGTACCGATCCTTGGGGCACGCCACATTGGACGTCAATTGGGTCGGAAATGGAGCTGCAGACTCTCACATTCAGATGACGTTGAGCGAGGAAGCTGGTAATCCAGCCAAACAAAGGGTCAACGATTTCATAGCCTCAAAGCTTGTGCAGGAGAATGCGGTGATCCAAATGATCGAACGCTTTCGCGGAGTCCAGGTAAAATACGTCGACTCCCACACGGGCATCGGTTGACTCTGTTCAGCTTGCTCGGGCTAGAAGCAAGTTTGTAGTGCAGGAACGATTTCGACGAAATCCGTGTTGCTGTGACACTAGAATGTTGTTGAGCTCAAGATATCCCATGAGAGCCTCTGCAATTATACGTTCCATTACTTTGGATAAAACTAGGAGCAGAGTGATTGGACGGTAGTTCGGGGCTCTAAACGATTACCACTTGGTAAATAGGAGTGTTTAGTCCATGTTTCCACGTTGTCGGAACCGGCATTTCGTGTAGACAACGTTGAAAGAACCGAGTTAATGGTTCGGCAAGGTTCATGCCCGCTGTCTTCAAGGCCTTCGGTTTGATGTCGTCCACGCAAGTGAGCTGTGCACGCGTAATGACATTAATGTTTTCATCCTTCCAGTTTCGATCTCATACTAAATGCATAATAGTATATTTAACCTCTTTACTCACTTTTGAATTTTGTGCAGCGTAATGCTTTGTATCAACGTTTTGTATTGTGGCACATTAGCTGAGGTGTGTTTCTCACCCTCAACTAACGTGTACTGATGATAATGATGATGACTCACTCAAACTCTGTTGCTGCTATGCCGAAGCTGCGTTTCTTCAAAGAACAGCGGAAAATCGCTCTTCACTGTATCTCACTTATTGTACAGACTTTGTACGTTGGAATTAATGTGTGAATGAAAACCTACTGGAAGTATGTACTTCACAGACAAGGCAGGATAGGCTTTTGATTCTTCTCATTGAAAACAACGACTACGCACACTCTTTCTAGGGCGACATTTAATTCCCAACTTTTAGTCCCGGTATGTATGACATATTGATTGCTTTGGTCCTAGCTAACCACTGTTGCGCCATTCACTGTTATATGCCTTATTTTGGCAATGCGCACATCCGTTCATTTAGCAGTTCCCAACCGGAGCACCCTAAGGGAATTGCTTCAGAAAAACCCCTTTTACTACTGAAGAATCATCGTTCATCGCTTGTCCATTCTAGGGTTGCATGCAGTGTTCACGTTACAGCCCCTCGTCTAGTTACAAGATTTCCTACCCTAAACATTGACAATTGGTGCAGTTGGATAACCGCAGTAAGCAGGAAAAAATGGAAATGGATGTAGTGAGTTGATTTTGGATAGTTAACGTTGCCACGTACTGGCAAACCAATATGTTTGACAACACAAGCGATCACGAGGTAGACGAAGGCACGAGCGAAAATGGACCACAGCCGCAAAATACCGTGCATATAATCGATATTTTTTAGTTGATGAGAGAGAGCTTCTTCACAATGATACACGATGCGACGGATTTCGTGTTGGCCTAGCGACCTATGATGACAACTACGGAGGAGAGAGCTGACAAACAGATATGCAAATTAGTATTCAACCGCGGTGACCTTGTACATGAACACTGCGCTTGTCACGTGCACTCATTCGATACGATTTCCAGCTGGTTGATGCCTTGTTAACAGTTCGTGAACGCAGTGGGTTATTGCTAAATTACCATAAATCCAGAGGCAAAGGAAGATAACCGCTTTTTGCACCTGGCAACATGAAAGGTGAGAATAAAGTCTGTCTCTTCAGGATCGATGTGCGTCTTATGTATGAATGATTAATTCTACCTGTTCATGCGAAGATGTCCGGCGTAACAGCATAAGGAATGCAATGAGGGCCATGCTGATGCACACGTAAGCTCAATCATGAGAGAGATTCTTTATGATCCTAACCACGGCCAAATCGGTTACTCGGACCGCTTCTGAAGCAGATGTATGTAATGTGTTGTGCGCTCGTAACATGAACGGTTTGGTACTCGTTTTCATTCGTCAGCTAAAGATGGTAGGATCGAGACTCCAAGCAAGGACCTCGGGAAAACTGCCCTAGCTCCCATCTCTAGACTAGCCAGTCATGTTACAACGGTTAATAACTAAGTGCAGGTTTGTCGGGGAGTGACACCAAACATTTATATGTTTCCGACCTGATCCCAGTGATCGATCTGGCTGTGATTTGCTTCAAAATGAATCGCGGTTCGCAATGAGATTGCCCATCGCAATCCATTCACACAATGCTTACTTGAAAATAGTCCAACCAATGAGCCATTTGCCGTTATAACAAGTATTGTCCACCGCGGTTCAGCGGCTTAGAGATAGAAACTTTGGCTGACATCTTGGTGCCGCGAATTTTATCCGCAGTCCTACTGCCTCTAGCCGGACAAGGGCAAGCAAGTGCGAAGCCTGTCATGGAGTGCCGTGTTGCGGAAGGGACAATGTCTCAAAATGAGTAAGCTGGCTAACACAAATCCTTGACATGAAGTGCATACTAAACTGATGACGCGCGGCAGTGAGCAAAGCGAGTACAGTGAGTACTTGAATGTTTGAAAGATCGAAAATTCACTTGAAACCCCTTTCCATAGTGCAGAGGACAAACGGTTTCCGAAGACTGACAAACTGGAATTTGGATGGAACCATGGACGAGTAAGTGCCGTGAAGCTGATTTGATAGTTGCTCTTAAATTTTCTGCACCAGCACGCAGCGCAATGTGAAATCTACTCAGAGCAATAGGACGAGGCTGCAGTGATTCAATTTCATCGACGAGCCATCTGAGAGAGAATCTTGCAGGAATGATATACGTAGCAAATGCTACTGATGAGTAGTCGGGTTGAATCAGGAACGTGCATTATGAACATAGGACAGGTGGTCAACCATAACACAAACGCGTAAATTGGGTGGTTAATCCTCGAAGACGACTTTGGTGAGGTCTAGATAAACTCGCTACATGCTGCCAAACTGTAGGCATGTGTATTATGAGCTTGTGCTCACCAGTTGAAGAAGCTGACATAATGCGCTAACTAACTTGAGTCGGTATGTGTCGCTAATGTAAGTAGTTTTCTACAACTATGGAACAACATCATCATCAGTACACGTTAGCTGGAGGTGGAAAACACCTCAGCTATTGTGCCGCAATACAAGAGAAAAGAAAAGGAAAACAGTGGCACGCCTGCTGAGTCCCCAGTAACGGATGGACATCGTTCCGGAGAGCTAACAGCTGGCTGCCGTAAAAGAGAATCGTATTATGCCTAACAGGTGAGATCGTGATTGGAGGGGGATACTAAACAGGAGGGGGATGGAAAAAGGAACTCACAACACAAACGCCATTGGTGCCGGCTCCTAGCCATATCAGCAAGTGTGTCCAACCAAACGTGTTCACCGTCCTTAGGACCCCAGCCAAGCAGTCGGGATGCACCAACCGACGCCAACTTCGAAGTGAGGGTCTTCATTTCTCTCGACCAAGTCATCACTTGGCCTCCAGTACTCCTCTTCCAACCGCACCCACAACGCGCAAACAATGCATGTCGCGGGAGTCGGTGTGCTGGCATGCGCAACACGTGGCCCAGCCATCTGAGCCTGGTGCGTGATATAATGGTGCTGAGCGGTTCACTCGCTCTTCCTGCACCAAATACGTGACGTCGAACACGCTCATTGCTCACGCGGTGTTCCCACCAGACATGAGCTAAGCTGCGAAGGCAGCGATGATCGAATATGACGAGCCTCTTTATGTCTGTCGACCTGATGGGCCAGGTTTCACAACCATATAGGAACTATGGAACAACGGTATAATACGGATAAAAAAGACAAGCCTTGACAAGTACAGTAGGGTGGTTTGTGGGAATAAGATTAGTTCGAAAAAGGTTGCATAAATGTGGAAAACGTATCTGTGGTCACCATATTATCCAAGTTATCCAGGTTAATCCCGCCTTCGTGGGGGGTTGGTGAACACAATATTTGTCTGCATCTTGTCGTCACTCAATGAACAAAAATCAGATCAGGTGACGAAAGCAGTGCAGAGCATGGTAGAGTCGTTTTTTAATGGGTGGCGTGGGCGCGGAAATGACTAAATTCGAAAAAGCGTTCCCCGGTTGACAAATTCGAAGGGGAAATCAATTCCGGCAACATTCCAACCGACTGTATTGAGTGGTGTTTCAGTTTGTGACCCCCAAAGTATGTTGCGGCTAAGCTTCAGGAGGTGGCGGCAAACGTGAACTGGGTTTTTCAAAATTTGGAACGTCAAGATGATATCACCCCGTAGAAGGTGATATCTTCCGCTGTACACTCCTAGGACTTTCAGTCGCATATGGTATTGCAGGTGGGACAACCCTTTCACATCTTCGTTCACTTCAATGGGCGGTCTCCAGTGCAACCAGATCGCGGTTTAACCAGGGTTGCCAAGCCTGGATCGCATACTGTACATGGGACTCACATACGCATTGAGCATTTGGGGGAAAATGGAGGAATCGAACCTCTGAAAGCCCTCTGTAAGGGACCGACATGTTAGTTCGCGGTTTTGGACGCCTTCAAGGACCGCACCGAACAACCGAGGTCGTCTTGCATCACCACCCCAAATTCTCGCTCCTGTGAGGCGGTTTTCAGCATGTCGTTTCCAAGCTTATATGTGTACGTGAGCTTATGATAAACATGCACGGTTTTGCACTTGTTCGAGTTAAATGGAAGTAGATCTGCATTCGAACATACAGAAGCGCGATCTAAGTATCCTTGCAGCGTACCGTGATCTTCCTAACAGCTGACTGAACGCCATATCTTGATGTTAAAGGCAAAAAGCAGGACTTTGACTTGGTGACCCTCGCAAGGTCGTTAATGAAGAACATAAGTGAGGAACTATGAGTGGATACGATTACATTAACAAAAGTGAACACTGGAACACCACCATGTTAGGCAGGTGTTCCAACAACTTAACAATTGATTTGAAGTGCTTATCCAGTTGATCAGGAAAAGTCAGCGGATAGCAGCGTTTATATTGGAAAAACAGGTAATAAAGAAACTGTGTTAAATTACGATAAAGAATGATCGCAGACGACAGGTGCAGAACGATAGTCTGCATTTTATGAGTAGTTCTTTCAATTGATAAGACCAAGGTAGATGGTATAATGGTGCCGAGATACTTATGTAAAGGAGTATGACTCCTGGCTATCGATGTGGACCTTGGGGCACTACGTGAGCAGCAAACGATACCGACATGCTTTGCGCAATGAAAAGGCGACGAAATCATAGCACTGATAAACTAAGTAACAGCTCACGCGATTCCGACCAAAAAGTGAGATCGTTTTATAAAATCTTGTAACCAGACTGAAGAGACAGCTTGTAAGCGAGTGATGCCCAAGAAAATGCCATCTACGTATCTCGGTATATCAACAGCCAATCAACAACAGCAGTACATCAGCCATGTGAACTGATGCTTCGCTGTTAAAAAATCATGACGACCAATGGATTAAAGAATAATAAGAGAGAAGAGGACTAACCGGAAAATCTTTATGTCCTAAACAAACATTCAGAGTCAAGATGCTACAAGGTGTGTTTACATCATACCATCACAAACAGCTGGCTGTCGTGCAAAGGAGGCATCGGCGAGACAGCTTCCTTGCGACATTCCCTGAATCAGGTCATAATCAGCCATTACTCCGCAGAAAACTCAGCACACAACACACTTGAAACAAACAGTTCGACTAGGAGACGACAGCAGACGCGCTACTGGTGTCCGCTGCGAGCCATGTTCCGTAAAGTCTATAGTCAAGGAAAAGGTGGATCAAGTGGACTCCAAACCTGAAAGCGAGACGGACTGACGGCACCAAGTTTGGTCGTCATGACTCATTTCCCGATGCCGAGTTAAGGTTTGTCCACCTCGGGCCTTGCGCCACATTACATCTGGCAGACAAAATAAAGTCCTCCTAAGTAAGCGGTGACCAGGCATACGTAGTACGTGACTGAGCCAACACAACTGATTCAGTGCTATCTGTTGTTCTAGGGAGCTAGCATGATTATCACTGTCTAATACTCGCCTATGCACATCACCATTGCGGACATGCTAGTGCCACCCGACACCAGCAATGCTCCGCAGACCACGATGATCAAAGAGTTGAAGGCACCTCAGATCGTCAGACTGAAGAGGCCAAATCTGTTACACCAGGAGATACGGTGCAAAACGTCGTCCCACATCCCTGACAGTAAACTTCACTCTCATCCACTGCTCTACTGTGGTTCATATGCATCAGGCCGCCGACAATGCGAGGCGGCCTGTCAGACACACAATCAACTTTATGTATATTGTCGGTTGCCTTGCCTGTTTCATGTGAGTTGAGATCTGGTCAATACGCTGTCGGATGTGGTGAAAGTCTTTAATCGGACGGCACTACGCCCCATTAACCGCACGTATAACACCGGCGATGCAGATGGGTGATGATTCACAGCTAACCCAAGTACCACAACAGCAACAAGGTTACAACCAGCAGTAACAGTGGAATATGCTTCAGAGTCCCTCGCCATCGAGGTTTGTTGCTTTTCAGAGACGCGATTGCAGGATTCCAGCACCGTGGTTAAGTTGTCGTCCTCAGCTGCTCTTGAAACCACATATTACCTAAGTCTGTCTAGTGACATGGAGGCAGCAGCAGTCGACTTAACTTGTGTCGGTATCGCATTGAGTGACAAAGCGGAGGCTGCATTACTCGACTGGTTTCCAATCGACAGCCGACTGTGTACAGTTCGGCTTCAAGGCTCATGTAGAATCAACAGACATCGTGAAGAGAGGCGCAATTTGTTTGTCATTTCTGCCTACGCTCCAACCGACTGCAGCTGTGCATCGGTTAAGGAGGACTTTTATCGTGGACTCCACAACCTTTTGAACAAGGCCGGAAAGTCAGATGTCATTGTCCTTGCCGGAGATCTCAATGCACGAGTAGGTTGCCTGCTTCCGTGCGAACGTCATCTTAGTGGCAGTCACGCGCTTGATAAGCCGTTCTGATAATGGTGACAGACTTCTTACGTTATGTGAAGACCAAAGTCTCTTTCTCTCAAGTACGAACTTTAGGCACACCAGAAGACGCGCAGCCATCTGGCGTCCTTCACCAACGCAACCGTGGCCACAAATAGATCACATTGCAATCAGCTTTAGATGGCGAGGCACTGTCCGGAGTTGCATATCGATTTGGTCTGACTAACTCGATTCAGATAATGCTTTGGTCTGCACGGACATCTGTATGCGCCTCGGCGGCTCCTCAAAACGAAACCTCCATACACTCCACACCAACAGGTTAGCTGACCTCTCTACTCGATCAACTTATCAAGCTTCCTTATCGCACGCATTCATTAGTGCTCCACCTCGAGACTTCGAAAACCATTGGAGTTTCCTGCGTGAAGCGATGGTAACTTCCAGTCATTCAATCCTCGGAAGCACAAGGCGCTCTCTGAGGGGCTGGATTTCTGCACACTCACTGAAATTGCTTGATCGTCGTAGAGCTATCCTGACCGATTCAAATAACAACGCACTGCGTCGCATTCTCAGCTAACAACTTAAGCAAAGCCTGCGTGCTGATCGCGAAACTTGGTGGTCCCAATGCGCCTCAAAGATGGAAACGGCAGTCCTCTCTAGAAACTTTCGTAAGCTCTTCCAGATCATTCGGGGCACTGGTCACAAAAGGCCTGGTGTCAGTGAGGTAATTTGCGAGGTTGACGGAACGCCGATAACCAGCTTACACAGGCGCGTGGACCGCTGGGCTGAACACTTCTGTACTCAATTCAGCGGACCTAATGAGTATACCTAGTTGCGCTGCTTCGAACGTCTCATTGGAACCATCCACTGAAGCTGAGGTCCGCCTTGAGCTTAGACACTTGAAACGATCGAGGATGTCTTTTAAACGCTCTCTAGAGCTTCCAGGGTTTTGGTGTAGAGCTTCTTCCTGGCAACCGTGTGACCGATTTGGACAATACTGATGATTTTGCCTTGGTTGGTGATGATGCACAGAGCACACAGGCCGTTCTAAACCACTTAGCGATTGAAGCATCAAAATATGGTGTGACCATTGCCCCTACGAAATGCCAAGTCATGGTCCTGGATTGGCATCCTCCTGTCCCAGTGCTCACTCTTCAAGGTAGGCAGCTTGAACAAGTGGACAACATTGTTTACCTGGGAAGCTACCTATGCTGCTGGTAGCATTAAGAAAGAGATTTCCGTCCCCATTGCCAAAGCCCGTTCGGTATTCGCCAACTTGACGCATTTGTGGCGACGCCGTGACGTTTCACTGTTGGTAAAGCGCCGGATCTACAATGCATGTGTTCGCGCGGTGCTGCTGTATGGGAATGAGTCCTGGCCGATTCGTGTGAATGACGCGTCCGATTTCGGCCTTTGACAATGGATGTCTGCGGAGATTAGCTCGAGTGTAGTGAATGAACCACGTGCGCAACGAGGATGTTAGAGGTTGCGGCTTAGATAACACGGGACTTCCACTTCACAGGCTGGTACCGCTGCGACAACTGAGATGACTGGGCTAGGTTTTACGCATGCCATGCGAACGGCTACCCTGATGTGCGCTCATCGCTCGCACAGAACCAGGTTGGAAGAAATCGCGCGGTGGTCAGCCTATAATGTAGCGACAATGATTAAAGCGCTGAGTTCCAATTTAGCTGTCGTAGGCCCTGTGGGTCCTCCTAGCGGGGGATCAAAGACGAACATCACTGGCCGGAAACTCTTTCAAAGATGGCACAGAACCCGGCCCAATGGAAAGTGCGTACAAATGTTTGTCTTGATTTGTTTGATTTACATCGCATACAGTAAAGAGGCAAAAAAGAGATCGCGATGGTTGATACAATTTCTACCCGAATACCTACAGATGTTCATAACACCGCGAGACAGAAACCATCATGTTTGTTGGAATTGTGGTATTTTTCCAGAAACTGTCCGTTCATAGGTCACCAGTGTACCGTCTGCCACATGAAAGGCCATAAAGAAACGCACTGCCGATTAACCAGATGACGTCCTCATGGTGGGAATCAATCGAAACCGTTTCAACGACGAGAAACCAAATGTGCTTCATGCAACTGAACAGGAAGGATCTCTTTCACTTCGTAAGTTTATCACTGTTATTATTAATGGTCACTCAGGGCGCCTACAGCTGGATACCGCGTCTGATATTACCATCATCACCAGCCCGACATCGTCGGCTATCAGTAGACCGATACTGTGCAATGCGGAAAATACCGCAAGGGGTGAATCGAACAATATCCTGCAGCTATATGGCAAATTTTCCTGTAAATATGTTTACAGAAAAGATAAGCGAACCGGCGTCTGTCACGTTTCGGACAACCCAGGAGTAAACATACTCGGTATTGATTGGATAACCGAGTTGAATTTGTGGAGTGTTCCTCTTGACGCTGTGTACGAGCAAACCAAGGAGTCTATCCTGTCCGGACGTCACCACAGTGCTACTCAGCGCTGAAGTATACAATCGCCAAGGATATGGAGAAGCAACACCCAGAAGTTTTCAACCTCACGCTTGGCTGTTGGAGCAATTTCACGGCATCCCTGTATTTAACAGATGATGCAAAGCCTGTGGTTCAACCAAAAAGGCCAGTGCCAAATGCGTCTCTTAAATTAGTTGGCAATGAAATGGATTGCTTGGAGTAATTTCTAAAGTGGAGTACTCCGACTGGGCAGCACCCATAGTGATAGTGAAAAAGGCAAACGGAACCACTCGCCTATGGGGAGATTATTCAACCAGCCTGAACGCAGCACTGAACCTCCATCAATATCCGCTGTCACTACCGGCCGGTAATTGAATTTCCTCAAAGATTGGTCACTCGGATGCCTATCTTCGAAAGGTAGTCGATGATGACACAAGGCACCTTCTTACAATTAACACTCAAAGTGGTCTGTATCAGTACAATCAGCTACCGTTTGGAGTGAACGCTGCTCCGGGACTCTTTCAACAACTGACATATATTATGCTAGCGGACATACCATCGGCTTGTGTATACTTGGATGATATTATCATCGCATAAACTGACAGAACCCATACCACCTGCCACCTCATGCAAGTATTCGAACGCTTACGGGAAAATGGTTTGAATCTGAGATCTAAAAAAATATTATTTGTTTATGTCTCAACTGAAATACCTTGGTTTTTTGTCCATCTTGACGAACGAAGACCTGATATTGAAAAAGTGAGCGTCATAGAAGAATTACCTGCACCACACGATATACCTACTGTGCAATCGTTTATGGGCGTGGTAAGTTATTATAGTGCATATATTCCTGATATGCATCGATTTCGCGGGCCAATGAGTGAGTTGCTGGATAAAAATCGACTCTGGGTTTGGCTTTAAAAGTGTAAGGAAGCGTTTAGGCTCATTGAGAAATCTCTTCTATCTGACTTAATGCTGAACATTATGACCCAAAAGCATATATCATTGTCTCCACAGATGCCTCTAGTTATGGGGTTGGAGCAGTGCTCCGTCAACGGTTCGACTCTAGTACCATGAGATCGGTTGCCTACGCATCACGTGTATTAACGAAGTCCGAAAGAAACTACCCGTAGATAGAGAAAATAACTTCGAATTCCTTTCCGCTTTGCCAAGAGTTGCTCGCGGACCTCAGTAGCATAGTGTTCATGGCGTAAGCTGTGAACTACTAAGCTCTGAGTTCCACCCCGACTCAGGCTATCTCCCCCAGAAGAGTCCAAACCGGGACGACACCGCGGTCGTGGTGTGCCAGTGTTGGGAAGAGCGACACCGAAACATTTCCATTTCGGATACTGTCCTCGCGATCGGAATGTTCGAGATCTACCTCAAAGTGAACCAAGGTCTCAACAGAGGTCGCATGTCACAACGCAACCAAACAGCAGATTCCCCAAACTCAACTTTGAAAGAGACACTAACTTTAAGTTTTGCTGTTAAGAAGTTTCATCGGATGTTGCAGGGTAGAGAATTCGTATTGGGGACTGATCATTAACTAGTATTGGCCATTTTCGGTTCAAAGGCGAATCGCCTCCAACGATGGGCAACAATGGTGCTCGGATATAATTTGACGATAGCTCAAGCGGCAGAGTTCAGCAACGCCGATGCGCTGTCTCAACTTATCGCAAAACAGCCGGGCATGGAAGAAGACCAGGTGATCGCGTCCGTGGCGCTTGAGTCGGACATGAAACACCAGTGTAATTCAATCAGAGCTCTTCCGATTACTTCTGCAGACCTTCAGGAGCATACAAAACTCGACCCTCTTTTGCAAAATGTTATTCGTTTTTTCAAACACAAAGTGGCTAAACCGGATTACTGACACACACCTTAAACAATTTTATTGTCGATGTGACTCGTTAGCACTGGCTGATGATTGTGTTATGTTCGGTGAAAGCGTGATTGTTCCGAAGTCCCTACAGGCAACGGAACTAAGATATTTACACCTACACCAGCCAGGAATATCACGGATGAAAGCTCTAGCCAGAAATTGCGTATACTGGCCATTTACTGACAACACCATGATTGTGTCACCACAGGTAGCAAGTGTGTTAAAGTAGCGAAACTTCCAAGCAAAACCATCCAACCCTGGATGCCAGCCTCTAAACCTTGGGAGAGAATTCACGTTGATTTCGCTGGTCCAGTGCAAGAATAGCGTTTTTAAATGTGGCTGATGCGTACACCAAGTGGCCGGAAGTAAACCTGATGAACACAACCACGACAGCGGCCACAGTCCGAAAACTACAACAGATTTCTGCAGTTCGGTTCACTAAACACCTTGGTTTCCGATAACGGTTTGCAGTTTATCTCAGATGATTTTTGTGCTTTTTGTCAGCGAAGTGATGTCAAGCACTGCCGGCTGCCTCCGGGGCATCCCCAGTCCAGTGGGCAAGTAGAAAGGTTAGTGAATAAATTTAAACGTTCAGTTTTAAAACTGTGGGAGGAGGACAGACAGATATCATACAGCTGTTCCTATTAACTAACCTCCATCGCGACGAGACTGGACCTTAACGTAGTGCGATGGTTTGTGTGCCTCAATGATCCACTGAGCTATGTTGGGTGGTGCTTTTTTGCACCTTCAGATCCACTCATACCAGATTGGTCAATGATTAGAGACCAGACAAAGCCAGTCTTCTGGCCCTCAAGGTTGGGGATTGGAGTGAGGGTGGCTGCTTATATCCGGGAAACAGATAAAAACATAAAAGAAAAAAGGAAAGTATATAATGGTGATTGAAAACTGGGCTGAAGGGAATCGCCTACCCCGTGCGGTCGATCAGGCAATCGATCGAGCGGACGAATGCGTTTTCAAACACCCAGCTAATTGTACTTTTGCCTCAGAGTTAAGAGGGCAGTGTTTTCGGCGGCATTATCTGGCTACGTTGGCAGAGCTTTTTGTTAACATGTTTTTCGTGGTCCAGACTGTTAAAATTTTAATTTTTCCTTTGCTGGGCTAGAATTTTTGCGGCGAAATTTTTGGGTGGTTAATTCGGAATAGCGAAAAAAAGTGAAGACCTAACAATGGCGACGGACAAGCATGGAAATGTTACAAATTGTTCAACCGAACATTTTCAAAAGCTGCTTCTTCAGCAACAATCCCAGATGGAAGCACAAATGAAACTGATTGAAAGTTTAACGCAGTGCTTAAACGTACAATCAAACGGAGCAGCTACACGGGACACGCAGGCTGTTTCACTTGATCTTCTTACGAATGCAATCACTGAATTTCATTATGATGCTGATTCCGAATGCACTTTCGAGGCGTGGTTCAAACGTTGGGAGGATATGTTCCAGACGGATTTTAGCCGTCAAGATGATTCATGGAAAGTGCGTCTTTTGCTCCGCAAGCTCGGTACTAATGAACATATAAGATTCCTTGACCACACATTGCCCAACGAGCCGAAGGACATCATTTTCAACGAAGCAGTGGCAACACTCAAAGAAATTTTTGGTGAGTCGACATCTTTGTTTGGCATTCGTTATCAATGTCTAAAAATTGCTAAGCGTGGTACAGACGATTATGGGGCACTAGTAGACATGGTTAACCGTGAATGTGAACGTTTCAAGTTACGCTGTTTGACGGATGACCAGTTTAAGTGTCTTATATTTGTCAGTGCTTTACAGTCTCCACGCGACGCGAAAATCCGCACTCGGCTCCTTGCTAATTTGGATCAAGATCCAGATTTGACATTGAAGTCTCTTGTAGGCGAATGCAAACGGTTAATTACCTTGAAACGCGACACGGCTATGATTGAGCAGAGTCGCCCCACCATTGCCGATACTGTTCATGCTGTGCAAAAAGCAAGAAAGCCTGGCTCGAATAAGTCGTTCAACAGAAAGCCGAACAAGCCGCCTACACCTTGTTGGTCATGTGGTGAATGGCATTTCGCACGATACTGTCCATTCAAGCGTCATATTTGTGATAAGTGCCATAAACGCGGCCACAAGGAAGACTTTTGCCATCAGTCCCGGCCAAGAAATGTGAAGCAGTCCTACCGAAGGAAGAACTTCAGAAAACCTGACGCAGAATCACTATCGGTGATTGCTACGTTTCACAGCGATTCTAAAACACGCCGCCGATTTATCACTGTGCTTATCAACGGAATCCCAACCCGGCTGCAGTTCGATACGGCATCAGATATAACGATCATTTCCAAGAACACTTGGAAGCACATAAAGAAGCCGAAGATGATTGATTCCAACAAAGTCGCTCACAATGCATCCGGTGGAGTGCTGAAGTTGGTCGGAGAAATAAATTGCAAAATTGCATTCAACGGAGTGGAAAAGGCCGGAACCTGCTACTTGTCTGATCGACCAAACTTGAACCTCCTTGGACTTGACTGGATGGAAAAATTACAACTGTTTGATGTTCCAATGAGTCAGATTTGCAATAGAGTACAAACCGACCCAGTACATTCATCATTGTCGATAGAAGAGATGACCAGAAAACTAAAGCAGCAGTTTGTCGCCTTGTTTGAAGATGGTCTCGGCCACTGCACTAAGTTCAAAGCAAAGTTGTGTCTTCGTGAAGGAACCAAGCCAGTCTTTAGAGCAAAAAGACCGGTACCGTATGCAGCCATGACAGCAGTTGATCAGGAGCTCGACCGACTGGAACGAGCCGGTGTCATCACACCAGTGAACTACTCTTCATGGGCTGCGCCGATTGTTGCTGTGAGAAAGCCGAACGGTAAAGTGCGAGTCTGCGCCGATTTTTCGACTGGCCTGAATGCCGCATTGGACGACCATCAATACCCCCTTCCGATACCAGAGGATATCTTTGCCAAGCTGAATGGTGGGAAGTGTTTCGCCAAGCTCGACTTGTCCGATGCCTACCTCCAGGTTGAGGTTGATGAAAGCTCAAGAGAATTGCTGACCATCAACACTCATCGTGGCTTGTACCAGTACAACCGCCTCCCTTTTGGCGTGAAAACAGCACCAGCCATCTTCCAGCAGCTGATGGACACCATGCTCGCGGGAGTTTCTGGAGCCGCGGCGTACCTGGATGATATCATTTTAATGGGTCGGACGGCAGAAGAACTATTTCAGCGGCTCGCTGAAGTGCTTGTACGTATCCAGTCATATGGTTTCCGTATCCGCGAAGACAAGTGTACCTTTTTTACACCAACCATCAAGTTTCTCGGTTTCATTTTCTCAAAAGACGGTCGTCGCCCGGATCCAGAAAATATCCGAGCTATTCAAAAGATGCCCCCACCTGTGGACTTGCAGTCGCTGCGTTCATTCTGTGGCCTAATCAGTCATTACAGCGCTTTTCTGCCCGAACTACATCGCCTGCGTGCCCCGTTGAATAAGTTGCTGAGCAAGGGCCAAACCTGGAATTGGACGCCAGAATGCCAGACTGTGTTTGAGCGGGTCAAGTCATTGTTGGCTTCAGACTTACTCCTAACTCATTTTGATCCTTCCCGGGAAATTGTCCTTGCCACAGACGCATCGAGTCTAGGGATCGGTGCCGTAGTTTCCCATACGTTCCCAGATGGATCTCAGAAGGCGATCGCACATGCCGCCAGGACGCTAACGAAAGCTGAAAGAAACTACAGTCAGATCGAGAAGGAGGCATTGGCCATAGTGTTTGCTGTGAAGAAATTTCACAAGATGCTGTATGGTCGCCGCTTCAAACTCTTGACGGATCACAAGCCGCTGCTGGCCATTTTCGGCTCGAAGAAGGGAATTCCTGCCTATACAGCCAATCGACTCCAACGATGGGCACTCACCTTGCTGGGCTATGATTTTGAAATCCGTTATCAGTCAACGAATTCGCTGGGCCAAGCAGATGCGTTGTCACGCCTCATTGATTCCCAGCAGCAAGAACACGAGGACACCATCATTGCCTCAGTTGAGATCGAACCTGATGTCAAATTCCTGGTGAACGAGGCACTACATGGTATGCCAGTTACGGCCGATGCTGTGCGGGCCGAAACGCTTCGAGACCCAATCCTGAAGAAGGTGACACACTTCCACAGAACCAGCTGGCCACGTTCGTGTTCATCTGCCGAAATGCAGCAGTTCTATCAGCGAAGACATTCGCTTTCCATTGTGGACGATTGCATCATGTTCTCAGACAGAGTAGTCATCCCGCAGGCGTTGCAAGAAAGAGTGCTGCGACAGTTCCATGCAGGACATCCAGGGCTCAACCGAATGAAAGCGCTTGCCAGAAGTTATGTGTATTGGCCGTTTATGGACAGACAGCTGGAGCAGCTAGCTAGAAGTTGTGGCAACTGCGCTACCGCCTCAAGGGCACCGCCGAAGACTGAACTCCACTCATGGCCTAAACCAACTAAACCTTGGAGTCGTGTTCATGTCGACTTTGCAGGCCCAATCAATGGCCAGAGCTTTCTCATAGTGGTCGACGCTTATAGCAAGTGGCCCGAAGTGTTCCTCATGAGAAGCACGAAAACCAGCGCAACCGTCTCTAGGTTGCGACAAATCTTCAGCAGGTTCGGCTGCCCTGAAACATTGGTGACGGACAATGGAGCACAGTTTACTTCGGCCACATTCACGGAATTCTGCCAACGTTGCGCCATCAAACACGTGCGGTCTCCACCATTCCACCCACAATCGAATGGCCAAGCGGAGAGGTTTGTGGATACATTCAAACGCGCTCTCCTCAAATCAAGGAGGGAGGGAGACATAGAGGAGCTGATCGACCGCTTCCTTTTTCTGTATCGATCTACACAAAATTTACAAACACCGGGTGGAATATCACCAGCAGAGGCAATGATGAAGAGAAAACTTCGCATGCCATATGATGCAGTTCGGCCGTCCTCAGAGTCCATAGCTGGTGAAAGGAACCTCAAGATGGAACGTGATTTTAATCGGCGGTTTGGTGCCAAGCAACGTTCGTTTAGACCGGGTCAGCCAGTACTTGTGCGTGATTATCGGGGTGGACACGCGAAATGGACGTCAGGCACGATCCAGCGCAAGCGCGGAAGCGTCATTTACGACGTGCTGGTTGGAATGCAGGTATGGGTACGCCATGCAAACCAACTGCGAACAACAATGTGTCAGCCACAAGCAACAGAATCCGCCAAGCTTCCATTTGACCTGTTGACAGACAGCTTCAACTTGCCTACAGAGCCAGTAGAAGAATCCTGTCATCAGACGAATGGTACCAGACCGCAGAGCACGGAATCCGAATCCAGAACACTACAGCCAAGGCGATGCACCGGTAGGCGAAGAACCCCTTCCAGGAGGCTTCAGGTTAATCCCAGGCTAGCATCATACACAACGGCAGCAGCTTCAGGAGGGAGGTATCCGGGAATCAGATAAAAACATAAAAGAAAAAGGAAAGTATATAATGGTGATTGAAAGCTGGGCTGAAGGGAATCGCCTACCCCGTGCGGTCGATCAGGCAATCGATCGAGCGGACGAATGCGTTTTCAAACACCCAGCTAATTGTACTTTTGCCTCAGAGTTGAGAGGGCAGTGGTTTCGGCGGCATTATCTGGCTACGTTGGCAGAGCTTTTTGTTAACACGTTTTTCGTGGTCAAGACTGTTGAAATTTTGATTTTTCTTCGGCTGGGCTAGAACTTTTGCGGAGAAATTTTTGGGTGGTTAATTCGGAATAGCAAAAAAAAGTGAAGATCTAACACCTGTCTGTAGTCCGGTGCCAAAACGCCGCTGCCTTGCGGTAAGGCTTTCGAATCAAAGGCTTTGATTGAGGATCACAATCATTCTCCTGTCTAGGCCTGGGCAACGTGACAGTATTCTACCCAAGCAATACAATGAACCTTTCTCCTAACAATCTCTTGATGCTTTGGCAGAGGATAATCAACGGGACCCTATCTGCTGCATCGAGCAGGGTTGATAGGGCTATGGATACTATTTCTCAGGCCTTCTCGTCTTCTTATACCCCTTCTTGCGCTTTTTCATTCTTATCGTCCCACTTCAACTTTACTTTTATTCCCCCAATTCTTGGCCCTCCCCCACCTTGCTTCAATAGTCGCTTGTCTTCTAGTTTCAACTCACGCACAGTCCCAGAGCGTCGCTCCAATCCAGTCGACAAGTCCATGTGCAACCAAGCGGACAACGTCAGTTCATCCGTTTCCCTTTGGAGTCCTCGCGGCTCGCTAAGACTGGCATGCCTCAACGTGCGCACTTTGCTACAGATTGGCCAACAGGCAGCAC
This sequence comes from Dicrocoelium dendriticum, assembly GCA_944474145.2. NCBI lineage: Eukaryota > Metazoa > Platyhelminthes > Trematoda > Plagiorchiida > Dicrocoeliidae > Dicrocoelium > Dicrocoelium dendriticum. The sequence continues at coordinate 39,298,515 of OX104066.1, forward strand.
TTGCCCGCACACTAGAGACCCTATCGATCGATGTTTGCTGTTTATCAGAAACCCGCCTGCAAGATTCGAGCTCCGTGGTTACCCTGCGATCCCCCACATGCGACACATTCTCACTGCGCCTGTCTGGCGATGATGCAGCTTCAAATGCCGGTCAAGCTGGCGTCGGCATTGTTTTGAGTCCCCGGGTTGAAGCTGCTCTGATCGATTGGATTCCATTCAACAATCGGATGTGCGCCGCTAGCTTAGCTGGTTCGTTCCATGCTACGAAGTCGCGCGGGAACAAATGGTGCCTGTTTGTCATTGCGACTTACGCCCCTATAAACTGTAGCACTGACTCGGTAAAAGATGATTTCTATCAGTAACTTCACGAGCTCCTTCGTTACAGAAGAAGCACGGATACAGTGGTGTTGGCTGGTGATCTAAACGCCCAAGTCGGGAAATTGTCCTCTGATGAGCTTCATCTGGGCGGCCAACATGGTGTGGGCTCCCGTAATGATAATGGTGAGCGATTGCTACAGCTGTGTGAAGATGCTCGCCTCTTTCTCGAGAGCACTAACTTTCGACACAGCACCCGCAGAAGTGTGACTTGGCGGCCACCAGCCTCGGGCCAGCCATGGACGAAAATCGATCATATCGCGATCAGTTACCGCTGGAGAGGCTGTGTCCAAAACTGTCGCTCGATTTGGAGCACGAGCGTGAACTCTGACCACGCACTTGTCTGCGCCGAACTCTGAGTGCGTTTCGGTGGACGTCCGCAACGTCGATGTGAACGGATTGACACCAGCCAGCTGGCGAAGCCAGATGTTCTGAATGTGTACCAAAGTGCGCTGACATCTGGGCTGAGCAGGCGCCCACTAAACACCGTTGAAGATCACTGGTCGCATATTCGTCTGAAAAAAACAGCCATTCATGAACATTAAGATCACAGAGTAGATTTAGGAAAAACCTTTGCATATTCCACTTATTGTGGGGAACTACCGAGACAGCCTCCCGTAGATCTTTACTCAGCTTCGGGATTCACGGAGATGGACTTAAGAATAGAAAAGAGTTTTACAGGCACTCGCTTCATATATAGGAAGTGTCACAAGTTAGCACGATCAATAGAGTCGAAGGCGGCTCTCAGGCCAAAGAAAACCACCATAACCGGTCGTCTGTAAACGTGTTTCTCCTCTAACATCTTAGGAACATTAAGTATGTCGTTAATGCAACCACAACCAGGGCAGAAGCCAGTCTGGTTTGCACTGACACTGCTCTCACGAGGACCAGTAAGTTGTCAAAGAATGGTGCTCGTGAGACATCTGTAGGCAATATATAGAAGATTAATGTCCCGATACTTTTCGAGAAAGATCCGTTGGCCCTTTCTTGAAGATTGACACGATAGTTTGCAATCTGGGGGGGCGCCTCTACAGTGTCCCAAACCGTGTTAAATAAAAAAGCAAGTTCAGTCACCTCGATGTTTCAGCCAAGATGAATGTAGATTTTTGAGTCCAAGAGCCTTGTGTCGTTTCAACACGGTAAACCCATGGCGAATCTCCTCAAAATGGGAGTGAGACATCAACTCCCCACGTCGGTACAAGTGATTAGGCAAGTGGCAGCGCCGCTGTGGGCCTGTTAAACTGCTCATTAAAATGTTCCGCCCAACAGGCTAGTCGACGAGGCTGCTCAGCTATTGTCTCAATAAATGATGACTTCCTCGGACCCCTGTACTGGATGAGCGAGCATTCGACTGTTCCCCATAGCATTGACTTTCTCCATCTCACGGGCCCTGGCCACCTACCAACGTTCCCAGTCAATTCGAAGACTCCTTGTTACTCGTCGTTTCGTGGCGTTACGGACGCGCTGAAACTCAGTACCCATTGACATATGTTTCCATTAAACTGATCGATGCCGCAGAGATCTATATGCATACAAACTAGGCTTATAACAGGCGTCAAAATCATACTTCATTGCACACTTGAGACGATTCCAGTCAGCTAACCAAGCTCATATGTCACTGACAATTTGTGAGCCATTGAGTCACGATATTGTTCAACTTGGAACTGCCGAACAACCTCCCAGTGGTGCCATATGGGTTAATCTCATTCCAGCTATTGATGCTGCAGCAGTGTTTAAGGACGTGTTTTGTTTCCGCCTTGTTGGCGTTCCCTTTATACAAAGCCACAAATGTCTTTTTAACAGCATTGCGACGTGGCAGATGTGACTCGCCATTAAATAAAGTCACTGCCTCTCGCATATCTACAAGACACTAATCACTCCACGGACGCGTCATCCAACACAAAACATCCCTTTTATCACTTCTCAAGTATACGACCCGACCGAACACAATCACAACTGCGGCGTCGTCTTTGCAGACTGAAGCAACACAGCCACACACACACACACACATGATTGGCAGCATCCGGTTCCGGATTTGCTTATCATTGTGGCCTCCACAGGGACAGTCACAGGAGACCTGCGCCTGCCTACACAGGAACCACGGGTGGATTGCGTTGAGCCACACACACACCATATCCAGTGTAAACCCGAAGGAATAAGACCGGGAGGCATGTGGATGGTAGCCATGTTTCATCAATGAAGCCGGCCCATACTCCTTCACAGGCAAACACAAGCACGCTGTATGTGAGGAATCATGCGCACACAACCAGGTGGCTGGACAGTAGTCCACTCCACACTGGATGGAACTACTCTTTGAGCTATGCCCAGCCAGGATGACCGTGCACCCCTTCCCCCCCAGCAACGATTCAGTCTCCTGGAGCCAGTAATCGAGATGGAGGGTGTTAGACAGGCAGGCACCTAGTCAACATTCATATCAAGCACAGTCAAACCGCGGATTTCAAACAAGCATAGTATCTAAGGAGAAGCAAACACACGAAATTAACAGAGTATGCAGCAGTGCAACAGAATTGAACAAGCAAAATAAACAGGAATGACTTCTAGCCAGAGTAAAAAGGCCCAGATTAAGTGTAAGTTGGTTTAGCCCAACCGCGGTAAAGAAGTAACATGAATGCAACATCAACCTCAGCATATATATATATATATATATATATATATATATATATATATAGCCTTGGAAGGTATCCTGTGACAAACTAAAGAGAAATGGGGACAACAAATGAAGGCGAAAGCTTTCCATCATCCCTAACTACCCGAGGTCAGACTGCACATAGCACGCAGTACAGAAACGAACTTCCCGACAGAGTGCCACAATACAGTCCTATCGATCGAATCAAAAGCAGAACGGATATCCAGGAACACGACAATCGTTAGCTTTTGATACAGATAGCGAAGCTCGAGGATCTGGCGGAGAGTGAGAATTTAATTGATCCACATTCCCTCGGTACCCTACCGAAGATCGAAGCCAAATCCGCATACCCATTGGTAATCAAAAGTAAGCCCTACCTGTCTTCAGAATGCTGTGTGGATTCACGGAACTGGCAAGAGAAGTCCTGACCCGAAAGGCCAACCGCCGTTCGTTGTGGTCTCTGTATTTATTACTTCCGTTTCATGGTTTTCGCTGGCTCTATGTCTATCTTATAGACTGCTGATAATAATAATAATAATAACCGCCGTCCTCTGCTGCACAGGCAGTAATCTGCATGGAAGTGGAGGATAGGTCGGGCTATACCGCAGTTAGATCCCGATCCGTGATGGTCGGCTATCGTCCACCATGGCTCAGTGGCATAAGTTGCTGGCTAGGGGTGCAACCCACTTGCGGTCATGGGCTCGATCACCAAAAGTGACCGAGGGAATGCGAATCACTGACGAGCCCCAGTAGGGCGAAACGATCATTTGGTCCCAAACCGGATTCCGGCTCACCGTTGCGGTTTGCAATCTAATTGCGATGAAACAAATCCGACTACTCATTAGAAATTTGCAAATATTATCCGAGCGTTTTACGCCCGTAGCTGAGGCAGAGTGAGGATTTACGGCAAGCTGTCGCTGCTCTTTTACATAGGGTGAACGGAAAGTTTCGAGCTTTAGAAAACCAAACGAGATACAGATATTTCGGTGCTTTTCTTTTCCAACATAATCACCCTCAAGCGCAACACACTTGTTCCAGTACTGCTGAAGCGCCTTTGTCCCAGTGGAAACGAACTCTTTAGATTGGGTCTCTAAAAATGTTTCTACAGCTCCAATGATATCAATGTCATTGAAAAAATGTTTGCCAGCTACAGCTTTTTAAGACTGGAAATATGTGGAAGTCAGGAATCCAGATCTGGTGAATAGGCAGGGTGGGGGAGCTCGCAGCCGCAAGCATGTATTGTTTACTGAGCAACAGAACGTGTGAGCTGGAGAGTCGTCACTGTGGAAAATGACTCCTCTCGTCAGCATTCCTGGCTTCTTTACTCGATATTTTTATCTGAGACGTTTCACAAGCTCAGAATAGCACTTTCCGGTGATGGCATGACCACTTCCAAGAAAGAAAAATCATCAGCACACATGAGAAATCCGAAAAAACAAATACCATCGCTTGGCCAGCTGACGGCGTAACCATGGCCTTCTTTGGTGTAGATGATGCACGCTTCCATCGTTCTCTTCTTTCTGGCTGAAAGTGGTGAACTCAGTACTCGTCCATAGAAAGGAATCGCGCATCTGCCTCAAAAAATACCAAATTGTTCTTTGACATCACATGTCGAATGCGCCTCTGCTCAACAGTCAGAGGACGTAATACCCATTAACCGAAAACTTCTGAGTAGCTTAACTCCTTCATCAGAATACTAACTGCACTCTCCTGGGAGATGCTCAACCTCTGTGCTAGCTGATGAGTTGTTATTCGGCGATCCTGCATGATCATATGCATTGCCAGGCCAACATTCTCTTTAGTGGCGGCTGTTGATGGTTTCCCTGACTTGGGCTCATAATCAATACTCTTTCTGCCGCACTGCAATTCCTGCATCCAACGTTTAACTGTGACATATGAAGGGGCATTGTCGTGCAATGTACTGAGCATATCGTGGTGGATTTCAGATGGTGACATTCCTTTGAGATAGAAGTATCTAGTCACTGCATATTGCTCCAAATTGCAGACCCTGTTCAATTAAAGTATCATGCATTACTATACACATGGTTGGAGGCATCCGGTTTCGGATTTGCCTGTCACTGTGGCCAGCCACAGGACGCCTGCGCCTACAGAGGGACCATAGGTGGCTTGCGCTGCACCACCCACAGCTCCAACCACACATCCCATATCCAGTGTAGACCCGAAGGAATAAGACCGGGAGGCATGTGGATGTGAGCTACGTTTCATCAACGGAGCCGGCCCACACTCCTTCACAGGCAAACACAAGCACGCTGTATTTGGGGAATCAACCGCACACAAGGCGGTGGCTGGACCGTAGTCCGCTATACACTGAGTGCGAGCCTAGCAGGGCCACAAGGACCGTGTATCCTGTCCCCTCCAGCAACGACCAACTGTCTCCTGGAGCCAGTATGGACGAGGTAGTGGGTATTAAACAGGTAGGCACCTTGTCAACATGCACATCAAGCTCAGCCACACCAGGGATATCAAACAACAGCCAATCACTTGAAATGACATCATCAAATAAATATATCTGTTAAAGCATACGGCTATGGCGACATAACTCTTCGCTAAATTAGCATATGAAGTAAGTTGGTTAGCAACGCACCCGCGATAGGTACAAATTGTCCACAAGTTACTCAGAAAATGTTACAAACGCAATAAAATTAAAGAACAAAACCACAATTAGCGAAAGCAACATGTGCAAGTTAATTATTCGGGTAGACAGAACAAAGCAGATAAAGTGGAATGAATTCAGCGTAAGAAGTCCTAGTTTAAGGGTATGCTGGTTTAGCCCAACTGCGGTGAGGAAGCATCATGAACGCAACATCAGCCTCAGCAACATACACATACATATCGTATACATCAAATATGCTACTGGTAACCTTGCAACATTTGCCAATCATTCGTGACAGTATTGAAAAAAGGAGAAAGAATCATCAGTACGCCGGTATACGATATGGACGGTTCGCTGCCGCACAACCAACACCGGTCGCAAGTGGGCTAGGATACTGTGAGAGCCGCCCTGTCCCTACGCAGGTTCGAACCCGCGCCGCCAGATTACTAGACAAGCTCGTTACCTCCCGGCTACGGTCGTAATGGTATTAATTTGATCATGTCTACTCAGGCGTGCCTCGCGTTGTCGAGAAAATAGTCTTTATTCATTTAATTTGGAAACTTCGAAGTTAGATGATTCTTTGAGGCGAGAAGAGTGAACGCAAGGCGTAAGCGCATTATGGCATAGTCGGAATCCAGGCGAGCGCTCCAAATTGATCGACAGTCTTGGACTGAGGCACGCATATTGTGCACATTGTTTTATCTCAAACTGTCCGGTATAAGCAACATTGGAGAGTAGCTTTATGTTGTATGAATTACGATGACTATAGAATAAGGAACACTGCGCCAAGCAGAAAAGTAGTGGTGAAAGGCACATGTGGAATTAAGCAGAAAAAGGCATTCAGGTAAAACAACTGTGGAACACAGAAGCAATGGGTAACATGAGGGTACAAAGAGAAGTGTTAAATCACTAGGACACAGAACTTTCAAAGAGTAGGCGACAAGCCAGCAATGGATACAAAGGAAAACTGGATTCACAGTAACAGCTTGTAAATCGCGAAAGGAACGCGGCCACGTATTGATCGCAAAGTACAGAGCAGAGTGAACCCCGTAATCAAGCCGCTGCACACCAACTTAGCCAGAACAGTAACCTTAATGTGGAAGGAAAGGGTGTAGTTCAGACCACGCGCTACCTTCTGAGCAGAAACATTGGATCAGGACAAACGCTTGCGGAATCATCATCAACAGCAGCAATAGATCAGCCAATTGAACAGATGCTTCGCTGCCAAACAAACAAGGTGACCTATGGAACGGAGAGTAACAAGGGGTGCAGAAGGGGAAAATGGTTTAAAACATTATTGCCATAAACAAAAACTCAGGGTCAAGGTGGAATTACCATAAATACATAACCGGTCGTCTACCAAGTTTTCTGAAATCAGGGTCAAGGTGCCTACATCTTGTCAACAACATATCGTTACAAACAGCTGGCTATCGTGCAAAGGTAGGGCGGCATCGGCGAGACAGCTTCCTTGCGGATTGCAATGATCCGCGTTATAATCAGCCAGTACCAGCATATAACTCAGAACCAAACACACGTTAAACAGGCACTTCGACTAGGAGACGATTGCAGACACACTACTGTTGTCGACAACGAGCCATGTCTTATTAGGTCTCAAGCAAAACACAAGGCGAATCACGTGGACTAAGCGTGGAAGGCTATCAAGTTTGGTAGTCATGACTCATTTCCCAATGACAAGTCAATATTTGTCCACCGCGAGCCTTGCGCCACCCTACATCTGGAAGACCAAACAAGGCCCTCCTCGGTAAGTGGTGACCAGCGGTGCCCAAGCCAACACAAATGATTCAGTGCTATCTGTTGTTCTAGGGAGCTAGCATGATTATCCCTGCCTAGTACTCCACTACGCACATCATCGTTGCGGACACGCAGGTACCATCCGACACCAACAATGCTTCGCAGACAGCGATGATCAAAGATTTGAATGCACCGTATATTCTCAGACAGAAGCCAAGTCTCACTCCCAAAGAGTAGGACGGCCCTCAATGTGGCATTGTAAACAAGGCCTTTCAGGCAGAGGGGAATCACTTACTGATGCCACAAATGTTGAAGAGAGCAAGGCAATTCTAGCTTACCAACATGTGGACTGACTGCAGTAGACACACGCCCAATGCTGCTAATGCAGTTGCCAAAGTAAGTAAATTGATCAAGGACCTCGTTCCTTACTATCAAGTGTCGAAGAGTCATCAAGTGGCTGATGGCCCTGCAACAACAGTTTAAGGGTGCGAAGTGAAAGCCAAATGATGAGACTGCCCTAGAGAGGTTGAAGTGACTGCCCCAACATCGTTAAACAGCAAGATAACATCGTTTGCATGATCAAGGTCAACTAGATTTTCCTCAGGTAGCATCTCAACGCTTGCACCGTGAGATTCCGCAAGAAAACACACCCACGACGAGGTAGAAGAAAATTGGCGTAATTGGACAACCCTGACGAATGCCAATTGTAACCAGTCAACAAAAGACCAAAGCCAACAGGCAGCTACTCTAATGGATTTTTGCGTTAAAAATTCCCGGAAAGCAACATACACGTAACTGGTGGTGTAAAAGCATCATCAGCTCATTGTGAGCGCAAAATTACAGGCACATAGGTGGAAAGCGAAAAGTAGATGTGTAAAATGTGTATCGAAGCGAACCGAGAACGCGTGTCAAGGCTGGCCGTTGATCATCTTTTGATCAGGTAAAGCTGAAGTAAATTTTTCCTAAGATAAATATGCCTTGCGTCCGTCTGATGAGTGCGTGATGGAATTCTCTAACCAGTAGCAACATTCACGTCCAATGAAGTTTTGCCGCAGTGTTCATTCACACTACACTGATGGGATGCGGTAAGCGCGATGAACACACATATAGAACGATGGGCCCTTAAGCATACCCTGCGGAGCGGCGGCCTTAGGTGGACTACAGCGTCCCCATAATGATATGAAATAAGACGCTTTGGAATTCTTGGAAGGACGCTAAATCAGAAGTATGTAGAGACAAGTCTGACATTGAATGGCAGGATGAAGTGAAGATGAAGGAAGAACGGAAAACTGAAAATAGACCACGTAAGCAAGAGTAGGGGACATTAAAATCAACTATACACAGTGATGAATGGAACAAAGGATCCAGCGACAGATTACGGAGTAACGATCGCAAATGTGTGTGTGTAGTGAAAGGAGTTTCCGTTGGTTTGACATCCCTATTCATGACCGAACTAGATGAAAACGGCAGTTCTGGAAGAGATCACCAATTGCGCATTTTGCTAGGTTTATAGTGACGGTCGATCAATTTGTCCTGCAGGAACATATGTAGACATTTCTCATTCTGAGCCAGTGGATGCCCGGCTACTCTGAAGTGAAGAGCAAAAAGTAAAACGGATTAGATAGCGAAATATGGACAGTAATCTATTTGCGCCGCAATAAAAATCGGGAAGCAGAGGGTAAATAAAACGTAAGGTCGTTAGTGTCTGTGCATTCTCTGTGAACACAACCGTCAAAACCGAGGTCAATTATCAGCAAAATGTGTAGACTGAAGCACTGAACAGAGATGTAAATGTGCTGATGAATTTCAGCCAGTGATGCAGATAAGGCTACTATGACTGAAGACACAAAAAGCAAGTGTTGCGTGAGCTCTCGGTAGCCTGAGACGTTACCGTTGAATATGGCCAAAACAAATATCTAAGAGGTATTCGACCGAAGATTCGTGTACACCACGAGAAACAATGGCAAGCATGCGCGTGATCACGACCAGGCCATACTGCATCATCATCGTCATTACACGTTGGCTGATGAGAAGCAAACATCAACTGTTGTGAGCACGTACAAAAAAGATGAGATAATTGACATTACAAACTAGAAAAGTAAAAACGTAATACAATGCTAAATATTATATTACGCACAGGGTATGAGGTCGTCGTTGGAGTGGGAAGACAAGGGGAGGGGAGGGATAAAGAAGCTCCCAAGACAAACGCCATTAAGGTTGGCCACCTGCAATGTCAACTAGTGTATCCAACCAAACGTGTTCATCATCATTCGAACTTTAGCTTGACAGTCGGCAGACACCAACCGACGCCAAGTTCCATGCGAGGACTTTCATTGCTTTTAAACAAGTCATCGCTTGGCTTCCCCTTTTCTTCTTCCGCTCACACCCCCAGCGCGCAAACAACGCACGACGAGGGAGTCGATGAGCTGGCATGCGTAACATGTGGCCCAGCCATCAGAGCCCGGTGAGTGATATAGCGGTGCTGAGCGGTTCACCCACTCTTCCTGCACCAAATACGCGACACCGAACACGGTCATTGCTCACGCGGTGCTCTCACCCGACATGAGCTAAGCTGCGAAGGCAGCAGTGGTCGGAGGTAGCGAGCCACTTCAAGTCTGCCGATAAGATGGACCAGGTTCCGCAACCGTATAGGATGGTTGAACGCACAGTTGCACTGTAAACTCTGATCTTCAGGGAGAGAGTGATGTCGCACAGGTGCCACAGGTGGCGGAGATCGGCAAAAGCACCTTGAGCTTTTGCTATACGGTGGGTGATCTGATCTACAATACTATGGGTGCTAATGTAGCTACCGAGGTATTTAAATTACTGGAGGACTTCTAGCTGATCACCACCAAGGGTCAGTACATGAGTGGGTCCCTACCAACCTTGGAGGACTTTACATTTCAAGGGTGCAAAGCATAGCCCGAAAAGACTGATAGGCCGAGTTAATTTATCCAGTGCAGCTTGGCACGTTTGGGAGCTGTGACAGATTAGGGCAATGTCGCCGGCATACTTCAAATCAAGGAGTCGATCATCTGGGAGCAGCTCCACACCATGCAGGTAGTGTTCAGTGAACGCCGTTTCTATGACTTCGTCAATGGCGAAGCTAAATAGAAAAGGTGACAGTAGGCAACAATGTCACAAACCGCTGGAGATATTGAAGGGCCGCGACAGTCTGCCATAAACCCTCAATCTGCCCGAACTATGCGCGTACAGCACGCTTATGATATTTACATATTTCTCGGGCACACCTACGCTGAATAGACAGTTCCGAACGGCACATCGATCCACCGAATCAACGGCCCCTTTGATGTCTAAAAACACGCCTAAGATGGGTCGCCAAGATACATGACGGTGCTCCAACCATTGACGTAATGTGAAGATGTAGCCTCGATTTCGACGAAACTCGGCTTGCTTCTCGCGCAGCTGGCTTTCACGGGTCCCAGTCAATCTACGGAGGATGACAGAGGCAATTTAGTAATTAAGATTACACCGATTCCCCGATGACTGCCGCATTCGGGACGGGAGTCTCCCTTGAAAATTGGGACTATAACGGAGCGGCCTCAGTCTGTTGGGACAGTTTCCCGCTCCCAGAGATTCACTAGTAAGTTATGCACATCAAAGATAAGAGCAGGTCTCCCGGATTTGAAGAGGGCTGGGTGGAGTTTATCAGCTCCTGCAGCTTTACTCAATTTCAACAGTCTGATCTCAAGTTCGACTTCTGCGCGTGAAGGCGGATCCAAGGGGACGGCCCAGGCATCAGAAGTACGCTGGTATGCAGTATCGACGCTTCGCTGCCGCGTAACCACCACCGGTCGCATGTGGGCTAAGGGTACTGTGATGGTCGCCCTGCTCCTACGCAGGCTCGAACCAGCGCCGTCAGATTAAAAGACAAGCTTGTTACCTTTAAGCTACGGGACGACCCAGGGAGAAGTGCAATCAATGGCTGATAGAGATGGCAACTTTGACTGATTCAATTGCTTCTCAAAATGTTAGGGCCAAACGCTGCAAGTATTTCGACAAACAGTGGATTGGCTGCCCACTCTTGCCACGTGTGGTCTCGTTCAGACCAAGTCTCCTGCTGCCTGTTTTCCGTATCAGATGGAATAACTTACGATGGTTGCCAAGGACAGGAGATACTTCCATATCTGACGCACGATGAGACCACCAGGCTGCGCTGCAGTCATTTACAGTAAGGTGCACAGCCAAGAGTATGTTGTGCCAATCTCGTGCATGGCTGAAGGCACGAAATGCCTGTGACATCAGTGACAGGGTAGTTCACGAGATAGATGAAATTTGCTTATAATTTGGAGTAGCTCAAATGATAAATGATAAATGTTATATTCCTCGGTGTTTCGAGGTGCAGTCCAACTATGTGGTCTGATCAATGTCAATATCATCTCGAGTCGTTGAGTGTGCGATATCGCTGGGGTTATCAGCACCCGAGCCGTATAATTGCAACACAGGCCCATTACAAGCCGCCGTGAACCGGGTAAATGGTAGGCCATGCAAAGATGAAATGCATCAGGATGGTGGGGTATGACAGACAGGACAACTGAATAGGGAGACAAATGTTGCACGGTCGACATGGAAACAGTCACGCGCTAAAAGATGCGTTGAACTAATGGTTCGAAAAGTTCGCGCGCAATACAGAAAGCCAACCAACATTAAGCCAACGGACTCCGGCCCGGTTAGCTGATTAGAATAGGAGAACGGGAAGTCACAAAACAGATGCACAAGAAATTACTGAATTTGTTGTTGGGTTTTAGAGTACCGTCGTGTCTGGATGGCGACGCGTAACCTATAATGTGGCCACTATTTGCTTTGTAGCAAACGTCCGGGACCGTATTCGAAACTACTTGTAGTGATAATGAGATAGCAAAGTGATTACTGGTAAGTTTGACGTGTACGCTAATAACAGCAATCTTAAGACTAGTTGGATAGTACAGCGCTCGATCGTCCTTGAGCATTGTGTAGGTATTGGTCTGTCAGAGACACAAATTAATACAGTTTGATCAACCTTGGCAGCTGTATCACCCCTGGTGATCATATCACTGAAGAGATTAGTTCGCGTATCAGCAAGGTCCGCGTGGCTATCCAGAGGAGACGGCGGGATATGAGCTTGTCAGCAAAAGGTAGGGTGTATAACGCTGCGGTAAGGCCGGTCTTACTCTATGGATCAGAGGCCTGGCCAGTCCGCGGCGAATACATTAAACGCTTGGCCGTATTTGACCAACGGTGCTTGCAGAGTATTGCTCACGTCTGCTGGGAACACAGGGTGAGCAATGCAAAAGTCTGCTAGTTAGTTTTTGATAAAAAAGCCTTCTAGTGCCTCATCCGAGTATTTGCAGAATTTTAGTCGCTTCCAACGCCTAGGCTATGTCCTCCGTATGCCCGTCGATCGGTTTACTCGGCGTGCATTATACACCGTGGCTGCACTAAGTTGGGCGAAACCGCGACGTGGCCAGTCCATGACGTGGTATCGAGAATTTCACTGAGAGACTTGGTCAGACTGGTGTATGCTGTCTTCCTGGATGGGGACCTCAGGACGGTCCGCACCAATAGTTGGAGACCGTATCAGACATGACGCTGTCACGCAGTCCAGGGCGTTCCTGCATTCGGTTTCTTGTATCTAGTTGTTAATTTTCGTTCCCTTATGATTAGTCTACCGTAATACTTTGCTTCTATTTTTTCTGCATTCTATTCGCACCCAAACCCATTGTTCTACAGGTGTTATTTATTGTTATTCTTGCGACAGGAGGGTTGCAACTGGATCTACCGCACTTGGGTGCACGGATCATAGTTGTTCAACTACACTGAACTGAATCAACCAACTACGAATTCCGCACTGAAATGTGGAAAACACGACCACTAGTACATGTGTCTCCGTAGTAATAATGGCAGGGAAATGAGGTGGAACGCAAAGTGAAACGGAAAGACAAGTGGACGAAAAAGTAACATTAATCGGATTGGGTAAACAGTTGAATCCAGGAGCGCCACCGGCTGCATGATTGCGTAATGTCAGACTGGACCTCAAACCAATGAGATAGCTGACTCCGAGGCTATCATCCACGGTGATGGCACTAAACAGGGTGATTCCCTCAAGAAGTTTCATAAATTTCTGAATGACATCCCGCAACTTTACATTAATACCAGCAGCAGCAGCAGCATGCGTGGGAATAGCATGACCCAGTCAGTTCAAGTGACTCGAGTTTTCCAGCCACTTCCGTGAATCACCACAGAACCCCTGAACCAAACCGATTTTCGAGGTCATTGGCAATTCCCCCGAGACACTTAGCAGTGTGGACCGAATGATCCGTGGGGTAGTACGACGCTGGACTCGTCTCCCCAACGACACAACCATAGCCTAGTACTATTCAAGAAATGATAATGGAGGACTTGGTGTTCCATCTATGGCTGCTGAAATCCCCTTCGACCAGAGAAATAAGTTTACTCATTTGGCGAATTACGCATATGAGTGGTTCCGGCAGCCAGTTCACATTGAATCATTTGCGATTTTTTCGTAGCGCCAACCTGCCCGTCAAAATGGATATAAGGAAGTGATCCGCTCAAAAGCAGAACTCGCTGATGCCTGGCTTCAGTCATTGAAGAAATTGTCACATTGTCGATCCATCCAACCGAGGCTACACAACAACACCAGCAACATATAGATCAAGTACCACGAGCATGTGCTTTCACGGATGTGTATAAGAGCTACACAGTTACGGGTGTTCCGTTTACAAGGACTTCAGCAGATAGGAGCTGTAAATGTGCCTGTGGAAGAAGCGAATCCTTAAGTCACAGACTAAACCAACGCAGCATTACCCATCATGTCATGTGGTCTCGTCATAATCAAGAGGTGTATCAGCGCAATCAACTTGTGCGACTGCGCAAATTTCGCACTCTCATTGGGCCAGTTATCTCTACGGGTTCGGGGCCGGAGTTGGTTATGCATAAGGACCAAAGCGTAGTGGCGATTGACGTGGCATTCGTCACGGGGGATCGGGTGAACTAAGGATGGGATGAAAAAGATGTCAAGCATGAAACAGACTGTGTCAACATGTCCGTTCCATAGACGATAGTGGATAGCCGTGAAACTTGTGTGGACCTCCCGGTTCTTCATTCGACCCTGCTCCTCTCGGGAGGAGGATATATGTTCGCTAGATCCGCATCGGGCCTGTGCGCTTGGGCTTGAGTCCCTGGGATACTTTCGATCTGTATCTTCCTGCTATTATGGGTTTTACAGCATATTAGGATGCCTTCATGAGAGGACGTGTACGGTTGTCAATCTGTGCCCTATCATGCAGATGCCCTAAGCAGCATTGCGTCGTAACCCCACTCTCGGTGGACATTCAACACGGATGAGCCGGCGCATAGAGTGCAATAGCGCAACTGCGCTCCCAGCGGTTTGTAGGGTGGAGAACACTGTTTCCATGTTTGCTCTTCCGCCGAATGTTTCATCTTTGGATCACTTCTATTTTCATGATATTGAAAACAGAAAATACCACATGATGCATACCCCCTACTCAATAAAAGTAAACAGGCAAACCCACAATGTTCACCATACATTCGGGTGCGGGCGATACCCGACCAGTATGGTCCCCGGTTACCTATCCGTGTTCTGTCTTAGTGTTCGATGGATGCACCTACTAACTTGTTTGTTGAAAATAGAAAACTAATTGGAGCCTGACGGTGGACACACTGACAGCTCGTAGGAGAACTTGTTTGGCTCAAATCGTATTCGCTGGCTTGGTTAGGTGTTACGCATGCTTGCAAGCCGGTTGCCTCGGTAAGTGCTGTTTACCATTACTGCGCACGGCTAGGTGAAACACCGGGGACGCCAGCGAATGGTATGGCAAAAGATGATGAAGAAACTGGCCGAAACGCTGAATCGGGTAGGCTCTTCTTACTTTTCTGACACTGTCCAATATGGTATAGCCCTGAAGTATGGTGCTTCAGAATTCGTTTCTGTACTTAGGATCCTTGTATACCCCACATTTAGAGATTCAAACTAGTGTTCATCTCTTGAGTTACCATACTTAGTTAATATTCTTATTGCTACACTTAGTTCAATGACGTGTGTCAAGACAACGCAAGGCGCTAGGTTGCGCTGGTTAAACTTAATCAACTGAACTGAGAACTGGTGCTAACTTGATCAAGCCATGAACTCTGAAGGTGCGAAGCACGTACCAAAGCGCGCGGCACTGATAAGATAAGAATGTGGCGGAAGAGTAGACATTAACGTATGGCCATATCCAAATAATAGATAAAAGCCGTCTAAAACAAGGCATCAGCAATACGCTGGTAAGCAGTACCGACGCCTCGCTGCCGCGCAAGCACTACCAGTCGCACGCTGGCTACGGATACAGCGAGAGTCGCCCGGTCCCTACGCAGGCTCGAACCCGCGCCCTCGGATTACAAGGCAGGCTGGTGGTCCTTAAGGCTACGAGCCGGCCGTCTAAAATAATGGTTCTCTAGATTGCAGATTTATTGGTTACTGTGTGGTACCGTGGGAGTTACTTTGCGAGTAGAAGCCACTGGCAACTTTATACTCAAAGATCGATGAACGAGACTGGCCAGCTTACGATGGCACTTTAGCTTGTTCCAGCGGAATAATCATTTGCAAGAGACACACGGCCAACCAAGCCAACATTAGCTTAGAGGCTTAAAACTGCAATGAGTCTCAGAGCAACATGCAAACCCATATCGAGGAGTATGTGAACCACCCACCAATTGATAGCCAGTCGACGGGAAACGATGTGCCAAGTAGGCAAGCAGATTAACCAACCAGTTTGGGTAACATTAGTACAAAAGAACGTTTTGGGTGAATCCGACCAGCAACCGTAAGCTGTGATTCAAGAAGAATAAATAATTTGTAGGTTATTTGTGCTTTCGCCTAGGTGACAGCCAAGTACGAGTGGGCGCGGAATCGGATTCCAGAATGGCCAAACCGACTGATTACACGTGATAATGGAGAAATACAATAAGATTATAGGTATAAAGTAGGTGCAGTGACGAGCCCTAACCACCACAACAAAGCTGGCATTGCTTTGTAAACGGTCAAAAGGACGAAATAAGGTTGAATGAAAGTAACATAAGCCAAGAGGAGCCACTGAAGTTGGCTCTGTGGTAGCTTTCGAGCAATAGAGAATAGTTTCCAGGGGACAAAGTAGCTCGATTCGCAGATGGTCCGCTTCATGAAGCTAAGCATCATTGGCCAAAATAAGTGATTTATAACATGGTGTAACTAGTATTGTGCTAAGAAAGGATCGTACCGGAGCATAAAGCGCATCGTGTGCAAAAAATGATGGCCAAAACGTTGAAAATGTGTGAAGGTAGTCACGGAAGCCCGACAACAGAAGAAACGCTTACTTATTAATGAAGCTTTCAAGGCCTTTGCGGCGTTCTTCTATGAAATCATCTTCAAAAATACCCTCATCAACTCTGAAAGGCAATTGTCGCTTCCAGGCTTTACTTGGAAGTTTTGGGACAACGATCTGACAGAAACACAACGAGGAACAAAAGAGGCGGGTGTGACTTAGAGAGGACAACCTCATTGGACAGTAACAAGTGAAACTCTGCTACAATGCGTGGAACCGAACCGATGAGCTGTAATTTGAGGAACAACCGAGTCATTTCTGCTATATGAAAAGCGATAGCAATAAGCGTTGGGAACGGAAAACTGTAGTCGTGTGTAACGGAGGCTGAATGGATTTGTTTACAGCTCATGGGATATAATTCGCCCATGAGTGGATTAACCCGGTGTGCTAGCACAAATCAGCGATAAATAGGGGAGAGTAAGAACACAGTAAGAAGTAGGGGTATAAAGTGTCGGCCCGTAACCTAGAGCAGTCATCCTCAAGCTTTATTCAACCGTCGCCCCCGTTTGAACCTTTCCATTTCCTATGGCCCAACCTTGATCACCAGAACTTCAGCAATCCGCAACGCCTAACAGACGTAAATCTGTGATTTCCATTGGTCATATTGGCATCTTTGGTTATGATGGCAAAACTTGTAGTGTTGGTATCACTACTGTTTTCTTCATAAACCCCTTTTTTACTTTCACAGCTTCAAGATAACATTCATTGTGCGGCAACACCAAGCCACTTGTCTTTAATTACACAAGAGTCATCATTAAGATGTAAAATTGTATTTACTTATTGTTGGCTTTTAACTAAGGAACGTCATGAATTAGGTGTAGTAACTTGGTAACAAAATGTTTGTCGGGATATTAATGCGATCCTTGATCCGGATGACCTTAAGGAAGTTTGCCTGCGTCCAGCTCCAGACTTGACAGCGAAAGTCGAATATCTCCTCTTGCTGTGATGTCCAATCTGTTTCTACTTTTTGTTAGAGAAATCAGTCTGCTGAATCCACATTCAACCATGTATGTGGATGGAAAAGCAAGGAAATATATTTCAGCTTTTTTCCACAATCTGGGGCATCAGTATCTCAAAAAACCCTCTTATATAGCGTGAATTTGGATTTTGCTAGTGTGTCATTCTTAAGCTCTATGGGACTTTCCAGAAGTTCAGCTCCAACATAGCAGGGTTGTACACCAAATGGATCCAAAATCTAAATCTGGATTTCCATGTGAATCTGGTCAGGAAAGCTGTCCTTCATTTCTTTTCGGAGTTCTTGTATATGACTGGCATAAACAAGCAATTGGGAACTGTGAAAATTCCCGAGGTCCGATGTTCTGAGCATGTACTTCCAGCTTTTTAAGAAATGCGATAATTCGATGTTTGCTCGAGATGAGGTTACTCAACTTGCCTTGAAGAGTTTTATACAGTAAGTGGAGTTTCACGAAATCACCAGCCAGATAAAA
This sequence comes from Dicrocoelium dendriticum, assembly GCA_944474145.2. Taxonomy (NCBI): domain Eukaryota; kingdom Metazoa; phylum Platyhelminthes; class Trematoda; order Plagiorchiida; family Dicrocoeliidae; genus Dicrocoelium; species Dicrocoelium dendriticum. The sequence goes on from OX104066.1 coordinate 39,316,731, forward strand.
CACATCTGGCTTAGCTGTACACAGTTTTCTTTCATAATCAGTTCCAAAAAGGAATGTGATGATGGTGGCCCAGAGTGCAACAAAACGGCGAATACAGTTGCCCTTAGAGTGCTATCTAACTTCTGTATGCAAAAGTAGAACCTGGAAATCTTCACTGTTCTCCTCACACAACTGCTGAAAAAGAGGATCTTGAAAAGGATGCGGAATGATATTGTTAACTACTATTATAAATGTTGACAGGGAATCGTTTAAGCACCCTCCCACGTTTTTAGCCACTAGATGCTCTCAGTGAATTGTATGAGCAGAAGGGAGAACTCTTTTTAGATGGGCAATGAATCCTCTATATCTTCCGACCATTGCGGTAGCACCACCTGTTGCACCTGCAACTATGTTTTGCATTGTGATGGAGTTTTCAGGCAGATAGCCATTGACTACCTCGAATATAGATTGGCCCTTTGTATAAGTTTTAGATATCCTGGCAAGCAGCATCTCTTTCATTAATACATTATCATTGAAGAATCGAATATATGTAGCGAGAAGCGTCGTTATCATATAAAATAGATTAATCCAGTAGTGACGAAAATTTTCCGAGCTGTAGTAAGTTAACTTAGGTATTTTGCATGTCCTGAGCCATCTCATTTATTCGCTCAGATACAGTGGAGTGGCTGAGCAGAATGGCTTAAACCGCATTAGACAGTATTATTGATACTGAAGGCAAGCTAATATTTCCCCCAAGATTATGTAGATTGCAATTTATGGCAATTAATTTTCTGATTTTATAAGATGCCGTAAGTCCATTTGCTGTTTTTGCCCTGTCAGAAGCCCTTGTCTTTAAAGTTGCTATCCCGCAGCTTTCTAAAAAAAGCCAGACTTTCCGCTTTCGCTCTTATCAATACTTTCCAGATGAGTTTCCAGTTTAGGTGGCCGCATACTTTCATTTGAAAGTGTTTTGGCAAATTAAACACATAGGTAGAGTGGGGTTTTGAAGTGATGCGATGAAATCAAATGACGGGTATTCTACGGAGTACTGCCGAAAGGTATTCGTTGCCGAGGAGATGATGTCTGAAATATGTCATTGTAAATATGCAATATACGTATACAGCTTTTGTTTTGATATTCATACACAGTTACATCATGTGCAGTAAATAACATCATTCGACAAGGCGAAACACGCAGGTAGCATTAATAATTGGTGGCACTAAATTACTTGTTTCTTGACCGTGAGATTATAAGAATAGACGTTTGGCAAGCATACTTGAAACTTCTATTGAGGGCTACAATGTAAAAAAGAATGTATAGCTGTAGAAACACTGTTAGAGGCAACGCAAAAGCGCTTTCTGAGGATGGCTTTGAAAATATCGCGGATGGCTAAAATGACAGAATGACAAAAGCCAATGAGGAAAACAAATGAAACTGAGAAAATGGCAATACTCACTAGATACACATACACTACAGGAAAGTTGTGGCAAACCGTGGTAGCAGGTAAAATAAAGGACAGAAGAAATAAACATGGAAGAAAATGCCGGAGGGTTCAAGGAACCGGCATGGGAGTGTCAACAACGTAGCGAATAACGCACATCAACCAGTGCCAAACATGGCGCCAAGTGCGTGCTGGCAAGGCATTTGATTATTATAGTTATAAGAAGCACCCTTATATACACATTGGGTTATATATACTCACAAAACGAACCGGATATCCCCCCGTAAGATAGTACCCCACGCGCGCAGAGTAGCCACTCGAATTCATAAACTTGCGGGCTAAGGTGGCAAACGCCAGACATACACGCGAGCTCAGACAGTGATGTTCCATTATTCTAAACGTCAGTTAAATGTGTTTTCAGACCGATAATTTTATAAAACCCCTTCCTTATAACCATTAGAAATACAAAGTGGTGGAACGCTGACAGCTGAGACAGGAGAGGAAAAACGCGTAACCTAGCACTACCGCAGTAAGACCGGAACGAGGAAGACTCATTGGCACATGAGTGTCACACAGTGGTAGTGTGCTGAGAAAAACAGTTAGTGTCAATGTGGCTTTGTGTCGTAACTGCCGCAGTTTACTGACGAGGGTTCGCTAGGCTCACTGCAGCTTGCAGAATAAATGCATCAGTGTTTTGAGTAAAGCTCAGTTGTGGATTTGCTTCAAAGTGCTGAGGACGAATCGGTTGTTAGTTGCACATTCAAAGTCTCCGTGTGGTGATGGTATGTTTAAGGTGAGCCCGGCGAAATCAGCCAAGTTTGGCGGGGCTATGCCAGCTCCGCAACAGAAAGTCGGCTCAGCCTGGCTTACACACCTTCGTAAACAAGCACGTGCGCGCGCGTAATTCATTTCACTGACCTGTAGTTACCAGTGGGGATTAGTGCGCGGAGAAACTATTAGAAAATTATTTTTAAATGAATTTTGTTAATTGTGTTATCACGGCCCCTCTAAAAAATGTTCGCATCCCAGGGTCACCTGGGACTTCCCAATGGCCCCCGTTGAGAATGGCTGGCCTAGAGGTAACGAGCTTGTCTCCTACTCTTGTGGCGCGGGTTCGAATCCGGGTAGGGGTGGGCGTCCTCGCGGTATACTCAGCCGCTTGCGACTGGTGGTGGTCGCACGGCAGCGAAGCGCCGTTACGGCGTACAGCTGACATAGGGGTATGAAGTCGCGCAGATAAGGATGCGGACCTACCATGCACAGCGAATGAAAAGAACGTCTCAGTGTGGCGTAGACAACTAAGGAGCATCACTTAGATGAGTACATAAGCGTTCATGTTCAAAGGGCTCCGCATTGCGGTCAAGTCACGCTTAGTTGCTGCCAAGATACTCGAAACAGGCACATGCTCATTAAGGCGTTGTGGAAAGCAAAAGCGACTGTAGAATCTGGGTCATAAAATAAGTGTCGTAGATAAGACAATTAAGGGGACTAGTTCCATCAAATGAACTAAAACAAAAGGACACGAGCGATCAAATAAAGTTGATAAATTTATGTAGTTTACCTGGATAAAATAAACTTAACGCTACACTAGATAAAAGCAGACAACATTTGTCGAAGGTGAGTACAACACATTAGCGCCACAAGTGACGGAAACGCCCGTGGACCCCGTTCGCATAACTGGGAACTATCTTGAAAAATAATAAAGTTGATGACTGCCGGAACGGTTGAGGCTCTCGTCAGTTCTAACGGACACGCCAGTTAAGCCTATAATGTAATGGGGTAATGGCTGATTATGACGCGGGGCAGTGAAAGCCGCAAGGAAGCTGTCTCGCCGATGCCGCCTTATCTTTGCAAGATAGCCAGCTGTTTGTGACGGAATGTTGTCTACACAAGGTGTAGGCGCCTTGACCCTGAATGTTTGCTTAGGGCATTAAGGTTTTCAGGTAAGTCCCCCTTCTCTCCCTCTTCTTATTCTTTATTTCCTAGGTCCTCATGATTGTATGGCAGCGAAGCATCAGTTCAAATGGCTGATGTACTGCTGTTGATGATGATGATCATGAGAGAAGCTTGCAATCCAACGGCCGTAAGCAGTTTGAGACGACTGACAGCTAAAGGCAACCAGATTGTGTCACTCCACAAGTAGGTATGACAGTCATCTTCACTGCTCAAGCAACTGGGGAGAAAAAAAGAACAGGCTTAGAAACATAAGCTAACTACTAGCGTTAAACGTCTGTCCTTGGCTATAAACGTTGAAATAAAAAGGTGAAACACTCTAAATACAGATCGTTTTAGGCATAAACAGTTTCCGTGGTATAGACTGAAGATTTCCGACGATCGTTATCGGTCTAATGAAGTTACGCGCAGAAGCAACGATAGTTACCTGAATAAGTGTGCTTAGCGATGTGGAGATGAAAGGACGCTTAAGCAAGAAGTTGAAGCCTTGTGAGATAGAAAGAAATTACAGATTGTAAATGTGGAAATTCGTCACATCTAGATTCACTCAAACAGCCGCCACACGCCCGGAAAAGCACTGTACGCGCGTTTCATCCTTTCGTGAATAGTCAGTAGTGCGCATTCCACCGCACCCTGGTAGGGCTCGAACACGCAACTCGACTGTTGCCAGTCCGTGGTTGAGACCACTGAGCTACGGGGGACGGCAACGAGTATCGTAAATAAGTTACTAGATGTGATATAGCGCCGCTTTCTATTCACTGACTTACACGTTACTGCCGTGCAGAGGACAGGGTAGCCCCCTCACCAAGCGACGAGCTTACAAAACTTAAGCCGCCAATTAACTTATGGTATTATAAACAGTTTGGTCTGCGTACTGACTACTGAAGAATAGCAGGAGGAGTTGAATGGTATAGATAGAAACTTGTCACCTCTAGACTCAGATGTGTTTGAGGTTTGGCTCGTAAAAACAGCGAGTATGCCACAGAAGGTAACTTGTGCCTAGCTGATAATTCGGATAGAATGGGCACTAAGGGCTACTAAATCATGACGTATGTAATCCACCAACGCCCTATCAATCCCAGACTCCAATTTAGATACCACATGCGGGAATCATCTTCCTTGATTCACGCAAGCTATTGGACGCTTGAGGCTAACTCATTGTTCAAACGAAAACAGCCGGGAAACAAGCGATCTCATGGATTTTGTGGGTCATTTGGAGGTAGACGTTGTGTAGATGGATTGCGCCACGCAATCTTAATGTTGACCCCGATTCACATTGAAATGAACCTTAGTCGTCTGATCACGAGGACCGTAGGTGAAGCAAATAGAAATGGAGTATTGCCCACCCGAAAACAATGCACTCCTATGACTCGTTTCGATCTTATCAGATAAATAAATAAATAATTTATTCTCGTCATTGCGAGGCACACCATCAAGGGCATGCTCATGGTAATACAGACATGGGTGATTGGCAATTGCACAAATTATTACATCTTGATCAAAAACAGAGTAATTTATGTGTGTATCTTGACGTCTAGAAGTGTGTTTGTGTGCATTTGGAAGTAGCCATGTGTGAGTATGTAAATGTGACTCCGTGTGTTTTGTTCGCTAGGTTCGCCACCAAAGGGGGGAATCAAAGGAACGTTTCGAATTAGATGACGCTCGTAATGTGTGAATGATCCTTCGCAAAAGGGAAGAGGCAGTGTTGTTTAACGGATATCTGTGGTTTTATAGGGATAACGCTTGCCAGGCGAAATCCCACCACATCCTGGAACACTGCCGCCGAAGCATTTGCTGGAACGGGATTGAGCCGACCCACCCAGCTGGCACAACGTGGAGGTTGTTCGGCTAACCAACACTGCTGAGGTTTCACGTAAGGATGAAACGCGCGTACACTGCTTTTCCGGGCGTGTGACGGCTGTCTGAGTGAGATAGTAGGCACCGAACCCGGGACCATTGGAATGTCAGCTGTGACCACTACCCCTAAGCCACCGGGTCACGACGGGCAAGGCTTGGCACAACGGTTAGTGATTGATTTTTGGGGTCATTTTGAGGTACACGTTGTGTGGATGGATTGCGACACGCAATCTCCATGGAAGTGAACCTTGGTCGTCAGATCACGCGCACCGTAGCTGAAGAAGCCAGAAATTGGGTGTTGCCCACCCGAAAACACTGCACTCTTATGACGCGTTGCGATCTTATCAGATAGATATGGCAGGCATCAAACCCGGGACCACTGGGATGTTAGTTGTGACCGCTACCCCTAGGCCACCGGGTCATGACGGGCAACGTTTGGCACAACGGTTAAGGATTGATTGACAGTTGAACGTTGCTTAGGGAGACGGGATGCGTGGTCTTCATGACCGTGCAAGGCTCAAAGAGTGGCTCCACACATTCAGTGTGGAACGAGCAAGGGCCCAACCACCGCCATATGTATGTCTGGTACACTTGAGTCCAAAATTGGATAAGCAGGAATACTGCTGCTGTGCATGTTGAAGGAGCGTGGGTCGCTTTCAATGAGAAAAACTGGCTCCCATCTACATGCCTCCCAGATCTTATTCATTCCGGTTTACACTGGATATGGGTTGTGTCGATAAAAATGTGAATGGTGCAGCGCAAGCCGCTCATGGTCCCATTGTAGACACTCTGACGTCCTGTGGCTGTCTTATGGAAGCTTCAGTGACAGGCAAATCCGGGATGCCCTGTGATAGGAAACGTTGGATGTTATGGCCCGCAAGAGACATTAGTGTTGTTCCGCCGCATCAATCTTTAATCGAGCACCAAAAAACTCAAATGGCATGTATAATACAAAATGATCCTGTTTTCATTTGTTATTCGAGTTCGTGTTTTTGTATTATACGCGCTATTTTGAGTATTTTAGTGTTCGATTAAACATTGATGCGGTAGAACAACACTGGCGCCACTGATGTCTATTGCGGACCATAACCTCCAACGTTTCCAACCACTAGGAATCAGAGCCGCATGGTCTCCAGCCTGAAAAGTGGACCAGTCCGACTGATGCTAAGCATGAGGTTGCCTTCTTCATGCTCCTCCAAGGCACAGGTTGTCCAGCGTGGCACTTTTCCAATCACTTCCGGGAAGCGAAAGTAACGCTCGACGAGGAAGTTGAGAAACTGGCATGCGGAATTCGTGGCCGAGCCAACGTATGCGGTGTCGGAGAGTAACGTTTTGCAAGCAGGAGCTGTATTTTTCAAGTAATAGTTCTCGGAGTTTTGTGTTTCCTAAGTGAGGTTGCCACCAAACACGATCAATCTTTTGCAGACCACGATTGTCAAAACCTAGTAATCGCTAATGTCTTCCGAGCAAATAGGCCAGGTCTTACGGCAATAAAAGAGGACTTCACGGAGGGAGGAATTGTGCACCCTGCCCCTGACATCGCGACGATGCCATAGGTGTCACAGTCTGGTGAATGCAAGCCGAGCTATTCAGATCCGTAGTGTGGCCTCATCTCCAACAACGCCGCCAGCCCGTGATGAAACTCTCTAGACAGTTGAAGGAAGGGACTTGTTCTAGAACATCACCAGCAACAGTGAGGACAGACACAAGCATCTGCCAATTCTGAGTGATGTTTTACGTTTGACTGAGGTGAAATAAAGACCATAATCAGACGCGGTTCAAAGGGTTTTGGTGATTTGTGGATCGTCTCCCAGCAAAACGATATCACCAAGGTGATCCAAGTCAGCGACAATGTTGCCAGGGAGAAATTTAGTGTCGCGGTTTCAGACACCATCCAATGCTCGCTGGACAACATTGGAAAAAATGAAGAGGGAAATGAAATATCGTAGCCTTGCCGAACATCGCTAGTGACAGAAAACGAGGAGAAAAGCCTGCCATATGGCCTGGTTTGGCCCAACGTGTGGTTAGAAGCTTGTCGGAAATATAACACCTTGCTAAACAATTCCATAACGCAGATCAGTTCAATGAAATGCCGCTCGGATGTTCAAGAACACTAGGACTGTTGGCCGTGATGGAGTTTAAAAAGCTGGAGGAATATCAAGATTTTGTCAGTGTGACCTCGGCCCGGATGAAACCCGGCTTATTCTTCTCGGAGAAGTCCCTCTTTCGTTGATGAAAGCGTGAGAAGTAGGACAGACACGAAAAACATGGACGCAACAGAGATCAATGAAATTCCATGGAAAATGGTGCGATCTTAGCGAAAGACTTTACCAGAAATTAAAACAATGAGCGATATTACTATGAAATTTGTATTTTATAACAAGTATATTTCCATCAGCATCTATCACCAGGCACTCTGTGACAAATGATCACAACGTGAATCCGAACAATGCGTTCAAAGTGCTATCACAAAACCGGAATTCGATAACTTTGTCAATCAGTGAAGCGTTGCTAATTCACCATCATCATCATCATCAACAGCAGTACATCAGCCATTTGAACTGATGCTCCGCTGCCATACAACCATGAGGACCTAGGAAATAAAGAATAAGAAGAGGGGGAGAAGGGGGATTTGTTTGAAAACCTTAATGCCCTAAGCAAACATACAGGGTTAAGGCGTCTACACCTTGTGTAGACAACATACCGTCAAAAACAGCTGGCTATCGTGCAAAGATAAGGCGGCATCGTCGAGACAGCTTCCCTGCCACTTTCACTACCCCGCGTCATAATCAGCCATTACCCCGCAGATAACTCAGCACCAAACACACATCAAACAGTCAATCCAATTAGGAGACGAAAGCAAACGCGGCACTGGTGTCTAATGCGAGCCATGTCCTGTAAAGTCTCGAGCCAAACACAAGGCGAGTCATGTGGACTCCAGCCCGGGAGGCGAGACGGACCAACGGCACCCAGTTTGGTCGTCAGTGATTTCATTTCCCGCTACCAAGTCAACTTCTGCCCACCTCGAGCCTTGCGCCACCCTATACCTGGCAGACTAAACAAGGCCCTCCTAGGTAAGCGATGACCAGGCATACGTAGCATGTGCCCGAGCCAACGCAACTTATTCAGTGCTATCTGTTATTCTAGGGAGCTAGCATGATTATCCCTGCCTAGTACATCATCGTTGCGGACACGCTGGTGCCATCAGACTCCAGCAATGCTTCGCAGACAACGACGATCAAAGACTTGAAGGCGCCCCAGATCTTCAGACCGAAGGGGCCAAGTCCCACTACGATAGAGCAGAACGGCCCTCAGTGTGGCCTTGTATACCCGACCTTTCAGACGGAGGGAAACTCCCTTCTGTCGCCAAAGATGCCGCAGGTTCAAAAAGTTAGCTCTGGCTTTTGCAATACGTGAGCTGACGTCAGTTTCCATGCGCCCATCATTGCTGACGCAGCTGCCAAGATAAGTGAAAGGATCAACCACCTCGAGTTCCTCCTTAGCAAGCGTCAAGGAGTCATCAAGTGGCTGGTGGTCCTGCAGCAACACTTTGCACTTTGAAGGTGCGAAGTGCATACCAAATAATGGGACCACTCTGGACAGGCTATTCAGGGTTGATTGTGTCGCCCCAACCTCGTCGGAAAGCAACACGATATGGTCCGGATAATCTAGATCAACTAACCTTTCCCCAGGCAGCACTTCAAAGCCTACATCGTGAGATTCCGCAAGGGAACACTCCATGATAGAATCCACGACGAAATTGAACAAAAATGGGGAAATCGGACAACCCTGACGAACGCCACTTGTGGTCGGAAAGCTATCCGACAGGCCACCGTAGACCCTGACGCGGCCTGTAGCGTTCGAGTATAGAACACAAAGGATGTTCACATATTTCGTGGGAACACATTTCCGCGTAAGTATTTCGAACAGATTCGATCAATCGTGTGAATCGAACGCACCCTTGAAATCGAGGAACACAGCTATTGTCGGTCTGCGGTATGTGTGGCGCTGCTCTAGCACCTGCCTCAAAGTAAATATATGGTCTATACAGCTACGTCCTGGGCGAAAACCGGTCTGCTCTTCCCTAATCCGAGATTCCCGTTCCGCAGTGAGGCGACGAACGATAATCGAGGCCAATAACTTTGTCACAACTGACGTCAGACTACTACCCCTGTGGTTAGAACAGTCTGTGCGACTGCCCTTTTTGTATATTGCCACTATAATCGATTCGCTCCAATTAGCCGGCACACTCTCTTCGTTCCAGATACATTCGAATAAGGAGGTCAGTGCTTTGCAGAGGACCTCACCCCCATCCTTAAATAGTGCAGGTGGGAGAGAATCCAGGGCAAGCGGCACAAAAACGATTAAGAGCTGTGATCGCGTTTCGGACCTCGGCCTCTGACAGAGGCTCTGAACTAACCGTCCATGGCTCGTCCTGCATCACCTGAGTAGGAAGAGGTCCGGGAGCAGGGGGCCAGCTGAACTAACCTTGAAAGTGTTCCGCCCAATGAGCCATACGGCGCTCCTTATTGTGTATCAGCGCATTCGCGCTGTCTCTGATTGTCTCACTGACGCCTGGTTTTCTGGGACCAGTGATGCGGATTAGCTGGAAGAGCTTGCAATAATTGCCTACTGCTCCTGCCTCCTCCATTTCTTGAGCCCTACTGGTCCACCAGGCTTCCTTGTAAGCACGTAGGCTCTGCTTTAGTTCACGCCTAATAGCCCGTCGGGTCACACTGTGTTCATGGCCAGCCGGGAGGTGTCTTCTAGCTTCCAACAGGTTCACCGCCCTCTCGGATATCGTTACTGGTGCGGTGACGATGGATAGTGCCACAAGCAGATGCTCCTGCGTCGTGCATGGCGGCCGAGATCTTATTCCACTGAAGCTGTGTCATTAGGACAAGACAGCGGAAGTTCGGTATACAGTGCTTCTTGATAGGCTTACCTGACCGAGGACTGGGACAATTTCTCCGTTGTCAATCGTAGGGGACACTTGGTGCGCCTCCCGGTAAAGTTCTGAAGAAACGACAACGTACCAAGGCACGATCAGAGTCGACACAGGTACTCCAGTATGAGCGGCAATCCAGGATGGAACCACGCCACTTGTAACTTATGGCACTGTGGTCAATTTGGGTCCATCGATGGTCAGCTACAGGAGGACGCCAAGTGGCACTTCGGCGCCCACTGTGTCTAAAAGCAGTGCTACTAAGAAACAACTGGTGATCCGCACACAGTTGCAGCAGACGCTCACCGCTGTCAGTCCGTTCGGCGTTAAGCCCACAATCACCACCCAGCTGAGCTTCTGAAGAGCTCAGACGCCCTACTTGTGCGTTCATATCCCCTACAAGTACTACAATATCTGAACAGTAGCACTGCGTAATAGCGCGTTCAGTTGGTGATAGAGTGTGTCCTTGACAGCATTAGAACTGCAGTCGGTGGAAGCATCAGCAGAAATCACAAACAAACAGCGTTTTCTACTACTTTGTGAATCGACCTTAGCTGATGTCGTCAAACGGGCTGTACATAAACGACTGTTCACTGGAATCCAATCAACCAACGATGGCTCAGCCTTGGAGCTTAGAATTATACCTAAACCAGCTTGACTCGTGAGTGCTACATCGGAGTCTCCGGATGCATGCAACCAATAACGAGAGGATAAGCCGGATGCAGTTAATTCAATAACCCCGTTGGTGTCATTGGTCCTAGTTTCGGACACATCATCATCATTAATCATGGTACACATCAGCTACAGGTGGGAAAACGCCTCCGCTATTGTGCCGCAATACATGGAAGAAATACATACATACAAACATACATATAACACAATACACAAAGGAAAAATAGATACAACAGTTACATGCCAGCTGAGCTACCAACAACGGATAGGCGCCGTTCCGGTAAGCTTCCAGCAAGCTCCTAGGCAAAAAAACTTTTTTTAATTATGATTTATCCTAGGAAATGAGATCGTAGATGGAGGGGGAGACTAAAAGGGATGGAGTGGTACAAAGAAACTCACAGCACGAACGCCACTGACGTCGGCTCCTTGCCATGTCAGCAAGTGTATCCAGCCAAACGTGTTCACCGTCTTTCGGACCCCAACCAGGGAGCCGTGAAGCTCCAACCGAGGCAAGCTCCGAAGTGATGGACTTCATTCCTCTGGACCAAGTCATCGCTTGGCCACCTCTCCTCTTCTTCCACCCACATCCACGGTGAACAAACAACGCACGTCGCGGGAGTCGGTGGGCTGGCATGCGTAACACGTGGCCGAGCCATCGGAGCCTGGTGCGTGAACTGACGGTGCGGAACAGTTCAGATCCTTTTCCTGGGCCGTAAACAATGCGTCGAACACACTCGTTACTCACGCGGTGTTCCCACTATATGTGAGCCAAACTGCGAAGGCACCGATGGTCGAACGTAGCTAGCCTCTTCAAGTCCGCCGACCTTAGGGGCCAGGTTTCGCAACCGTACAGTAAGGTCGAACGTACCGCTGCATTGTACACTCTACCCTTCAGGGCGAGAGTGATGTCGCGCCGCCGCCATAAGTGGCGAAGGTTAGCAAAAGCACTCCCAGCTTTCGCTATACGGTTCGAGATCTCGTCTTCGATCCCAAGGGCGCTGATACAACTTCCCAGGTAATTGAATTTCTGAACGACTTCTAGCTGATCCCCACCAAGGGTCAGCGCAGGAGGCGATCCCTGACAATCTTGGAGGAACGCTTTGCACTTCGAGGGTGCAAAGCAAAGCCCGAAGCGGCTGACAGCCAGTGCTAATCTGTCCAGCGCGGCTTGGCACGTCTGGGAGCTGTCACAGATCAGGGCAATGTCGTCTGCATACTCGAAGTCAAGAAGTCGTTCTCCTGGGAGTAGCTCCACACCTTCCAAGTCATGTCCTGTAAATGCAAACTCCATGACTTCGTCAATAGCGAAGTTGAAGAGGAAAGGTGACAGCGGGTATCCTTGTCTCACACCGCTGGAGATATTGAAGGGTGGCGACAACTTGCTGTAAGCCCTCACTCTGCCCGTGCTACGCGCATATAATGCTTGGATAATAATGACATATTTCTCGGGCACACCTTTCCTGAGTAAACAATTCCAAAGGGCACATCGATCAACCGAATCGAAGGCACCTTTGATGTCGAGGAACATGACAACGGTGGGCCGCCAATATGAGTGGCGGTGCTCCAACAACTGACGCAAGGTGAAGATGTGGTCGATGCAGCCACGACCCCGACGAAACCCGGCTTGCTCCTCACGAATCTGGCTTTCACGAGCGCCAGTTAGTCTGTGAAGAATTATGGAGACTAGTAATTTGGAGGCGATGGAGATCAGACTGATTCCTCTATGCTTGCCGCATTCCGAGCGCGAGCCGCCTTTGAAGACGGGAACAATAACGGAGCGGCTCAAGTCGGTTGGGACAGTCTCCTGCTCCCACAGCTTCACTAGTAATTCATGTAAAGCATCAATAAGAGCAGAGTCTCCGAATTTGAAGAAAGCTGGAGGAAGATCATCTAGTCCAGCGCCTTTGTTTAACTTCAACAGTCCGATCTCACGTTCGACTTTTCGGACACACAAAACACATCAATACCCAGTGTGTCCAAGGTTCGTGTGAGTGCAGCCTGTTGACCTGTTTGTCTTAGAGTGCGAACGTTGGACGTCGCCATGGAAACGGGATAGCGTGGCCTTACAATGGACTTTGCCGATAGGCGTCCGATAGGTGCTGTGGGTTGGTGGCTGCAGATGGTTCTACTCCAGTGACACTTGCTGTTGCTGTCAATTAAGCTGGAAATTATAGAAGGAAGGTTAGTAATGGGAGTCGGGATGGGAGTAAAAGAAAGACATGGAAAAGAAAGAAGGGAGGCGCCAGCAGTAGCATGTTTTCGCTTATCCGCCCTGCTGTATGCAGCAGATAAGGCGACCCTTGATAACCTGCGTGACGGCCGATGCAGGATGAAGTTTGTGTTTGAAGAAAATGTCATGGTTGTATGTGGGCTGAGATACTGCCAGGGCGCCCAGACCTAGACAGCGTTGCTAATTAGAACCTATCAACCTGTGCTATGTTCACAGAAACTCGTGAGGCAAGCAATTAGATTACCTTGGTCTTGATTTTGACGTTTTGATTGGTGTGGCAAATTTCTCCCATGAATATATTTATGTATGTGTTTCTGCTTGTATTGTGTATGCGACTGAAGAGAACGATCGAAATGTTGACATATCGCAATCTATGTCATCTTTCTGCTTTGAGCAAGTGGCTGAAGAGGACCCAATGTTTTACGTTTCTGAAAAGAAGACTCCCGTTACCGCTGCGACGGCGTTAGACTGATTGTTGTGGTTGCGTTGTAAGCTGGCTGTAGAATGCACGATGATAAGCTTACTTGAAGGATGTATCCATTCAGGCTGCTTTCCGTCACGGTTCGCTAAGGTACTGTCAAAGAATAAGTTGCCTGTAAATAGCATTAATTTGACCGGGATCGCGTCGGCACACCTCAAAGCCTGCGTGGAATGTGAACAAAAGTTTCTCGAAACACAGAGACGATTTGCTGGTACTCACAACGAATTATCTTTGGTTTACCGCTGGAAATTTGAGGCATTTTCTGCAGAAATTCTCAGTCGTAGGCGAATGAAAATAGTTCGTAGCCTACAGCGTTCGTTTACGAGGGCTACACATGCTTCCTTCCCTACTGATTGCTCGAAGCACGTATATACTCTATCATCTGCTCAGTTCACTCGCCCGCAGTTGGAAGTGCTTTCTCTTGAAATGAAATACCGGTTGCCACCCAAGACGATAGATAGGCTCGGCACGCAGACCCAGTTTGTATATCTGTATGACCAGCTCAGTGATCTCTCGCCAAGATCCATAGAAGATGAGGGCTGGTTTCGGGTAAAATTGGTGGATATCGCGAACCGATTCCTTAATACGCCAGTAAGCCAGAGATGTTGCCTGAAGGCTGAACACTATGCCGCGATAAGAGTTAAAAGAAATGGCAAATGTAATCTTCCTGCAGCCAGACAAAGGATAAGGCAACGTAATAATGAATAAGGATGACTACGTTTCAAAAATGTAGTCTATTTTGGGGAATAGACGTAAGTTCCTGATAGAGGCGACACCGGAGAATAACATTTTGATGGAGAAGCAGGTGGCCAGAAAACTACATATCCTTTTGCTAGACAGATACATCACTGAGTCGCAACAAAGGCAGCTGAAACCGACTGGGACGCAGACACCGAGAATGAGGGGCGCGCCTAAGTTACACAAGCCAGGTAACGCACTGCGTCCGATTATTTGCATGAACAACTCGCCTTACTACAACGTTGCCCGGTGGCTGGCGAAACTCTTAGATCCCGTGCGTAAACTCTTGACTACGCACTGCTTGAAAGATCCATTTGAACTAGCGGAGACGCTAGAACAATTCTCACTGGGTTCGGAAGTAATGTACTCTACTGACGTGGACTCTATTCACAAACGTATAACTTCAAGAAACTGTTGATGATTTGTATCATTTCATCCTGAGTCAAAACCTGTATGTGGGTCCCCCTGTGGAATATTTGCGAGAGGTGATTCCCATGTGTACAGAAAATGTACGTTTTTGGTTTGAGGGGACGGCATACAAGCAGATCGACGGAGTCGCCATGGGTAGCCCTCTAGAACCGGTCTTGGCAGATACCTTTCTCGGCTTGATCAAAAGGCAAGTCGCTGCTAGTATTAGTGAAACAAGGTTATACAAAAGGTATGTGGATGACATTCTGGCGTTCATCAACAGTGAACATTTTACTCCCCTGTTAACCACTCTAAATTCAATTCACCCCAACTTGTCCGTCTCCCACGAGAAGGAACAACACGGCTCCCTGGCATTTTTGGATATCTTCATTAAGAGATGGGACGGAGGTACATTGCAGCGCACCGTTTACCGCAAGGCAACCAGAAGTGAGCAGTACCCACATTTTTCCAGTTTTGCCCCGGTTGCATACAAACGCGGCCTAGTGAAAACGCTGTTCTACAGGGCCAGACGAATTTGTAGTCCAGATACGCTGGAAGCCGAAGAGAAGTTTCTGCATAGGACCTTGGTGACAAATGGTTATCCTGAAAAGTTCATCCATGTGCACAGCAGACTCCCCAATAAGAAACTGTCAGTGCCAACGGCAGAGAAAAAAGCTGTTCATCTGTTTCTGCCCTTCAAGAGAGACCATGTGGCAAATGACATCGGACACAAGCTCAGCTCCGCCCTAACGCGCACGTACAAGACTGACCAGTTGCGCCTCATGCACACGCGTGGGACTAACAGGTGTCTATTCGTTATCGCTGCCTATGCATCGACAAACTGTAGCGATGACTCGGTAAAAGACGACTTCTATCGCCAACTGAACGAACTCCTTCGCCACAGAAGAAGCTCGGACACTGTAGCGATGGCTGGGGATCTGAACGCTCAAGTCGGAAAATTATCCACAGATGAGCTGCATCTGGGCGGCCAACATGGTATAGGCTCCCATAATGATAACGGTGAGCGGTTACTTCATTTGTGTGAGGATGCTCGCTTATTTATTGCGAGCACTAATTTCCGACACAGCACCCGCCGGAGGGTGACTTGGCGCCCACCAGCCTCGAACCAGCCATGGACGCAAATCGATCACATGGCAATCAGTTACCGCTGGAGAGGCTGCATCCAGAACTGTCGCTCGATTTGGAGCACAGGTGTTGACACCGATCATGCACTTGTGTGTGCTGACATGCGGATGCGCTTTGGCGGACGCCCGCGACGATGTTGTGAGCGCATTGACACCGGCAGACTGGTGAAGCCAGCTGTTCTGAACGCCTATCAAATTACGCTGTCATCCGAGTTGAATAAACGCTCACTGGATGCAATTGAAGCTCACTGGTCTCATATGCAACCGGCCTTACTAGCAGCAGGAAATCCTCATGTGTTATGTCTAATCGCCAACATAAACATTGGGTCTCTTCACAGTCTCTGGAACTTATAGATGCTCGCCGGCATATTCCGGCTGGAAGCGAACACAATGAAACTCGCAAAGAGCTCTGGGCGAAACTCCGTGCTAGCCTGAAGAGAGACCGCGAATCCTGGTGGTCTCGTCGTGCAACAGAGATGGAAGTGGCCGCTACCCTTGGTAACCATCGTGAGTGATTCCGTCTTATACGGGAAACGGGCAGCAAGAGACCTGGTGTTAGTGAAACTATACGTGACGAGAGTGGACAGCCTATCCACAACTTATCCAAACGCCTGGAACGTTGGGCTGAGCACTTTGAAAGGCAACTTAATCGGTCGGAATTGTTAGATTTCTCGCAGACCAGTGACCGCCCTGCTCCGTGGGCTGTTCCTTTGGATCCACCCTCTCGCTCAGAAGTCGAACATGAGATCAAACTGTTGAAGTTAAATAAAGCCGCGGGATCTGATGACCTTCCTCCAGCCCTCTTCAAATTCGGGGGACCTGCTCTTGTGGATGATTTACACGAGTTACTAGTGAGACTGTGGAAGCAGGAAACTGTCCCAACCGATTGGAGCCGCTTCATCATAGTCCCAATTTTCAAAGGAGGCTCACGATCGGAATGCGGCAAGCATAGAGGAATCAGTCTGATCTTCATCGCCTCCAAATTGCTTGCCTCTGTCATCCTTCACAGACTGACTGGCACTCGTGAAACCCAAATTCGCGAAGAGCAAGCTGGATTTCGTCGAGGTCGTAGCTGTATTGACCACATCTTCACCTTGCGTCAGTTGTTGGAGCACCGTCACATAGATTGGCGGCCCACCGTTGTCGTGTTCCTCGATATCAAAAGTGCATTCGATTCGGTTGATAGACATGCACTTTGGGACTGTCTACTCAGGAAAGGTGTGCCCGAGAAATATGTCATTATTATCCGAGCATTATATGCGCGTAGCTCGGGCAGAGTGAGGGCTTACAGCAAGTTGTCGCCACCCTTTAATATCTCCAGCGGTGTGAGACAAGGATACCCGCTGTCACCTTTCCTCTTCAACTTCGCTGTTGACGAAGTCATGGAAATCGCGTTCACAGGACATGACTTAGAAGGTGTGGAGCTACTCCCAGGAGAACGACTTCTTGATTTAGAGTATGCTGATGACATTGCCATAATCTGTGACAGCTCCCAGACGTGCCAAGCGGCCCTGGACAGATTAGCACTGGCTGTCCGTCACTTCGGGCTTTGCTTCGCACCCTCGAAGTGCAAAGCGTTTATCCAAGATTGGTCTGGACCGCCTCCTGCGCTGACCCTTGGTGGGGATCAGCTAGAAGTCGTTCAAAAATTCAACTATCTGAGAAGTTGTATCAGCGCCCGTGGGATTGAAGATGAGATCACGAATCGTATAGCAAAAGCTCGGGGCGCTTTACTAACCTTCGCCACCTATGGCGCCGGCGCGACATCACTCTTGCCCTGAAGGGTAGAGTGTACAATGCAGCGGTACGTTCGACCCTATTGTACGGTTGTGAAACCTGGCCGCTTAAAGCAGCGGACCTGAAGAGGCTAGTTACGTTCGACCACCGGTGCCTTCGTAATTTAGCTCACATCTGGTGGGAACACCGCGTGAGCAACGAGCGTGTTCGACGCATTGTTTATGGCACAGGAAAAGGAAACGAACCGCTCAGAACCGTTATTTCACGCATCAGGCTCCGATGGCTCGGCCACGAGTTACGCATGCCAGCCCACCGACTTCCGCGACGTGTGTTGTTTGCGCGCCGGGGGTGTGGATGGAAGAAGAGGAGGGGTGGCCAAGCGATGACTTGGTCCAGAGGAATGAAGTCCATCACTTCGGAGCTGGCCTCGGTTGGAGCTTCACGGATCCCTGGTTGGGGTCCAAAAGACGGTGAACACGTTTGGCTGGATACACTTGCTGACATGGCAAGGAGCCGACGTCAGTGGCGTTCGTGCTGTGAGTTTCCTTGTTCCACCCCATCCCTCTTAGCCTCCCCCTCCAACCACGATGTCGTTATTTAGCGTTATATAATTTTGCATAATAATTTCTTTTTTGGTGCACAGCAGCCGGCTGGTAGCTTACCGGAACGATGCTCATCCGTTACCAGTAGCTCAGCCAGCTCGCCCCAGTTGCATTTTTTTCTCCTTTTTATCTACGTATTGCGGAACAGTAGCTGAGGTGTTCCCCACCTCTAGCTAACGTGTATAATGATGATGATGATGACGACATCACTCGGAAACTTGTTCTTCAAGGCCGTCAGAACTACTCTTCGGCTAGTTCGCCCTCTCATGTGGTTTATCAGTACACCTGTAGTTGCAGTGACGTTTACATAGGCCAGACTAACCGTCGGTTAGCTGAACACCTGCCAAGGTGGGTGGAACAAATGATGACGCAACAAACGGGAGCGCCCCCAGAATGAACCGGATTCCGTCATCATCTATCACCAAGCCCCTCGTGACAAGTGGTCACAATGTGGACTCGAAGACTGCGTTCAAAGTACAAGTACGTAACCGGAATCCGATAAGGTTGGCAATTAGTGAAGCGTTGCTAATTAGAGCCTATCAACCTGTGCTATGTTCACAGAAACTCTTGAGACAATCAACCAGATTGCTTGGTCCTGATTTTGGCGTTATGATTGGTGTGCCAATTTTTTTCCTAAGCACATATTTGTGCATGTTTCTGCTTGTATTGTGTATGCGACTGAGGAGAACAATCGAAATGTTGACATATCGCAATCTATGTCTTCTTTCTGCTCTGATCAAGTCGCAAAGGATACACTTATGAACCGAATGGAAGGCACCTCTGATATCGAGGAGCATGAAAACCGTTGACCATCAATAAAGATGGTGATGCTCCACTAATTGATGTAAAGTGAAAATGTGATCAATACAGCCACGATGTTGACGAAACCCGGCTTGCTTTTCACGGGTGCTATTCCGTCTAGGAAGTTGGAAACGATGCAGATCAGGACTGATTCCTAAATGTTTTTCGCATCCCGAATGGGTGCCCCCTTTAAAATTCGGACAATGAAGGAGCACCTCCAGTTTGATGACACAGTCTCCAGCACCCACAGCTTCACTAGTAATCTGTGCAAATCATCCACAAGAGCAGGTACCCCGAATTTGTAGAGCTGGGGAAAGTCTATCTGCCTCTGCGGCCTTATTCAATTTCAACAGACTGATCTCACGTTCGACTTATGCGCATGAGAGCGGATCCAAGAGGACGCCCCAGATGGAAGGGCGATCAAAGGCCTGAAGAGGAGCATGACTATTCCGACTGAATAAAAAGTTCCTCAGTGTTCCGTTCAATGTTTCAAGCGCCCTGACAAGCTGTGGATTAGGTGTTTATTCTCGTTGTATATAGTCTCGCCAAAACTCTGTTTCATGCTGCCCATATCCAGTATAAGATGGAATAAGTTACCAAGAATAGCGGCTGCTTCTATCTCCGATGCACGATGAGACGAAGAGGATTCGCGGTCTCTCTTTAGGTGAGCACGTTGTCCTGCCCTTAGATCTTCGCGAGTCTCAATGTGTTTGTTTCCAGCCAAACATATCGAGGAGCATCCAAAAGTTTCAGACTGCGTGGAGACCCAATATGCAGATAGGCAAGCAGATCGCCCATACAAAGACGTCCCTGCTACCAATAACTTCACGCAGTTATGCAGTCAGTGATCCTTAATTGTGTTCAGAGGGCGCGTACTAAAAGCTGGCATCGACAGTATACTTCGATACGCATTCAGAACATCTGACTTCGCCAATTGGATGGAGTCTATGCGCTCACAGCGACGTTGCGGACTTCGGCCGAAACGTACCCGCAGTTCGGCACATACAAGTGCATAGTCAGGGTCCACGTTCGTGCTCCAAATCGAGCGACAGTTTTGGACACAGCGTCTCCAGCAGTAACTGATCGCGATGTGATCGATTGGCGTCTATGGCTGGTAGGCGCCATATCACCTTCCGGCGGGTGCTGCGTCGGAAGTTAGTGCTCACGGAAAATAGACCAGCATCTTCACACAGGTGTAGCAAACGCTCACCGTTATCATTACGGGAGCCTACATCGTGTTGGTCAACTGGATGAAACTCATCAGTGGAAAGTTTTCCAACTTTGGCGTGCAAATTACCAGTCAGTACCACAGAATCCGTAGAATTTCTGTAACGAATGAGCACGTTCACCGAGTTAGCGCTCTAATTTGCGGGAGCGTAAGCCGCAATGGCAAACAGACACAGTCCTCGCTCGACTTAAAAGCTTTGAATGAGGCATCAAAAATGACGGTGCGCATCTGGCTGTTGATCGGGATCTAATTCACCAGGGTAGCTTCAGCCCGAGAACTTAAAGCAATGATCGGGCAATGAGGAAATACCATCAGTGTCGCAGGTTTAGGATCGCAGGGTAAGCACAGAACGCAAATCTTGCATGCGGATTTAACAAACAGCATATGTCGATGGATAAGGTCTCCAGTGTTCGGGCAAGTGCTGCCTGTTGGCCAATCTGCAGCAAAGTGCGCACATTGAGGTATGCCAGCCTTAGCAAGGACCGGAAGCTCAGAACAGAAATGGGTGAACTGACGTTGTCCGCTTGGACTTGTCGAGTTGACCGAAACGAAGCCCTGCGTTTGTCGAAACTAGATATCATCATCAACAACAGCAGCATATCAGCCATTTGAACTGATGCTTCGCTGCCATACAACCATGAGGACCTATGAAATAAAGAATAAGAAGAGGGGGAGAAGGGGGATTTGCCTGAAAACCTTAATGCCCTAAGCAAACATTCAGGGTCAAGGCACCTACACCTTGTGTAGACAACATACCGTCACAAACAGCTGCCTATCGTGCAAAGATAAGGCGGCATCGTCGAGACAGCTTCCTTGCCACTTTCACTGCCCCGCGTCATAATCAGCCATTACCCCGCAGATAACTCAGCACCAAACACACCTTAAACAGGCAATCCAATTAGGAGACGGCAGCAGACGCGGCACTGGTGTCTAATGCGAGCCATGTCCTGTAAAGTCTCGAGCCAAACACAAGGCGAGTCAGGTGGACTCCAGCCCGGGAGGCGAGACGGACCAACGGCACCCAGTTTGGTCGTCAGTGATTTCATTTCCCGCTACCAAGTCAACTTCTGTCCACCTCGAGCCTTGCGCCACCCTATACCTGGCAGACTAAACAAGGCCCTCCTAGGTAAGCGATGACCAGGCATACGTAGCACGTGCCCGAGCCAACGCAACTTATTCAGTGCTATCTGTTGTTCTAGGGAGCTAGCATGATTATCCCTGCCTAGCACATCATCGTTGCGGACACGCTGGTGCCATCCGACACCAGCAATGCTTCGCAGACAACGATGATCAAAGACTTGAATGCGTCTCAGATCTTCAGACCGAAGGGGCCAAGTCCCACTACGATAGAGCAGAACGGCCCTCAGTGTGGCCTTGTATACCAGACTTTTCAGACGGAGGGAAACTCCCTTCTGTCGCCCAAGATGCCGCAGGTTCAAAAAGTTAGCTCTGGCTTTTGCAATACGTGAGCTGACGTCAGTTTCCATGCGCCCATAATTGCTGACGCAGCTGCCAAGATAAGTGAAAGGATCAACCACCTCGAGTTCCTCCTTAGCAAGCGTCAAGGGGTCATCAAGTGGCTGGTGGTCCTGCAGCAACACTTTGCGCTTTGAAGGTGCGAAGTGCATACCAAATAATGGGACCACTCTGGACAGGCTATTCTGAGTTGATTGTGTCGCCCCAACATCGTCGGAAAGCAACACGATATGGTCCGCATAATCTAGATCAACTAACCTTTCACCAGGTAGCACTTCAACGCCTACATCGTGAGATTCCGCAAGGGAACACTCCATGATAGAATCCACGACAAAATTGAACAAAAATTGGGAAATCGGACAACCCTGACGAACGCCACTTGTGGTCGGAAAGCTATCCGACAGGCCACCGTAGACCCTGATGCGGCCTGTAGCGTTCGAGTATAGAACACAAAGGATGTTCACATATTTCGTGGGAACACATTTCCGCGTAAGTATTTCGAACAGAATCGATCAATCGAGTGAATCGAACGCACCCTTGAAATCGAGGAACACAGCTATTGTCGGTCTGCGGTATGTGTGGCGCTGCTCTAGCACCTGCCTCAAAGTAAATATATGGTCTATACAGCTACGTCCTGGGCGAAAAACGGCCTGCTCTTCCCTAATCCGAGATTCCCGTTCCGCAGTGAGGCGACGAACGATAATCGAGGCCAATAATTTTGTCACAACTGACGTCAGACTACTACCCCTGTGGTTAGAACAGTCTGTGCGACTGCCCTTCTTGTATATTGCCACTATAATCGATTCGCTCCAATTAGCCGGCACACTCTCTTCCTTCCAGATACATTCGAATAAGGAGGTCAGTGCTTTGCAGAGGACCTCACCCCCATCCTTAAATAGTGCAGGTGGGAGAGAATCCAGGGCAAGCGGCACAAAAACGATTAAGAGCTGTGATCGCGTTTCGGACCTCGGCCTCTGACAGAGGCTCTGAACTAACCGTCCATGGCTCGTCCTGCATCACCTGAGTAGGAAGAGGTCCGGGAGCAGGGGGCCAGCTGAACTAACCTTGAAAGTGTTCCGCCCAATGAGCCATACGGCGCTCCTTATTGTGTATCAGCGCATCAGCGCATCAGCGCTGTCTCTGATTGTCTCACTGACGCCTGGTTTTCTGGGACCAGTGGTGCGGATTAGCTGGAAGAGCTTGCAATAATTGCCTACTGCTCCTGCCTCCTCCATTTCTTGAGCCCTACTGGTCCACCAGGCTTCCTTGTCAGCACGTAGGCTCTGCTTTAGTTCACGCCTAATAGCCCGTCGGGTCACACTGTGTTCAAGGCCAGCCGGGAGGTGTCTTCTAGCTTCCAACAGGTTCACCGACCTCTCGGATATCCAGTGACTGGTGCGGTGACGATGGATAGTGCCACAAGCAGATGCTCCTGCGTCGTGCATGGCGGCCGAGATCTTATTCCACTGAAGCTCAGTGTCATTAGGACAAGACAGCGGAAGTTCGGTATACAGTGCTTCTTGATAGGCTTGCCTGACCGAGGACTGGGACAATTTCTCCGTTGCCAATCGTAGGGGACACTTGGTGCGCCTCCCGGTAAAGTTCATGGAGAAACGACAACGTACCAAGGCATGATCAGAGTCGACACAGGTACTCCAGTATGAGCGGCAATCCAGGATGGAACCACGCCGTCTGTAACTTATGGCTATGTGGTCAATTTGGATCAATCGCTGGTCAGCTACAGGAGGACGCCAAGTGGCACTTCGGCGCCCACTGTGTCTAAAAGCAGTGCTACTAAGAAACAACTGGTGCTCCGCACACAGTTGCAGCAGACGCTCACCGCTGTCAGTCCGTTCGGAGTTAAGCCCACAATCACCACCCAGCTGAGCTTCTGAAGAGCTCAGACGCCCTACTTGTGCGTTCATATCCCCTGCAAGTACTATAATATCTGAACCAGTAGCACTGCGTAGTAGCGCGTTCAGTTCGTGATAGAATGTGTCCTTGACAGCATTAGAACTGCAGTCGGTGGAAGCATCAGCGGAAATCACAAAAAAACAGCGTTTTCTACTACTTCGTGAATCAACCTTAGCTGATGTCGTCAAACGGGCTGTACATAAACGGCTGTTCACTGGAATCCAATCAACCAACGATGGCTCAGCCTTGAAGCTTAGAATGATACCTACACCAGCTTGACCAGTGAGTACTGCATCGGCGTCTCCGGATGCGTGTAACCAATAACGAGAGGACACGCTGGGTGCAGTCAATTCAAGAACCCCATTAGGGTCATTGATCCTAGTTTCGGACACTCAAAACACATCAATACCCAGTGTGTCCAAGGTGCGTGCGAGTGCAGCCTGTTGACCTGTTTGTCTTAGAGTGCGAACGTTGGACGTCGCCATGGAAACGGGATAGCGTGGCCTTATAAGGGAGTTTTGCCGGTAGGCGTCCGATAGGTGCTGTGGGTTGGTGGCTGCAGATGGTTCTACTCCAGTGGCACTTCAGTTGCTCTCAATTAAACTAGGAATTATAGAAGGAAGGTTAGTAATGGGAGTCGGGATGGGATTAGGAGAAAAAGGTGGAAAAGAAAGAAGGGAGGCAGTAGCATGTTTTCGCTCATCCACCCTGCTGTTTGCAGCAGATAAGGCAACCCTTGATAATCTGCGCGACGGCCGATGCAGGATGAAGTTTATGTTTGAAGAAAATGTCATGGTTGTATGTGGGCTGAGATACTGTCAGGGCACCCAGACCTAGACAGGAGGACGATTAGGATCCTCATCCAAAGCTTCTGGCTCAAAAGCCTGTACGCAAGGCAGCGGGGAGGTGCCAATGATTTAGTTTTTACAGAAATGGACGCCATCCCATTTCACACCCCCTTAACCTGGAGGACCAGGAGACTGAGTTTCTCTGACGTCTCACCATTAACCAACCTGTTAGGGGTAGTTCTCAAAGTGGCCGGAAGCATCACCCAGTGTAGCTCAATAGGTCAATGAGGTACGCAAAGCGTCGCACCAGATTAAGGGCCAGTCTCGACGCGAAGATAAGTGACCAGCGAAACAAGGTGAGAAGGCGAGAGTTTGGGGGTTGGACACAGAGGAGATGAAAGTGAAGTCGGAAAGGGACGCGAAGGATAAAAAGGCATAAGACAGGGAAAAAGAAGACAAGATACCTGAGCAGCAGCACTTTCATCCCTACCCAACCTACTCGATGCAGCAGATAGAGCGACGTTGATAATCCTCTGCGACAGCCAAAGCGTCAAGAAATTGTATTACGTGGGCAGGATATTGTCAGTTGCACAGGCCTAGACTGGGGAACGATTAGGGTTAACAAGCAGAGGATTTAACCCAAAAACCTGAACGCAAGGAAGCGGGGTTTCGGCACTGGGCTGCAGAGTCCACTTTATGGTGTAAGCAGTCCAAGGGATTGCAGAAGAGCGCAAAGCATCGTACCACACTAGGGTCCAGTCTTCTGACGAGGTGAATACATTCTATTTGTATATGAATACGTATAGAATGTAAAAATGCGAGCAAGTAGGAAGTACGTTAAACTAACCAGGATGGAATGGAGACTAACGGTAGATGCAAGAAACTGAATGAAGGAACGCTACTGACCGCGCCACTGAGCTATATTTGATTGTGTCTCTAACTATTGGTGTGGAGTATCCGGAGGCCCTACCCATGATGACGGCATGCACCAGTAAATAATTTTGAAGTGTTCATCCCGAATAATGGACTCGTCAGCTCGAACTTTTGTCCAAGTTTGCGTAGCCGCGGTGTGTAATACAAACCGACGAAGTCAGTCAACTGGCATAGAGAGGACATGGCTTAGTCAGCGTAGGCGGTTAAGATACAACAAACGCTCGAGTGAAGCGCCAGGTTTTTTGCCAAAAATCAACCGACGGACCTAAGTATTGGCCATTAATAGTTCCCAGCGGACATGAACAATACTACGCAAGCACCTGTGGTCAGACACGTCCAAGTGCTTAATGGTCATTGCGAACTGACCAGATCTCTGATCCATGGAGTAAGATCGGCCTTATCGCAGCGTTATGGCTCTACCACCGACTAACAGATTGATATCGCGCCCTATCCATAGATGGTTGAGCATCTGGAAAGCCATACAGGATTTGCTGATATGTGAAGTAACCTCCTGTGATGTGACCACAAGAGGTGACAGCTACCAAGGTAAGTGAACCGATCTACCATTGCCACTGATTGTTCGATGACAGCTAAATCTGGTGATGCATTGGTTCAGTTCTGCAAAAACACTTTGCAAAGCATATGCCGAGACGTGCGGCGCTACGCACCAGTCTATGCTGCAGTGTTTGCATAGCCAATGCGTCAGATCCAAGGAGAGCTATGTCGTCCGCATTCTCTATGTTTGTCAGTTCGTTACCTGGAAAGACCTATACTTAGGAGAAAGCTAAAAGAACGAGATCACTTGTGATCACTTCGCTCATAAAGGTGAAAAGTGGTGGGGGTATAAGACAACGCTGATGAACCCCACTTGTAGTGGGCAAATCAGGAGACAGTTTCCGGTAGACCCTAACATGGCCTCGGGAGCGGTAGAGCGACTTCAGTATGATAAAGATTTCGTTCGCACGCCCTGCACCGATAGCCGGTGGCGTGGTCAACAGAGTCGAACGCGGCTTTCTAGTCAAAAAACCACCATAGTCGGTCGTCTGTATGTGCGGCTCTGCTCTGACACTTACCGAAGTGTAAATTTGCGGTCGACGCAACCATGACCAAGGCGGAAACCAGCTTGGGTTTCAATGATAAAGGTCTCATGAGGAGCGAAAAACCGCAGCAGGGTGGTGAATGAGAGAAGCCTGGAAGCCTGGAAATAAGGTTAATTCCTCGATGATTTTCGCACAAAGTGCGCTGCCCCTTCTTGCAGATGGGCAAGACAGTCTCCAAAAGGAAGACACCTCTTTATTGTTCTAAATCGTGTGAAATAGAGAAGCAAGTCCGGTCAACAGCTACTTTCGCTTACAGCAAAAATGGAGAAAGGTCATTGAATCCGTCAGCCTTGTTTCGTTTCAACAAGAAGAGCTCATGTCGTTTCACTTCTAAAGTGGGATGTGGGACAATATCCCATGCCGGTTCAGGTGATTCAGTAAGCGACAATATCGCAACATGCCTGGTGAACCGCTCTTCAAAATGTTCCGCCTAACAGGCTAGTCGACGAGACTGAGAAAGGATCGACTGTCCAGCTTTCTCAGCCGCTGACTCACTAACTAATGGTTTTCTTGGACCCGTGTTCCGGATGAACTGAAATAGTACTCAGCTCTTCCCAATAGTACTGGCTTTCTCCATTTTACAAGCTCGTACTACCCACCAACGTCCTCGGTCAATTCTAAGAACTTGTCAATCGCCATTTAGGAGCATTACGGACTCGTTGAAATTTATTAACCATTAGCAACTGTTTCCGTACTTCGAGCAAACAAATCGAGGTGTCAGGGATCCATTGACAATTACGAAGTCTCAAGTCGAGTACACAGCAGTCATCAGATGCACTCTTCCTGGCACACTTGAGACGATGCCAGTCTGCGTTCGGCTTACCAACCTCATTCAGCACTGACAGTCAACGGGCCGGTTGGTCGGGATAAAGTTGTACTGCAGATTGTGAGTTCAGGTTACAAATATGAAGGTTAGAAGTTAGGCACTCTTTTGAAGCGGGAAGAGTGAGCTCCAGGACTGCAAGTACTAGGGCATGGTCAGAACCCAGCCACGTGCTACAAATTGTATGACAGTCTCGAACTGATGTGAACCAGCTGTAGCTGATGGTAAAGTGGTCAATTTCGGTCCAAGTCGTCGAGGAATTCGGTGGGCGCCAGGTGACACGACGTTCGGCGCACAGTAGTGCGGATTGATCACAATTGTCTGTTCGGCGTGCACCGACCCCGAAGCGGCCTCCCAGGTGTTATTCATAGTTAGAAAAACGAGTCACTTGGGCATTCAAGTCAACAGCAACAAACACGATGACAGTATTTTGCGCTATACGGAGAAGAGATGCAAGATGGTAATAGAAATCGTCTGATCACCTGCCGAACTGCAGTCAGTAGGGGGCATAAACAGAGGTGATGAAAAGCCCCCTTGTCTTCAGACAGTGCTTATTAACCCCAGTAGATGTCCGAAGTCGAACAGCACACATACGGCTTTTCACCGGCATCCAGTCGAGTAGATTGCTTTCAGCATGCTTACTAATAGCAATACCAACACTATCCATCCTGAGTAGGTTCAAACGATGTCGGTACTTTACGCAGGACATACGATGGTCGTGGACGGTAGGTGCCTTGGGAATATAGTGGGTCACAGGGACGAGGAGTACCAAGACAATAGGGCATCAACGGTAGGGATACAACAAGAGAACCGTGAGCTTGAGCATCTTTGGACTACAAAAGGAAGGTATAAACATCTAACCATCGCTGTTTTGCTTTGGAGCACCCGCCGTGTCTGGATTGCGACACGCAATCTCGATTGAGGCTAGTTTGCTTTGAAGTAAACATCGACCATTCCGATCGATGAGACCGCATCTGAAGTTCCGGATCAACAGTTGCAGGAGAAAACAGCTCCGAGATTCTTCACATATCCAACACATATCTAGAACCAGATGTGACACGAATTCCCGTGCACATTTGTCGATAAAGCTTGCATATGTTAAAAGCTAACCATCGTAGTATATCAGCCCCCCGACCAGCTTGTCACGTTTCAATAACGGAAAGGGTTCCAGGACCTGTGGTTTGCTCAGGTAATAGCTGGCTTTGAAGATTTGGCCAACCGATATAACATCGTACATTTTGATTCCTGCCCAGAAGTAGGCTAATTGCCACAGTTTGTACACTAGAAGCACGAAGCATGTTCTTGGGTAGGGCATTCCAAGAAGTGACAACCTTAAGTACCAAATGAAAATCAGCCCTAACCCGATCAGATCGGGATTGAGTTACTTCAATGGGTGACCCTAAACAGTTGGTATCCGAGCAGGAGGAAACAGTAGGAATAGATCAAGTTCATCGGACTAGTCGATATGCGAAGTATAAGGACTGAGTGACGCTGAAGGCGCCCATAGTGCGGGGAAAACTGCAACCTGAGCAGTCGATCGGGATACGACAAATGCCTTGGCTCAAGTAACAATTTAGTACCAGCACTTAAAACTCACTCAACTGTCATCGCATCTCGGACTAAACATAGAAGACATGCCTGCACGCAGTACTCCAAGTATGATTTTAAGGTAGAAGAACAAAGTAAGCATGTTCTTCGTTATCAAGCCGAACGATCTGGTGTGTGTTGAGAACGATAGCCCAATGGGAGACTGTGTCCTCGTCTCGAGAAGCCAAAAGAGGTCATGGTTTGAAAAAAAACCCAACTAACGACGAGTGACACCAGACTAATTCCACCATGGTATCCCAATAACTGACCCCGCCTATATGTAGTACGCGTTCAGTCGAGAATTCTGAATCTAGTGGGTACTTAGGTCGTAATGGAACTGGAGAGCTGCAATGCAAAACAAAACAAATACCTCGTAGGTTGCTGGGTGCTAATATCACAACCACCTAGTAATAGACCTCAACAAACGAAACGTGAAAAAGAAGATGAAGCATCAATAGCTGTCTAACCGAGGTTTAACTACCAAGTTACATTTGGGATCATTACTAGATCCCGCTTAGACCTGTTACATACAACCATATGCACCCAATACCTGTCGGCATAAGTGAATGGCCAGTCGTCCCATGTGGTTGCTTTCGGTCACACGGAGACATGAGAAAAATACGAAAAGAAATGGTTGCATGTCCAAATGACGGCAAATATTATGATGCAACCGGGCTTGACTCATAAGCCGCTTCTTATTAATAAGATCGCCAGCGCCAGTGACTGATAGTGCAGCTGAGCGACCGATTTGTCCATCCCTGGGCATCTCAGCGAGGTACAGTAGAGTAACAGAAATTTGGGGCGGAGCCACACATGCTGAGTTCTGCGTTATGAAGCTGTGGGAACCGATTTGCGCTGAGTGCGGACGGTAGTTGAGACTAAGCAAAATGCATTCCAGCCACACTTTAAGGATAGGTGATTTTGGGTGACTTAAGCATATATCACTAGGACGGCCAGAAGCAAACAAATGGTTGCCTAAGGACACTCTAAGGGTCACTCCAGCGTACACCAATAGGTCACCCGTGCTGATCGGTGGGCAGTAGGAAACTGGACAGGACCTATGTAGAGAGTGACAAGAACTGCGCATGGGTAAGGCAGTATTTCAAGCACACTGAAATGGCGTAGTCGTTTCAATGTATTCACCTCTTGGACCTAGGCATGCAAGCCAACCACTCCCTGGATACATTTTAACTAAAGTGGGCACTATTGACTACATGGTACACCCAACAAACTGAGATGATATTGTTAACAGCAGCGAAAAATGGGTAAATGAAAAGAAAAACGAGTACCAAACATACCTTGCTCTCCCTATCCAGTTCGTTGCGTAACCACTCAAAATCTCTGTATCGACGACGGACAGATGATTCCTTTAAAGCAAATATAGGTAGGTTCGTCTGAAATACTTAGGAGTAGGTTCTACTCACTCTGAGATTCACCTCATAATCGGTATAACGGTTTTTCCCATCACCGTGCGTTATTGGTCGACACACGTCAATCTCGAGAAAATTCGCAGGTGGCGAGTATGCATCTTCTATCGTTTGTCTTCTTGGAGCGAGTCGCTGAGTAGCAGAGCTGACAACAGACGACTCAAGCATGAGGGAAGGTGCTACCGTACAGCAAGTCGTGCGTGAAAATGGACTGCGAGTAGTGACCAGTTCCCAAAAGTTGTGCAGATGTAGATGTGCCAAGATTTTTACTCAAATTCGGTACGTTACGCTGTGCATTACGAATGCAGTATAAACACCTTAGCATAAATAAGTGTTATGCAAAGTTTCCACTTTGGCTGAGTTCACTGAGTTGTAGAGAGCAGGAGGGAAATCCCTTGTCAGCCCCATCGATTCCGTATTGGGTTCATTGGGGTTGCGTGCGCATTGGGTTTGATGCGTGTCGTTGCATTACGACGTTCCTCGAGGGTTCGTCGTAATTGCAGTGACAGCCGCAAGATTCCAGCATTCTCAGCGAATGTTTGTCTAGCAGCCGCTTGAAACTTCCTCGGATGGAGCGTCTGTAATTGCTTCCGGTAAGCTGTTCCAGTCATGCACCACTCTAGTGGATTAGGTGATGTCCTTGCGAATTTTGTGTCTTCTTTGCCTAAACAGCTTCCATGTGTGTCCTAGGGTGGCACTGTCCGTGTTGGGCGGGAAGAATTGTTGTAACTCACTCCCAAGTTCCCCTCGGAGGGTGCGCCTAGTGTAGATGAGATCACCCCCAGTGACTGCGGAGCTCGAGTGAGAAAAGATTTAGCTGCTGGAATCGAATGGGTTACGGGAGATCGCGGAGCTCCAGAACAGCTTTCGATGCACGTCTCTGAACCTTTTCCAGCAGAGCGTATTCAAACTTTGAAAGCGGATGGCTACATTGTAGGCCATATTCTAAGACTGGACGGACGGAAGTAAACAACGGTCGAAAAATCTCAGGAGTCATTCGAGCGAATGATCTTCTTAAGTCACCTACCAGTCTCCTTCCAGTGGCCACCTTCTTTAACGTGTCCTGCGTCGTTCTAAGGTCAGAAGTCACGATATGCCCGAGATCTCTTTCGTGGGTGGTATTCCTAAGGAGAAACCCACCAATGTGGTATGCACCGTACGGTTCAGTGCTACCCATTGGCAGAACAGCACATTTATCTCGGTTTACTGGTAGTTCCCACTTGATGGACCATTCGTGTAGCTGGTCTAGTGCCCTTTGTAATCTGTCCGCATCCTCAATGCTGCATATTGTTGACCATAGTTTGAGGTCATCGGCGTAGATCAAGCGGTCGGTTTGAAGTGCAGTAGGCAGATCGTTAATGTACAGTTTGCAGAGCTCTGGTCCAAGCACTGATCCTTGGGGAATGCCGCTAGTCATAGGCACTGGGGCGGAGAGGGTTTGGTTCACTTGTACGCGCATTGTCCTATCTCTTAAGAAATCGGAAATCCAGGAGAGAAGATTTCCTATAATGCCAATTCCCTGGAGTTTGTTTAGCAATCGCACGTGTGGAACCTTATCAAAGGCTTTGCTGAAGTCAATGAATATTACGTCAATCTGTTTTCGGGCATCTATGGCTTCTGCCCATGTTTCTTTGGCGATGAGTAAGTTAGAGATGCATGGACATGCTCTCCGGAAGCCATGTTGAGTAGGTGAGATGAAGTTTAGATCCACAGTGTAGCTGGAGGGCGCACTTGACTATTCGTTCAGTGGTTTTGCATACGGCTGATGTCAGGCGTATTGGCCGGTGGTTGATCGGGTCTTGTTTGTTTCCCCTTTGTATTTGGGCAGGATGGTACCTGCTTTCCAACCTGTGGGTGGGCAGCCAACTTCGAGGGATTGCCGAAATACTTGACAGAAAGTGGCGGCGACGTACTCAGCTATCGTTTCGAGGAAGCTGGGATGCAATCCGTCCGGGCCTGGGGAGGAGTTCGGGTCCAGTTCGAGAAGTAGCTTAGTGACTACTTCGGGGTTAATTTCAACTTGATCCATAGCGGAGTGCTGTGCAGGCAAACAACTGTTGAGCAATGGTGTCTCCACTGAGTAGACCGAGGAATATTGCGCAGCCAATAGATTTGCTTTTTCATCATCACCGTAGAGGACGGTACCTTCCTTGAAAGAGCATAGAGCGGGGATTCCACTGCCAGTTTTTGCATTTCGCTTCAAGTAAGCAAAAAGTTTCTTGGGACAGTTTTAGGATTCCATAGCCAGTCTATGTTCATATTGTAGTCCTTTGTCTCGTTTTCTCAGGGCGCATAGGTTTCTGACAGCTTTGTACTTTAAGTAGCTTGATGTCTGTCCTGTGCTCTTGAAATGATCCCATAGTTTTCGACGTTTTTTCATTAGGTATCTTACTTCTTTATCAATCCATGGGGGTCCTTTGGATGGCGGTCTGCTCTTGCAGTTTGGAACAACCTGTTCAATGAGCCGCATCATCATAGATCGTAGGCGTTCCCATGCGTCATCAAGCTCCAAGGATTGCGGGATACTTCTGTCCACGTTACTTGCAGTCGTTCTTAATCTGGGCTGGTCAGTACGCCAGAAATCTCGACGCAGTGTCTCCTGATCGTGGATTGTGAGGCGTCGTGTCCACGAAAAGGAGACTGTACAGTGATCACTCGTCCCAAGAGGTTGGAGGATCGTTAGATCTGAGACATCAGATGGTGCCGAGGTGAGAACCAGGTCGAGAATGTTTGGTGTCTGACCAGGGACCATTCGCATTGGTGTCAAGACATGCTGTGTCAGGTTGCACTCGTGAACGGTATCAAGGAGATCAACTTCAAAGTAGTCAGGTGAGAGATCACTGTGAAGTAGGTCCCAGATTACGTTGGGGCGTTAAAGTCCCCCAAAAGGAGGCAATTCGTTCCTCTGCTGTTAGTTCGCACGGAATGTAGCAAGTGTGAGCCAGGTGCTGCAGGGGCTCTGAAGACAACCCCGACCATCAGCGACTGGTATCCATCATGAATTCGGCACCAGAGTATTTCCGACATATCATCCTTGTCACAATCGGGTTAGACAATGTGGGCCTTGAGGTAGTTCTTTGTGTAGAGGATTACTCCGCCTCCAGACCTACCAACAAAGCTATCGCTTCGAGGTAGCTGATATCCTGAAACATGAAACTCCGAGTCATATATGTCAGATGAAAGCCAGGTTTCGGTGAAAGCCATTAGGTCCGGTTGCTGTTTAGAGATTAGGAGTGGAACCTCATCTAGCTTGTTTCTGAGACTGCGCACATTCGCCTGTATTACCCGTAGTCCGTTCTTTATGTTTGAGGTCCTGGAAGAAGGAGGATTGGCCTCCATCGAGCTCTCTGAGTTTTCTTGACCACGCGAAAATCCACTATGTGTAGATCTGCTTCTCCATTTGCACGTCGAGTTCGCAGCTCGCAGACAGCTTGCCTCATTCGAACTCGGTCCTCCGGGGAGAGGTCTTTCAGAACGTAGAAAGTTTCTCCCTTGAGGCGCGGGGTCCGTCTCAGGATGCGTCGGCATTCTTCTTCATCCTGACAGACGATTTTCAAAGGACGGAACCTGGCTGGGTCCTCTGGTTTTCTGCCAAGGCGAAAAGCAGAGATTAGATTTATTCCTTGCTCATGCTCATCAAACGACATGGAGACCATTCGTTCAAGGAAGGGTTGGTCGTCCAACATCCTTTCAGCTGGAGTCTCTTTGTTGGATTCTGGGACTTTTGTGATTATCAGGCAGCGGTTACGAACAGACCCCTTGTCTTGTTCCGGTGATGCTTGCTTTGGTGGACATTTCTTTTCTCTGACAAGTTCTTCAAGCTCCGCTGCTCTATTTAAGACGAGCTTTAGTTCCACGTTTTTCGTGCTTGATTTTCTCTTGGGTCGTGAGGAAATCTTCTTTGAGGCTTTGTTTTCAGCTATGGTTGTCCTTGATTTTGCCGTGGTGCTAGCGCTCGCGACTGCGGCATATGACATGGACTTATGCATAAGTCCATTCCCGTTCTCTCTGGGCAACGGTGTTAAGTCCAGCGTGGTGGACGACGCGCGGCTTCGTTTCCCTTTCGGTGTAGAATACCCAGAAGACGGCAGACACACTGCAGAATTAGGTGTCTCGCTGTCCGAGTTAGAGACGGCTTGCGCGGAAGCAGTGTGTACGTTGGAAGGGTTCGTCAGAAGTTGCTTGTCGCTGACCAATGTTAGACACGAATCGCAGTGAAAGTTGATGCCTTTAGAGGTAGTGCGCTGAAGACATTGGTAAAGATCATTATTAATGTTACAGAAGACTATATGCATCCATCTGTCGCACAGTGCGCATTGGACGGCCTTTGAACATGAGGTGACGCCCTTCCCACAGTCTACGCACATGGATGTCACACTTACCAGAAGAAAAATTTGACTACAGTCAAATTTCGTCAAAAGTGTCTATCCAAACACTTTTCTTCACGAGAATTTCACCTAAAAGGCTCGAAAGTATAACACGTCAGAAAGAGAAGTTACCGCATGGTTTGTAAAAGGGTTTAAAGCAACACGGGATCGGACACGACATTTATTAAGCATTTGTCACCAGAATGCTTATTGAGGTGCTGTTGAGTCAGACTGGCCCACAACCTTTTACGACCTATGTGAATTTGCTTCAAGTTAATCTGCAAGTGGGACGGGGAGGATAGGAATATCCCATGAGTTTTCCCTCTTCAGCGGGTCCTGGCACCAGGAGTTGATAATGGACGTTGAAATACGGTTGGACTTAAATCAAAGACTGCATCACGCCCTATTCAACCAAGTGTTGCCCGTGCATCCGGCCATAGTAGTCGGTTTACTTGAGGTGAGAAATTGAAGACTGTAAACTCAGGGGTAGGAAGAGAAAGGGAAAGTTAAACAAGTAGAATACCATGTTATTTGCATCTTTAGAATAAGAAGCGAAAACTGAAGATGAGTTAGTTAGGAAAAAGGAATGGTTTAAGCTTTCATCCAGTAGCATCGAGCTGACCGTATGTTTCCTAACCACATGGCCTGGAAGTGAATTCTAGCTATCTATAACTCGGCGCGACAGGAAAGTTTCCGTTTTAAGCTGTTCATACAGCGTTTGATGCAACTTCCATGGGTTACCTCGGTGCTTTGGTAACTTAGCGGGACTAAATAGCCATGCACAACCCAGCCATTCTTACCGTCATAACACGGTAATGAAGTTTGAAGTCCCCTTATCCTTCGGTAGTGCGAGGAGTGCATCCCCAAACTAACCAGGCGGTTAGTATACGTCTGTCCTTGTAGACCTTACACTAACCTGGTACCTACCTGTAACACACTCTGCAAGCCCAGTTTGTCCAGAAAAAGACATGGCGGACAAGCCTTCTTCCGATATCCAAAGTATGGTCGCAAGAATGCCGAGAATAGCTTCACAAGCTTATTAGTCGTTAGGACTTAAAAAGAGCGGCGCATAAACTACATCAAACGAACCCCCAACAAGCAGCCTTCTTTCAGTTGTCGCCAGAGTAAAGAGCTGGTGAGTGGAGGACACATAAATCAACCTGCTTTGTAACAACAGGGATAGCACCACCGCCGACAACAAATCGGGTGGGAGAACTAGCTGCTCCAATACAGAGCTCGCAGCACTTGCCCAGATTTGTAGGCATCAACCATAAGGTGGACTATTCCCAGTGCCTATCCAGGGCAAACTGAACTTCCTCTAGACCCCCAGGGATGTCCACAACATACCAAAGAGTAAACAAACAAATAAAATACGCGCTCAACAAAAAGAGAAACCTCAGTACAGGGGTAAACAAGTGGTCGACAGGGCCATAGTGTAGAGGGCCA
>OX104066.1:39353297-39374855 GCA_944474145.2 Dicrocoelium dendriticum
AATATTGGTCATCATCATCATTATACATGTCAGCTAGAGATGGTAAAACACCTCAGCTATTGTACCGCAATACATAAAGGAAATACATACATACATACAATACATAAAGGAAAAATAAATACGACAGTTGAATGCCAGCTGAGCTACCAGCAACGGATACGCATCGTTCCGGTAAGCTACTAGCCGGCTACTAGGCAGAAACAAAAATTTAATTACGTTTTACCCTACGAAATAAGATCGTAGATGGAGGGGGAGGCTAAAGGGATGGGGAGGGACAAAGAAACTCACAGCAGGAACGCCACTGAGGTCGGCTCCTTGCCATATCAGCAAGTGTATCCAGCCAAACGTGTTCACCGTCTTTTGGACCCCAACCAGGGAGCCGTGAAGCTCCAACTGAGGCCAGCTCCGAAGTGAGGGCCTTCATTCCTCTGGACCAAGTCATCGCTTGGCCACCTCTCCTCTTCTTCCACCCACATCCCCGGTGAGCAAACAACGCACGTCGAGGGAGTCGGTGGGCTGGCATGCGCAACACGTGGCCCAGCCATCGGAGCTTGGTGAGTGAAATGACGGTGCTGAGCGGTTCATTCCCTTTTCCTAGGCCGTAAACAAGGCGTCGAACACGCTCGTTACTCACGCGGTGTTCCCACCAGATGTGAGCCAAACTGCGAAGGCACCGATGGTCGAACGTAAGTAGCCTCTTCATGTCCGCCGATCTTAGGGGCCAGGTTTCGCAACCGTACAGTAAGGTCGAACGTACCGCTGCATTGTACACTCTACCCTTCAGGGCGAGAGTAATGTCGCGCCGTCGCCATAGGTGGCGAAGGTTAGCAAAAGCACTTCGAGCTTTCGCTATGCGGTTCGTGATCTCGTCTTCGATCCCAAGGGCGCTGATACAACTTCCCAGGTAATTGAATTTCTGAACGACTTCTAGCTGATCCCCACCAAGGGTCAGCACAGGGGGTGAACCCTGCCAATCCTGGAGGAACGCTTTGCACTTCGGTGGTGCAAAGCAAAGCCCGAAGCGACTGACAGCCAGTGCTAATCTGTCCAGCGCGGCTTGACACGTCTGGGAGCTGTCACAGATGAGGGCAATGTCGTCTGCATACTCTAAGTCAAGAAGTCGTTCTCCTGGGAGTAGCTCCACACCTTCCAAGTCATGTCCTGTAAATGCAATCTCCATGACTTCGTCAATAGCGAAGTTGAATAGGAAAGGTGACAGCGGGCATCCTTGTCTCACACCGCTGGAGATATTGAAGGGTGGCGACAGCCTGCTGTAAGCCCTTACTCTGCCCGTGCTACGCGCATATAATGCTTGGATAATATTTACATATTTCTCTGGCACACCTTTCCTGAGTAGACAATTCCAAAGGGCACATCGATCAACCAAATCGAAGGCACCTTTGATGTCGAGGAACACGACTACGGTGGGCCGCCAATATGTGTGACGGTGCTCCAACAACTGACGCAAGGTGAAGATGTGGTCGATGCAGCCACGACCCCGACGAAACCCAGCTTGCTCCTCACGAATCTGGCTTTCACGAGCGCCAGTCAGTCTGTGGAGAATTATGGACGCGAGTAATTTGGAGGCGATGGAGATCAGACTGATTCCTCTATGGTTGCCGCATTCCGAGCGCGAGCCGCCTTTGAAGATGGGAACAATAACGGAGCGGCTCCAGTCGGTTGGGACAGTTTCCTGCTCCCACAGTTTCACCAGTAATTCATGCAAAGCATCAACAAGAGCAGAGCCTCCAAATTTGAAGAGGGCTGGAGGAAGATCATCTGGTCCCGCGGCTTTGTTCAACTTCAACAGTCCGATCTCACGTTCGACTTCTGAGCGAGAGGGTGGATCCAAAGGGACAGCCCACGGAGCGGGGCGATCAGTGACCGGCGAATCGAACAATTCTTGCCGATTAAATTGCTTTTCAAAATGCTCAGCCCAACGCTCCAGACGTTTTGACAAATTGTGGATAGGCTGTCCACTCTCGTCACGTATAGTTTCACTAACACCAGGTCTCCTGCTGCCCGTTTCCCGTATCAGACGGAATAACTTACGATGGTTGCCAAGGGCAGCGGCCACTTCCATCTCTGACGCACGATGAGACCACCAAGATTCGCGGTCTCTCTTCAGGCTAGCACGGAGTTTTGCCCGGAGCTGTTTGCGAGTTTCATTGTGTTCGCTTCCAGCCGGAATATGCCGGCGAGCATCTATAAGTTCCAAAGACTGCGAAGAGACCCAATGTCCATGTTGTCTATTAGACATAACACATGAGGATTTGCCTGCTGCTAGTAAGGTCTGGCGAACATGTGACCAGTGACCATCAATTGTCTCCTGTGAGCGCTTGCTCAACTCGCATGTTAGCGTACTTCGATACGCATTCAGAATAGCTGGTTTTGTCAGTTGGCTGGTGTCAATACGCTCACAGCGTCGTCGTGGGCGTCCGCCAAAACGCATCCGCATGTCAGCACATAAAAGTGCATGATCGGTGTCCACACATGTGCTCCAAATCGAGCGACAATTCTGGATGCAGCCTCTCCAGCGGTAACTTATCGCAATGTGATCGATCTGCGTGCAAGGCTGGTTCGAGGTTGGTGGGCGCCAAGTCACCCTTCGGCGGGTGCTGTGTCGGCAATTAGTGCTCGCAAGAAATAAGCGAGCATTTTCACACAAATGAAGTAACCGCTCACCGTTATCATTACGGGAGCCTACACCGTGTTGACCGCCCAGATGCAGTTCATCAGTGGACAACTTTCCAACTTGTGCGTTCATATCCCCCGCCAGCACAACAGTGTCCGTGCTTCTTCTGTGGCGAAGGAGCTGGGTCAGTTGGCGGTAGAAGTCGTTCTTTACCGAATCATCGCTACAATTTGTGGGCGCATAGGCAGCGATGATGAATAGACATCTATTAGTCCCGCGCGACTTCGAAGCTTTAAACGAGCCAGCCAATCGGACCGCACACATCCGGCTACTGATTGGAATCCAGTCAACCAGAGCAGCTTCAGCCCGGGGACTCAGGGCAATACCAACACCGGCTTGGCCGGTGCTCGAAGCTGCATCGTCACCGGATAGGCGCAAGGAGAAAATACTGCTTGCGTCCCCTGAAGGGGATCGCAGAGTGAGCACAGTGCTCGAGTCTTGCAGGCGAGTCTCTGATAAGCAGCAGATATCGATCGAGAGGGTCTCCAATGTTCGGGCAAGTGCTGCCTGTTGATCGATTTGTAGCAGTGTGCGTACATTGAGGCATGCCAATCTGAAGGAGGATCGAGGGCTCCAAATGGAAGCCGATGAACTGGATTGGACCGCTTGGTTGGACATGGGCTTGTCGACAGGAGAGGAGTGATGCTCCGCGTTCACGTGTGAGTTGCAATTAGAAGGTAAATGCCTAGCAAAGCATGTTGGGGGAGGGCCAAGAATCGGGGGAGTGAAAACTGGGGGGATATAAGTGAAGTTGGAATGGGACGGTAAGATTGAAAAAGCGTAAGAGGGGGAATAAGAAGATGGGAAGGCTTGGTGAAATCGAGTGGTGCCGAAGATGACAGCGGTTGCCTCTCGATCAAGTTGGGAGTAGTTCCGTTCTGCTGGTGTCAGGGTTCTTGAAGCATAAGCAATGGGACGTTGAGAGCCATTCGGTAATTTGTGCATTAAAACAGCTCCGAGACCGTAAGGTGAGGCGTCACAAGAAAGAACAACAGGCTTCTGCGGATCATAATGCACAAGAACATCTGTAGATGCTAAGAGCTTCTTGACGGCTTTGAATGCATTTTCATGAGTATTGTTCCAATTCCAGCTTCGGTTTTTACGTAACAACTGGTGAAGCGGATGCAGACGAGTTGTTGCCGATGGTATAAACCTGGAAAACTGAGTGACAACACCGAGGAACGACCGCAATTCATGAACCTTTTTGGGTGCTGGCGCCTCAAGTAGCGCCTTTGTCTTTTCTTCCAGTGGGCACAATCCTTCACGTGACAACCGATAGCCCAGATACTGTACACTCGGAACAAGGAACTCACACTTTTCTCTTTTTAGAACCAAACGGGCATCCGATAATCGCTTCAGGACGACGTCCAAGGTATGTAAGTGCTCAGCGGTAGTTCGTCCAGTAATTAAAATGTCATCTAAATACGCACATGTGTTTGGTATATCTTTCACGAGTGAGTCAATAATACGTTGAAAATAGATGGAGCTGAGCTTATTCCAAAAGGCATGCGTATATAGCGGAATAATCCGAGATGAGTACTAATGATGGTGTACGTGCGTGATTCCTCATCGAGTTCAATTTGTTGGTAGGCATGACTCAGATCTAGTTTTGTAAATAGATCACCATAGGAAAGGGAAGCGTAAATGTCTTCAATCTTTGGTAGCGGATATCGGTCTAATTCTAACGCTTGGTTTATCGTAACCTTGTAATCCCCGCAGATTCTTATCGTACTACCGCTCTTTAATACTGGCACAATGGGAGCTGCCCAGTCTGAATACTGGACGGGTTCAACGGTACCTTCCAACTGGAGTCGGTGCAGTTCACTTTCGACCTTATCACGGAGGGCATAGGGAACAGTGCGAGCTTTCCAGAACCGCGGTTTTGTCTGTGGTTTCAATACCCAGATGTGCACTGTAATTCTTTAAAAGTCCTGATCTCGACTGATCAAATAAGACTGCATGTTTCTGCAAAATCTCGGATAACTGCGGATTGTCTTTTCACAAGGTTGACGTTCGACATTATGCCAGGAAGGCGCTTAATTCCATCGCGGCCCAGGATGTTCGGACCCGGTCCTCCAGAAACGAACACACACATTTGACTTGTTGAATTACAGTAAGAAATGCGTGCATTGAAGGTACCAAGCACATTCACCATCTGTCCTGTGTAAGGTCGCAACTGTATGTTCGGTGGACACAGCTTCGGAAGTTGGGATATTGTACAATAGACCATCGGTAAAATTGTACCTAACCGAAGATATATCATTCAGGGTGTTACAGAGCTCATAACTAAAAAGGTGAACATAAAAAGCCTCCGATACTCAAAATTGTTAGGAAGGAATCCGCGATGCGAACAAGCCAGAACCCCATCGCCGCGGCCGGCGATCCAAACTCATCCGCCCTGATTGGGGCGAACAGAGAGCCAACCAGGAGAAGCGGCCAATGAACGCGAGGTCGAAGTTCCTTTATTGGCTGTAAGTTGACCTTTCCAGAGCTTTCCACGGTCGCTTTAAATACTATTCACGAACTTTCCATTTTACCTTTATAACGAACGGAGTGATTCGCTAATACATCCATGCTGCTCTGCTCGTCCGATCCGGTCTTCTCTTTGTCCTGTGGGGGGCCAGCGACTTCAGGTTTTGATTGGGAATCAAGCGTCCATTCAGGCGAAGGATGAACACTTCAAAAATAATGGATGGGCCGAGGTTCATAAGGTAAACTCATGCCAAGTAAAAATAAGTGCAAATGCTAATGTCGAACGGGTTCGTCGGAACTCGGCCATTCCCTGTACCGTTTATATATGATTGTTTACTTGCTTGCAGGATGGGATGCATCAAGACAAGCCCCTGTACCAATGGGGAACCCCAGTTATCGCTCGTCACAAAGGTTACTCCATCCTTGAGTTCATTTGAGGCAATCGCTTTGTTCATTGTAATACAAGTCAACGGCCGACACTGACTATCCTTTTCGAAATTCCATCGTCAAAATCTATCCCTGTTTTCATGTCGCCTTCGCACCATGAAGGTAATCTGCATGTTTACCACTCCACTTGCGAGTGGATTTCATCATTCTGTCCAGAACTTGCGTGCATCTTACGAGCGTGGACTGTTATCAGTCATCTTCGTTTGAGTGTGTAATGTTCTTATCGTAGTTAAGGTGACTAACTTGTCATGTACCTTGAGCAGGTTTTGGGGGCATGACCTGCATCAACTGGTTGCCCTATAATCCGATTAATTTCAGTCAGTGAAAGCCGTAAGATGGGATGACACTGACTTTCCAATAGAGGCTGACAGGACCTCAATGTTGGCTGCTCCCAAGCGTTGCGCTTGGGAGTGGCCTCTCCGTCGCACCCTGCCCCGCGCCAAAACAACCCTCACCCCACTAAAAACGTTCAGCTTGCGCGTTTGAATTCTTGTTGACTGCGGCGATTCTCGGAGCGTTGCTCGTGAGGGCCAGTCGATCGAACAGGAGGGTTAGGGCATGTATGGGAAAGAAAAAAGCAACCCACGCTGAATAACCGCCAACAAATATGAACAAATAGCCTGTGTGGCGTTGTTTTGTTTTGGATTTTATTGGTTCCTGTGAGGTTTGGACTGTTTCTTGATTTTCAAATAGGTTGACGGTAATGGAAGCAGCTATATGCAATATTTACAAATCTTAACGTATTTAGACGGAAGCAAATTGATATAACGAACGTCCCGGCCACAGCGGTTAGTCGTGGGGGGGGGGGGGTTCGATCTTTGAGTTGTATGGCGGCCATGGCTTTGTAGGACTAGTTAATACTAGTCCGAGACGATGCGCGGAATTAAGCGCGGATATCAGAAGGCAATTGGAGTCGGACACAGCGGACTGTATTCGATGGGACTACAACAAGAAACGGACGGATGAAGCGAGGCAAGAGCGTACACGTGAGCGCGGGAACTTACAAGGCAGTTGTGTGTCGAGCCGGTTGTAAGATTAAAACAAGAAGGAGTAATGTACAATCGGTCAACAAGTAAATTGTACACGAAAGATAAGAGTTATCTTTTTGGGCGCTACAGAGCTCCCCCCCTAGAAGGCTGAACATAGAAAGCCTTCGAAATCGAAAAGGAATGTCGAAACGAGGTTCGTAAGGCGAAATCGTGCCGAGTAAAAATGAATGAGCGTTCGTGTGAATGGGGGTTCGTCGGAAGTCGGAGTCCGCTGTGCCGTATATGATTCGTTATTTATTGAATGCAGGGCAGGGTGCATTTCGGCGAGCCGTTGGAGCGGGCTTGTCGGACTACAAAAAAACTGGCTAGTCCAGAAAAAGGCCGACAGGACCTCAACCTCCGCTGCTGCCAAACGGTGCGCTTGGGAGTGGTCTCTCCCCCCGCCGCACCCCGCCCCGCGCCAAAGCGACCCTCGTCCCACGAAGAAAACGACCACGGTCCCACGGAGAAGCGACCCTCGTCTCGCGGAGAAGCGATCCTCGTACCGCGGAGAAGCGACCCTCGTCTCGCGGAGAAGCGACCCTCGTCTCGCGGAGAAGCGATCCTCGTCTCGCGGAGA
The DNA here is from genome assembly GCA_944474145.2 of Dicrocoelium dendriticum. Taxonomy (NCBI): domain Eukaryota; kingdom Metazoa; phylum Platyhelminthes; class Trematoda; order Plagiorchiida; family Dicrocoeliidae; genus Dicrocoelium; species Dicrocoelium dendriticum. The sequence goes on from OX104066.1 coordinate 39,360,520, forward strand.
ATCGATCCTCGTCCCGCGAAGAATCGATCCTCGTCCCGCGGAGAAGCGATCCTCGTCCCGCGGAGAAACGACCAGTGTTCGCGTCAGGGTCCTCGAGAACCGTCCTCGTATGGGCCAGTCGATCGAAGGGGAGGGTTGGGGCATGTAAGGACGAGAAAGTAGAAAAACACGCGCAGAAAACGCCAAAAAGAACAAACGAATGAGCTGCGTGTTTAAATATTTTTTGGTTTTTGAATATTTTTTTCGAAAAAGGTTTTTCGGGGGTTTTTGATATTTTTGTTTGTTTTCAAAACGTTAATCGACCAAAAACGAGGCAAATATATACAATATCTACAAAGTTAAAAGTATTTACACTGTACATAGTCGGAGAAGCGAACGGGCTTACGTACCTCCCGACCACGGCGATTGGTCGTGGGAGGCGGCGGACTAGGTTCGGGTGATGTCGGAACTGCTGAAGCTTGCAGACCGTGATCGTGGTCTGGTTGGACTTCATTAGCATGCGGAAAACTGGTACGGTGAGTTGTGACGTCGCACGAGGCACTACTAGACGAAGTAGGCGAGGTAGTCTCTTCCATAAAGGCGGGTTTCAGACGGTCGATGGTGACGACTTCGTGTCGACCACCGCGGTCAATAGTGTACGCCTTACTCGCACGATGCAGCACCTTGAAGGGTCCTATGTACGGCGACTGAAGAGGCTGTCGAACACCGTCTGCGCGAAGAAGGACGTGTGAACACGTAGACAGCTTCTCGGGCACGTACACTGGTGTCTTCTGCGATCGTGGAACGGGTGGACGCAACTCACGCATCTGGTGAGCCAATCGATCAGTGTAACTTCCGTAGTCAAAAGTGGAAGTACATGGGGCTGGTGCTACCAGCTGTCCGGGCAAGCGCAGCGTGCAACCGTAGACTAGCTGCGCTGGTGTGGCGTCGAAGTCAGTCTTGACCGTGTTTCTTAAGCCTAGGAGAACGAGGGGAAGCGTTTCAGACCATGAAGGATCTGCGTGCGCACGTAGCGCTGCCTTTAACTGGCGGTGAAAACGCTCCACCATGCCGTTAGCGGCCGGATGATACGCCGTCGTCTGGACGTGGCGACAGCCTAACTCCTTAAGCAACATGGCAAATGTTGACGAGAAATGCGACCCTCGATCGGTGGTCACGATGGCGGGACAGCCGTATTGTGCTACCCAGCGCTCCATAAAAGCTTTCGCTACTGTTTCCGAGGAGCAATTTGGGATAGGGACGGCCTCAGGCCATCTAGTAAATCGATCGATGCAGGTCAATAGATATACCGAGCCTTTGGAAGGCGGCAGAGGACCTACGAGGTCGACGTGCACGTGATGAAAGCGTGCGTCTGGCGTCGGAAAAGTGCCTAATGGGCTTCTCGTGTGCTTGTGCACCTTCGCGCGTTGACACGGAAGGCAAGCAGCTGCCCAGGTACGGACGTCCCGATTAACATTGCGCCAAACGAATCGTGCGGTTACGAGTTTAACCGATGCACGAACGCCTGGATGAGACAAGCCGTGCAACGCGTCGAACACGGTCTGCCGAAACTCACGTGGGACGACTGGGCGCGGCGTGCCCAGAGATAAATCGCACAGTATAGTGCCGTCTGATGATGTCAGCGGAACAGGTCGTATGTCCAATGAGGGAGACCTACGTAGTAGATCAACCTCAGGGTCCTTGAGTTGCGCTGTGGCCATGGCTGCCAAGTCGATAGCAGTGCCGGCGTCAGCGGAGATAGCTTGGATGCGGGAAAGTGCATCGGCGACGGCGTTGTGCACACCTGAGACATGCCGTATATCGGTCGTAAACTGAGCGATATAGTCAAGGTGGCGCGACTCTCTAGGAGAGTATCGGTCGGTAGTCGAGCCGAGCACGTAAGTTAGGGGTTTGTGGTCGGTGAAGACGACAAAGGAGCGGCCTTCTAGGACGTGTCGAAAGTGACGTATCGCTAGATATACGGCAAGTAGTTCTCTACCGAACGTGCTGTAGCGAGATTCGGTAGGTTGTAGGCGTTTGGAGAAAAACGCTAAGGGCTGCCATGTGTCGGATACTCGTTGCTGCAAAACAGCGCCGACTGCGACGTCCGAGGCGTCAGTACTAAGGGACAGTGGGGCGGTCGGATCGTGATGTGCTATGGAAGCTATGTTGGCGATAGCCTCTTTCAGCGACTTAAAAGCAGCGCGTGCTGCGGTAGGAAATTCGAACGTCTTGAGTTTCCCTCGGAGAAGGTCCGTGAGGGGTTGCATCAGAGAGGCGCAGTTGGGTATAAATCGACGGTAAAAGTTGACCAGGCCATCAAAACGCCTGAGCTGTTTGAAAGAATGAGGCTCGGGGTAGTCGATAATGGCTTGAATTTTATCTTGCAGTGGCACGACGCCTGCAGAAGAGATACGATGGCCCAGGAAATTAACTGAATCGACACCAAACGAACACTTTTCTGCGTTGATCGTCACCCCGTGTTGAGATAAACGATCAAAAAGTGTTCGTACGTGGCGTATGTGCTCTTCTCGTGAAGAGCTCGCGATTAAAATGTCGTCAAGATACGCGTAAGCGAAGTCTAAGCCGCGACAAACTTGGTCGATGAAACGCTGAAAAGTTTGCGCGGCGTTCTTTAGACCAAATGGCATACGCAGAAACTCGAACAAACCAAATGGAGTCGTCACGGCAGTTTTAGCGATGTCCGCCTCGGCTACCGGAATTTGGTTGTATGCGCGTACCAAGTCGATTTTGCTGAAGATACTTTTACCCGCCAGACTGGCGGTGAGATCCACTATGTGTGGTATCGGATAGCGATCGGGCGTGGTTACTGTATTCAAGGATCGATAGTCGCCGCAAGGACGCCAGTCCCCCACAACCTTCTTCGGGACCATGTGCAGAGGCGACGCCCATGGGCTGTTGGACGGTCTGACGATACCAAGTTGAAGCATGTGGTCAAATTCGGCTCGTGCTGCCCGTAGTTTGTCTGGAGCAAGCCGTCTTGGCCGTGCGCTAACTGGTTGACCGCGCGTAACTATGTGGTGAGCGACCTCTGTTGTGACTGGTGGAAGCTCTGCAGCCGGTCGAACCAGTCGCGGGTATTCGGAGAGGAGGCTCAAGTAGTCGGACGGTGCGTCTGCGATTCGAAATACAGGGCTGATTATCGGGGCATCTGAAAGGACACCATCAACACCTAGTTTCGTACGATCGTCTAAAAGTCTGTGGCGACCAGCATCAACAAGCAACCCAAAATGTCGGAGGAAGTCGATACCGATAATCGCGAAGGGTACAGACGCAACCATGAAGACCCACTGAAAATCTCGGCGAAGATTGAGGTCTAGGTTCATCATGCGCTGACCGAATGAAGCTATCGGAGAACCGTTGGCCGCACGCAAATTGTACGTAGGCTTCGAGTGCTTGTCGCTAGCGGTCGCTGGGATGACGCTGACTTCCGCTCCCGTGTCGATGAGGAACGTGATGGAAGAACGTCGATCCTTAACGTAAAACAGTCGGTTTGCTTGGTTATTGCATGCTACGTTTGTAGTGCTAGTATGCGGGCTATTCGTTTTCCCTGGGTCGTGCCTAATGCAGGGAGCCCGACAACGTCTAGCTCTTCCACCGTATTGGCGGTGATACCAACATACTTCTTCGACGGGCTTGACCTTATCTGACTGAGAACTTGTAAGGGAAATGTGGCGCTTTCGTGCCGAACGTGACGTACTCGGTGCAGGCACAGACGAGCTGCAATGAACGGTAGCCAAAACGTGGTCAGCATTTGACCGTGGCACCCGCTGCTTCGAAGACTTCGATGCTGCTATCCTGCTGCGAAGTAGCGCAATTTCCTCGTTTTTAGAGTCAGATCGGTCTAGCGACTGGGAACAAACATGTGATTCGGTTTTCATCGGTGAGAATATGCCACCGGAGTTACTGGTCGTCTGCTGCGGAAAACGTTCGAACGCAGCGTCTGCCTTGGTAGCTAAGTCTTTCAAGGGTGCGTCTATAAACATGGACAGCATTACCGGCAATGGCTCTGGGAGACGTGCAAACCACAGCTCCTTTATCCCTTCTTCGCTCAAGAATAAGGGACCAGCGATGCGCTGAAGTTCGCGGAGCAATGCCGACGGCTTGCGATCTCCAAGCTTGAGACCATTGAGCTGCTCAAATCGTGCTCGTGCGCTGGGTCGTAACTCTTTCAATATCGCTTGCTTCATCGTTTCATACTTTGCCTCATTCGATGGGCAGAGTAGAATGTCCTCAATCAGCGTCACTACCGACGGAGGAAGGCGTGGGACGAGCTGATTGTACCTTGGACGGTCCGCCGTTATGCCCTTATTTTCTAGCTCGATCTCGAATATCTTAAACCAAACTTCTGGACTGTGTTCCATGAAACTTGGAACAGCCAAAGTAAGCATGGTTACGCTGTGAAACGACTCAGATACCACTCTCGAAATGTGAGTCGAAAGATAAAGAACGAACGAAATACGATAAAAGTACTAAAATTACGCAAGAAACAAATGAATATACGTATATAATCGAGAAAAAGGAACGAACTCACCAAAAATACAAACGAGAAAAAAAAGTTGAATTCGCGCGTGCGAATCGGGGTCACCAATTTGTAGGACTAGTTAATACTAGTCCGAGACGGTGCGCGGAATTAAGCGCGGATATCAGAAGGCAATTGGAGTCGGACACAGCGGACTGTATTCGATGGGACTACAACAAGAAACGGACGGATGAAGCGAGGCAAGAGCGTACACGTGAGCGCGGGAACTTACAAGGCAGTTGTGTGTCGAGCCGGTTGTAAGATTAAAACAAGAAGGAGTAATGTACAATCGGTCAACAAGTAAATTGTACACGAAAGATAAGAGTTATCTTTTTGGGCGCTACAGCTTCCAGGTGGATAGCAATGCAGACGTCAACAGATATGGTTTTGATACTGATACTGATTAGAAGCAGCGAGTAGAGCATACTCTGTGTAGCTGCATCAATTGTCGCTCTTGGACATCAACTTATTAATTATCGTTCCGCTCTTTATATTTTGCCTCTGCAAAGTGTTTGTCTAGAAGCTTCTTAAATTCGGCCACTGAATTCGCCTCTATTACCGGCTGCGGCAGGTTGTTCCAGGTATTCACCATTCTACGTTCGAAATAGAGTTGGTGAGCTACCCGCTTCAACTGCGGTACGACAATTTTGTACCCGTGTCCTCGCGTGCTGCTTTGTGTGCGCAGATGAAGCAGTTGTCTCAACATGGGATAATCATTCAGATGTAATATCCGGTGCGTCATGATTAGGTCAACCCTCAGACGACGATATGCTAGGGTGTACAGCCCTAGTTTCTTACATCGGTCTTCATATGGCATACCTCGTAAGTTGGGAATCAGCCTAGTGGCTACATGCTGCACCCGCTCAACCTTTTCTACCTCGTCCAGCGTGATGGGACAATATGCGGGAGAGCCGTATTCTAGCATTGGTCGTATTATCGAGACGAAGAGGCGAGTAGCAATCTCTTCGGACCAAGTGCTGAAGCTGCGCCTGAGCGCCCAAAGCATCCGAAGGCTGTTTTGGTACAGCCTATTCGTGTTGTCACAGCGTGAGAGCACACCGAGGTCGCGCACTAAAGACGCGGGATGCAGCGGTTGACCAGCCACTGTGTACGTTCGGCTGTGCTCGCATTTACCCAACCTCATGAATTGCGACTTAGCAGGGTTGATCGGAAGGTTAACCTCTGCAGACCATGTTGAGAGGCTGTCGAGATCCTGCTGAAGTAAATCACAATCATTGAGTGTGCGGATTACTCTCCACACCTTCAAGTCATCTGCGAACAACGCACATGGTGATCGGAGTAGCTTAGGCACATCCTTTACATGGATCAGAAACAATATCGACCCCAGTACAGTGCCTTGGGGCACGCCGCTGCTCGATGGATACCAGTCCGTTAGATGGTTGTCCACCTGGACTCTCTATTTCCGATCCATAAGGAAATTTCTGATCCATTTGTGTAGCGAACCACCAACACCGTACATCCTCAGCCTGTCAAGGAGCATTGCATGGTTGACCTTGTCAAAAGCCTTACTGAAGTCAATGTAAATGACATCGACTGAATGGCCTAGGTTCATCGCTTGGAACCACTCGTGCTTTGTCAACAGTAGGTTGGTGATGCACGAGCGACCTTTCATGAAACCAGACTGTGCGGAGGTCAACAGGCTTTTCGACTCGAGAAGCTGCAGAAGGTTCTTCTTCACGATCTTCTCGAGCGTCTTTGCCAAAACAACAGTCAGGCAGATCGGCCGGTAGTTATCCACTATACTTGGGTTACCACCTTTCGGTATAGGCTTTACGACTGAGCATTTCCCAGTAGTCTGGTAACAGTCCAGTAATTAGTGACCGGTTATACAGTTCATTTACAGAAGGCGCGATTATGGCCGTTAGGGACTTGAGGATCAGTGGGTGTATACCATCTGGCCCAGAAGGTTGTATCCGTTCAATATTTGCTAGAAGCTTGCGCACATCCTCAATATTGCAGTCCAGGCTGTTAAGTTCGGCTGGAGCGGGACTCGTCGAACTCGTTACAGTCCACTGTGCACTTGCAAATACGGAGGCGAAGTGCGTCGCCAATGCGGACGCACGATCTGCACTCGAGGTTAGGGGCTGTCCATCGGAGCCTTCTAACACTGGGACATTGGCTACAGGCCTCAGGCGCCGCTTCACGTATGCGAAGATCCTCTTGGGAGCAGTTTTTGCGGCGGTTGCAAGCTCCTCTTCGAAGCTTCTGCGTTTTCTTGTTTTCGCGTCGTTGCAGCGATTTCGCTGTACCTTATACACATTGTAGCCCTCAACAGAGCCGGATAACACGAACTTGTTCCATAGTCTGCGTCGTCGTCGGGCCAGTTTGTTGTACTCTTTGTCGAACCAATGTGGTTTGACTGGCCCAACTTTCCGAAATTTTAGGGGTACAAATCGGAAGCACAACGATTTTACCCCCTCTTTAATGATAGTCCAACAGGTTTCAATGGATGAATCCTGTGGTAAAGGCCAGTCTATCTGGCTCGCTGCATCGAGTGGTCGCTCGCTCCCAGACGCTCACTGTATTGTTCTGTGAGTTTCAATGAGTAGCCCCTCAGGTTTGTATTGGTGCTGAATTGCGTCGGCGACGCTGTACACACCTGAGACACGTCGTATATCGGTCGTAAACTCATCACCATCAACAACAACAGCATAACATCAGCCATTTGAACTGATGCTTCGCTGCCATATAACCATGATGATTTATGGAATAAAGAATAATAAGAGGGAGAAAAGGGAGGCTTACCTAGAAACCTTAATGCCCTAAGCAATCATTCAGGGTCAATGCGCCTACATCTTGTGTAGACGACATTCCGTCACAGACAGCTGACTATTGTGCAAAGATAAGGCGGCATCGGCGAGACTGCATTCTTGCGCCTTTCACTGCCCTGCGTCATAATCAGCCATTACCCCGCAAATAACTCAGCACCAAACATACTTTAAACAGGCAATCCGATTAGGAGACGGTAGCAGACGCGCCACTGGTGTCGGTTGCGAGCTATGTCCTGTAAAGTCTCGAGCCAAGCACAAGGCGAATCACGTGGACTCCAGCCCGGAAGACGAGACGGACTAACGGCGTCCAGTTTGGTCGTCAGTGACTTCATTTCCCGCAGCCAAGACAACTTCTGTCCACCTCGAGCTTTGCGACACCCTACACTTGGTGAACAGGACCCTCTTACGTAAGCGGTGACCAGGCATGCGTAACATGTGCCCAAACCAACGCAACTTATTCAGTGCTATCTGTTGTTCTATGGAGCTAGCATGATTATCACTACCCAGTATTCGCCCGCGCATATCATCGTTGCGGACACGCTGGTGCCATCCGACACCAACAGTGCTTCGCGGACAACGATGATCAAAGACTTGAAGGCGCCTCAGATCGAAGGGGCCAAGTTTCACTACCATAGAGCAGAACCGCCCTCACTGTGGCATTGTATACACGGCATTACAGAAGCAGGGAAACTCTCTTGTCGCCAAACATGCCGCAGGTTCAAGAAAGCTGTACTGGCTTTTGCGATGCGTGAACTGACTTCAGTTTCCATGCGCACATCGTGGTTGTTGCAGCTGCCAGGGTAAGTGAATCGGTCAACCACCTCGTTAGCAAGGGTCAAGGGGTCATCAAGTGACTGGTGGTCCTGCATCAACTCTGTACTTTGAAGGTGCAAACCGCATACCAAATAATGGGACCACTCTAGACAGGATATTCAGGGTTGATTGTGCCGACGTAACATCGTTGAAAAGTAAAACGATATCGTCCGCATAATCAAAATCAACTAACCTTTCACCAGACAGGAGCTCAACGACTGGATCGTGAGATTCCGCAAGGAAACACTCCATGATAGAATCCACGACGAAATTGAACAGAAATGGTGAAATCGGACAACTCTGACGAACGCCACTTGTAGTCGGAAAACTATCCGACAGGTCACCGGACCCTCACGCGGCCTGTCGTGTTCGAGTAGAGAGCACGAAGGATGTTCACATATTTCGTGGGAACACCTTTCCGCGCAAGTATTTCGAACACAATGAATCGATCGACTGAATCGAACGCACCATTGAAATCGAGGAACACAGCTATTGTCGGTCTGTGGTATGTGCGGCGCTGCTCCAGCACCTGCCGCAGAGTGAATATCTCGTCCATACAGCCACGTACTGGGCGGAAACCTGCTTGCTCTTCCCTAATCCGAGATTCCTGTTCCACAGTGAGGTGACGAATGAGAATCGAGACCAGTAGTTTTGTGAAAGCTGTCGTCAGATTAATACTCCTGTGGTTAGAACAGTCTGTGCAATTGCCCATCTTGTATATTGCCACTAGAGATATATCTAGATGTCGTGACGAGGAGGGTATCTGTTGGTTGTCGAGGCATGCACGTAGATCAGCGTTTTGTTGTCGGTGAAGTGACGGTCTTCTAAGACATGCTGGAAACGACGTTTGGCTGAGTAGCTGGCTGGTAGTTCCTTACCAAACGTGCTGTTACGAAATCGGTGGGTTACATTTGTTTAGGGAAAACGCCGACGATTGCCAAGAGTCACCTACTGTTGCTGCAAGACATCGTCAACTGCCACATCGGAAACGTCTGTGCCTAGAGATAGTTGGCCTGTTATGTCGTGGTGCGCTCTGATGGCTTTGTTATCGATAGCCTCTTAAAGATTGAACGCAATGCATGCTGCAGCATGCAGATTGAATTTCTTACGCTCCCCTCGGAAAAGGTGCTTGAGGGACTGTAAAAGCGATGCACAATTAGGTATGAAACAGCGATAAATGTCGACGAGACTGTCAAAACATCCCAGCTATTCGAAGGGATCAGATTCACGATAGCCGGTGGTGGACCTAATGTTGTGCTGTAGTGGCACGACGCCTGCAGGAATGATGATAGCCAATGAAAACTGGCCGGTTCGACTCCAAGCAAACACTTTCTGCATTGTTCGTTATCTCATGTTGGGACCAACTGTCAGAAACTGTCCATACGTAGCGAAAGTGCTCCGCGTGGGGGGCTCGCGACTAGAATGTTTTCGAGATATACGTAAGTAAAAATCTAAGCCACGAAAAACTTTGTCGATAAAGCGCTGCTGTTTGTGGGGCATTCTTAGGGCTTAATGGCAAGCGCAGAAGCTCGATTAAGCCAAATGGAGGCTTCACAGCTGTTTTAGCGATGTCCGCCTCTGTTACCGGAATTTGGTTAAATGCGCGTTCCAAGTCGACCTTATTAAAAAATGTCTTTCCTCAGACTTGCCGTGAAATCTACGATGTGTTGGATCGGACGGTGATCGAGCGTGGTAACAGTAGTTATAGCACTATATTCACCACAAGACCGTCAGTACCCCATGATCTTCGGGACCTTGTGGTGAGGTGACACCCATGGACTGTTGGATAGTCGGACGATAGCGAACTGAAGCATATGTTAGGATTCAGCTTGTGCGGCAAGTAGGTTGCCTGTGGCGAGTCGTTTCGCTCGGTCTTTCGTTGGCTGGCCACGCGTGACTGATTAGTGACCTCTGTCGTGACTGCCTGAAACTCTGCTGCTGACCGTACCATTCCCGAGTGTCCGGAGGGTAGGCTCGTCTAATCTGAATGTGCGTCGGCGATTCGCAGAATGGGACCGATTATCGGGGCATCTGAAAGAACGACTTCATAGTTATGTACGGTCGTCTAAGAGCCCGTGGTGACCAGCATCAACAAGCAGTCCAAAGTGGTGGCGAATATCGATACCTATGATTGCGCAAAGTGCAGACGCAACCGTGAAAACCCAATGGAAATTTCAGTGGTGATTTAGGTCTAAGTTCATCATGTGCCGACCGTATGAAGCTGTCGGCGATCAGTTGGCCCCACGTAGGTTGTACGTGGACTTTGCATGTTTGCCATTTGTTTTCGCAGTAATGACGTACACTTCTGCCCTCTTTCCAATGGGGAAAGTGATCGACGAACGTCGATCTCTAATGTAAAACAGGTGTTCTGTTTTGTCACGGATGAACGCGTTGTTTGTACTAGCATGGGAGCTATTCGGTCTCCCTTAGGCGAATGAGTCGTGCTCAACGCATGTGTTCGGTAATGTCGGGCTTTTCCGCCATATTGACGGTAACATGAACGCAATTTGTTGGAGTTCGGCACTGTCGACCGAAAATGTGTCAAGGAAGTATTACGCTTTTCTGTTGAACGAGACGTATCTGGTACAGGTGCAGACGAGTCACAATGAACGGTATCCCAAATGTGGCGCGCACGATTTCGAAGTCTTCTTTGCTGCGAGTAGCGCAAGTTCTTCGTCTCAAGGGTCAGTTCGGCTTGCCAACTCAGAGCAAGTGTGGCACTCGTTCTTCCTCGCTACGAATACGTCCCCGGATCTACTGGTTTTCTACTGCGAAAGATGTTCGAACGCAGCGTCTGCTATGGTGACTAGTTCTATCTTGAGGTTCTCTATAAATGTGGACAATATTACCGGGTGCAGCTCTGAGAAACGCAAGCCAAAGCTCATTTGTCCCCTCTTCGCTCAAAAATAAGGGACCAACAACGTGCTGAAGTTCTCGGAACAACCTTGACTGCTTGCGTTTACTTAGCTTGAGACCGTTGAGCTATTCCAATCGAACCCGTGCGCTGGGTTGTGACTCCTTTAAAATCGGCTGCTTCATCGTCTCGTACTTTCCTCGTAAATCAGCGTCCCTATCGATTAAGGCGGGGAATGCGTTGTTTGTACCACGGTTTGTCCTCATGAATGCCCGTATTTTCGAGCTCGAGCTCCAAACTAGGAAACGAAATTTCTGGTCTGTGTTGCATGAAATCCGGAACAGCCAATGTTAGCATGCTGACATTGTGAAATGACTCGGATGCTGCGTACGAGTTGTCGTTAGTGAAACTATTATTGTTAGACAAGAAGCAACTAAATACACGCATAATTGAAAAATGAACGAACTCATCAAAAAATGCACGACGAGAAGTTCTGAATCAGCCCTTGCGAATCGAGGTCATCAATTAATAAAACTGGTAAATAATCAATCGCGGATATCAAAAAGTAAGCGGAGTAAGACAGCGTACTATATTCAGTGGGCTATAACGGCGTAGATGGATGTAGTGGAGTAGAATCGAACGTCAGCACATCAGTTCACTAAACAGCCGAGTGCCAGGGACGGAAGACGAGCGATTATTGTACCATAGATTAGCAATAAATATGTTAAAGATTTCTTTTGCGGCGCTGCAGTCTGATTATGGTAGCGCCTACATCCCGGGACCGTTTAATAGTCTACTTGAACCTCTCATTTGAATACTCCATGGTAAGTAAATTACGTCAGGGCTTACCTGTTTCCCATTTGTGATTACTTATACTGGAATGGAGATTCTGTTTGGTAACCGGCTGTCGAAACTAGAGTACGCTTATGACAGCGCTTTTTGGACCGGACCCAATTGTTGTACAAACGTTGCTCAATAGCCTGATGTGCGGAGCTGCGCTTTACAGCTTTGGAGTGCGAATTACTGCTACAGGACCGGACCGATACCCCAATACTTTTCACTATCTTGGAAGAACCACTGGAAATGATTGATCGGTTTCATCAACATAAATAACAGTACATAAGCCATTTGAGCGGATGCTTCGCTGTCTTAACCACACAGTGATCTAGGGACTGAATAATAATAAGCGGGAGATATGGCGGACCTAACGCAGAACCTAAATGCCGTATGCGGGTCAAGGCGCCTACACTTTGTCAGCAACATACCGTCGCAAGCAGGTAGTTATCGTGGAAAGCTAAGGTGCCGTCAGTGAGACATCTTCCTTGCGGCTTTCACCGATCCGCGTCATAATCAGCCATTACCCCGCAGATAACTCAGCACCAAACAGGTAGTCCAACTAAGCGTCGACAGCAAACGCTGGTGTCGAAGCTGGCCATGTTCTTTACCGTCTCGAGTCATTCACAAGGTGGGTAACGTGGACTCCATCCGAAAAAGCTAGACGGACCAGCGACCGCTAACTTGATTGTCTGTGACATCGTTTCCCACTGCCATTGTGCCACCCAGCGCAGCGAGACTGGATCTTGGCATGATGCTATGTCTTGCGTACCCCGTGGCCCATTAAGCTTTGCTAGGCGGCAATTTCCAAATGTTTTCAGAGCCTCACACCAGACAGGCTAATTGTTCGGGCTAAGATTAACTCAGTCTCACAATCAAATCCTCTTCGGAGGTTAGGGAGAGATCGATGGCCCTCTTTCTTTAAAACTTAGCCATGGGAGACAACGGGTCCGTGGGTTATAAGCTCACAGCTCGATTGACATAGAACACCAGCACCACGTACTGTCTCCGCCTTTGTGACACATTGGTGCAAACCCGCCAACCCACTCGCGGTTGCGTATTATATCAAGAAGATAACGGAAAGAAGTAGGATGTGTATCCGTACTCAACCAGCCGGTAACAGACTGAACACACAAAAATCCTTACCCGTCCGGATTTTACACAACCAATAGGAAAATAGTCGCTGTGTTTCATCCAGCCAATAAAACGTGAGTAACGATATCGTCATGAATCGGCCACGACAACTATTCTCCCTTGGGAATGGCCGCGTCATGTGCGCTGATATTCGATCGACAGGCTTCGAAGGTCTGGTGGACCGGCGAAGCTAACTTCGCAATAGCGGTCATTCGGCTTGGTGTTCACGCATACTTTTCTTGAGAATTTCTAGCTGTCCATGGACGATGTGCAACCGACGTACGTTAGTGGTTAGACCCTTTACAAATTGGTAGCTCCTTGGGTCTAGTCTCTGTGTTGTTTGTAACTTTGTGGCTAGAGCTGAGAGGCCTTTAGGCGTAGCCCGTTTTTTAACTCACACCTATGCTCCAGGCTTCATAGGAATTGACGATCTGGCGTAGGAGTTTTGGTATAGTGCTATGCGATTAGAACTTCGGTAAGTCCCACAGATGACAGCAGTTAAGACAAGGTAAGGCGTCAACAACACGCCGGGACACAGTATTTATGCTTCGCTACCACGCCACCACTGGTCGCACGTGGGCTAAGGATAATACGTGGGTCGCCCAGTCCTTACGCAGACTCAAACCCGCACCCTCGGATTACAGGACAGACTTGTGATCCTTTAGCGTATGCGCCGGCAGCATCTTCCCAGTTGGACCCTTTTAATTGGTTGACCTGTGGCTCCCTTGATTGTTCAGTATAGCCGCTCGACAACGCCGTTGGCCACACGATTGTAAGGTGAAGTGTTTTATGTTATGGCACTGGAGAAAAACTACGAAGTCGTGGCTACGGAATTGTGGTCTCTTGTCCGTGACTATTCCGGTAGTTTGAAACGACTGAACAAGTGTTTAACCCAGCGTAACACGACCGAAGTAGTCGCTTGGTCGCACATGTGGACCTCGGGCCACTTACTGTAAAACATGTAGCTACAAGTAGAGTTCTCTTATTCGTAGGAACGACGACAACTGGATCCATAGTATCACTGACGATGCTAGCCCACCGCTTCGTAGTGTAACTGCTAGGCTGTATTGGGGCTTCGACCGGCAGGAACTTTTACCCGCTAGACAACAAGCGTTACAGTTCATCAGAAATGTATCGGTGCTAGATTTAAAGCAGTTAGTTCCCTTCAACAATTCGAAAGGCACGGAAAGAAGACGAAGGCCGGTAGATGCATACGTTTCGTTTCCTCAGCACCATTAATAATCGATGTGGATAGATATAGTGGGTGTAAGCAGACAAGTTTGAGGTGCGGAACGAATGACGGAAGCTCACACCTACATTCAAGACAGCTTTAAGCTGACAAATAATTGTTTCTGAACGTACAGGGCTGGCTCCATCCGGCTTGTAG
>OX104066.1:39375355-39390946 GCA_944474145.2 Dicrocoelium dendriticum
GTTTCGTCTACACAGGAAGCTGCATCAATGCTGGTTGGGCTGTTGGAAATGAAATTCCGATGCGCATCTCAAGGGCTCGTCTCGCCTTCTCCAGGCTGAGGCATTTATGGCGCCGCCATGACATCCGTCTCTCTATCAAAGGGCGGGTTTATGTTGCGGCCGTCCGCGCTGTACTATTGGGCGGTTTCGGGACTTGGCTTGTTTGTACCGATGACCTACGCCGACTGTCTGTCTTCGAGAACTGTTGTTTGCGGTCCATCGCCAGTGTATGGTGACTGAACTACGTAACAAACGCTGATGTCAGACAGCGTGTCTTGGGTAGAGACAATCACTTAATCGAGGCACTTGTCACGCTGCGTCAATTACAATGGCTCGGACCCGTACTGTGTATGCTCGTTCAGCATCTTCCGCGTGTGATGGAGGCTGGAAATACGGGTGATTGGAAATGCTGTAATGCCGATCGAACGTTACAGGTCAGACAGACAGGGAGTGAGCATGTTGCCGGAAGCAGATTGGTCAGCCAATCAGGATCGTGATCGCGTCAAGCCTGCAACCACTCAATGAAGGTGCAAGTGACCAATCAGGTGCCACCAAGCGAAGGAGCACATACTCATGCACCTTTGAGTCAAGGCTTGTGGCACTGGAGCGAATGAAGCGCGTGGGCCCAACCCTGCAAACCGTATATCCACTAAGAAAGTCAAGGTGATTTTAGACAGAGCGAACGTGGCGAGCAAGCATAAACCAATGGAAAAGGAGCCAGCGACACAATGCAAATAACAGGGATGAGTCATTGAAACGGATTGTTGTAAATAGTGTAGATACTCTATAAAAATTTTCGAGCGTAATCTTAATAAACAACTTCATGATCGCGGCCCAGTCTTCTTGCCTCCCGGAGAGCAATATATAATATATATATATATATATATATATATATATATATGATATATATATATATATATATATATATAGATATAGATATATATATATATATATATATATAGATATATATATATATATATATATATATATATATATATATATATACGCCCCATGCTGAGGCTGATGTTGCATTCTTGATGCTTCTTCACCGCAGTTGGGCTAAACCAACTTACACTTAAACTAGGTCTTTTCAAGCTGCATAAATTTCATTCCACTTTATTTGGTTTGTTCTGCCTACCTGAATAATGTTCTATTAACTGGCCACGTTGCTTACACTAATTGCGCTTATCTTCGGTAATTTTGTCGCGTTTGTAGCATTTTAAGCAACGTGTGGACATTTCTTACTTATCGCAGATTCGTTGCCAACCAACTTACTTCATATGGTAATTTAGGGAAGAGTTATGCCACCGTATCTGCATGCATTATTGGATTTATTTTATTTCAGCTTGTCGTTTAAAGTAAATGGCTGCTGCTTGATATTCCCGGTGTGGCTACGCTTGACGTGCATGTTGACAAGGTGCATACCTGTCTATTACCCACTACCTCGTTAATACTGGCTCCAGGAGACAGTTGGTCGTTGCTGTAAGGGACGGGGTGCACGGTCCTTGTGGCCGTGCTAGGCTCAAAGAGTGGTTCCATGCACTCAGTGTGGAGCAGACTACGGTCCAGCCACCGCATTGTGTGCGCTTGATTCCCCAAATACACCGTGCTTGTGTATGCCTGTGAAGGAGTATGGGCCGGCTCCGTTGATGAAACGTGCCTCCCATCCACACGCCTCCAGGTCTTATTCCTTCGGGTCTACACTGGATATGGGGTGTGTGGTTGGAGCTATGGGTGGTGCAGCGCAAGCCACCCATGGTCCCTCTGTAGGCGCAAGTGTTCTGTGGCTGGCCACAGTGACAGGCAAATCCGAAACCGGATGCCGCCAACCATATATATATACATTGATCACAATCTGTGTACATACATTGTGCCGTCAGGACCATGGCGGAATAGGAAAACGGTTAGAGTAAAAGAAAAAAGAAAGAAAACATTTTTGTCTATTTTTCTCCTCACGGTTTTTGATGCTTTTATTAAGGGAGAGAAGGGGAATCACCACAACAAGCAGATACACGTTGGCCACTGAGTTCGGTTTCCAGCCATGACTTCCAAGATTTCCAATCAACTGTACTCAGCATCCTTGGGACCCCATCCAGGGAGTCGGAAGGAACCAACCGTGGCCAACTGATTTGTCAGTTTTTTCATCCTGCTTCTCCAAGTTGTATGCTGTCCACCACACCGCCTTCTAAAACCCTGTCCAGCGACCGCGAACAAGGCACGACGCGGTGTCATGTTGCCGTCCGGGAAGCAAGAAGACTGGGCCGAGATCATGAAATCGTTTATTAAGATTACGCTCGAATATTTATACAGTATGTACATTATCTAAAACAGCCCGTTTCTTGCATCTTTCACTGCCCTGCACCATAATCAGCCATTACCCAGCAAATAATTCAACACCAAATACACTTTAAACAGGCAATCCGATTAGGAGACGGTAGCAGACGCGCCACTGGTGTTCGTTGTGAGCTCTGTCCTGTAAAGTTTCGATCCACAAGGCGAGTCACGTGGACTCCAGCCCGGAAGACGAGACGGACTAACGGCGTCCAGTTTGGTCGTCAGCGACTTCATTTCCCGCAGCCAAGTCAACTTCTGTCCACCTCGAGCTTTGCGACACCCTACACTTGGTGAACAGGACCCTCTTACGTAAGCGGTGACCAGGCATACGTAACATGTGCCCAAACCAACGCAACTTATTCAGTGCTATCTGTTGTTCTATGGAGCTAGCATGATTATCACTACCCATTATTCGCCCGCGCATATCATCGTTGCGGACACGCTGGTGCCATCCGACACCAACAGCGCTTCGCGGACAACGATGATCAAAGACTTGAAGGCATCTCAGATCGAAGGGGCCAAGTTTCACTACCATAGAGCAGAACCGCCCTCACTGTGGCATTATATACACGGCATTACAGAAGCAGGGAAACTCTCCTGTCGCCAAACATGCCGCAGGTTCAAGAAAGTTGTACTGGCTTTTGCGATGCGTGAACTGACTTCAGTTTCCATGCGCACATCGTGGTTGATGCAGCTGCTAAGGTAAGTGAATCGGTCAACCACCTCGTTAGCAAGGGTCAAGGGGTCATCAAGTGACTGGTGGTCCTGCATCAACTCTGTACTTTGAAGGTGTAAACCGCATACCAAATAATGGGACCACTCTAGACAGGATATTCAAGGTTGATGGTGCCGACGTAACATCGTCGAAAAGTAAAACGACATCGTCCGCATAAGCAAAATCAACTAACCTTTCACCAGACAGGAGCTCAACGACTGGATCGTGAGATTCCGCAAGGAAACACTCCATGATAGAATCCACGACGAAATTGAACAGAAATGGTGAAATCGGAAAACTATCCGACAGGTCACTGGACCCTCACGCGGCCTGTCGTGTTCGAGTATAGAACACGAAAAATGTTCACATATTTCGTGGGAACGCCTTACCGCGCAAGTATTTCGAACACAATGAATCGATCGAGTGAATCGAACGTACCATTGAAATCGAGGAACACAGCTATTGTCGGTCTGTGGTATGTGCGGCGTTGCTCCAGAGTGAATATCTCGTCCATACAGCCACGTACTGGGCGGAAACCTGCTTGCTCTTCCCTAATCCGAGATTCCTGTTCCACAGTGAGGTGACGAATGAGAATCGAGACTAGTAGTTTTGTGAAAGCTGTCGTCAGATTAATACCCCTGTGGTTAGAACAGTCTGTGCAATTGCCCATCCTGTATACTGTCACTACAGCCGATTCACTCCAGTTAGCCGGGACACCTCTCCTTCCAGATATGTTCGAATAGGGAGGTCAGTGCTTGGCAGAGGACCTCATCTCCATCTTTAAATAGTGCAGGTGGGAGGGAATCGGGGCGAGCAGAACGAAAACGATTGATGGCTTGGATCGCGTTGCGGACCTCAGTCTCCGATGGAACCTCTAAACTAACTGTCCATAGCTCGTCCTGCATCACCTGAGTACGAAGATGTCCGGGAACAAGGGGCCAACTGAACTGATGTTGAAAGTATTTCGCCTAACGAGCCATACAGCGCTCCTCATTGTGAATAATAGCACCCGCGCTGTTTCGGATTGTCTCACTGACGCCTAGTTTCCTGGAACCAGTGAGGTGGATCAGCTGAAAAGGCTTGCGGCAATTACTTACTGCTCCTGCCTCCTCCATTTGTTGCGCCAGACTGGTCCACCAGGCTTCCTTGTCAGCACGTAGGCTCCGATTTAGTTCGTGCCTAATAGCCCGTCTGGCCACATTGTGCTCAGAGCCAGCCAGAAGGTTTCTTCTGGATTCCAACAGGTTCACCGAACTCTCGGATATCCAGTGACTGGTGCGGTGACGATTGATAGTGCCACAAGCAGATGCTCCTGTGTCGTGCATGGCGGTCGAGATCCTATTCCACTAAAACTCAGTGCTATTAGGACAAGATAGCGAATGTTCGGTACGCAATGCATCTTGATAGGCTTGTCTGACCCAGGACTGAGACAATTTCTCAGTTGCTAATCGGAGGAGACGCTTGGTGCGACTCCTGGTAAATTTCATGGAGAAACGACAGCGTACTAAGGCATGATCAGAGTCGACGCAAGTATTCCAGTACCAGCGAAAATCCAGGATGGAACCACGCCACCTGTAACTTATGGCAATGTGGTCAATTTGGGTCCATCGCTGGCCAGCTACAAGATGACGCCAAGTGGCACTTCGGCATCTACTGTCTAAAAACAGTGCTACTAAGAAACAACTGGTGCTCCACACACAGTTGCAGCAGACGTTTGCCGTTGTCAGTCCGTTTGAAGTTAAGACCATAATTACCACCCAGCTGAGCTTCTGAAAGAGCTCAGACGCCCTAGTTGTGCGTTCATATTCTCCGCAAGTGCTATATGATCTAAATTATTAGCACTGTGAAGCAGCGCGTTCAGTTCATGGCGGAGTGTGTCCTTGACAGCCATAGGACTGCAATCGGTGGGAGCATAAGCCAAAATCACAAACAAACAGCGTTTTGTACCACTTCGTGAATCAACCTTAGTTGATGTCGCCAAACAGGCTGCACACAAAAGGCTGGTCACCGGAATCCAATCAACCAACGATGGCTGCGCTTTGGAGTTTATAGTGATACCTACACCAGCTTGGCTCGTGCTTGCTACCTCCTCCTCTCCGGATGCGTGCAACTAATAACGAGAGGATAAGCCGGGTACAGTTAATACAACAATCCCATTAGGGTCATTGATCCTAGTTTCAGACATACAACATACGTCAATACCCAGTGTGTCCAAGGTGTGTGCGAGTGCAGCCTGTTGACCTATTTGTGCTAGAGTGCGAACGTTTAACGTCGCCATGGAAACGGGACAGCGTGGCCTTATAAGAGACTGTTGCCGATAGGCGTCCGATCGGTTTTGTGGGAAAGTGGCTGCAGATGGTTCTACTCCAGTGGCACTTAGGTTGCTGTCAATTAAGTTGAGAATTAAGGAAAGAAGGTTAGTAGTAGAGGTCCAGAAAGGAGTAAGAGAAACAGGTGAAAAAGAAAGAAGAGAGGTGCCAGCAGTAGCATGTTTTCGCTTATCCGCCCTGCTGTATGCCGCAAATAAGTGTACCTATGATAATCTGCAAGACGGTCGATGCAGGATGAAGTCTATGTTTGAAAAAATAGTCGTGGTTGTATGTGGGCTGAGATACTGCCAAGGCTCCAAGACATAGACAGAACGATTAGGGTTCTCAACCAAAGCCTTTGGCTCAAAGTCCTATCCGAAAGGCAGCGGGGAGGTGGCAATGATTTAGTTTTATAGAAATGGATGCCAACCCATTTCAAACATCCAATTTGCAGGACTAACAGACTGAGTTTGTCTGACCTCTCACCACTGACCATCGTGATAGGAGTAGCTCTCAAGAGGTCCGGAGGCACCACCCAGTATAGCTCAATGGGTCAAGGAGGTACGCAAGCCATCGCACCACGTTAAGGTCCAGTCTGACTGCGACGGAATATAAATAATAAGAGATAGAGAAGAGGGAAATGGTGTAAAACTTTAGTCCAAAACAAACTCCGGGTCAAGGCGCCTACATCTTGTGTCAACAACCTACTGTCAAAAACGGCTGTCTATCGTGTGAAGATAAGGCGGCATAATCGAAACAGCTTCCTTGCGGCTTTAACTGTCCCGCGTCACAATCAGCGATAACGCCGCAGATACACGTTAGACAGGCAGTCCAATTAGGAGATGGCAGCAGATACACCACTGGTGCCGACTGCGAGTCGTGTCCCGTAACGTCTCGAGTCAAGCACATGGCGAGTGCCGTGGTCTCCAGCTTAAGAGGCTCTGCGGACCGACGGCACGCAGTTTGGTAATCAATGACTTCATTTCCCGCTGTCATATTAACTTGCACACCTCGGGCATTGCATCACCCTACATTTAGCAAACAAAACAAAGCCTTCTTCCGTAAGCGGTGACAGAGGATACGTAGTACATGACATAGCCAACGCAACTTATCCATTGATATCTGTTGTTCTAAGGGACTAGCCTGGTTATCACTGCCTGGTACTTGCCTACGTATATTATTGTTGGGGACACGCTGGTGCCATCCGACACCGACAATGCTCCGCAAACAGCAACGATCAAAAATCTGAATGCATCTCAGGTCTTCAGACCGAAGGGACCAAGTCTTATTCCCACAGAATAGGACAACTGTTACTGTTGTGTTGCAAACACGGCCTTTCAGATCGAGGTAAAGCACCCTCTAACGAGACAGATGTAGATTCAAGACAGTATAAGTCCTGCAACATGTAGACTGACTTCAGTGGTTATGCGCCTATTGCTGCTGATGTAGCTGCTAAGTGAATTGATCAGCTACTTCGAGTTCCTCGCTATCAAGAGCCAGTGGGTCAGTAAAGGGCTGATCGTCCTGCAACAAAAATGAAAACGACTATAACTTCGTTAGGCGCCGAAACAAGTATCTTAACTAGAGGGACAATGAAACTCGTAATACCAACGCCACTGAAGTCAGCTCCTGGCCATGACAAAAAAGATCTCCAACTAAACGTGTTCATCTTTGGGACTCTAACCCTAGAGTCGGGAGACATCAACCGAGGAAAACATCGAAGTGAGAGCCATCGTTTCTCTCGATTAAGTTATCATTTGGTGACCGCTCTTCTTTTTCCACCCAGGAATCAATCGCGTAAACGTTTATCGCGAAAAGCAGTGTACTCGGATGTGATACACAGCAACCAATGCTTGGTGGAAGAAAACACCCCAAGCATCAACCCACAAACGAGTTCCGAGGTACTCTCGCCCTGATAAGCGACCGAATTTAGCATCCAAGTCACCTGCAACGACCATTATTTTTGTGCTTTCTGCCATTCGAATAGAGTCGGTTGTAGAATCCGTTTTCGATGGCTTCCAGGATAAAGTTGATGGGAGTGCAAGATGAAATAACTAAGGACCCCGGCTTCCACCGCTGCTCACTGAATTCGGAGGCGTACATGTGCCTGTTCAGTGGGATATAGTCTAAAAGAGTAACATCCATATGTCTAGTGAAAACGATATGAATACCGTAGATATCGACAACCGCAGAGTCGGCGTCATCGCGGACCCGAAGAGTGCAACTCCGATCACCGGGACTTAAGTGCAGCAGGCGTAGATGAATTATTAGGCTATTGTTCTGTAAGCATGTTTCCGAGTCAGCATACATTAACTTCAAGGCAGCATATCGAGATAAGAAATATCGCCTGTTGAAGAATCTGGCAATGCGCAAATATCGTGAAACGGCGCTCTAGGTTTGAAAGACGATGCGGCTTCGCTGCCGATAGGGTTTTTGAAATCTTTCTAACAAGCATGAGAAAAAGGCTCGTGAGACGCTGACGAATAGTGTGAATAGTAACGGCAACGGTGCTTTGTGGACGGTCGCTCATTCTGAGGGTGAAAAACGTGATCAACACCTGGCACCGACTTACGAATATCGTCGCTACAGACACGCTGGCATTAGCGAGCACAAGGAATGTCTTGCGCTTCAGATATTTCGAATGGTTCTAAATCTTCAGACTGGGCATGAAAGACCAGAAGCAAATTCTAGTGGGTCTCTGCAATCACAGTCTAGAGATGGACTTGCTACCCACTGCCTCATGGGTCAGGCTATTGAGCCAAAGGCTCTGGATGGAATCCTTCAAGAGAATCTCCATGTCCTACACGGTCTTATGGGTCAGAGTGTTGAGTCTAAGACTAGAGGTATGGCACCTCGAACAAAACCCCACTCTCAGAATGGACAGTCGGATCAAGTCAACAATACTCCCTGTTCGTGTTTTCCTCTATCTTCTTCCTGGTCTATTAAGCAAGAAACTGCCGCTGACATCGCGGCTGCTGTCATCGATTCATGTAACTCGTCCATCAAAGCAAGTCTCATTCCACACCGGTTCTTTTAAAGTCCACACTCTGGGTCAGATGGGTCAACAGGCGGCACTAACTCTCACTCTACACTCTATTGGTATTTGTGTGCTTTGTTTCTGAAACACTCATGCAAGAAAACAGCGTGGTGACAAATCTTCCGCTTGCTGGTTCTGAATCTGACGACGACGGCTAAACTGCGTCTGGAGATACTGAGCCAATGACTGAAGGTAATCTGTTCTATTGGATACTGGTAAACAGCCGCACGTGAACGGTTCAACTTTGAACCCCTATTGGAGTTAATAAGCTGCGTCTGAAGACAAGGCGCATTTCCATCACCTCAGTTTATGCTCCTACTGCTTACAGTTCGGAAGGTAACAAAATTGATTTCTACTCCCATTTTTCATATCTTCTCTGCATGGCGAGGAATCCTGACATCATGATTGTTACTGGTGACATGAATGCCGAAGTGGATCCTCTTTCAGAATATGCACAACATCTGGGCGGCCGTTTTGGGATCGATACACGCGGAACAAACAAGGGTGATAGATTCCTGAAACGATGCGCAGCATTGCTTCAAAAAACAAATGTTCACATCGTGTCACCTTGCGCCCATCGACTTCCTCGATGAGCTAGAGCCAAATCGTTCATATTGCCATTAGCCACAGATGGCGCACATCATTCCAAGACCGTAAAGCAAGTTGGAACATTTGTCTAGATTATGACTACACTCTATTGCGCGTACGTGTGGCGCTCCCAGTTCCCGCTTCAAAGAAGCTTCCAATATTTAACCTTCTTACTTGTAAGTTGAACTTACAAACGGCATTCCGAAAATATCATGATTAGCTGGTTCACCAATTATCAGTAAAGAATGAGGTTGGAGAACTGAATGCTGACTGGGACCGTCTCAAGCCAACGAGGAAGAATGTTTTTGACGCCTGCCGTATGACCAACTTGAGACGTCCGAATTTTGAATAGGTCTTCGAGGTATCGATCAGTTTGAGCGAAGAACGCACAAAGTTTCCAATGGACGCTACGTTTTAGCGTGTCGCACCACTCCGAAATTTTGACTAACAAGAAGTCTTCGAATTTGCCCTGAACGTTGGTGGGAGGCAACAGCAAGTGAGATGCAGAAAGCCACTGCCTTTGGGAACAACCCACTGCTATCCCATCACATCCTGACAGAACGACTAGGGTCCTCATTCAAAGTCTTCGATAAAATGTACTCCCGAAAGGCAGTGGGCCATGCGCCATGAGGCAGTGTACCGACTCACGCGGAAGTGTGTCCTGGCTCATAGCTAGAAGTGTGGAACTCGATTACCACAGAGGTCGCCATGACGCGCCCAGGGCATGTGTACACGGCACAAGAATTGGAGAAGCCGGGGTAATAACTAACCGCTTAATGAAAGCGGAGGAGCCGGCCATATCCGTGCGGGCCAATCACGGGCTGCGACTGAAGGCGACTATGTTACCGGATAGCCGTTTGAGCGAAAGAAGCATTCGGCAAATTTGCCAATCAGATGTATGCGTCAAAAAGTCAGAGCAAGGAAGCACGGGTGGCTCATTGGCGGATCGGTCTAGCTGGGAAACCAACACGCAGACGTGGTAGGAACGACAGACCAGACATACAAAGCGGAGCTGCCGTACCCAGGCGTGGCCCAAGGCGAATAAATGAAGACGGAGCAAAAGCCCACAGATAAGTCTCACGGACCAATGGACGCAATGTAATATGAAAGTCGCAGCGGACAATGTCGGTTGACAACCATTCCCCATTTGTATAAAGTATAAAACGATGCCAAGATTCTTCAATAACAGACTCTGATCGTTGCCCAGAAATGCTTTTGACTCTCGGAGGGCGCAACACATGGCGACAGAGGAGAAGCCGACACGCCGGACTCCAGTTGCTGGATAGCCATCGATTCCACTGCCGATCGCTCTGCAAATGAAGAAAGCTCGCTTCCGGATAGTTGGAAATTGTGGAAAACAAAAAGGATGGACTTCGTAAAAATGATACCCATCCGATGCCCTACCAACTGGCTACGTTCAGACATGCCATCAGCGACGAGACGAGGCGCGTGCTTGAGACATTGGGCCTCGGCGATACGGAGGAACAGGAATCGGATTTGTCAGAGGTAATCAGGAAATTTGGTGAGTATAAGGAAGGCCGATCAAACGAGAAGTACCAGAGACTCCTGTCTTTTAGTCGTCACCGCTTACCGGGTGAGTCTTTCGAGCCCTACACTACAGAGCTGAAGATAATAGTATGAAGATATAATTGCTGCGATCGGCTTCGGGACTCCCTCATACGTGACCGCATCGTTATCGGCATACGAAATGATATCACCATGCGCCTTCTGAGGCAAAGGAGTCAATCCCTAGATCAATGTTTCGATATCTGCTTAAGCGAGAAGAGAACAGCCCAACAACTCCAATATTTGCGTAAGGAGGTCACAGCAGAGCTTTGTGCGACATCCAAGACCAAAGGATCGCCGTTCCAGCTAGCCGATGTTCAAGAGCCAAGCTGCATCCAAAACGAGAGGAGAGCCGTCCAGCTTGCGGCTGCACCTGCATGAAATGTGCCGAGAAAAACCATTTTGCCCGTTGTTGTCAATCAACCCACGTCAGGTCAGTAGACAGTGAAAGCCAAAAAGACACGCAAGAACTCACAATAAATAACATGGAACATCATGCGAATCCGAAATGCATCTTTGCAATACTGTCGATCCCAGGACAGCCAGCTCGTTTTCAAATTGATTCAGGAGCTGCGGTTAACATATTACCTGAGAAACACTGGGTTGGAGTACAATGCAGGGAAACACAGAGTTGCCCCAAAATGTGGAACGGCCCGAGGCTACGACCAACGGGGAGTGCCATCGTGATAGCTGTCAACCCGAAGAACGGAATGGAAAACCAGCTTGAGTTCTCAATCGTATCAACAGACCTTACTCCCATCTTGGGCACTGATTCGATCCAGCACCTTGGTTTTGTCTCCTTTAACCATGAGCGTTTTGTTCACTCGTGTCAGGCTACCGCGGACATTGTTGGTTGTTACCCTAGCGTGTTTGATGAGGCTATTGGGAAATTTGAGGGATACACTCATTTGTCGTTGAATGAAACAGCTAGGCCAATAGAGTTGCCAGTTATGAAAGTGCCAATTGCTTTACGTGAAAAGTTATCAGAAGAACTGTAGCGTTTGTCTCGTTTGAGTGTCATAATCAAAGTTGATGAGCCGACAGATTGGGTAAGCCAAGTGGTGATCATAACTAAGAAATCCGGCGATTTACGCTTGTACATCGACCCGAAAACGCTTAATGCCGCGCTCAGGAAAGAGCAATACACCCTAGTAACACTAGACAATATGCTACCGATGATTACGAAGGTCGACCTCGCTTCAGCATTCTGTCATGTAGAACTTGACGAAGAGTAGAGCTATCTGACCACATTTGGGACACCTTTCGGATGATCTAGATGGCTTCGCTTGTCTCTTGGGTTGTACGTGCCAGTGATAATTTTCAGAAGCGGCTGATGCAAGCATTAGATGATCTAACCTGGGTGTTTTGTGTAGCGGGACATGTTGGTGATACAGACGTTGAGCGCGTCAAGGTCGTGCTACACTACCTAGCCTGTGAAGCTGCATTGTGCGCGCTAGTGCGTGAGTGTCCATCTCCCGACTAACCGGCGATGCTTATCGACTGGTTCAAAGGCGAGTGCTTAGCTAAAACATGTGACGGCCTCGGTCCTGTGGGCTGCGCTAGCGGCGTATTTGTCTGATTTATTGCGCTGTCCACATATTACCGCTCCGTAGTTCCGGGCCCAGGCTCGTCGCTAGCCGTCTTTCGCGATCCGCTCTCAGCTAGCTCCGAAGAGCTCCCCAGAGCCATTCTTGGAAGCGGCCCCTCTACACCCGCCCCTCCTCCAGGACCTTTCCTCCTCTCGTACCATGGTCGCAGGAGAGCAGCATTCACCCAACGTTTCATTCCTCCGCAGTCGATTAAGAAGTTGCCCGCTTTCTGGTCGATAATGGTGTAGGGGCCTTTCCAGCCTTCTCTGAACTTGCTTGCGCCCGGCCCGTCATGATCCGGCCGATCGTTGTTCCGTAACTTGACTTGTTCTCCAATCCTGAATGGCCTCCACTTGTGAGCCTCATGCCTGGCGTCGTAATTTCGCTTATTCCGCGCTTGTCGAGCTGTGGTTTCGCTTCTAGGTTTCCCTCGCAGTCGCTCTTGTTGCCCAGCTGGATGTTCCCGCTCGCCCTGGTTCGGTAGGCAAGTATCGAGCGCAATTCGTGGTTCTCTGCCGAACAGTAATTCGAATGGCGCGACCTTGGTGGTTGATTGCATGCTGGTCCGATACGCGATCAGAACCTGAGGCAAAGCATCTTCCCATGCCAACTTCGTGCAGTTTATCCAAGTCTTCAATGTCCGGTTGAACCGCTCGGTCATGCCGTTGGTTTGTGGGTGGTACGGTGAAGTTCGCCGTCTCTGGAAGCCCCACTTGTCCAACATTGCCTTAAACGCTTTTGACTCGAAGCAGGGCCCTTGGTCCGTGATGATACACTGTGGGATCCCATACCTTGCAGGCACACTGAATTCGAATACTTGCGACACTATCTCGCCTGTTTGGTCCTTGATTGGTATGGCTTCCACCCATCGAGTGAAGTGGTCAATCATCACTGGAATGTATCTGTTTCCTGTTCGACTCACTGGTAAGGGCCCAAAGACGTCCAGTCCCCAACACTGAAGTGGCTCACCAACCTCCATCGATCGCATCGGCGGTCTCGGGGACTCCATCTCCCGACTCGTTTGGCAGTTCGGGCACCCCCGAAGGTATGCCGCGACGTCCTTCCTCATGGTTGGCCAAAACACTCGCCTCCGCAGTAATTCAAAGACCCGCTCGAATCCCATATGGGCGCCATCATGAGTTATACGCATCACACGTTCTCGCTGATTTGGTGGAACAAAAGGCACTTTCCGTCCGTCTATCGCCACCACCACGTTATCGTTTTCGACCTTCAACCTGTCCCAGATCTTGAGGAGTTCCTCCACCTCTTCCGATGTGGCCTCCGGTTTGGTGCCAGCCTGTAAGTGAGAGCACAACACATTCACGAATTCATCTGTCCTTTGATCTTCCAGCAGGTTCCTCTCCCCCATCGCGATCGCACACACCAGTATGGCATTGTCTGGCATGATGTCGTCCAAACACGGGCGTGACAACATATCTGGCAATACATTTTGCGTTCCATCCACGTGCTCAATGGTGAAGTTGAATTCCTGCAATCGGTAGGCCCATCGCGCAAGCCGTCCCCGCGGGTCTTTCGCCGTCATCAACCACGAGAGCGGTTTGTGGTCAGTGACGACCCGGAATTCATTCGCCAGCAAGTAATTTCTCCACTTCTCTAACGCCCACACGATGGCAAAGCATTCTTTCTCCGTTGTTGAATACTTCTGTTCCGCCCCCGTCAGCACTCTGCTCGCGTACTCCACCACCCCAGCCGGTTGAGATAAAACCGCACCGATCGCCACGTTGCTTGCGTCGACAGCCACAGTGAACCTCTCACCAGGATTGGGTAGCCGTAGACATGTCGGGGCTTCTGCTATGCCTACCTTTAGATGGTCAAAGGCCTGATCCGCTTCAGCTGTCCACACGAACGGCACGTCCTTGCGAAGCAGCTTTAACAACGGGCTGACCTTCACTGCGAACTGGGGCACAAACTTTGAATCATATGCCACCACTCCCAAGAACGAACGGAGCTGACGCTTAGATTTTGGTTTTGCGAAGCACTTGATCGTCTCGCGTTTCTCCGGAAGTGGATGGACTTGACCATTGCCCACGATGTGACCCAAGCATACAATTGACGTTTGGGCAATCTGCGACTTTTTACGACAGTTTCAGACCAGCTTCGTCCAGCCTCTGCAGTACTGCTCCAAGTCTGGTCACATGTTCCTGTTCCGTCTCAGAGAAGACGATGATGTCATCACCATAAACAACCACACCTTGCAGGTTTGCCAGGACCATCAGCAACAAACGCCTGAATGTAGCCGGGGCGTTGCACAATCCAAACGGCATTCTCAAAAACTCATACTGCTGGCCATTGACACTGAAAGCCGTCTTGTGGCGATCTTCTTCGGCGATCGGCAGTTGCCAATATCCCGAGCGGAGATCAATCAGAGATATCTGCTTGGCACTGTGGAGGCTTGAGAAAATTTCCTCCATCTGAGGCATCGGGAATGCATCCTTCACCGTCACTCTGTTTAGTTCTCTGAAATCGATGCAGAATCGATAGGTTCCGTCGGCCTTCTTCGTCAATAACACGGGTGATGAATACGGGCTGTGCGTTCGCCTGATGATTCCTTTCGATTCCATCTCGGTCACCTGCTTCTGTACAGTGCATTTGAGAAGAGTCTTTCGTTTTTGCTCAGTCGCCGCGCTGGTCAGGGGTAGATTGGAACGCACCAATTTGCCGACCCACCAATGGCATGTAAGTCTACTCTATTTACTCACCCACGCATGTCTGGGGGTGTGAATACGACGTGAGGACGCATATCGGTGCATGTGTCCCTGAAATATGTTAATGACCCTCGGCAGTTCGACACCGGTCAATTCAGACTGGGTCGATGCCGACGTTTTTGGCTGGTGGTTTGCAACATCTCGACAGCAGTGCATAATGCACTGGCTACCGTGTTCCAATGTTGGTGGCGCTTCGACAGTTGCTTAATGTTATCCCAGCAAATGATAAAAGGGTTAGTGACAACACTGTTGTAGACTGAATGTTACCTTCACATAAACCACCTTAGCAAAATAAGAATTCGTAACAATTAGACGGTGAAAATATGAGATGCTACTTCTGCATAAATGAGTCCGGAACAATGTCTACCAGCTACTGGAGGCTCATCGGATCTATTTGCAAGTGCGCGGCCACCTAAGGAGTTAATTCCAGCAGAATACAGAAATAAAAAGAAAGCTGAGTGCAGTGGCTTTTGAACAGATTTTATCAAATCTCATTTTATTCCATCAGCTTGGACAATTGCATCAAAATCAGTTTCGCAATGAACACGAGAAGGAATTTTACAGTATCGGTATGGTAAAAGAATCCTAAAAGTAGATAAAGAAGCGTTTAGGTCAAATCTAATCACCCATTTTAGAAAGAAAGGTGATGGAAGAATCCAGCGCGTACAATGCATTTATTTGATGAAAC
>OX104066.1:39391433-39489245 GCA_944474145.2 Dicrocoelium dendriticum
TGTAAGATAATATCCACAAGGACCGTGCACCCCGTCCCCTCCAGCAACGACCAACTGTCTCCTGGAGCCAGTATGGACGAGGTAGTGGGTAATAGACAGGTAGGCACCTTGTCAACATGCACATCAAGCGCAGCCACACCGGGGATATCAAGCAACAGCCAATCACCTGGAACGACAAGATGAAATAAAACAAATCCAATAATGCATACAGATACGGTGGCATAACTCTTCGCTAAATTAGCATATGAAGTAAGTTGGTTAGCAACGAATCCGCGATAAGGAAAAAATGTCCACAAGTTAGTTAAAAATGCTACAAACGCAACAAAGTTACCGAAGATAAGCGCAATTAGTGTAAGCAACGTGGCCAGTTAATAGAAGATTATTCAGGTAGGCAGAACAAACCAAATAAAGTGGAATGAAATTTAGCCAGCTTAAAAAGACCTAGTTTAAGTGTAAGTTGGTTTAGCCCAACTGCGGTGAAGAAGCATCAAGAATGCAACATCAGCCTCAGCATGGGGCACACATACTACATGGTTGGCGGCATCCGGTTTCGGATTTGCCTGTCACTGTGGCAAGCCACAGGACGCCTGCGCCTACAGAGGGACCATGGATGGCTTGCGCTGCACCACCCACAGCTCCAACCACACACCCCATATCCAGTGTAAACCCGAAGGAATAAGACCGGGAGGCATGCGGATGGGAACCACGTTTCATCAACGGAGCCGGCCCACACTCCTTCACAGGCAAACACAAGCACGCTGTATTTGGGAATCAAGCGCACACAAGGCGGTGGCTGGACCGTAGTCCGCTCCACACTGAGTGCATGGAACCACTCTTCGAGCCTAGCACGGCCACAAGGACCGTGCACCCCGTCCCCTCCAGCAACGACCAACTGTCTCCTGGAGCCAGTATGGACGAGGTAGTGGGTAATAGACAGGTAGGCACCTTGTCAACATGCACATCAAGCGCAGCCACACCGGGGATATCAAACAACAGCCAAACACTTGAGAGAGAGAGAAAGAAAAAGAGAAAAACTCGATTAATGCATAAGGAAACGGTGACATAAACCTTAATTAAATAGCATATGTAATAAGTTGTTTACAAACAAATCCTAGCTAAGTGCACGAGGTCAGGAAGTATAGTTCACGGAATGCCACGAACACAAAAATGTTATGGAAATCGAATACAATTGGCTTAAGCGATGTGTGCAAGTTAATGGAATAGAGTACAGGGAGATATTTATATGAGAAAGAAAAGCATTAAGGTAAAAACTGTAAACCCACCACCTGAAATAAAGAGACTTAGCATGCAAGCACGCGGTTAGTAAATCGAATTCAGCGTGCCTACAAACGCTGCGCCGGCTCGCCGTAATTCTCTGCAGGACCCGTCGTCGCTTCTGTAGTGGCCCCAAATGGCCTAGCTCATGGCCCACTAGACATTTATATGAGAAAGAAAGGCATTAGGACAGAACCGAAAACCCACCACCTGAAATAAAGAGACTTAGCATGCAAGCATGCGGTTAGTAAATCGAATTCAGCGTGCCTACAAACGCTGCGCCGGTGCTGCCTACGTTCACTGCGGGACCCGTCGTCGCTTCGGCAGTGGTCCCGAGTGACCTCTCTCATGGCTCACTAGGCCTGCCTGACTAAGGCACTCGCGACCGCATGTTCTACAGCACCATGCGCTCGATGTCGATGGAGTACAATTCATCGGTGCTTGCCGCTTCCGCACTTGCCGCTTCTTCTCTGCATGCATGAGGGCTTTCTCCCGCACTTCAGCAACTGCCTTCGTGATTAGATCGCGCCATGCACGCCGATCAACCGCCTTCGATTCCCATGATCTGCAATCAAGATTAGAACGTGTGAGGCTCACTTTAATCATGTCCTGGTAACGTAACTTTGGTTTCCCCACGTGCCGCTTCCCAATACTCAGCTGACCGTATAAAAGTTGTTTCGGTATCCGCGTCGAATCCATACGGCTCACATGACCGAGCCATCTCAGGTGTCGCAGTAAAAGTATGCCGTCCACTGCATACATCCCACTTCGGCGCAACACTTCCGTGTCTGCAACTCTGGCGCCCCAACCGATCCGCAAAATTCGTCGCAGACACTGCTGATGGAACCGCTCGAGATATCGCACATCCCGACGGTACATCGTCCACGTTTCACTGCCGTATAGAAGAACGGACAGTACCATGGATTTGTACACCATCAGCTTCGTGCCAATGCTAAGCTGATGGTTGTTCCACACTCGGTACTCAAGCTTCCCGAATGCCGCTGCCGCCTTCGACACGCGAATACGCAACTCAACGTGTAGCTGCTGATCAGTCGACATCACACTCCCAAGGTAGCAGAAGCGGGAGGTGGTTTCCAATACTTCAGCACCAATGCTGATTCGCGGCAATATTGAAGATTGCACCTCCGGTGAAGGCTGAAAGAGACAGACAGTTTTGCTTGTGTTGATGGTGAGCCCGAATTTGGCCGCTGTCGAAGCCAGAGCACTAGTCATGTGCTGCAACTCATCCGCGCTGTGTGAAAACAACGCACAGTCGTCAGCAAACAGCAACATACGGATAGTTGTCTCACAGACTAGAGTTCTCGCACCGAAACGACGGATGTTCAGCAACCCACCATCAATACGGTGCTCCACACGAACACCGTAAGCACAAGCCGCATCAAAAGCACAAGACAACATTGCATGAAGATAGATATTAAACAGGGCAGGAGCTAAGACACAGCCTTGCTTCACACCAGAGACAACTGCAAAGTCATCCGAGGTCTCTCCACTCAGCTGCACCCTCGCTCGCATACCACTGTGCAGACATTCAATTAAACTTACAAACTTACGCGGGCAACCAAACTTACCCAACACCAGCCACAATGCCTCGCGGTTCACCGTATCAAATGCCTTGGTGAAATCAACAAAAAGCGAGTACAATGGCTGGTGTCGTTCTCTGCACTTCTCTTGCAACTGACGAGCCGCAAACACCATATCTATAGTGCTGCGACCCGAACGGAATCCACATTGCTCTTCCGCCACGTTAGGTTCCACAATCTGACTCACGAGGCGATTGAGCAGGATTCGGGCAATCACCTTGCCCACACAACTCAGCAAGTTGATGCCACGATAATTCGTGCAACATTGCTTGCTACCTTTGCCCTTGTACAGTGGTAGCACAAGGGCATCCTTCAGCTCAGGAGGCACCTCCTCCTCAATCCACACGCGTTGCACCAAGTGGTGCAGCGCAGTCAACAACGCGGGTCCACCGTGTTTCAATACTTCAGGTGGGATCCCGTCACCTCCGGCACATTTGCCGTTTCGCAGCTGAGCAAGTGCTCTCTGCGTCTCATCCAGTGTCGGCGTATCCGCCAGATCCGCCTTCACATCGTGCTGCTTCAGGCCGTTCAATGTAGGCCAGTCGATCTCTGAACGGTTGTTCAAGAGACAGTCAAAGTGTTTCCGCCAGACCTGCATTATGTCTGCAGTCTGGGTGCAGGTAGCGCCTGAACTACCATCGATCAGTGTCCTCAGCGGCTCCAATCTCGGTCCATACACCGCCTTCAAGGAGTCAAAGAATTCCTTGTGTTGACGGCGTTCGGCGTAGCATTCCATCTGCTTCGCCTTCTCCGTCCACCATGCATTTTTAATGCGACGGAGCTCTCGGGTCAGTCGCCGTCGAAGTTTGCGAAACTGACTACTCTTCCCCAAGTCACTGGGGTCTGCCACATGTGCAGCAAATGCTGCATTCTTCTCCGACACCAATGCGCCAATCGTCGCATTGTTGTCATCAAACCAATCAGGCCGCTTACAGTTTGCGCGCCCGATGGTCTCCTCGGCAGCAGCTGTCACCTGGTCGCGAATGTGGTGCCACAGGTCGCCCACTGTGGCTATGCAGTCCACATCACCACACAGGCGTGCAGCCATCGCCTTCTCCAGCTCAGTACGTTTCGCCACAGTACCGAGGGAGAGAATGTTAAATTTACGCCGATTCACGGCGGGAGTGCAATACATCGATTTACGAAAATATATGTACAGTTTGGTCCGAACCAATTTGTGATCAGTGCCACACTCAGCTCCACGCAGTACACGTGTCATGCGCACTTCACGCATATCACGCTGACGTACGATGACATAGTCGAGCAGGTGAGCGTGACCACTCCGTGGGTGCGTCCAAGTTGCTATATCACTCGCACTCAGTGCAAACCGAGTGTTCGTGATCGTCAGGCCGTGAGTGGCACACAGTGAGAGCAGCCTGTCACCGTTCGCATTCGCTGAACCAATGCCATGCGCACCGATAACATCTGTCCACGCTGATGCATCACGCCCAACGCGCGCGTTGAAATCACCCAGCAGAAATAGTCGGTCGCTCCTCGGCACAGACCGTATCACGGAGGATAGCTCAGTGTAGAACTGATCACGCGTGTCATCAGGATAACACATGGTCGGACCGTACGTGCTTATAAAAGTAGCAAACTTACCTCTTCCGAGTCGTAGGCGAACAGTCATCAGTCGCGCGCTGATGCCCGTTGGTTCACCCACCAGCTGGCCATTCAGGCGATCGGATATTGCAAATCCGACCCCATGTTCACGTGGTGCTGAGGCGGCGTTCCCCACCCAGTAGAATGTGTAGCCAGCACCTGCTTCATGTAACTTACCTTGCTCAGCGAGCCGAGTTTCACTGAGCGCCGCAATATCGATGTGGTAGCGCGCCAGCTCCATCGCGACCAGTGCAGTGCGTCGCTCCGGGCGCTCGCTCGAGTTCCGGTCCAGTAGTGTGCGCACGTTCCAGCACCCGATGCTGAGTGCTTTGCGCGCAGGCATACGATTGCATTGGTGGGCAATCGCACGCGAGGTGGTCGTTGTGCTTCGGAGGTTTGCTTGAGGGACTCCACCCGGAGCCTTTGGCTCAATAGCCTGACCCACAAGGCAGTGGGTGGTTGGAGGTTTGCTTGAGGGACTCCGCCCGGAGCCTTTGGCTCAATAGCCTGACCCACAAGGCAGTGGAGAGCAGATCCAGCTCGGGAATGTGATTGCAGAGACAGATTGGGATCTGCTTGACGGCCGTCACACGCAGCCTTTGAGGTTCTGGAACAATTATCATATGTTTTGCGACCGTAATTGGATACGCACCTGCGACCACGGCCAGACGCAGGTGGGTTTTTGGCGGGTTTGCACCAATTTGACCAGGGGCTGCCTGGCTTGAGGCGGGCAGTAGCAAACCATTGAACACCCGGAGGTGTCCTCCCACCGTCAGAGACAATGCGTGGCCCTCGTGCTCTACGCCAATCGAGCATTGAGAATATAACCCGTAAACCTGTTGTCTCCCATGGCTAGGTTTTACGGGAAGTGGGCCATCGACCACTTCCTAACCTCCGGAGAGGATGGACTAGGATACTGCCAGGGCGCCCAATCCTGACAGGAGAACGACTCGGGTCCTCAGCCAAAGCCTTCGATTAAATGAACACCCGAAAGGCAGCGAGTCTAGCACATGGTCAGTTAGCCGACTCATGCGGATTGGTGTCCTGGATCTTAGCAGGGAGAAGGGCGAAACCCAACTCCCACCCAGCGGTCGCCACGTGGAGGCGCCCAGGACATGAGACTATGGCGCAGCAGTAGCAGCAGTGGGTAGACCATCTGTCAGGATCTAGCCACCACCAGCCTCAGCGCACCATAGGCTCTCCCGCGACCAATATGGTTGGCGGCATCCGGTTTCGGATTCGCCTGTCACTGTGGCCAGCCACAGGACGCCAGCAGCCTACAGAGGGACCATGGGTGGCTTGCGCTGCACCACCCACAGCTCCAACCACACACTCCATATCCAGTGTTAACCCGAAGGAATAAGACCGGGAGGCATGTGGATGGGAGCCACGTTTCATCAACGGAGCCGGCCCACGCTCCTTCACAAGCACGCTGTATTTGGGGAATCAAGCGCACACAAGGCGGTGGATGGACCGTAGTCCGCTCCACACTGAGTGCATGGAACCGCTCTTCGAGCCTAGCACGGCCACAAGGACCGTGAACCCCGTCCCCTCCAGCAACGACCAACTATCTCCTAGCGACATTATGAAGGAGGTAGTGGGTACTATACAGGTAGACACCTTGTCAACATGCACATCAAGCGCAGTCGCACCGGGGATGTCAAACAACAGCCAATCACTTGAAATAACAGTAACAAATAAAATATATGTGTTAAAGAATACGGCTATGCAGACATAACTCTTTCCTAAATTAGCATATGATGTGTGTTGGTTAGCAACGAATCCGCGATAAGTAAAAAAATGTCCACAAGTGACTCAGAAAATGCTACCAACGGAATAAAGTTAACGAAGATAAGCACAATTACCGTCAGCAACGTGGAAATTTAATAGAAGGTTATTCCGGTAGGCAGAACAAATCAAATGAAGTGAAATGAAATTTATCCAGCTTAAAAAGAGACTTAGTTCAAGTGTAAGTTGGTTTAGCTCAACTGCGGTGAAGAAGCATCATGAATGCAACATAAGCCTCAGCATTGGGCACATATATATATATGACTTTGTATAATAATATATATAATAATATATATTGTATGTATAATATATATGTGACTTTGTATTATATATATATAATATATATGATTTTGTATAATAATTTTTTGCTGCATAGTAACCGACTGGTTGCTTTCCGGAACGATGCCCATCCGTTACTGGTAGCTCAGCTGGCATGCATTTGTTGCATTTTTTTATGTACTGCGGCACAGTAACAGGTGTTTCTCACCTCTAGCTAACGTGTGTAATGATGATGATGATGACAGGATAATAACTTTTAGCTGTCTGGATTTCACACAACCGATGAGAAGATAGTCGTTCAGTTTCAACTAACCAATGAAACGTGAGTAAGGACATCGTCACCAATCGGCCATGACGGTGCGTAGCATTATACGGTCGTAAAATAACGCATTACTCTGACGTTTCAAGGACGTGTGTGACGGGCCTCAACAGACCCCAATGGGTCTTCAAACACACTCTCGAGCTGGACTTGCTACTCACTGCCTCGTGGGTCAGGCTATTCAGCCAAAGGCTCTGGGTGGACTCCTTCAAGTGAACCTCCATGTCCTACACGGTCTTTTGGGTCAGAGTGTTGAGTCTAAGAATAGAGGTATGGCACCTCGAACAAAACCCCACTCTCAGAATGGACAGTCGGATCAAGTCAACAATACTCCCTGTTCATTTTCCTCTATCTTCTTCCTCGTCTATTAAGCAAGAAACTGTCGCTGACATCGCGGCTGCTGTCATCGATTCATGTAACTCGTCCATCAAAGCAAGAGTCTCATTTCACACCGGTTCTTTTCAAGTCCACACTCTGGGTCAGATGGGTCAACAGGCGGCACTAACTCTCACTCTACACTTTATTGGTATTTGTGTGCTGTGTTTCTGAAACACGCATGCAGGAAAACAGCGTGGTGACAAATCTTCCGCTTTCTGGTTCTGAATCTGACGACGACGGCTACACTGCGTCTGGAAATAATGAGTCAAGGACTGAAGGCAATCTGCTCTACTGGATACCGGTAAACAGCCGCACGTGAACGGTTCGACTTTGAACCTCTACTGGAGTTAATAAGCCGCGTCTGAAGAAAAGGTGCATTTTCATCACCTCAGTTTATGCTCCTACTGATTACAATTCGGAAGGTAAGAAAGTTGATTTCTACTCCCATCTTTCATATCTTCTCTGCATGACGAGGAATCCTGACATCATGATTGTTACTGGTGACATGAATACCGAAGTGGATCCTCTTTCAGAATATGCACAACATCTGGGCGGCCGTTTTGCGGTAGATGCACGCGGAACAAACGAGGGCGATAGATTCCTGCAACTTAGCGCCGACCACAACCTTTGCCTTAGCAGCATTACTTCTCAGAAGAAACCTTTATACTGCGTCATCTGGCGCCCACCGACTTCCTTTATCTCCTGGATCCAATTTTGTCGCGCAGGGATAATAGTCTAGTATCACGTTTGCAACAGTGAAGAATACGTGACTTAATTCCTGCGCCGGGGTGCGCTGTAACATGAACGAGTGAGATGACGATTCACTTTGGTAAGTGCGGGTAACCTGCTGCTGAAGCGCGTTCACCGCATCTTGTGTAGTGAGCCCGAGACTATCTGGGATTCCGCGCTGCATTCTCCTGAGCTTGTTTACTGGACTGTAGAGCCAGTTAGAGCTAGTAATAAATTTTGTCGCCAAGTTCTGTTCGTTTTTGTGTTTGTCTTCGCGGATCAATTTGGCACAGTGCTTTCGCTTACTTGTATAGGCATCCCAAGCCTGAGCTTCCAGACAGGCTTTATAACTGCACCAGCTCGAATCACCTGCAGCCATGCGTTTTCGTGTCCGAATTCGCAGGAAGGAATTAATTTGACTCGGACTAAGAACTTAGGTTTCCGACGCATTTGCTACTAGCACGCTGAACTGGATGATAGATTCCTTGCAGGCGACGTCGGGAGGCTGCTCAGCTAGTAAGTAAAACGAAGGCAGACAGCACCGTCACTGGTAACGACGTGAACTTCCTCGATGTTTTCACTTATGTATTCCGCGGAGCAGATGTAGCGGAAGAGCAGCGTCGCGTGGTCGCTACGGCCAAGTGGTGCACGTATGTTTACTGCACAAATCGTTACTTCCTCGTTGGTGAACTCAAGGTCTAAGACAGATGGATCGTCTCCAGTTCTGAATTCCATGTGAGCGATGATGTGGTTGTATAGCGGTATATCGGCGCTTGCTTCTTGCAGATCCGATTTCAGTTGTTCTCGGAGCGAAGCTGGGGTTTCGATTGCGTGCAGGTTTAAGTCCCCCCAACAAAAGTATATGACTGTATGGTCACGCCAAGAGTAGCTTCATAACAGACCTCCGGGTGCTTCTTTGGAGTGCGACAAGTTATTACAAGTAAACACACATCACTACGTTTCAGGGTCAGGTGGCACCGGAGAGAAACGACAACTTGCGTATCTGGATTGTCGATGATACGATGTGCAGGAGCACTCCGCCTCCTGTGCTGGGTCGATGGTTTCGTAGGACAGTCATGTCGGACAGGGCTGCCTCAGTATTCAGTTATGTTTCAGTTATGACAACTATGTCCTAAGGAATGGACGCTTGGCGAATATGAATATCTGTTAACTTACTGCGAAAACCTTGAGCATTGATACACAAGGAGGTGAGTGATTCAGTTGTTAGCAGTGTATTCGTGAATGTGTCTTCTGAGCGGGGGATGGATTATACCGACCGTTGGAATGAAGAGTTCTCGCCGTTAGTAGGTGACTGCAAACATTGACGCCGTACAGTTGATAGAGTGTTTGGACTACTTCCAGGTTCAGAACAGCATACTTACGGGGTCGCATACAATGGCTTTATATTCAACGTTATCTCGTCCATTTGTGCTCTGGTACCCATCGACTTTACACGTATTTTCGATGACAGCTTCTTGGACATTTTCAGCTACCTCTCCATCACCTTCCATGCGTTTTGTTGCAAAACCCGGTCCTTCACGGACAAGCATTTATTTAGAAAAGTCAACTCGACGAAAATTACATCATTTTAGCAGGCCAAAGTCCTCGATATAAGTTGCACCTTCAGTCCCGTAACTAATCCTTCTGAGTGGATGCGATTTCTCCTTCGACTCAGTTAAACAAACTGCGAGTGACTCAAGCACATCTCGGCCAATCCGTGTCCAGTAATCGAATCCATTACGCCCGTCTCCCATTGGCTGTCTGGTTCTCTCGGTTGGTTCATCCTTTCACTCTGGTATAACACTCCCATCAGATCCTCCATTTTTTCGTGTCCTTGCGGCTCCATATTGCTATCGCGACGAGACTGGACCTTAACGTGGTGCGATGATTTGTGTGCCTCAGTGATCCATTGAGCTATGCTGGAAAGTGCTTGTGCACCTTCAGAACCACTCCTACCAGATTGATCAGTGGTTAGAGGCCAGACAAACTCAATCTTCTTGCTCTTCAGGTTGGGCGTTGGAGTGAGGATGACTCCTTACTCCGTAAAACGGGCTCTCTTTAGTCCAGTGCCGAAACCCCGCTGCCTTGCTGTAAGGTTTTTGAACCAGAGGCTTTGGTTGAGAACCCTGATCGTTTTCCTGTCTAGGCCTGGACAACCTGACAGTATCTTGCCCACGCAATACACCAAGAACTTTTCTTCTAACAATCTCTTGATGTTCTGGCCGTCGCAGAGGATAATAAATGGCGCCCTATCTGCTGCATCAAGCAGGGTGGATAGGGGTTTGGATGCTAATGCTCAGGCCTTGCCGGCTTCTTATTCCCCCTCTTGCGCTTTTTCATCCTTATCGTCCCGCTCCAATTTCGCTTTCATCCCACGTTTGCAATCTTCCGAGTCTTTCCCCTCCCCCACCTTGCTTGCATAGTCACTTGTCTTCTAGTTTCAACTCACACACAATCGCAGGGCATCGCTCCAATCTAGTCTACAATTGCATGTTCAACCAAGCGGACAACGTCAGTTCATCCGTTTCTCTGGATTCCTCGATTCTCGCTAAGACTGGCATGCCTCAACGTGCGCACTTTGTTACAGATTGGCCAACAGGCGGCACTTTCCCGAACACTCGAGATCCTCTCGATGGCTATTTATTGTTTATCGGAAACCGGCCTGCAAGATTCGAGCTCCGTGTTTACTCTGCGATCCCCCACATGCGACACTGGCGACACATTCTCGTTGCGCCTGTCTAGAGATGACGCAGCTTCCAAATGCTAGTTAAGCTGGCGTCGGCATTGTTTTGAGTCCCCGGGCTGAAGCTGCCCTGATCGACTGGATCCCTATCAACACCGGATGTGCGCCGTTAGGTTGTTTGGCACGTTCTAGGCTTCGAAGTCGTGTGGGGACAATCGGTGCCTGTTTGTCATTGGGGCTTACGCCCCCACAAACTGCAGTCCTGATTCGGTGAAAGATGATTGCTACCACTAACTTAACGAGCATCTTCGTTACAGAAGAAGCACGAATACTGTGGTGCTTGCTGGTGATCTAAACGCCTAAGTCGGAAAATTGTCCTCTGATGAGCTTCATCTGGACGGTCAACATGGTGTAGGCTCCCATACTGATTATGATGAGCGGTTGCTACACCTATGTGAAGACGCTTGTCTCTTTTTCGCGAGCACTAACTTTCGACATAGCACACCCAGAAGAGTGATTCGGCGCCCACCAGGCTTGGGCCAGCCATGGACGCAAATCGATCACATCGCGATTAGTTACCGCT
This sequence comes from Dicrocoelium dendriticum, assembly GCA_944474145.2. Classification (NCBI taxonomy): domain Eukaryota; kingdom Metazoa; phylum Platyhelminthes; class Trematoda; order Plagiorchiida; family Dicrocoeliidae; genus Dicrocoelium; species Dicrocoelium dendriticum. The sequence goes on from OX104066.1 coordinate 39,402,671, forward strand.
GGAGAGGCTGTGTCCAAAACTGTCGCTCGATTTGGAGCACCAGCGTGGACTCCGATCACGCTCTCGTATGTGCCGACCTTCGGGTGTGTTTCGGCGGACGTCTTCAACGTCGCTGTGAGCGCATTGACACCAACCAGAATGCGAAGCGTTGTTCGGAATGCGTATCAAACTACGCTAGCGTGAGCTGAGTAAGCGTCCACTGAACACCGTCGAAGATCACTGCTCACATATTCGTCAAACCTTACTATCAGCAGGCATGTCTTTATGTGACAAATCAAATTACCAGCCTAGACATTGTGTCATTACAAAGTCTGTAACTTATGGATGCTCGCCGATGTATTCCGGCTGGAAGCGCATACAATGATGCAGAAAATCTCAGGGCAAATTTGCGTGCTAGCCTGAAGAGAGACCGCGATGTCTGTTGGTCTCATCGTGCATCGAGACTGGAAACAGCCGCTGCCATTGGTAATCCTCGTAAGTTATTTTGTCTGATACGGGAAATAGGCAGCTGGAGACCTGGTGTTAGCGAACCAATACGCGACGAGAGTGGACAGCCGATTCACAGCTTGTCAAAACGCTTGCAGCGTTGGGCCGAACACTGGCAGTTTAATCAATCTGAGTTACCTCTTACATTTTCGTGCATTGAGTTCCCTTCTCCATGAACCGTCTCCTTATATCCGCCCTCACGCGCAGAAGTCGAACGTGAGATCATCATCATTATACACGTTAGCTAGAGGTAGGAAACACCTCAGCTACTGTGCCGCAATACATAGAAGAAAAAGGCGAAAAAATGCAACAGGTGCAAACCAGATGAGCCAGCGATAACGGATGGGCATCGTTTCGGTAAGCTACCAGCCGACTACTATGCAGCAAAAATATTCCTGTGCAAAATTATATAAGGCTAAATAATGAGATCGTGGTTGGAGGGGGAGGTTAAGAAAGATAGGGTGGGACAAAAAACTCACAGCACGAACGCCACTGAGGTCCACTCCTAGCCATATCAGCAAGTGTATTCAGCCAGACGTGTTCATCGTCTTTCGGACCCAAACCAGGGAGCAGAAACGTTCCAACCGAGGCCAGCTTCGAAGTGATGGCCTTCATTTCCTTTGACCAAGTCAAGGCTTAGCCAGCACTCCTCTTCTTCCATCCACACCCCCGGTAAGCAAACAACGCACGTCGCGGGAGTCGGTGGGCTGGCATGCGTAACACGTGGCCGAGCCATCGGAGCCTGGTGCGTGAAATAACGGTGCTGAGCGGTTCCTTTCCTTTTCCTGTGCCGTAAACAAGGCGTCGAATACACTCGTTGCTGACTCGGTGTTCCCACCAGCTGTGAGCCTAATTGCGAAGGCACCGGTGGTCGAATGTAACTAGCCTCTTTATGTCCGCTGATCTAAGGGGCCAGGTTTCACAACCGTACAGTAGGGTCGAAGGTACCGCTGCATTGTACACTCTACCCTTCAGGGCGAGAGTGATGTCGCACCGGCACCATAAGTGGCGAAGATTAGCAAAAGCGCCTCGAGCTTTTGCTATACGGTTCGTGATCTCATTTTCAATCCTACCGGCACTGATACAACTTCCCAGGTAGTTGCATTTTTACACGACTTGTAGCTGATCCCTACAAAAAGGTAGCGAAGCAAGAGGTTCAGGGCAATATGGGAGAAACGCTTTGCACACCGATGGTACAAAGTAAAGCCCGAAGCGGCTGACAGTCAGTGCTAATCTATCCAGTGCCGCTTGCCACATCCGCGAGCTATCATCAGCATACTCTAAGTCAAAACGTTCGTGTATAGCGCGAGTTTGACCCCGTACAGCTTACCAGGATGGGGACCCCAAGACCCAGGACGTGCCAAATGGCTTAGCACTGTGAAGATATGGCCGCAACCGGAAATCAATGAAGAATTGGACCATGATTGTATGATTCACATGTTTAATACTACAAACAAAATGAAACAAAGAAACAAAATCGGCGTGTGAAAAGCAAACTAAAAAGTTTTGTTATACTTTCTTATCACACTGTTCCAGTCTTCCTGACGGAATATTAGTGAAGTGTGTTGCTCAACTTCCAACTAGCATGACACGATGATTTGACGCCATGAATCTTGCTTTTCTTCTAATCTCCATGGTTTTATGCTTGCTCTGTGTCTAGCTAATAGACTGTTGAGAATACATACATACATACATACATCTCCTGGTAGCAGATCCACATCTTCTAAGTCGTGTCCTGTAAACGCGATTTTCATGACTTCATCAATAGCAAAGTTGAAGAGTAAAGGTGACAGAGGGCATGCTTGTCTCACAACGCTGGAGATATTAATGGGCGACGACAGCTTGCCGTAAACCCTCACTCTGCCCTAGCTGCGCGCGTATAATGCTTGGATAATATTTACATATTTCTCAGGTACACCTTTCCTGAGTAGACAGTCCCAAAATGCATGTCCATCTGCCTAATCGAATGCACCTATGATATCGAGGAACACGACAATGGTGGGCCACCAATATATGTGACCGTGCTCCAACAACTGACGCAAAGTGAAGATATGGTCAATGCAGACCCGAACAAGACGAATCCCGGCTTGCTCCTCACGAATCTGGCTTTCACGAGTGCCAGTCAGTCTGTGAAGGATGACAGAGGCAAGCAATTTGGAGGCGATGGAGATCAGACTGATTCCTCTATGGCTGTCGCATTCCGATCGTGAGTCTCCTTTGAAAATTGGGACTATGACGGAACTGCTCTAGTCAGATGGGACAGTTTCCTGCTTCCACAGTTTCACTAGTAGTTCGTGTAAATCATGCACAAGAGCAGGTCTTCCGAATTTGAAGAGTGCTGGGAGTAGATCATCTGGTACCGAGGCTTTATATAACTTCGAATGTCCGATCTCACGTTCCACTTCTGAGCGAGAGAGTGGATCCAAACGGACAGCCCAGGGAGTGGGGCGGTCATTGGCCTTCGAGAAATCTAACATTTCCGGCCGATTAAATTGCCTTTCAAAGTGCTCAGCCCAACGCTCCAAGCGTTTTGACAAGTTGTGGATAGACTATCCACTCTCGTCATGTATAGCTTCACTAACACCAGGTCTTCTGCTGCCCGTTTCCCGTATCAGCCGGAATAACTAACGATGGTTACCAAGGGCAGCGGCCATTTCCATCTCTGAAGCACGATGAGACCACCAGGATTCGCGGTCTCTCTTCAGGCTAGCGCGGAGTTTTGCCCGGAGCTCTGTGCGAGTTTCATTGTGTTCGCTTCCAGTTGGAATATGCCGGCGAGCATCGATAAGTTCCAGGAGAGTGCGAAGAGACCGAATGTCCATGATGGCGATTAGACTTACCACATGAGGATTCGCCTGCTGCTAGTAAGGTCGGGTGAATATGATACCAGTGAACTTCAATTGCATCCAGGGAGCGCTTATCCAACTCACATGACAGGGCACTTTGATAGGCATTCAGAACAGCTGATTTCGCCAGTTGGCTGGTGTCAATGCGGTCACAAGACAGTCATGGGCGTCCGCCAAAGCGCATCCGCATGTCAGCATATACAAGTGCATGGTCGGTGTCTACACATGTGCTCCAAATCGAGCGACAGTTTTGGACGCAGCCTCCCCATCAGTATCTGAATGCAATGTGATCGATTTGCGTCCATAGCTGGTTCAAGGCTGGTGGGCGCCAAGTCACCCTACGGTGGGTGCTGTGTCGGAAATAAATGCTCGCAAGAAATAAGTGAGCATACTCGAACAAATGAAGTACCCGCTCACCGTTATCATTACGGGAGCCTACACCATGTTGGCCGCCCAGATGCAGTTCATCAGTGGGTACTTTTTCAACTTGAGCGTTCAGATCCCCAGTCAGCATAACAGTGTCCGAGCTTCCTCTGTGGCGAAGGAGCTCGTTCAATTGGTGATAGAAGTCGTCTTTTACCGAGTCATCGCTACAGTCTATGGGTTCATAGGCAGCGATAATGAATAGACACCTGTTGGTCCCACGCGACTTCGAAGCCTTGAACGAGCCAGTTAATCGGACCGCACACAACCGGCTACTGATTGGAATCCAGTCAACCAGAGCAGCTTTAGCCCGGGGACTCACGGCAATACAAACACCGGCTTGGCAGGTGCTCGAAGCTGCATCGTCACCGGATAGGCGCAAAGAGAAAGTGCTGGTAGTGTCACCTGAATGGGATCGCAGGATGAGCACAGAGCTCGAGTCTTGCAGGCGGGTCTCCGATAAGCAGCAGATATCGATCGAGAGGGTCTCTAATGTTCGGCCAAGTGCTGCCTGTTGACCTATCTGAAGCAATGTGGGAACGTTGAGGCATGCCAATCTGAGGGATGATCGAGGGCTCCAAATGGAAGTCGATGAACTAGAGTGGACCGCTTGCTTTGACATAGGCCTGTTGACGGGGCAGGAATGACGCTCCGCGTTCACATGTGAGTTTAGACTAAAAGACGAGCGATTATTGAAGCAAGGTGGGGGAGGGTCTAGAATTGGGGCTTGAAAACAGGGGGGGGGGAAGGTGATGCTGGAACTGGACGTTAAGGGTGAAAAAGCGTAAGAGAGGGAATAAGAAGACTGGAAGACTTGGGCAGTAGGATCCAAACCCCTATCCACCCTGCTCGATGCAGCAGATGGGGCACCGTTGATTATCCTCTGCGATGGCCAGAGCATCAGGAAATTCTTTGAGAAAAGATTCATAGGTTTGCGGGAGCAGTATACTGTCAGGTTGCCCATGCCTAGACGGGAGAACGATTACGGTTCTCAACCAAAGCCTTTGTTTCAAAAACCTCCCAGCAAGGCAGCGGCTTCGGTGTTGGGCTACAAAGAGTCCGTGCTCATTCCAACCCCCAAGCTAGAGGACCAGGAGGCTGAGTTTGTCTGGACTCTAACTATTGACCAATCTGGTATGAGTGGCTCTGAAGGTGCAAAAATAGCATCACCCAGCATATCTCAATGGATCGCTGAGGCACACAAACCATCGCACCACGGTAAGGTCCAGCCTCATTGCGATGGCGAACGTGAGGTCAGATTATTGAAATTGCATAAGGCCGCTGGTGCAGTTAGAATTCCCCCAGCCCTACAAATTCGGGGAACTTGCTCTTGTGGATGGTTTACACGAGTTGCTAATGGAACTTTGGGAGCAGGAAATTGTCCCGACAGACTGGAGCCGCTCCGTCATTGTCCCAGTTTTCAAGTGAGGCTCCCGTTCGGTATGCGGCAACCATAGAGGGATCAGTGGGATCTCAATTCCTTCTCGGTTGCTTGCCTCTGTTGTTCTCCACAGACTGACTGGCGCTCGTGAAGCCCAGGTCCGTGAGGAGCAAGCAGGGTTTCGTTGAAATCGAGACTGCATCTCCACTTTACGTAAATTGTTGGCGCATCACAATGTTTATTGGCGACCCACCGTTGTCGGGTTTCTCGACATCAAGGGTGCCTTCGATTCGGTGGATCGATGTGCTGTACGCGCATAGTTCGGGCAGGATGAGGATTTATGGCAACGGTCGCCGCCCTTCAATATCTCCAGCGGTTTGAGACAAAGTTGCCTGTTGTCATTTTTCCTCCTTATCTTCGCTATTGATGAAGTCATGGAAACAGCATCTGCTGGACACGATCTAGAAGGTGTGGAGCTACTTCCTGGTGAGCGATTTCTTGACTTAGACTATGCGGACGACATTGCCCTCATATGCGACAACGCCCAAACGCGCCAAGCCATACTGCACCGATTAGCACTGGATGACAATCGTTTTGGACTATGCTTTGCTTCATCGAAATACAAAGTACTTCTCCGAGATTGGCAGGTACCCACCCCTGCACCTGACCTTTGGTGATGATCAGTTAGAAGTCGTTCAGGAGTTCAAGTACCTGGACAGCTACATTAGCGCCCGTGGGATGGAAGCTGAGATTACGAATCGTATAACAAAAGCTCGAGGTACTTTTGCCCATCACCTTTGGCGCAGACACGACATCACTCTCGCCCTGATGGGCAGAGTTTATAATACAGCCGTCCGTTCAATCCTCTTATACGGTTGTGAAACCTGGCCCATCAGGTCGACAGACATAGAGGCTAGCCACGTTCGATCATCGCTGCCTCCGCAGCTTAGCTCATGTCTGGTGGTAGCACCACGAGGGCAATGAGCGTGTTCGGCGTCGCGTATCTGGTGCAGGAAGAGCGAGTGAACCGCTTAGCATCATTGTGTCACGCACCAGGCTCCGATGGCTGGGCCACGTGTTGCGCATGCCAGCACACCGACTCTCACGACGTGAATTATTTGCTCGCCGGGGGTGCGGTTGGAAGAGTAGGAGGGGAGGCCAAGTGATGACTTGATCGAGAGTAATGAAAATCCTCGTCGGCGTCGGTTGGTGCATCCCGACTGCCTGGCTGGGGTCCTAAGGACGATGAACACAATTGGTTGGACACACTTGCTGATATGGCTAAGAACCGACCCCAATGACGTTCGTGTTGTGAGTTCCTTTGTTCATCCACTTCCTGCTTAGCCTCCCCTCCAATCACGATCTCATTCGTTAGGCATAATATAACTCACTTTTTTCGGCACGGAAGCCGGCTGTTAGCTCCCCGGAGCAATGCCCATCCGTTACTGGGGACTCAGTCGACGTGCCTCTGTTGTTTTTCTTCTTGTCTTTTATATTGCGGCACAATAGCTGAGGTGCTAAGGGAGAACGGCTATCCGGAAAGCTTCATCAGAGCCAACATGGAACATAAGAAGAAAAAGCTTGTAGTTTTGACAGTGGAACGTAAGCCAATCTTCTTACTGCTGCCATACAAGGGCGAGGTTGCGACGGCACTTCTATCTCGTCGTCTTTCGTTTTCACTCAGACGCACCTATCCAGTAGCGTAGATGCAAATCCAGTTCACTAGCATTCCGATGGTGAGACTAAACTCATTGATAAGATAACAATGTGTATCTACTCGTTTTCATGCTCCTGTGGAGCGGAATACATTCGTCGTACGACACGGCGTCTATCTGTGAGAATGAAGGAACACCACCCGGTCGGGCTTCAACTGGAAGTGGAAATACAGCGAACTCTTCAATAGCCGCGCACCTAGCCGATACAAGGCACGCCACAAAGTTCACAGATTCATTCAAACTTATCTATCAGGCCCCAAACCACCGCTCGAACTACGTCCGCAAGCGACTACTAGAAGCCGCTGAAGCAATTGCGATCCGGCTGTATGAACCGGAGCTATGTGTTCAGAAGAAGCTAAGTAAAGGCTTGGGACTGCCCCGGCCCAAACGGCCGGTGACCTCTGACCCACGAGGTCACACGCGGTCTATTGTCATGGTTTAACAGACAGCGCTGTCAGCATCCAATTAACTCGCTCCAGTAGTCACGACTCGTAATGTCTATCTGCACATTTTGATTTGCATATAATTGTATAAGCCTGAAGATGAATTATCGTAAACATATGTTCGCTTACCCTGACTTCTGATAATAGCTGAGGTGTTTTCCACCTGCAGCTAATGTACATAATGATGATGACGATGATATTGCTATGCACCCCGTACACCTTGCCACTCGGCGTGGTCTTCGCTTTACCTGCGGCTCTGGTCTCCTTGTCCAACGCCAGAAAGACGGGGCCTTTAAATTGGCCGTTGCCGCTCTCCCCAAAGCATCGTTTTTCGCGCCATCTACTGCAAACTTATCAATTTTATTTGAATCTTTTGATGATCTCTTTGGCTGGACATTTTCAAGCTCGTTGAGGTCTCTTAACCGATTCTTTGAAAATGTCTCCAGTCGAAACGAGCCATCAGTAAACGTTTTAACAAATGTTGGCCTCGCGCCTGTACTCAGGCGCGTTGTTGATAGTTGCTAATGCGATTTCCTGTTCCTTTCCTCAACTCCACGTTACTCCTTGGTGAGTTAGCTTCCTGATCGGCGTCATGATATCAACGAGTCTTGACATAAAGCTGCTCAAGTAATTCACCATGCCGTTCAAACAATGGATTCGCTTCACGTCGTTAGGGGACAGAATCTCTCATATTGCCTTCCTTTTCCCTGGATCGACCCTGATTCCTTCGGTTGTTAGCACATCTTCATGGAAATTCAACTCGTCTTTCCGAACCACAATTTTTTCACGTGTAATCTTGATGTTTATTTTGCACACAACGCTTCAAGACCCGGTGGAGATGAGTGTCATGCTCTTCTTCCGTCCAGCCGTTGGTCAAAGCATCTGCCACACATGTTACACCATCTAAATCGTCTACCACTTGCACCAATCGTTTTTGAAATATTTCACTCGAAACCTTTAAACCAAATGGTAAACGCAACCAACGATAACACCCGAACGGTGTGGCAAAGGTAGCAAGGAAACTGGATTCAGCATCTAGAACCACGCCCTAGAGTGCGGAAGACATGTTTACCTTCGTGAAATGCTTGACCTTGGCTAGACGCGGCAGAATGGTAGCGAAGACTGGGGGCGGATGGAATCGACGCAGTTACCTTGGTCTGGGAGCCAATCAGACGAAAGTCGAGCACGCACGACCAGTTCGGTCTAGCGCAGTAGAAAAAACTGCAAATCGGATTGGTGGGTCGTACGACGGATGGGTGGCATACACCTGCGACCATTGTAGCAACGCACGTAGCTGGGGCACATGGTCAACCGTGGAAGCATCAGATGAATAGACGAGTGACCAATCAGACGCTAGTCATGAGAACTGTTCATGGGGTACGAACCCGTTCCTGTGTAACCATGACCCCTGCTCGTATGCAGGACGGGCACAAAACAAATGAAGTTATAGGACGGTTAACGAGGGTCGACCAATGAACGGACGTCGAAATATTGTATGTACTTTATAAATAACCATGAATCTACTTAATAATTCTTCACGGTCGCTGCCCAGACCTTCTTGCATTTCGGTAGGCAACTCGAGAGTAGGTAGCGCATAATGCTCTACGCATGGCCTCGAAGTTTTCGGGTCAATAAATACGCGCAGTTCGCGCATCTTCGTAATGGTTGCGACCTGACTAATGCAGTCGGTTGGCTAGTCAACTTTGGCAGTAACACTTTCCCTCACTTGTTTGCTCACTGGATGGGGAGAGGTCTGTTTTAAGATCTTGGGCACTAATGAGATTCTGACAGCTTTCATATATCAAGGAAAGGAAGAGGAAGCGAGCAGGCAGTTAAGGAAAGCAGGAACGAAAAGTGGACACATTTTCGCTACATCCTTTGGCGTAATGCGATAGACTCCCGATGCGCTGATTTGCATGTTTCGAAGTACCAACTGTCTTTCGTAATTAGATTTATTAGATCCATGTTAGGAGGGAGAATGGTTCTAAGGAACCTTTCGTCGACTACTGGCGACTGACAGAGCGCACTGGTTCAGTGCTCCGTAAAATTCGCAGTTACATCGTCTTGTAAGTATGCTATTCGCTAGTAACCATCGATAACCATTATAGCGACATCTTTGCGTCTCTTGTAGTAAAGCCACTGAATGTGTCCACATTGTAGTAGCTGACACTGCGGATTATCCCTTATGTTTTCCTGCCGTTTCCGACGCTTTGTTGGTTTCCATTTATGCGGGAAGAGAGTGGAACAGATAGCGTTTAATCGTGCACTAAATGAACCTCTTGTATCTTCCTATGGGAAGGTCTCCAAGAAAAAGATAAGCCTTCGATACTGGATCGGATATTCACCAACAAAGAACTCATGGTCGAGATGGTGATCCTCGATGTCCCGCTGAGCCGCAGCGATCATGTAGTCCTACTCCTCGTATACATTTGTTATGCAGAATATCCCGTGGAAATCGCCGATGCAACAAAAACGACTATACGCTACGACATATTAGCTCGCCTAGGTGAGACAGCCAACTGGACTTTTCTGAGAGGCGAGGCAGCAGCTAGTGCATGGGAACATTTCGTCAGCCAGTTTAACTCTACGGTTGCTTAAGCGTCAGCGACAAAGACCTTCCGCCCGATAAACCTGGTCTCGTTTTTGCGAAGCTGGATACACAAATGAATAGCAGTGCGAAACTCAACCTGGCATATCTACAAACTCTTCCCTAGCACCGAGAACTGGGTGGCGTATACGACCCAAGGTAACCACTGTACTCAACTACTTTGCGAAGATAGAATGGCGTACTAGCAGAAGTTGGTAGTGAGTATGGCCTCAAATCACAAGCTTCTGTATCAACACGTCAAATGTCTGCCTAAAGTGAAACCGGGAATCCCTCCTCTTCGAACAGCGGATGGACCCACACGAACACCGGAAGCAGCGAATACCTTGCGCCTAACGTATGTTGCAACATTTCAGTACGATCACTGGCCACATAACCCTATGACAATGGTTTTTTCACCCCCAAAACACACATCGTTTTACGACAGAAGCTGTACTAAACATGCTGTCGAGTATGCGCAAGTGTGATTGATATTATACACACGAAACCGTTAGCCGCGGTGGGACAAAGTCCAAGTAACCTTTGGCTCAATTATTCCAACACTGTTTTGACGAAATGTAGGTGCCCGACATGTGAAAGCATGGGATGATTACTCCTATTTACAAGGAAGGTAGTCGTTCCTATCCAGTCAACTACCGACCCATAATCTTATTAGCAGTTCTTTCCAAGGTCATGAAAGCCATTATTCCTGGAGCGCTAACGGCCTACTTAGAAAAATTTAACCACCTCGCACCGGAACAGCATGGCTTCCGACGAAATCGCCCGTGCACTACAAATCTACTACTAGCACGATCTAGCTGGACTGAAGTAGTAGACTTTGGCAAAAGAGTTGATGTGGTCTTTCTCGACTTCTCAAAGGTATTCGACTGGTTAGACCACAACATCCTGCTCTCCAACCTACAGACATTTGGTATTGGTGATCCTCTCCTAGGATGGATCAGATGCTTTCTTCTGTACCGGCGCCTGGAAGTACGAGTGCTTGAATCACTGTCAGATCCTATCCGAGTTGAATGCGGAGTACCACAGAGATCAGTACTTGGACCGCGATTACTTTTGACGTATATTAACGATGTCACACGCCTCACAGGCTCGAAATGTCTGATTTATGCCGATGACATCATGGTGTGGAGGGCGACCAATACACCAGGTCATATCACAGTACCTCAAGTTGGAGTGGGTATACGTGTGGTCAATCCAATCTTTACTTCGATTCAATGTGGACACACGTAGAGTGATGCAGCTACGGCACAGGTGGGTGTACTCCTGCAAACTGGGTAACCAGCAGCATCAAAGGTCTTCTAGCGAGAAGGAGGTTGGTGTTATTGTCCAGGTCGACCCTGGATGTTCGAATCAGGCTGAAACGGTGTCAAGGCGCAGCATCCAAAACGTAGGCCTCCCGAAGCGTGCGTTCGGACGATGTGACCCTTCCAGATTTTCACAACTCGGCTCAGACATACGGCCACATGTGGAATATACAATGCAGGTCTGGGAGCCATGGCTAAGGAGAGATCTCACCGCCTTAGTGATAGCCCAACGCCGAGCAACCAAAAATGTTCTGGGTCTTTACCGTATGGACCTAGGCTACAAGTGCTCGGGGTCTTCAGGGGACAGTATCGTCAATTGCGCATGAACCTTATTTTGACGTTCCAGTTCTTGAGAGATCCTAGTCACACGTGCCGCTATTTGCAAGTGCTCAGTCATAACAGTAATTTGAGAGGCCATCATCTCAAACTGGCAGAGCAACAGCCCTTTGGAATGCGTCGGAACTGCTTTTCCGTACGCGACTGCAGAACATAGAATGCCCCACTGGAATCTGTCATCTTTGCTGCCATGCTGGCAGAGTTTAAAGTTACCGTGCACTTATTTCGCTGCACCCTCTTACATGACCCATTAAACATGGATAAACACAATGCCTGTAAAAGATTTCACTGGCGGTCAAATCCCGGATTCTGTTCCACGTTTTTGACCTCTTATATGTGTACACCAGAGGGAGACACGACTTTTACCAACACCCCATTTGCCGTCATTCCTTATGGACTTACCTTGGATTTACATGTTATACTACGTATACGTCGGTGAGCTCACCGTTGTAAAAACATTTCCAACAATTTTTTATTTTGAAGTTTCACCATAGAAATCCTACGGGACCTGTTAAGCATTGGCGTATTTACACCTACAAAACCATTATTCCATATGTTTCCTAAATTATTTCTTTGAAGCCGTCAGCATGCTTTGGAAGATGTAATCTAAGCCCACATTAGGACTTTTAATTATTTTAACTAAAAAAGTAACCGCAGTACACAGTACCGACCGCTGCTGCGCAACCACCACCAGTCGTGAGTGGTCTAGCGATACTGCGAGGGACGCCCTGTCCCCACGCAGGCTCGAATCCGCTACCACAAGATTACAAGGAGGTTTGTGATCCTTAGGGTTACGAGCCGGCCTTTAACTAACCGATGAGTGTCTCACTTGCTAACTGCAGCTTGCAAGCTACTAGACAGTAACGATGATCTCGTTTTATGATACACTCTCGATGCCCCAGCGGAAATGCCTGCTCCTGGCTGTGTCACCTCATCACGAATGTTTGGTAGCAATTGATGCACATTTTTGAAGGTCGTAAAAACTAATCGATCGGCCAGCATTGTTGATGTCGAGAATGGTATTCGCCTACTTTGATCCCCTTTTGGGCACTTGATTCATGATCCTTCTTCCGTTCGCATTACAATCCGCTGCAGATTTGATATTCAACAACAATTTTTAACTGGCTCGACCCATATGTTGTTTTTTTTCGACAGAAGTCGGTTTATCAATACTGATTTTTTAGTCCTAAGTAGAGTCTGTTCTCTTCGGCAGCGAATCGTTCGCTAACTTGTTCGGTCATTAGCTATTAAGTGAAACAAAGTCTTATTCTCTATTCCATTCACAGTTCATCAATGCCATTTGGTGTCAGTCTGGCAATCATGGTGTATGTGCAGCCTTTTGGCGCTGCCTCCGATCGGCCTCAGACAGATCTGAAGCATTGACGTTAAACTTTTGAATAAGTGTTATCAAAACAGGGATGTGAATGAGAAAATCCATGTCTGTTCTCACTCCAGCCTCATTGTGGTCGCGGGCGGTAACTGCAGATCGCTGTTAACCTGGAATGCAAAACAGAACCATGTTATATTTCCACATCGTATTTAGTGCGACTCTGTTGAAGTTTGGGAAAATCCACCATACGCAATGAGAATGTCAAGCATTTATCATTGAAACCATGTGCTCGCCCACTGCATTGTTCACACATAAGTTTTACTTCTAATATTCTTTCACTTTCCTTTGGGTGTTTAAATCTTAGTACATGATTTCATGCGGTCACGGCTACTTTGGACGGAAAATTTTGCTGTTGATCACCGATTTCCTCATTAGTTTATTGAGTTGTTTAGTGAGCGGTGATCACTTAGCGCTGGTAATGAATCGGGATATTTATGTGTGTCCCTGACATGCGCGCTGACGACATACATGCTATCTGACCGCTCGAGTTTGTAGACGGAATCCGCTTTCTTGGGAAAAGTAGCCGCACCCATCGAGAATTTGGGAATCGTCCCAGCTCATCCGAACGACAGAACTAGAAATTTTTCGTGTTTTTAAGTTTTCCCGTGCTGTGAACCGTTTACTGACGCGCCAATGGGAAAGAAAATTTGAACCATCGATGGTATTGGCAGCGTCATCACTCATCTCAAAAGCCATACATAAGTGTTCACCAACTTAAGACACAGGTAGCACGTGTCATATTCACACTTCGTTGACAGTCGCTTACTTATTCACACCTCGGGCACCAAAGTGTGTTAGATCCGATTTCCATTAATCAGTCATCGCAATGAGGCTGGACCTTACCATGGTGCGATGGTTTGTGTGCCTCAGCGATCCATTGAGATATGCTGGGTGATGCTATTTTTGCACCTTCAGAGCCGCTCATACCAGATTGGTCAATAGTTAGAGTCCAGACAAACTCAGCCTCCTGATCCTCCAGGTTGGGGGTTGGAATGAGGACGGACTCTTTGTAGCCCAACACCAAAGCCGCTGCCTTGCGGTAAGGTTTTTGAAACAAAGGCTTTGGTTGAGAACCCTAATCGTTCTCCTGTCTAGGCATGGGCAACCTGACAGTATCCTGCTCACGCAAACCTATGAATCTTTTCTCAAAGAATTTCCTGATGCTCTGGCCGCAGAGGATAATCAACGGTGCCCTATCTGCTGCATCGATCAGGGTAGATAGGCGTTCGGATGCTACTGCCCAAGTCTTCACGTCTTCTTATTCCCCCTCTTATGCTTCTTCACCCTTAACGTCCCGTTCCAGCTTCACTTTTGTCCCCCCCTGTTTTCAAGCCCCAATTCTACACCCTCCCCCACCTTGCTTCAATAATCGCTCGTCTTTTAGTCTCAACTCACATGTGAACGCGAAGCGTCATTCCTGCCCTGTCAACAGGCCCATGTCAAAGCAAGCGGTCCAGCCCAGTTCATCGACTTCCATTTGGTGCCATCGATTATCCTTCAGATTGGCATGCTTCAACGTTCGCACATTGCTTCAGATAGGTCAACAGGCAGCACTTGCCCGAATATTAGAGACCATCTCGATCGATATCTGATGCTTATCGGAGACCCGCCTGCAAGACTCGAGCTCTGTGCTCACTCTGCGATCCCCTTCAGGTGACACCAACAGCACTTTCTCTTTGCGCCTATCCGGTGACGATGCAGCTTCGAGCACCAGCCAAGCCGGTGTTTGTATTGCCGTGAGTCCCCGGGCTAAAGCTACTCTGGTTGACTGGATTCCAATCAGCAGCCGGGTGTGTGCAGTCCGATTGGCTAGCTCGTTCAAAACTTCGAAGTCGCGTGGGACCAACAGGTGTCTATTCGTTATCGCTGCCTATGAACCCATAGACTGTAGCGATGACTCGGTAAAAGACGACTTTTATCACCAATGGAACGAGCTCCTTCGCCACAGAAGAAGCTCAGATACTGTTGTGCTGGCTGGGGATCTGAACGCTCAAGTTGAAAAAGTACCCACTGATGAACTGCATCTGGGCGGCCAACATGGTGTAGGCTCCCGTAATGATAACGGTGAGCGAGTACTTCATTTGTGTGAAGATGCCCACTTTTCTTGCGAGCATTTATTTCCGACACAGCACCCACCGTAGGGTGACTTGGCGCCCACCAGCCTTGAACCAGCTATGGACGCAAATCGATCACATTGCATTCAGATACCGATGGGGAGGCTGCGTCCAGAACTGTTGCTCGATTTGGAGCACATGTGTAGACACCGACCATGCACTTGTATGTGCTGACATGCGGATGCGCTTTGGCGGACGCCCATGACTGTCTTGTGACCGCATTGACACCAGCCAACTGGCGAAATCAGCTGTTCTGAATGCCTATCAAAGTGCCCTGTCATGTGAGTTGGATAAGCGCTCCCTGGATGCAATTGAAGTTCACTGGTATCATATTCACCCGACCTTATTAGCAGCAGGCGAATCCTCATGTGGTAAGTCTAATCGCCATCATGGACATTGGGTTTCTTCGCACTCCCTGGAACTTATCGATGCTCGCCGGCATATTCCAACTGGAAGCGAACACAATGAAACTCGCACAGAGCTCCGGGCAAAACTCTGTGCTATCCTGAACAGAGACTGCGAATGCTGGTGGTCTCATCGTGCTTCAGAGATGGAAATGGCCGCTGCCCTTGGTAACCATCGTTAGTTATTCCGGCTGATACGGGAAACGGGCAGCAGAAGACCTGATGTTAGTGAAGCTATACATGACGAGCGTGGATAGTCCATCTACAACTTGTCAAAACGCTTGGACCGTTGGGCTGAGCACTTTGAAAGGCAATTTAATCGGCCGAAATTGTTAGATTTCTCGTTTGGATCCCGTTTGGATCCACTCTCTCGCTCAGAAGTGGAACGTAAGATCGGACATTCGAAGTTATATATAGCCGCGGTACCAGATGATCTACTCCCAGCACTCTTCAAATTCGGGAGACCTGCTCTTGTGCATGATTTACACGACCTACTATTGAAACTGTGGAAGCAGGAAACTGTCCCATCCGACTGGAGCCGTTCCGTCATAGTCCCAATTTTCAAGGGAGACTCACGATCGGAATGCGCAGCCATAGAGGAATCAGTCTGATCTCCATCGCCTCCAAATTGCTTGCCTCTGTCATCCTTCACAGACTGACTGGCACTCGTGAAAGCCAGATTCGTGAGGAGCAAGCCGGGTTTCGTCAACGTCGTGGCTGCATTGACCATATCTTCACTTTGCGTCAGTAGTTGGAGCACGGTCACATATATTGGTGGCCCACCATTGTCGTGTTCTTCGATACCAAAGGTGCATTCGATTCGGCGGACAGACGTGCACTTTGGGACTGTCTACTGGGGAAAGTGTACCTGAGATATATGTAAATATTATCCAATCACTATATGCGCGCAGCTAGGGCAGAGTGAGGGCTTACGGCAAGCTGTCTTCGCCCTTTAATATCTCCAGCGGTGTGAGACAAGGATGTCCGCTGTCACCTTTCCTCTTCAACTTTGCTATTGATGAAGTCATGAAAATCGCGTTTACAGGACACGACTTAGAAGATGTGGATCTGCTCCCAGGAGGACGACTGCTTGACTCGGAGTATGCTGATGATAGCTCGCGGATGTCGCAAGCGGCACTGGACAGATTAGCACTCACTGTCAGCCGCTTCGGGCTTTGCTTGGTACCCTCGAAGTGCAGAGCGTTTCTCCAAGATAGGCCTGGGCCCCCTTCTTCGCTTACTCTTGGTGGGGATCAGCTAGAAGTTGTATCAGTGCCGGTGGGATTGAAGATGAGATCACGAACCGTATAACAGAATTTCAAGGCGCTTTTGCTAATCTTCGCCACTTATGGTGCCGGCGCGACATCACTTTCGCCCTGAAGGGTAGAGTGTACAATGCAGCGGTACCTTCGACCCTACTGTACGTTTGTGAAACCTAGTCCCTTAGATCAGCGGACATAAAGAGGCTAGTTACGTTCGACCACCGGTGCCTTCGCAATTTAGTTTACATCTGGTGGGAACACCGAGTGAGCAACGAGTGTGTTCGACGCCTTGTTTACGGCACAGGAGAAGGAAATGAGCCGCTCAGTACCGTTATTTCACGCAGCAGGCTCCGATGGCTCGGCCACGTGTTACGCATGGCAGCCCACCGACTCCCGCGACGTGCGTTGTTTGCTTACCGGGGGTGTGGATGGAAGAAGAGGAGGCGTGGCCAAGTGATGACTTCATCGAGAGGAATGAAGGCCCTCATTTCGGAGCTGACCTCGGTTGGAACGTCTCGGTTCCCTGGTTGGGGTCCGAAAGACGGTGAACACGTTTGGCTGGATACACTTTTTGTTACGGCTAGGAGCCGACCCCAGTGGCGTTCGTGTTGTGAGTTTTTTTGTCCCACCCCATCTTTCTTAACCTCTCCCTCCAACCACGATCTCATTATTTTGCATGGTAAGTTATTTTTTTCTGCTACATAATAGCCGGCTGGTAGCTTACCGGAACGATGTCCATCCGTTATCGCTAGCTCAGCCGGCTTGCACCTGTTGCATTTTTTCGCCTTTTTCTTCTATGTATTGCGGCACAGTAGCGGAGGTGTTTCCCACCTCTAGCTAACGTGTACAATGTGTGTGTGTATGTATGTGTGTGTGCATAACTCGGGATACCACGATGATAAAGTAACTAATGAGTAGGAATTGAAAATTAGAGTTCTTCATGCTCACAAACAATGAACAACGGAAGGATAAAAAGTCGATTGTCTATTGTAAAGTCTAATACCAGGTTGCTTTTGAGCTACTGACTCCAATTCGGTATGACGTGGGGTAAATTGTATAGGTACAGTGCATATAACAAGTTCTGTGCCCAATGTATCCTGAGAATTGACACAAAATGGTTCAATTAAGACTTCTGGTCTATTTTTTTCTTTATCCAACTAGGCATTTTATGGCCTTTCACGACTCGGCACAACAACCGCAAACGCTGCATGCTGAGTTCGCTGATCGCCTGATTTGCACAAAACGCTACCTAGTCCGCTGAGCAGCGGATGGTTCGACTCTGCTCTATATTGCTGCTTCAGGGGCTGTGGGTACACGAAGGGAGTAGAAAAGAAATTTTCTAGGTTGAACGACAGCTGTTGAACCAGTTCTCAATCTGCATTTCACGTCCAGTTTCGCATTCTTCCGCGTCTATCAGGTAGAGGTGCCGCGAATACACTCGAACTAGGGACCTGTAGAGTGCCGTTGAAGCCCCTAAATTAGCGAGTGGTGATGGGGGATGCTTATAATTACGGTTTTTAACTGATTGTCAGGAGAGAGCAACACCGAAACCCTCCACGGTTGATAACTGTTTAGGGAGTGGCCATTTTGGGTGCGCTCGTGTGAATGGATTGCGACATACATTCTCTAGCTGGCCACCAGTTTCCTCGTGTCTATTGGCACACCATGACCGCATTCGAAGTAGATGGGTGTTTGCATTGATACGAGGGTCAAGTTGCGCCACTCACTAAGCTTTAGTTATTTTTCTCCGCTGATGTCCTGCATCCAGTTACTGGATGCTATCCTGTGTAATAACGATCAGTTGCATACAGATGTGCCATTGCACCTGCTCATCGCCTCCCTACATCTTTCTTTCCGGATTCACTGTCCTCAACGTCATTTTCATTCTCTTAAAATGCCTCCATTGCAATTATCATCGTGTTTGACTTAAATGCTCATAAACTACGTCTTCAGGCTATGGAATCGTCTTAGACGATGGTTCTCATATGGAGTAACTGCTTGTTTTTATAGGGACAGGTTTCTCTGCTTTGGATCTACTCCAGTCAAGTTATTTAGACCTCTGATGTATGCAATCAAATTAACTGCAACTATTTCAGTTGTACACGCGGTTGCTCTCAATCTTAGAATTTGGTGCTCCTGTACCAATTATTTTCGACATGGGTACACTTCGTCCGCCGTGGATACTCGTAAGCTTCCTTCAGCTACTCATAGACGATTCTATGATAAAAACTGGTATCACATACTTACCGGTGCTTTCAAATACTGCTGTAACAGATGCCGGAGTTCTTCATTCTGTCTTTTCAGTACTTCTGATTCGTGTATCATTTTTGCGCGATGCTTCAGAATACGTAGGTACCGTTCTAAACCGACGCACAGATTGTCCCACACTTTCTCAGTCTCCGAAGATACGATACGAGTTCTTTTAGAGAAGGGGGTGAATATTCAAAGAACTAGCTGTGAGAACCCAATCAGCAATTTGTATGAAGCAATACTGTTAACCTGATTAGGTGTAGTCATCCGTAAAATAACAACCTTTTCTTTTCGCATGGAATTTGTGGCGAATAGCCCATATACTTTATCTGGTCACTCGATCACCACCTAAATTCACGAGTTTCCACTCATTTTACTGATCTCTTGACTAAGTTCTTAGACGTTCCCACGTGTATACCGATTACACTAGCGCATTTTAGAGCCACACTTAAAATCGTTTGGCTCAAACTGCGCGCTCGACGAGTGTTTGCATTGAGTGCATGCTCGATGCAGCAGCTGCAATACACTTCGAGCTGCGCTCAGCCGTTCTGCTCCCATACGTCCTTGTTGGTTGGAATCTATTACTGCTACCTGATTGGTGGTTTCTGAGAGTACTTGTGATTCTACAACTATCTTTCTGTTTCACCAATAGTTTTATCCAGTCAAGCAACCGTTATAATAATAATAACAATAATAATAATAAAAACAATGTGTCAGCTGTACATCGTAACGGTGCTTCGCTGCCGAGCGACCACCACCAGTCGTGCGCGAGCTGAGTACACCGCGGGCATGCCCACCCCTAAGTGGATTCGAACCGGTGAACTTATAATTGCAAGCCACACATGCAGACCCGTCGGCCACCGGCCGGCCTAATCAACCGTGATCCAAGGGGTTAGGTTCACTGTACCCAGTGGCTTTTACTGGCGTCACCATGGAACTAAGACTCATCGAGTGCGCAACAATTGTCTAGCTTGGTTCAGCGCTACCAACCGCTCTTCCAACTAACCAAATTGTATAGCTTGATGTAGCGTACAAATGCACACGACTATAGCGGTACTAGCGGAACTATGTGTAGATCAGCCGATGTAAATGTACTAATAACAAGGGATAATACCACTTTTCATTCTGTGGTACATCTGACATGGGAATAGACGCTAGCATACAGTTTAAACATTGCTTGTCTACTACGAAACTGCTAGACGTTTCAGACCAGTTTTGCCCACGTTCAGAGGCCATGGAAAACTTACTGCGTAAAATTCCATGGCCAGGTCGCAGGCTAGCTTAGCGGCCTACTAAGTGGTGAAAATCGAAGTATTTACAGTTTATCAGGTTTGTGCCTGTGCAACACTCAGATAGTATCATTCTGTTCTGCGCACCTGTTCGATAGTGGTCTACGGTTTAGGAAGTCAGCGGTTGAAGTGGTAATGCTATGTGCCAGCGGTGGCCAACCCACAGAAACTAATTCGACCCCCAGAACAAACCATATGTCAAGCAGTGGCTACTGTTCTTGATACATTGATTCTAGGCCATCTATTCACTCTCTTCTGCCGAAGTGTCATCCAATAGACTTGCAAATGTGGCATTACTGGACATTCAAACTTTATTGGACATTATCTAAATGACAACTAATTTTGCCTACCTTATGCAACATGCAGCGGACATGATAGCAAGGAGGTTGAGTAAAGTACACTTGACTTTTCTCATCCTTCTTTTCTTCCAGCTTGGCGCACGAGGTATTTGGACTAGGCGAACGGAGCGCCAAACCCTTTCATGAATCTCTCATAGGTAACGATAATTTTATACATTCATCCCACTCAGTTGGCTCATTTCGAGCTGGGCTGTTCTCACCTGCCTTTGATATAGGTGCATAAATGGATGAAGATGTTAATTATTATTCCATTTACTCACTCTTGGAATCGGGTGACCATACTGCAAGGAAGCTGTTACACCCAAAATTGATCGCACATCATTTGACAATCAGACTGACCTAGGAGTGCATCAGCCGCACTAATTCACGTCTCTCTAGCGGTTAATTTTTCCAGCCCTTCCACCCAATTTGGTACCCCATCAACTGTTGTATCGATCTACTCCCAGGAATGTAGTCTATTTGCAGTACACTTGCTACATCTTTCCTCTAGATGCAAAGATTAGCTAATGCAAACAACTAATTAGATCAAGTGATCTTTGTAACGTCTAAGTACAAATGGTGTCCATACGTTAGATATCTGAATGGCGGACAGAGAAATCCTTTGACTAATCGCAAATCAAAACCGGTGACAAAATGACATCAGAACTTCTACTCGTTGCCTTTGCTACATAAGAATATGTCTCGTCCTTCTAGTGTTATGGCTTCAAAGATTCTGGAATATATTTCCCGTTCTCTCCACTTAGTCTAGTCGATGGGCACACTCGAAATGAAGCTCCTTGCTGATGCTTCTTGATGTCGACCAGTGGCCTCGAGAGTATCGGATAAATGATTTCTAGCGAATGGTTTACAGTTTCTACTACATGAAATGACGCCACTCAGCTTAGGCCCTATGTCACTGACTGTTTACTTAATTCACTGTGCAACCTGAGGTTGCGCACTTTTGCAACTTGTCTGTTACCGTTTGCAAATTCAGCATGTCCCTTCCCTCTTCATGCCAGTTCGCTCTACTACATAGTACAGCGTTACTCTGTCATGCGTATTTCAGACGTATAACAACAACGTTCAGTTTTCTGTGCCGCCAAACACAATTGAAACAAGTACGTTCTTATTTTAATTGGTGTTTTTTGTCCTCTAGTACCGTTCGTGTTGAACAGGGGATTATGTCAAGCGACATGCTCTCTGCTCCGTCAACTGACTTTTTCTTTGCCAGATAATCGAGTGGTGATGAGGGTGCGCTGGTTTCAACAATTTTTTGGGACTAACAAGGTTAGGAATAGTTAGGCCTTTGGTGCTCTATCCATGACAGTTGTGTGCCCACACCCAGTGTGTCCATGAAACATATATATCTTCCATAGTTACTCTACCTTTCACGACCGTTGTTAACGCTGGTGTTTCGCCACTTCCCATCTTGGCACTTCCTAATTACCGCACACGTATTAATGGTTTCTATTTTCCGATTGGCTTCAGGCTTCCCCTCTTCATTCATGAGACCATTGCTCTTCAGTCCTCACGTTATGGATAGTAGCACCAACGTATGTGGCTGGCTAGCCGAACTACCTCCTTGTTGTGCCAGCTGGGTGGATCAGGTTTGGCCCGTTCCAGCAAAAAGTTCGGCGGCATTGTTCCCGGAGGTGTTGGGTTTTCGCTTGGCAAGCGTTCTCACTACAACAAGCCACATCTGTACGTTTAACAACCTGTGACGTGACGGGTGTGACTCGGCACTAAATAAAGCTACCGCCTCTTGCTTTGCTTCCGCGAAGCATTGCAAGTCCTCAGATGGAGTCTGAATCTTTGGGTGGACTGGGCCCCAGTTTGGCAGATTGCCGAACAAAAGGCAACCTCCTGACTTCGCCCCGCTGCCATGCGGGTAGGCTATTGAGCGAAAGGCTCGAAGCAGAGTCACCTAAGCCAACTCTCTACCTCGGTCTAGGCAACCGGGTAGTATCATGCCCGCTGAGAAAAACCATGGCTTTGCCTTCATTCCACGCTTCTGCTAATTCTGCTTTTGCCGTTCGCCAACTTCCATCACACGCCAACACTTCATTTCTTATCAATCCTACCTCCGTTGATTCTGCCTCCAATCTCGGTTTTGCCGACACCCGGAAAACTTCAATCGACAGCCATACTTCAACCTCTATCGATGTTCCGATTGGCCTGCGTCAACTTACCAATGCCTATGCAGATTGGTCAACAGGCCGGCCTGACCCGCACCCTGGAGTCTCTCGCTATTGACGTTTGTTGCGTTTCCGAACACCCGGTTGCAGGATCCCAGCACTGTACTCAGACTGACGTCCCCTTCTGATCGCGGAACAATATACCAACTGTGACTATCCACTGACGCAGAAGCAATGTAGCGGGTTTGGCTGACGTTGGGATAGCGTCAATTAAGAAAGTCGAAGACGCCTTGCTCGACTGGTCACCAATAAACAGTCGGCTCTGCGCAGTTGGGCTTCAGGGATCATGTCGTATCAACAGACATGAAAAACAAACACGCAACTTGTTTGTCGTTGCTACCTACGCCCAAAATGACAGCAGCAGCGACTCTGTCAAGGATGATTTTCACCGGGAACTTCACTTTCTTCTGAGTAAAGTGAACAAGTCATACGTTGTTGTACTTGCTAATGATTTTAATGCACGGGCCAGCCGTCTGCTTACGTTTGAACGCCATCTTGGAGGTCCCCACGCGCTTAAGGACGAACGCACAGATAATGGGGACCGGCTTCTCATATTGCGCGAGGACAACCACTTGTTCCTCACCAGTACCAATTTCAGGCATAACAAGAGACGTTCCGCAACCTGCGCTCTCTGTCGTTAACACAGTTCTGGTCCCAGATCGACCACATCGCAGTCAGTTTCGCTTAACGAGGTAGTATACAAGACTGCAGGTCATTCTAGTCAACCTACCGACTCAGATCACGCGCTGGTTTGCGCGAACATCTGCACACGCTTCTCTGGGCCACGGAAACAACCGCACCGTAAGATTGACGCAAACAGGTTAGTTGAGCCATTTGTCTAACTAAGCTAACAAGCTGCACTGTCGCATGCTCTCACCTGTAATTCACCCCAAGATGTTGAACCACCTTAACCTTGTTTGCACAAAGCGATGCTTTTCTCTGGTCAATTGCTTTGTGGCCTCACCCAACACCCTTTGCAAAGTTGGATCTCCGCTCATTTGACCGCCGTCGAAATGTACCACCAGAGGCAGCTCACAATCCTATGCTCTAGACTCAATCGCCTATTCAAACAGAGCTTACGTAATGACCCTGAGAATTTATGGTCTCAGCGCGACTTGAAGATGGAGATCCCTGCTCCCACCGGCCATTTCCGCTAGCTAATCCAGCTCATTCTGTTCAACGGCCACAGAAAGTCTGGAGCCATGGAGCCTATTTGTGAAGCGGCTGGATCATGAAACACTAACCTGCGAAGACGCGGAGAGCATTGGTAAGAGCAATTTCACTCCCAATTCAATCCTCATCCATTGTCCGCTAGTATGCCAAGTACACTCAATTGCATGCCTTTGGTTATTTCATTGGGGCCAGCTAATGAAGCAGAAGTTTTCCTCGAGATTCGACTCCTTAAGAGATTCAAGTCTCCCGGCTCAGACAAACCTCCTCCGGAAATGTTCAAGTTTGGCGGCCCATCGCTTTTCAAGCGGTTGTCATTGCTGTTTTTCAAGATATGGAACGAAGAGAAGATTCCATCCTCCTGGGGTGAGTCAGTAAGTGTCCCTATTTCCAAGAATAGTTCTTTCACATCCTGTGCTAATCACAGGGAAATCAACTTCATGCCGGTTGCTTCCAAACCGCTGGCATCCATTCTGCTCCCCAGGCTATCCCCGAATTTTGTTTTACCTAGAAGAACAAGCTAGCTTTCACTCCGGTCGAAGATGCGTGGACCAGCTCTTCACATTACGCCAAATCCTAGAACACCGCCATCTCTAATACAGGCCAACTATTGTCGTTTTCCTGGACAGTAGAGCTGCATCTGACTCGGTCGACCGGCCTGCTTTATGGCATTGTGTGCTAAGAAATCTATTTCCTGAAATATACACTTCCATCATTCGGGTGTTTTATCTCCAAGTGTCAGGTAGAGTCGGAATCTACGGCAAGTTTTCCTCACATCTCTTTATCACTAGTGTTGTGCGACAGCGGTGCCCTTTGTCTTCGGTTCTCCACAACTTTGCAATTAATGACGTCCTGTTGTGATCTCTGGAAAGCTCCAAAAATCTTGGTGTCGTGGTTTCTCCTGGCACTCGCGTGACCGACTTAGTATGTACTGATCATATCGCTCTGCTCAGTGACGATTCCCAGAATGTACAGCTCATTTTGAACCGTCTGGTGACGGAAGCGTCTCAGTATGGCATGCGCCTTTCCCCCTTGAAGTATAAAGTGCAACTCCAGGACTGGAAGTCGTCTCCCCCCTAACTTACCATTGAAGGAACACAGCTAGAGCTTGTGGACAACTTTGTCTAACTTGGGAGCTGTATTTCTGCTGATGGCACTATTGGGGAAGTGATATCTCTTCACATCGCCAAAATCCAACCGGCATTTATCAAGCAGAGCCATTTGTGGCGTCGTCGGGACATTTCCCTCACCTTAAAGGGAGGATCTACAACGCTTGTATCCGCGCTGTCCTGTTGTACGGGACTGAGTCCTGGCCGATTCATGTGGATGACTTGCGTTGGCTCTCGACCTTCGACAACACATTTTTACGGCGGATAGCCCATGTGTGGTGGCAGCACCGGGTTCGCAACAATGAAGTACAGTGTCGCGCCTTGGGAAACATGAGCCTTCCGCTTAATCGCTTTATTGTAGTGGGTCCATTGTGGTGGCTTGACCACGTTCTAGGTATGTCATGCGAGCGCTTACCACGCCGCGCCTTATTTTCTCGCACTGGGTTGAATTGGAAGAGAAGGTGTTCAGCTCAGCCAACCACATGGCGGCAAAGCGGGAATTCGCTGACCTGTCTCGCCATCGTCAGCCCAGTAGGTCTTCCTGGTTGGGGGCCCAAGGATGAGGACTGCCGACGGCTTGACACACTTGGCGATATGGCGCGAAACCGGAATCAGTTGAAGGACAGCATATTAAAATGTTTTGAAAAATGTGATTAGAGTTATGCCATTGAAAATGCCAAAACAGAACAAAACGGCGTGTGAAAACAAAACAGCCAAAATACCCAAAATATTTGTTATCTGTTCCTGAGATTTGTAGTTTTTTCTTTTTTGTTTCTCATGGCTTTTCGATAGCTCAATGTCTGTTTACAGACTGCTGCATATATATATATATATGTATATGTGTTTGTTTATATAAATATATATATATATATATATATATCGTCGTATGCATGCTTTTCGCTTAGCCGCATTACTGTACAATTATATGTGTGAGAATCTTGATTTTCCGTTATATTTGTGCTAATTATACTTACGCGTACTTCTGCCAGTGTTCTGTGTCATGGGAATCGTCCCGCTTCTCTGGTTCAACTCCGCCTGGGGATACATTTCGGTAGCTCGTGGAACTGTCATGTGGCTTTGATCCATACAGACTGAAACGAGTGTCCGACTGTGTCAGCTTTAAACCTTCCTTCTCGGATTCTTTGTGTTTGCTCTTCAATGCACCAGTACAATGCGCTACTTCTTGACTTTGCATATTTTCCATGAACTGGTTTAGCGCATTCACCACATTAGCCGGTGAGATGAGAGACCACGCCTTTTTCTTCTTATCTTCATCCGTTTGGAACGCCGTGACTTCGGTCATATCACTTAAGCTTTCTGGCTGCGCTTCTTCGTCCTTTGGATGGCACCACAATGAGACTGGCTGTGAATAAATAGATTGCACATAATTTATTAATATGCCAAGTTATTACTATTCCAAAGGGTGTTCTAATCAATCGCCATCCATGCGCAGTTTATCCTGCATAATTAACTTAGGGAGCACTACCTTCCTGGTTGTCTGGTCATCTGAACTACTGATAGCTTATTTTACAGCGGGTTCTTTCGCAAACTCCTATTTGAGTTTGGAAGTCTTCAGTGATGCAAACTTCGGTTTGAGCTGTTCGGTAACTTGTCAGTTAAACAGCTTTGCTCTGAAACACTATCGATCCTGTAGCCATGATTCAGTTGATCATAAAAACAATAGTAAACGAGTTAGGATAACAGAACAAAGCACAGATAGAATGGTAAAGCAAAGCAAGTACAGCTACTCCGGGTGTAAAAACAACAGAGAGGCCATCATACCTTTACATGTATTTACATGTAATAATTATCACGTTTTCGCAGAAAATTTCGTAAATCACAACCGATTTTCTTGCTTGTTCAGCTTGTCCTCGAAAAGTTTGTTTCGCGGAGTTCAATAGCCTACTGGTCATGGTGATAGCCACCAAGCACTATGCGTCGTGTTCCACTTCCAGCTCGGCTATCTCTGCATACTGAGCTCAAAACAGGACGAATGCCTCAGTCGTGGAATGCAGGGAAAGGAAAAACCACACTAAAACGCTCCACTTGTTCCGAAACAGTTCTGTTGCTATGTGCACAAATTTAAGCCTGTGAGGCATTAGAAGCTCTGCTGCCATCTCAGAGATTTCAATGATCTTAGCTAGGGTACTCGTTCTTTTATATGTTGCAGTTACGGGTGTGAGTTGTGGTGGTCTACTAGATATCAGATAGCTTAGAATGAAGCTCCTATGATATGAATTCCTTGCACACTTAGTTAATAAATGGCCCTCTCCCGCCTTTCTCAGGTGGCAGCAAAGCTTTCAACGCCTCTCTGGATAAAGTTTGTGCACAAATCGACGGAAATGGCTTGGAACACCCATTTCGAGTTAAGGAACAAGCTGCACAAGCAAGAAACATTTGATGTGAGTTACAACATTTTCTGAGAAAATGTGACAAGTACTACATGGGCCAGTCGGAAGGGAAACCAAGCACAAGACTACACAAACATGGTCTGGCTATCAGCCAACACGATGAGTAATCACTGATATCAGTGCATGTAGATGTTGCCGGTCACCAATTTGATCAAGGAGAGGTACACATAACAGAAAAGCACGAAGTCGCAAAGAGCGTGAATTCATGGAAGTCTGGTACACCGGTGAGAACTCGAACAATAATTGCTGGTAGCTAGAAGATATTTACGTACCTCTGTGAAGCAAGTCAAGAGTCTACCCTAGGCTAGTGAGACGAGGGCGGTTGTTACTTGGCCAATCTACGTGCGTTCTTCAAAGGCCCGCACTCAAAGCACGAATCGAATTGCCTTACGTGGCTGGTTTAATCATCACTACAACGCAAACTGACAGCTCATACCAACGACGGAGAGATGGTTGTTTTGCCTTATATGAAGGACATATCGCAAATGGCAGCATCATCTCATCGTAGTGACAGACCAACTGCCATGTTGAGAAAATCTCAGTCAAAACCCCAAGAAAAACTGCATGCGCATGAACAACTGAATGTAGTATACAGCATACGTTGCCGAGATTATCGAAGGCAATATCTTGGCCAGGCAGAAAGCAAACTGGCAACAAGAATACAAGAGCTTGAAAGAGCCTGTATATGGCATTATGCGTTGTCGCTAGTTCCAATGAACGTGGATAAAGAAGGACCTAGCTTCGAATGGACAAAAGGAGTAGTTCTGGCACGAGGTGAAACAAGAAAAGAAAGGGAATTCCTAGAAGCTTGGTTCTCAACAAAGTGCCCAATCAGCATCCGCGTCGACATGGATTCATTATACCAACCACTTCGGAAGAAAGAAATATGGAAGATTATGTCACGCGGTTTAAAGCAGAACAACTCGGGCGTCGACTTCAGTCCTGGGGAAAGCGGGTAGAGATCATCGGACGTAAATCGAGGCTGTTACTTTCAAGTCACCTACAAGTCGATCACGGATGGACGATTGCACACTGCATCTCACTGCACTGAGGATGCCACCTCGCATGGTAGTGGAACGTTTGCAATCAATCTGCCAAGGTAGGAGAGCAGATGAAGAATTGTGTGCTCAATTAATTGACACCAGGGGATTGACCGGATGCAAGGAGCCAGTTTGTTTGTGGCTCTGTTTGATGAGAGATATAAAATGGGCTTGTGTATCTGTATTACAGATTATTGTTGATGTTGTCTGGTCTGGAAACGAAAAGTCTGCAACTGAAACACCCAGCTCGTAGAAGGACGTAACTTAAACTAATCACCGACGTACAGGTTTTCACAATAACTTTCAACATGTTGGGGTAATGCTTTCCTTTTTACTACTCGTTTTTCCTCGCGAACCCATTACGTGATGTCGCTTAAGCTTAACTGTAGCGGATGATGCGTATTGAGTAAGTGTCCATACTAGTTATCATTGCTGCGATTGAGGATAATACAATCACGGTATGGTATAGAAAGGCTTCAAAGGTATCTGTGCCAATCGAACGCATACATTTTGTTATGGACGAGGGCAGGTCAATTTTTTAGCTCGCAAGCCGTTAGTTTGTATTTGTATTTTCAGTTCGATACAATTATTCGCCCATAATATCAGTAACGAATCGTGGCGAATGCCATTGCCATGAACCGCTTCCTTAATTTGACTATTACTTCCATCAAAGGTTGAAGAAACAAGGAGACAGCGCTTACCAGTATACGGAAGAAAAATAGAACCCTGCAAGGTGTCTGTCGAATTCAAATTCAGTGGATCACTAGTCCTACACGGGTGCTGATCTGATGCATGTAAGCAAGTACTCTTGGTAGCTACAAGGGCTCCAGCGAATGTCGAGTACGTGCCGGGTTTCATCGTTTATGTACTGGATACTCTGGGAGCTCACTGCGGACTAAATTGAGGGTAGCACGTATTCTGACGAAACCTTTAAAATCAAATAGCCAAGATCAGAGGATAGCTCAAGTTCCTCATCTGGACCTGACGTTGCACGAATACCTATACCCAACGACTGAGTAATATATTTTCTTATGTGTAACTGCTTGTATTAAGCCCTGACTTGTGCGTTCACAACAAGACGTATTTGAAGTGCCACTATATTCCATGTTTTTCTATCCAGAGCACTATAGTTGGCAGTATCCGGTTCCTGATTTGCATGTCATTATGGCCTCCATAGGACAGCCACGGGACGCGTGCGCTTACAGAAGGACCATGGGTGGCTGGCGCTGCACCACACACAGCTCCATCCACACATCCCGTATCCAGTGAAAACTCGAAGGAATAAGGCCGGGAGGCATGTGGTGGGGAGCCACGTTTCCTCAACGGAGTCGGCCCACACACCTTCAACATGCATAGCAGCAGCATTCCTGTCTATGTAGAGAATGATGCGTATCAGATGTACACATGGAGATGGCTGGGCCATAGTCCGCTCCACACTCGATGGAGCCACTCTGGACGTAGCATTGTCATGAAGACCGTGCGCTCCGTCCCCCACCCAGCAACGATTCACAGTTTCCTGGAGCCAGTAACTGAGGTGGACGCTGTTAGACAGGTAGGCACCTTGTCAACATTCACATCAAGCGCAGCCACACCGGGGATATCAAACAACCAACATAGAATAGAAAGGGACCATGGGTGGCCTGCGTTGCATCACCCATAGCTCCATCCACACACCGCATATGCAGTGTAAACCCGAAGCAAGCAAACCGCCAAGCCATTAAACCACTTCTTTCGTATGTGCGTATATTTTTAATGTCTACTTTGTAAAAAGATGGTTAAGTATTCAGCGACTCTTTTAATATTATTCGTGCAGACTTTCATTTTTTTAGTGGCACATGGATTGGCTTTTTCTCGCCAAACACGTTTGATAGATTAACTCGGCAAATATTCTTTGGCAGCTAATTGTTTCTATTCGTTTTATTTTGCATACGCGTAAGCCTATTTACTCACTTAATTCCCACGGATTTTGTAATTTCCCCACCTTCAGCATTGATACTTCTCGAAGCATATATCCTATTTTATATAAGTTGGAGTAAGCCACTTGTAATGCGCGACTGCAGCAACTTATTTACCACTCCTTCCAGATCGTCTTTGGTGCAGACTAAGGTAAAAGTACGAACATCACGCAAGTACGGGGTGCCAGCAATTCGCTGTCACGCAGTCTTCAGCGATTTCACGCGGGCTAAGATTTTGCGACGTCATAAGCACCTACGAAAGCTAAAACTAGTGACCTGTGTTGTACAAACCAAACGTCCGGACAACCCTGCCACCGGTTTGTACATAACAACGCATTGGCGTCAAAATCGTTGAGTATTTAGGGACCTATCTCGTTATATGTGAACCGGATGAGTTCTCAGTTGTTTACTCGAACTACTCTATTATGTCCCGTTAAGCGCATGCTGTTATAACCTGGACTACTCTCAGTGGTGGACGGAAACTGGAATGTGGATAGGACCGAAAATTGTAAGGCAAGGCAAGACAGTAGCTGGTCAGTGCTAGGTTCTAGTTATATGGTTCAATGATGATGACTTACCGGTGATTGATTAGCCTGTGTTACGGTCTGATTGGATGTGTTCAATGAGTGGGACCGGGGGAAGGATGAACCATGTGGGTTGGGCTTCCGTTTACGACATGCCGCAATCAATTTACCGCTATACCTCTTATTTGCTCACGGATGCCCATTTTGCTTGCGCTACCCCCGACCTGAACATCCATAGGTTGGCTTGCGGGGGCCCAGGGACAAAGGTGCTATCGACCTCTCGGTAGGCGCCATCGCTGAGAACGGATCGCACTTTTGTGCTCTGTTCTGGCCTAATTGCTCTCGAGAGCCACATGGATGACTTCCTTTAGCGGAAAAGTTCGTCCTAGGGATCCTGTTTGAACATTCGAAAGTTGAGGTTGCTTGTCCTCAGAGGTTGCTGCTTCTTCGCTTGGGACTGCAGTCACTAGCACTTCACCA
This sequence comes from Dicrocoelium dendriticum, assembly GCA_944474145.2. Taxonomy (NCBI): domain Eukaryota; kingdom Metazoa; phylum Platyhelminthes; class Trematoda; order Plagiorchiida; family Dicrocoeliidae; genus Dicrocoelium; species Dicrocoelium dendriticum. Next base: position 39,434,141 of record OX104066.1, read on the forward strand.
CCTACATTTTTTGATTTATAAAAAGGACTGCACGCGACGAGATAGCTGTTTCATGCCGCTTGATGACATGTCCAATATAAATTTGTAACTGTAAACTACAATCTGATAAACACTTAACTAGGGTTCAGAGTTGGAATTAGAGAACCCGATGTGTGGTTGGATTGCGATACGCAACCTCTATTAAGACCTCGGTCCACTTTGAGGTGGACCTCGGTCAATCCGATCGCAAGGACCGTAGCCAAAATGGAAATATTTCGATGTTGCTCCTCTGAATACTTAATTGGCTTAACTGATTGACAATGGAAAAATCTCCCGAACAAAATGTTAAAGCCTAAAAGAAAAGCGAGCTGTGTTTCCCTCCCTAAGCTGCGAACTCGCCTACTGGTTAGCTTTGAAGCATTAGGTACCGTCCACAGCCGAAAATATGTGTGTAACCTTTGGGTGTCTAAGATATGTTAGTGCCGCAACCGTTTGTTTATTTTATCTAGGTATTTCCTATCGTGAGTTGATTCCCTCAAATTCTTTTCCATAAATATTACATTGTGAAAAGATATGCTTCGAGTAGTTTAAGGTTGAACTACAAGAAGTAGTCTCCGGTCTACCACTTCATAATTACGTTACTTCCTCTACTGGATTCAGAACGGGAACAAGCCAGAAGTTCCGTATTTCACCGTTACAATTGTGGAACTTATTATCGACACTTTAACAGTAAGTAGTCCCTTGTGGCGCATTGATCATGTAACACTGCTCTTCGGTTACGCCTGCTACGCTGAACGGTTCAACGGGGACGTCTGGTAAGCCTTGACAACATTTTCTCCGACCACGTTACAATTACTGATTGGTCGTTTCTAGCGAAACAACCCTCCCCCCGATGTCGCTTGGTGAAAATTCGTCAGTCAGTCCAACACATTAGTAACAAACGTAGCAGAGACTAAGATCATAAGCTCAAAAAAGTAAAGTCGCTCGTGCGGATCAGGACGCGAAAACGAATGACTAAGAGATTCACTTTGGAAAGCATAGCAAACCGATACAAACGCCGGAAGCTGGAATGCTTACATAACTGAGCAAATCAACTTATCAAACTGACTCGCGAAGATAAATTAAAACACCAGCAAGATTTGAAGCAGAACTCCTTCTGTAATCCTAAGCTAAATTACAGGCATGTTAACAGCTTTCGGAAAGTACGCCGCCTGTGGGCAAGTGCAAACTACTCAAGTAGAAGCTGGTATTCCTAGACATGAATTCGCTTGTACATTCCAGAAGACATCGCCATCACATGACATTCTCATGCAGCCCATCACCACTACCACACAGCCATATCTCTTCACAGCCGCAATGTGCTGAATCGATTGATGTCACTACACGTCCCAACTCATAATGGTAGCTGCCACGTGTTTGGCTGAAGCACTATCTAGTTTTTCCAACCTTGTCTTGACGAGATCCAGGCCCAACTGTGTGGATGTGTGGAACATTAACCCCATTTTCAAGGGAGGCAATCGGGATGTGCCCACAATGTTCCAATTGATTACCCTCTTTCATGTGCCTGCTAATGTTATGGGATCTGTCGTTACGGAAGCATTCAGAATCACTCGATACAGAGAAGGTTAACATGTCTAATCGTGAAGCATTCCGTACTATTACGCCCTCTTGCCTCGAGTGACCCGTGGTGAAATGTTGGAACGGGTTGTCTGCGAAAATCGTCCCCACGAAATCGCTGTCGGAATTCGAGCAATTCCTAAGCACCCATTTGGCGGAGTTCAGATTCGGAGAGCGCATCGCATCCGAACAGCATTTGGCGCAGCTGTAACATAGAGTAGACGCGCAAGTGCACGAACTAATTACGATGGAGCAACACAGACGCATAACAACTAGCTAGCTACTTTCAGTTTTCATGAGATATTTAGAAATGTGTACCATCTTTCTGCAGGAGCAGCATGGATTCCGCCGAAAAGCTCTCATGCACGACGAAGCATTTGTTTGCGCGTGCCAGCTGCACAGAATCCGTTGACGCCGCCTAGATTCAGGCATACAGTCGTGGGCCAAAATACAAACGCTCAGTTTGGTCAAAGTCCTGCTGCCTACCGTTAAACACCACCAAATGCAAGGATGTTCGTTTTTCGCTGTTCAAAGGAAATCCCAACCAGCAGGTTTTGTCGCAGTGCCCGCAACTTTACATGGACGGTGAATGTTTGACTTCTTCCATCTTAGCAACATCTCTGAGAGGGGCATTGGAATTACGAGGTAGCTTCACGTGAACGAAACATACGCCAAACCCAGAGGACTCACATTAAGTTACACGTCTCAGGCCTACTTCCGTACCTCGTTTTTTTGATCCAGCGATTTGTCCCTGCATGAGTGTTACCCTACTGGACCTACTGCACTTCCGGGATCTCTTCTGCTCACCTGAGTAAGAACTTCAATGTAATTTCTAGATAAGTGAAGCATCTATCCCGGTGTAGTGGGATTTCAAGGCTGGAATTTGTTAGCATCATTGTAGCCAGCCACGTAAACCAATGTAACCAACTTCATCTAAAATACTCACCGATGGTAGCCACGACCACCAGAGAGCTTTGTCGGAATGCGTATTAACCTGATCGACCAGGCAGAGCTACAAAACTATATATGCTCGCACAACGGTCTATTGTACATGGTGCTTGGCACGTTTCATGAAGGATAAAAATTTAGTCATGCAAGAACTGGTTGGTAAAGTACTCCAGTGGTATTTGGTATGTCAAGTTGTTTAAACGATTTTGGTTTTATATCCATCCTCATGTACTAATCGTTTTCCTTATTTATCTATGTCCGTGAGGTGTGTTTTAGAGCTGAACATTCACTCTTGATGGGTGCATAAAGCACATTCTTGGCTTGACGTGCGCGTACTAAAGCTGCAATGAAGACACTGCTGAAGACAGACTCAAGCGAACGAAGGAATCAGTTCTTGAAAACCGTTATCAGAAGCGCATCATTGACACCCATATGAAGCAAGAGAAGAAAAAATGCTAACGCAAACGGTGTGGAATTAACAGCTATTTTCGACTATATGTGTAAACGGAAACAACGCTGCTGTAGTCTGCACACGTAGACTAGCAGCAGCAAAGCAGCAAGACAACCTCTAATTCGGTCCATCTGTATGTGATATTTCACAGCAAACAGTTAATTGGTCCTAGGTTTAAAGACCAGGGTGCTAAATCACCTCTAGTTATTGGTAATCTACCGGCATACCTGTCAGTGTGGGCTAAGGTACGTCGGACCTACGACCATGCACTGGTTTAAGAGAATCAAAGAACACCTCCCGAGGTAGTTCAACCAACGAGAAGATGGGACAGACATCAGCGCAATAACTAACCACCTTCACAACGCAGGTCAACGAATTAAAGAACACTGGTTTCCAGATCCTCTTCAAAATACCAGAAGAGCACAGCTATGGACTAATAGTGAGGCTGCTTGCTACTACAAAGGCGGTATACTTATGGTCAACAAGACCCAACCTATGATTATAAAACAAACTGTTAGTGTCATTCTAACTGCCATGGTCATCCACCAGAGGGGAGAGATTCAAATAAACTCAGTAGATTCATATGACGTTAAGCACATGATCAACCATATGATGCTGTGATCCAAATTGAGATCTGATCAGTTGTTTATCTTGATATCCAATGTAACTGCCATGTTTATTGCTGCATAAGTCTGACAAATGAATAATCTAAATCAGTTGTTCGCTTGCAGTCTACAGCGTCTGTTTCTCTTTTGTGCTAAGAATAATCTCATTTTATACTACCGTTATTCAGCATTTAACTCGGTAGACGTTTAAACACATCACGCACATATCTTTTGATTTTGCAGTCTTCACCTCAATCCTCCTACGGGATTTGTCAAGTACCTGCATTTTCCCCGAGAAAACTCACTGTTCCCAATAGTATAAATACTTCATCTACTAACTGACACAACTTACCGAATCCTTTAGTGTCATTCCAATTACAATAGAAAAGTGAGGCAGATGTGTTACGCTTAATGAACGTAAAATAAAGTACCCGTAGATTAGTTTACTGCTCTTCTAACTATCTGCAGAAAAGAATGAACCCAGAAGTGTTACTCCGATCCGCTTTCAATCACGAGCGGCTGCACGACCAGATCCTGCCGGCTGTAAAAGGGTGTTAATGTCAGAGAAGACGACCTTTTTACATGGTTGAATGAATTAATTTATGTAACTATTACAGAGCCGAGCGTTATTTACAGCCTCCCGCTGCCAGATAAATCTGATGGACCACTGAGCACCGTAACTTGATGACCTTGAGCGGTTTTGAGACCATACAGTCACAACCTGGTACCTTTAAATGTTCCACCCTTAACAACCGTCTTTCTTGAGATGTTTACATGAAAATTGGCCCATATGTATCGTGAACAACTCACCAAGGGCAACAAAGTGGGTGTCTTAGGTTGCGTTTCAACAAGAAAAGAAAATGTTAGTCGTTAATGCCGACTCCTGTTCAATCCGTGTGGGTTTCATGTCGGGTTGATGAGAAATGGCGAAGACAATTTTGTTTTGCTCTGAAAATAACATCGATCCTAAATACAATGACTCATCGTTATCGCTGGTTTTTCGATCCATCAGTTCTCACATCTACTGGAAAATATGTAGAAACTAGGTGCTTTGCTATGGCCAAGAAAATTTGGGACATCTATAAAACTTTTGAATCTGTACGTGCAGTTTAGATGTGCTGCGTCTTCAGAATGAATAGTGCCAGCCGTGAGCTGATGGCACTTTTGATCATATGGGTTCAAGTACATGGACATAGGTTGCTGTTACCAATCGTACTGCGGTAGGTAAATGGCTGAAGAATCAGATGTTTGCATGCATAGGTCGGAACATTAATGTAACCTTGGAATCAAGTGGGTCCCCGGTTATATCACTCGTCCTGCCAGTACGTGCTGAGATGTGTTTGCTTGTATTTTCATCTATTTCCCCCAGAGCGGCCTTTCGTTCGTTGGCATCCTCATCATTGTCATCAGGAACGTCCACTGCCACTGCAGCATCCGTCGAGGCGAACGTAGTACCCCTGTCCTCTTCCGAATAGAATTGACCTTCGGGATCCACTACGTCCCGTGAAATTATCGGTTGAGCTAGTTGAATAAAAGGCACGCCGTTTGTTCAAGATTAAAATGAACATTTATTTATCTCGGATAGAAAGGCAGGTGCTTGAGAAGTTCCATAGGATGGCTGTGGTGAAAAGTAAACACATCAAAGGATAAGTTAATTGTCAGTTTAAGTGTTTAGCGATTCAACTGCGCTGCTGCAAAATGATACTTTAATGTGCACACCCAAATAGGGGGAGCAGTTGCAGTTTACAGACTCAGTGAGACAAATATAAAAAATGGAAATGATGAGGGTATGCGGGTGTTCTCCGAGCTGGCTGATTTGGTTGCAGACGTTTCATCGTCAGGCTAGACGACATAATCAGTGCGATTTATGCGAGCCACTTGCAGATCCAAGTGATTATTGATCACTTGATTCGAACGTCAGGAGTCTATTGGTACGCGTGAGCTGACCGTGTAGTCAACTCTTGCGTACTATATATATCAAAAATTCGTATATTATATATTCCATTACCGAAGGTACCAATGAACATAATGTGCACATCTAGTGAGCCGTAATTCCATTAATGATCACTAGTCATTGGTTTTCCGGTGTGTAAAGAAGATTTTTATTAGGTTCGTAATTCCCTAGCATTTTTGTGCAGATCTTATCGATTTCAGCCTTCACAAGGACCAGTAAAAAGCGGAAATTGTCGATCGCGCTTTCTTTGTTTTTCTTTCCTGAGTTTTCGTTCTGGCTTGTAAGTATGGCGTACAATGATTATGCGGCGGACGCTAGCTATTTTGTCAGTTATCCGGCCCGCGTAAATAACTTTTTCCAGCCGTTTGTCATTTTTTTCTAGTTATCTGGCCCACCGCGAGAAAAGTTCGATGGCCTCTGCACTAGACGGTACCAATTGCAGGTTAAGCATGTAACTATTATACTCACAACGCGACATGTTTGTTATTTCTCTGCGTTCGCGTTTAAAAGCAGCTCAACGCATTCGCTGTTTGCGTACCTTAGGATTTTTGCCCATTAAGAGTTATTCCTGACTGCGGATCTGGATCAAGTTGAATACACTATGGATAACATCTATTGCCAAACTGAATAAATGAGTCTCACCAAAAATGGACACTACCGATCGCTACCCAGTCTTCTCGGCTGCTTACCCACTGTTGTACGTCGTTTAATCCCTTTAACTTAACGTTGATGATGGTGTTAACACCTCGTGAATTCAGGCGATCCAATTTTTATCAGGAGCATCTGTGCCTGATTTCAACAGCCCATTATTGCGGGCTAAACTGTATGATAATCATACGATGCACGGTCTTCTGTCGTCTGATGAATTATCTGTGCGGTTAGATTGATCTCCCGTATAGTAATTTACTTAAATTCTGTTATAGCATTACACAACAACCTCAATTAAGGGCTCTTATTTGCGAGTGACAGTTTCTGTCGCGAATGCCCATAGCCTAAAGGTAACCATCTTGCTTTCCAATCTGACGGCGCGGGTTCGAGCCTGCGTATAGCTAGGGCGACCGTCGCAGTGTCCTTACGCCACATGCAACCGTTGGTGGCTGCAAGGCAGTAAAGAGTCGATACAGCGTACCGGCGTACTGCTGACACCTTTCTTTGTCCTTTCAGTTGCGCCAATAAATTCTTCCGTTTAGACAGAAGTCTATATACGACAAACCTCTTCCTTGTTCTCTGGCTCACACTTACCACTCTTCGTTACCCCTGTCGTTTCATTAGAATTATGACTGCATTTTGCCTAGTTATCCGTAAACGTAGCTGAATCGTGAACATCTACTGTCTCTTGGATGTACGGAAGCATACACCCTGCATGTAGCTCCATTTCACAACACTAATGACAGCACTTGGAATCCGAGCTAATCCTTCAGCATGCTGATGTTCTTTGGACTAATCCTGAGGTGTTACGGACCTTCTTTTACCAGAAAACACTCTCATGGCACGCGTATTGTTCCACCAGCGCATTTGCTCTCTGTAACTTTTCACTCATTGCTAATGACATTGTTGTGCCTTCGTTGATGCGATCCAGGAAATAACGATTTTGGTCATGCTCTGATCAAGTTTTTTCAACTTAGGTTCTTCTTGAAGGGACAAGGCGCCTGCGTTGCAACCCTGAGGTCGCAGGTTCCAGCCTGTGTAGGAGACCGGGTGACCATCGCAGTATTCTTAGCCTACGCGCGACTGATGGTGGCCGCAAGGCAGCGGATCGTCGCCACTACGTACTGGCATACCGCTGATGCCTTTGAACAGTACAATCAGCGCACGGTTCTACCGTTAGACGGACAAAATTAGCTATCAATATTTGATTCTATATCAACGTCAAGCTTACTCTCTGTATTCACACTCTCCTGTTCTGCTGCGGCTTGAGGATGCGCTAATTCAATTCGACGGATCACTTTCGTTGGCCGTTGAAGCTTTTGCGTGATTGGAGAATTTTCTGCTGAGACGATGAAGTGGGTGAAAAGATAATCCAATTCTTCTTCATTCGTTACACCGATTGCCTGTGTTGTATGGATTTAGAAGAACAGATAATTCACTTGCTAGGCTGTCCTATAACTACCAAAAATACTCATACCCAGTTTGTCATCCGCGGACCTCGCTGTGACTGTTTTTATTGCAATACACGTTCAGTTAATCATCTTAATTGCAATGATCTATCACATCGGCATGCGGCCAACAAAAAGCGAAGGATCTTCTCTGTATGTATTTCACAATAATTGTTAGTGCTCGCCATGTGGAATTGTACCACTGTGAACTAGTCGCACCTCCCGTCTTTGATCGCTGCTTCATATGCATTGGTATACAGGGAAAGAGTGTCGTTGAATGGCTAATGCGACACTGATATTTTGGCTTAATGGTGTCGCCAAAGTGCGGTTTTCCCTAATAGCCGTTTGGCAGATCTATGCATATACGACAAGCTGTCTTCACTCCGAGTGCCACACAAACAGACGCACACATATTAATGCATTAAGTTGCAATATATATATATATATATATATATATATATATATATATATATATAATCCAGCATTACTCAAGCTACCGATTATTTATGTGTGGTCGTTTTCCAATGCAAGTAGCTCGCTGTATGAGACCTAGCTGTTATTTTTGAAATGTTGGTCTACATACTTTGACTTGCGTTCCATATGATTTTTCATGGGTGGCACGAAAGCATTCTATTGAGCTCCGCTAATCGTCATGAAATGCACATACATTTAGTCACTTATGCTTGAATGACCAGTTGAAGTGAAATATCGTGACTTACAGTCAAAATGGTATCCAGTCTCATCAGCGTCTCTTCTTCATGCGACAGTGGTTTAAACAACCGCTTCAATTTTTCTTCAAACAGAAATTCCTTCAAGAGAACATTGCAAAATAGACCCCATGTTAACCACTTGATGGTAACCTATCATAGTCACGGATCTATACTGTTTCAGGACTGTAGCAATCGAACCGGCAAAAGGAACCATTATGAAGGTAAAACTAAGGTACCAACCCCATATCCAGTATTTAAGTGTTGCCTTACGCGCCATTTGGAACAAACAGTAGGCCGGCAATGTGTCTGACGAGCCTACACTATTTGGTACTGAAGTGAGTGACCAGATTCCATACGCTGTATATATGTCTCATTTGGGATTACTTAAAAAGCCACTGAATCCGAGGCCGAACTAGTCGCCAGCAGGCCACCAACGAACATCACAAACTCTTCCGCTAAGCTGGAATCTGGTATGCTTCTATGTATGTACACTAACGCCCAATAACTCCTCCGCAAGCTTGCAGACTTTCCAGTAGGTCAAGTCTTTATTGCACAAATAATTTACTGATGCTGAGGTCGAGACGGCAGTAATGTTACTCATCCGGAAAGGCCGTGTTAACATGGAGTGTATGGTTCATCTGTAATACCGCATTGATCTGCAGTACGTGATTGTGGATGATTCGAAAATTCATAACGTCGACTCACTCTGGTGCCGTCTCCGATAACGACACAACGACGCAGCCGTCAAAGGTGTTGTTTACTTTGAGCAGATTAACACGCTATAGCTACAGACATATCATCATCTCGAAGGATTACAGTATTCACGAGCTGGGTAACTACATCCCCCAATGACCTGCGTGAATCGATCCTCTACAACAGTGCCACATCGCTCACATTTCAGTTGTTCCATCCAAGTAAGAGCTTTATGCACCCAGTAGGGTGATTATCCAACTGTTACGAACACACCTTCGGTACTGTAAAAAGAACAAAACTCAAAAGAATAGATACAAAAGTAGCTTAACAAGAGTCATAGACAGCAATATGGCTACAACGCAAACTTGCTTCTAAAGTCTAGAACAATTGAGGTAGGGTCGCAAAATCATGCGCCACCTAAGGAACAATGGATGAGTGGTAAGCCCTTTACGAGTATAAATGGATCTATGCTTATTCTGGTTGAGGAAGTTGACACACATTCAGACAGTAACCATGAAAAGGGTAACTTGCATCGTGGAGATTTTCTGAAGCAAGGTTTTAGCACGAACTGGTATGAGCTGACACACGAATGTCAACTAAGACGGGCTTTGGAATGTCACTAAATAGAAACGGTTGCGGCACTGACCTATCTGTGATTTTGAAATGCTTCCTTAAGAAACCACCATGTCACAGGGAAGCAACTGGTCCAGTAAGGTAAGGCACAAGACGGGATAAGTCGTAACATTAATGGTCAATGGTCTATTGCGGATGAAATAGCCTCAGGATGTTGCGTTGGGGTTTACAAAGGAAAATGTAAAACAACCATGAACAAAGAACAGCCGAGAACAGCTGAGTTGCACGGCGGAGTTTCGTTCATATTTGCTTTAAGACAACTTAAAACGTCACCGTATTTGCATTTCCCAGAAAAACGGGTGAGTTGGTGTGGTTTTGTTTTTTGTGGATATGCGTATGGTTCAGGTGATTTGGTGTAACACAAGAAGCGTAATGCTGACACGATCTGTGAACACAACTAATGTATGGGGTGAAACAACAGGCGATGCTAGTGATTTACATAGGTAGGAACGAGAAAAATTGCGTCTACACTCCAGCCGGTTGTATTGTTCTGCCAGTTTGAGACGGTGGCCTCTCAATCTGTTGTTATGCTGTTTTAACAGCTGATAACACGACTGATTAAGGCTGCTTAAATCTGATAAGCCATGATAAAATCACCATGCAAACACCGTTAGCGTCTACTGAAAGCTCCCAAAACACTTTGGCTCTGTTCTTAGGGTAAGTGGTATATCCCAGAAAATGATGGTTGCCCGACATTTTGGAAATTCCAAGAGCGGGAGTTCCCGCTTCATCCATGGCTGCCATGCTTGAACTGTATCTTCCACGCGCAGGCGAATGTATACAGAAAGCAGTTGTGGAAAAATAGATGAGTCGAAGTGACCAAACGCTATATTTAGAAGCTCCAAACTTTTGATGCCAGCGTAGATTGCTCGGAGCAATCAAGGTCTTGCAGGATCAGTACATCGAAATGCTTTTTCCCGAGAACCATGTTGTGTATCATGGACGGCCAGATTATAGGTGTTGTAGAATGAGTACGCGACACAGTCTCGTTTGAATGTAGGCGATTGTGGAATGACCATGCATTAATCTTGTTGTGGTCATTTTGAAACTGCATGCGGTCTGTTAGAGGTTTGCTCGGCTGACAGACTTTAATGCCTTTGGCGTAAAGCAAACAGTGGGGGAAGGTGAGAAGCGAAAATGAGCAGCGTAGAAAGAAATCCTCTTCACTTTTGTGAAGACTTCATTCACATGGAGTGAACAAGAGAAATCAAACCCAAGTGGGACATCTAGATACTGACAAAGGGGAATTCAATCCCGCACCGTCTATATGAAATTCGTGGCATTCCGTGAAAAGTTGCTGATAACGACGGCTTTTGCGCATAAAAAAGCGCCATTACATTGTAATGCATTCCACGATAAAACGCGAGTTCTGGACCATAATGCAATATTGTTCAGAAAGGTTTTAATATGCTTGATGAGGCTGCGGTCCGATGTTGGATACCTAGGACTACGTCGTCTGCATATTTCAGCAATAGCTCTTCATCAGAGGCAGGTAACGATGTGACGTAAGTGGAGGAAAGCTATAGAGACAGTATGGCTCCATGAAGAACTTCGGTGGCTGTAGTGAGCAGCAAAGAACTTTTATCCCCAAGTCGAGTGTACTGGGCACGTCCAACGAAAGTCCCTCAGCAGGTAGACAGTAGATGGTTGAATTCCGACATCATGCAGGTCTCTCAAAGGAAGCTTACAGTTTACACTGCGAAAAGCAATATTGTGTTCAGTACAACATATTGGCACGAATTTATTCTTGTTGCCTAGAGATGCCCGCCCCGAATTTACAAGATAGATTAAAGCGTCTTTAGCAGAACTGAAACCATGATAAGCAAACTGGAGCGGGTCGTCAGAATGTGTTTGGGTCAGTAGCTTATCAATAATTATCTTCTCGAAAAGCGTCAAGTTCACTGTCGCACGCAGTTAGCCGGTATTTATTTGAGACTTTTTTTGGTACTGTTGTAATTATAGTACTTCCCCAATTCAGTAATTTTCCGTTCTTTCATGCACAAGGTGTACAAGTCAGCAAGAGGCTGTGCCAAGAAGCAGCACACGCCTTGAAGACAATAAGCAAAAGTCCGACCGCGTCACTTGTCTTCTTGGGATCTAGCTGCAGCAGTTTATTGTGCACAGTATTTTTGTTAATGGCAGATAAAGAGACAGTCGGTCTATCCAATCGAGAGGAAGAAGTGGAGTTAGCATTGAAGCGACAAGGTCCACCTCTGGTTTAAATACTCGGTGAGGACTTCACTACGTTGTTTCGGCATTCGTCAGACCATCCGACAGTCATTATTTCCAAGTATGGTCTGGACCTAGAGGTGGTTCCAACGGCGCAACTGTCTCTTGATATAACAAGATTTAACTACTGTGGGGACTTTCCTTTCGAACGCTTTCTCTTTGAGTGAACGCAAGCGCTTTAGGTATGTAGATGAAAACCAATCCGTAGGGTTAAAAATAGTTTCCAGTGGATAGCAGACATCAAAGCAAAAGTTGAGATACCTATTTAACTGGTCATAATACGGTATCAAAAGATACTAAATTCTGTAAATGCAATTATACTTCGTAGTCGATATGTGTTCTCAAAGGATGGTTTTCTTCTTTTGAACATGCGACCTTTACAGTAAGTAACCTTTATATGATGTACGCTGCTGTAGAGGACAGGAGATAACTTTGCTTTTGATCAGAGCTATCATTTAGTACCTGATTGTACATAAAATAGATTCCAGATAGGCGAAAAAGATCGTCTTTAATGGATCGTCTACTCAGGTATTAAGAGTTCGTCAGGTCTCAGTGACCATGTAATCGTAACATCTATGTTTGCCATACAGAGTATCCATAGGTATCTAGGGAAATTATTCATACAACTACTAATGACCGCATCTTGGAAGAACTCGCAAAGAAATCCCAAGTGACTGTACCCGAACAGTATAGTCCCTTTGACAGAGTTCCTTGAATTACTAAGCGATACGATAAATACGGCGTCACAAATCAAGCCATTTCGTTCTGCATAAGTGCCATCAACTCTCAGAAGCGACTTGCGAATATTTGGCAATAAGGGACGCAGCGTAGCATGTCTACAAAGCCAACCCGACATTGGGGAACTTCCTGACCTACCGTAACCATCTTACCATACTCGTCTGTAAGGACAGAATTACTTATCAACAGTGCCTAGCCAAAACATTTATGTGAGACATCAGCTACTGGTCAGACATATCAGCTGACCAATCTTATCTTTTGACGGCGATCGATCTACGCTGCAGTCGTGTCAACCGCGCCCTGTCGCGAACAGCGCTCCGGCTAGTAAATAGGATCAAAACTCACACCGGAGGTCACCTGACATGCGGTGTTTGGACCGGTAAGTGAACTGAAACCAGCGTGGGTCCGTCTCAAGTCCGGGCAAGTTGGTTGTATCGTATTCCCTTTTACTCCATAGGGCAGTGTGTGACCAAGAAACGAAGTGGCCGCACCCATCCGTCTGATTAGGGTGCGCAACTGGCCAGTCGGAAAAGTACGCAACCTCAATTAGCCTACTGCGTAAGGTAACAACACTATGCCACGTAGCAGGAAGTAAGTAGATGAAAATTCAAAAGGGCTCCAGTCGAAGGATAAATGTGGGTCCGCTGAATGTAACCGATTCGTCAAATTCGGTTTACCTTATAATGTTTCAAATGGTACCATCCAAAATGTGCAGATAATTCCCAACAACACGTGAGAGCTTGAAACAGCTCTCAAGACGATATCCGCTTTGTACTGCGTGTTCCACCATCCAGCTAGTCAAATGTATACTTCTCCTAGTCCAAAAGTACGAGCGGTTAACAGAAGAAGTTGAACAACGAACGAACCCTAAGATTATCTCAATGGAAGAGACTATGAACCATGATAACACAGTGGCTTCAAAGAGAAGCATCGGTGCAAAATTTGATTCGCTCGAACCACGATTGACAAGGTCCCCTTTGCCGTTGTCTTCTTCAATTTTGGAAGATCGCCAGGGGAAAACAGACAGTAACGCTGATGGGCAAGCGGTACACAAGACCCGGAAACCAGGCACCACTCAAAACGCGTGATCAATCAAATGCAGCCGGTCTTGACAACGTGTATCATTAACAGAGATGGGACGACCGAACCAGTCTACTGTATCTGCAACCCAAGGGCCGCTAGTCGAGTTCAACTCGATCGAGCCACCAGTCACATATGCAGAGGTCGCTGCAAAAGTCCATCGTGATGCTACCCTTAATGTACCCTCTGTTGCAAACACCGTTAAGGCCAATAGAGCGACAAACAGTGGACCATCCTCACCTGGCATAAAGCCAGACCCAACGATTACCCGACCTTGCAGTTCAACAAAAAGGGGCTACGATAATAACTCCCTAACTGTCGCGTGCACTAATGTCCCCGAATATACCGCCATCATGTTGCAGGGCAAGTCGTCTGACGACCAAGACCAGTGATAACTCTTATCTTTCATGTACAATTTACTTGTTGACCGATTGTACATTACTCCTTCTTGTTTTAATCTTACAACCGGCTCCACACACAACTGCCTTGTAAGTCCCCGCTCTCACATGTACGCACTTGCCTCGCTTCATCCGTCCGCTTCTTGTTGTAGCCCATCGAATACAGTCCGCTGTGTCCGACTCCAATTGCCTTCTGATATCCGCGCTTAATTCCGCGCATCCTCTCGGATTAGTATTAACTAGTCCTACACGTTAGAATCGGCCAATTTTGTCGAAAACGTTCTACTCTCTGCAAGTGCGCTACAACACAGGCCTTGTAAGGTACGCATCTATCCTAAAGGTCCTTTGGCGCACGCGACAATCGAAAAGAAACATCACCGATGGACAGCGAACTGGATTATCTAGGCACAATATTTATTTATGGCGTGCCAGCACTCCTTTCCTACGTTAGTCATGTAGCCATTAATCACGTTTTGGAACAGTGGCGGTTTATTCGTCAAACATTTTCCTTAGACAATATTGTTGCCCGATCGCTCAAAAGGCTACCTCTCTCACCAAAGTATAGAGGAAGTGGACAAAGAATCTTAAAATACTGATTCAGTCAAAGCAAACAGCAACGAAAGGGTTAGTACTTTGGTGGAGACATCGTAAAAGCCTACCATCTGAACTTCGGTTAAAAGCTGCTGAGTAGTTGCGAAGACCAGACATGAGCCTACCTAAATAAGCAATCCTACCAGTGATTGCGCAGGAACATCACGTTACCGCCCGGTCAAGCGATTCTGCAGTATGTCCAGACGAGGAATGGGACCTACATTGACCAAATCAGCTTGCGAAAGACGCGTCGTTATCATCCAATCAAAAAACGAATAACGGTCGACCTCGCATCGGTCGGCATTCAACCACACTTGACTGCTTTGGCTCCATGTTGACTCCCAGAGACTAGGAAACTATCATGCCTTTATACAAGTGCTCAAGGCTTATGTAATAGCTGGCCGAACTGAAGGATCGGCAAATATCGAAGCCATGTGATATTATCGGTGTCACGAAGACATGGTTGTACACTGAGATCACAGACCTGTAGTCTCGCTGTCAGGCATGCCACTCATACGGAACGATAGGCCTACGAAAGGAGAAAGAGTACTTCTGTATTACCGAAGTGATCTACAGTGCCAGGTCGTTGAGGATGCAGACTTACAGTTCCCCGCTTTTCTTTGGTTCCGCCTGCAATTACATGGCAGAGACCTGCAATACAGCTTTAGTTTACGTCCCCCCAAACTCTACACCGGAAATGCAAGTCAAACCCAAGCTGAAATCGTACAACAAAACTCGAAAGAGGGAAGAGTTAGGAAGGAATACGCTGAGCGAACAACCGAGGCGCCTATCGCCGTTACGGAGCCAGTGAATGACAGAGGAGCCAAACACACCCGCACTGATTGCGGCGAACAGATAACCAACCGGGTGAAGCGGCCAATTAACACGAGGGTGGCATTACTTGACTGGCCGTAACTTGACTCTTCTGGATATTTCCACGTGAGGTTTAAATACCAAACACAAAAATTTCGATTTTACGGTGTGGTTGGCTACTACATCTTGTTACTCTGCTCGTCCGATCTGGTCTTCTCTCTCTCTCTCCCTCTCTCTCTTGTGGTGAGCCAGAGACCTAGAGTTCCGATTGAGAATCAACCGTCAATGCAGGTTTGGGGCGACCACTGCACAGTGTGACCTAGATATTGTACATCAGTGATCAACCCAAAAGGTGCTACAGTTCAACATGGACAGATGCAACGTATTCTACATGCGCGTAGGGGTAGGCGTCCTCGCGGTATACTCAGCCCGCGCGCGACTGGTGGTGGTCGCGCGGCAGCGAGGCGCCGTTTCGGCGTACAGCTGACGCATTTCATTTTATTACTCTACATACGACACCTGAGAACCTATTCCGACAAGCTAGGAACGAATGTACTGCAGCGGCCATCCGTCGAACGCGACCGTGTTGTCCTTGTTTAGGATAACTTGCGCTGTTCCAAACAATCCTCAAATGACTCGAAAACTGGTAACCAGCACGTCGGCTCGTTGCGACAGGCGTTCGGACAACTAAGCGCCTCCATTTTCAGACAGATGCTCAATGCGTATGTTCGTTCCCACGTCAAATACGCAATCCAAGCCTAGCAACCGTGGCTGAAGCGCGACCTTACAGCACCGGACCAATCCCTATGTCGGGCTTCTAACTACGTCATTGGAATGCGCCAGCTTTCGTACGAGCAGAGGATAAAACCTTTGGGAGTATTCAGCGGGCGGTATCACCGACTACGGTGCGACTTGATTACGGCGTATTTGATTTTAAACAATCCAAAGCACGTGTAGCGCTCTTTACTGCAACTCTGCAGTAACACCAAAATTAGAGTCCACCCCTTGAGAGTAGCAGAACAGTACAGTTGTCTGACGTGCCGTAGGAACTTCTTTTCCATTTGTGTGTGTGTCAACCATGGAACGCTCTCCCCGAATCTGTTGTTGTAGCACCCACGCTAGCCATATTTAATAGTCGGTTGGATGACGCACTCCGCCACTTAGATTTTGTTACTTGACGCTACTCTTCATCTAACTCCCGGTAAATACCTTGGATTTACTTTTTTCGCCTAGTGATGCTATGGGAACGCTCGGAATGCAGGGCTATTGAATCAAACACGATAAGTCATTTATTTTGACAGTAAAACTACTAACCGCTTTTTGCATTAACTTTTTTATTGTTAACCCATCAGACGACCCAACGGGGTTTGTAAAGCAACGCTTTTTAACCCGTATAAAATCAGTGTTCCTTGTTCGTAATGTAAAAGATGGCACCCCTCCCCCAAGACGGCTGGGCGCAAAGTTCCGACGATGCCACAAACGCCCTGCAGTGTGTCCCTGTCACCTACCCTCATCCATTTTGCCGACTCCACAATCTACAAATGTAATCTTTAGGTTAGCAATTGTGCCAAAGAATTTACTCTTACTACACGAGGACACTTCTGGAACCGACATCATTCGCTCGAAAGCGTTGGAAGTCTTGACTATTATGTTGTTGAGACGCTGCCGCGGTTCTTCCAGAGGTGCTCATGGCATCATCACCCCGGAAAATATTCCTTCTTGATTCTTCTCTCTGTGTTCTCTAAGGTGATGGAAGCGGTCATGGCTGGCGTTCTACTGGAATACCCGGATAAACGCAACGGCATGACGCCGGAGTAGCATGGGTTCTGACAATGCGGTTTATGCATCACCAAACTATGGCTGACAGGATGTAGCTGGACGGCAGCGGCCGATGGTGGGGCTGGAATCAACACCGTCTATCCAGACTTTTCCAAGCATCCAGATCGTTCTTACTTCACAGGCAACAGTGATGTGGAATCAAAATTGCTATCCTTGAGTGGATTGGCAACTTCCTTCACCAAAGAACGCCTCAAGTGCGTAGTAGAAGAAGAGTTTTCAACCCGCTTGAGATGAAATGCGGTGTTCCACAAGGCTCAGGGCTGAGGCCTAACATTTATCAAAGACTTGGCAATAATGATCGCGTCTAACTTCCAGTCTTTCGATGATGATGTCAAAATATGGCAAGAAATTAATAGCAATAACGATCATGAGTTCCTCCAACCTGACTTGGACTGCGTTCATGAGTGGGCA
The DNA here is from genome assembly GCA_944474145.2 of Dicrocoelium dendriticum. NCBI lineage: Eukaryota > Metazoa > Platyhelminthes > Trematoda > Plagiorchiida > Dicrocoeliidae > Dicrocoelium > Dicrocoelium dendriticum. The sequence goes on from OX104066.1 coordinate 39,451,926, forward strand.
ACAGGAAACCAACTGCAGTTTAAAACAGCCAAGTGCAAGGGGTCTCGGTTGTGTTATTAGCTGGTGAGCGTGTACAAGCTTGGAGAATGCACCCTGCAGAAAGTACCCCAGGAGTGTGTGCACTACATGCTGGTTCAGGACGACCTAAAATGTACAAAACAATCAATCAAGGTGTCGCGATCCGGTAGCCAACAACTCGACCTTTATGGCAGAACGTTCGGTTGGCTTTACCTCACAAACTTAACACAAATGCTCAGCACCTGTGTGAGACCGCTCATAAAATACGCCATCCAGGCGTAGCACCCATGACAGAAGCTGTATCCCGCTGGACTTGAGACTCCTAAACGAAGAGCATCCATGAGCATTAGAGGTAGCTTCCATCTGCACTACCAGGCTAGACTGAAGTCCCTACGAAGATACGGCAATCGATTTGGGTGCTTGTGTGGGGACCTCATGATGGTTTGTCAGATTCTGGAGAACCCCAACCACATTGGCCACCCGATGCTGGAACTGAACCCTGACCAACCTGAGAGGACATCATTTAAAGATGACTATGCAGTGTAGCCGGCTGGACTACCGTCGCATTTTCTTATCCCTCCCAGTGTGTCTGCCGTGGGACACTCCCTACGTAGATGGATTTTGTCCCTAGTCAAAAAAGCGACTTGGCGGTGCACTGTGATTTTTACATTCCATTTTACAACTTACGTTCACCAGAAGGCTACAGAAGCCGGATAAAAGGTGCGTACACACTTTGACCAGTTGTGTTGGTAACTACAGTAAAACCGCCGTAAGTTGACCACTCAAAGGGCTGGACCAAAAGAGTCAATATACAGAGATGGTAAAACTACAGAGGTCTGGATTTATATGGTGTGCATGGTGAACTTTCATGCAATGGAAAATAAAAGGAACTTAGGGAGATGGTCAGGCTATAGAGGTGTGATGGTGGTTGAAACCGATGCTGAGCGGAATCGAAATGATACCGGTGGGCAGATAGCTAATCGAACGCCACGCCGCATTTTGCGGAGTACCAAGCGGATGCAACTTAGCCCGAGGAAATGTGAGCATGTCATCGGAAGCGGATTGGTCAGCCAAGCAGTAAGGGGTTTGCGCACGCCCACGTTGCGCTCTGCGACGACACCCGGGCAACGGAACAAACATCCACTGAGTTTGAAGGTGACGGATCACGCGCCAGCAGGGTCCAAATGCGCAGGACTAACTCACTGGCGAAAAAGTGTGTACGTATGGTAAGCGGACTGGTTTGCAAGCCCACGAATAGACTGTACGCACTTGAGGCAAATTTTGCTGTGGCACCGGAACAAAGGGAAGGAGCATGTGATCAGATGGACGAGTGACCAACCGAGTCAATCACATAATCCACTCAGAAGTTCAGCAACGCGGCTCGAGGTAGATATAGACATGATGGACGTTGCGAACAAGCTTAAACCAGTGGAAATGAAGCCAGCGACAGAATGCAAATAACAGGGGTGAACCAGTGCAGCGGGCTTTCGCAAATAGTGTATATACTCTATAACTTTTCCTGCTTAATCTTAATAATCGACTTTGTGATCGCGGTCCAGTCTCCTTGATTTACGGAGAGTTACTCGACAGGAGGTGCTCAATTTCACCTGTGCGCAGTCAATTCTATCGACACACATTAATTTTACTATTTTTACCTCCATTATCCTATGAGGTCTGTTAAGCGTTCGCGTTTTTAGCCGCTATGTTTAACTGTTCCATTGTTCTCTATACTATTCGTCAAACCTTGAAGTGTCCCCGAAGATACTATTTTTACAGAATTTACTGGGACCTATTACGCTCCCCTTTCCACACAAGCGAGTTCAACCAGCGGTTGCACAACTACGTCGCTGACATCAGTTGGCCCATTCAATCACCTCTGCTGTGGAACCTTGGTTAGAGCTGGCCATCGTTCTTAAAGATAAGCTTACTATGCGTTGTGGTCCAGTTAATCACATTGTGATGTTGACAGTGTAGGGATACAGTAGGAGTACGCCAAAGGCTCAACTTCCTGTTCTGGCCTTTATTCACTACTGCGGCCGTGCACTTGATGTTCATTTAGGAGTAACACACTAACTTATAGACTTACGTGACTGGATGTATTTCTAGCGATGTGGTTGCACCGTGGTAGGCAAGTACCAGCTAAGCGAAAATTAAGATGGGCCGAAATGGGTGGTAGGGACATATTAAGTTATCACCCATTTATGCAATGCCACTTAAACCTAAACACAAACTGAAACACATCGGCACAGATGACCGGATGGCTGCAGTAGATGTCGGCCGCACTTTGACCAGTCAAGTACTCCCCTTTAGTTTTAACAGCCAACGAGAATCACAATTGGACTATGTTTTATTTCACAGTTTTCCTTCTATCACAAGTAGCACGCTCTTGACCCAGACTATACTGTATATCCGATACACATTTGAATCGCCTCAAGGCTGCAGATTGACCCAGGTGAAATATGATTACCGCCATCGGTTGATGACGATCAACTGAGTTCACAGACTGTCTCAGTTGGGAAATAACACTCCATTCTAGGCCCCGCATGCCCAGAGAATACAAGGCCGACAAACAAACCGCGTTTACATGTTATCAGAAAAAGCGGTTAACATGTAGCTGTACAGCAACTCTGGAGTGTTCAAGGTAGGATGGTGTATAGAAAGCACACGAGATAAATCAGAAGCGTGTGAGCGAAGCAGTAGTTCCTACGAAGCAAACAATAAGCAGTGGAGAACAAAGTGCAGTGCAACGACTGCAATGAAGAATTTAAAGTCCACAAAGTTAGGTCAGTTTCAGGGTATTCGACTTTCCTAACAACATCCATTCACTAGGCATGTAATATTTAGTGGCCAAAGTGGCTTACAAAGTTGAGACATTCTTCGCGAAGACTCATCAACTGTCTAAGATATTTCTCGCTTTCTAAATATCCTTTGATCCATGTTAAATGATATAACAATCAAGCCTTATACAATTTCTATTAGTACTTACCGGTTCATAACACAAAAGTTGCAAAAAATCCCGCACGACTTCCGGTGAGACGTCGCGCAGTGAAGTGGGAATTACATTCGGTCCGGTTTGGTCCCCGGCACGTAACGGGCTGTGAATATACAGAGAAAGGCTCAATGTTTTTTTGTGCTAAAGGATGATCAACCTATTCGGTATTCAAATTTCGTGAAACAGCAAGCGAAAGATGTTTTAAGGGTCTTGGCTTGTTAGTGTTCAGTGCTAAGTGTTGCATCACGCCAGTTGCTGGCTACGAGACGGTCAACCGCTGTAAGTGCGGTGTACTGATAAACATATAAACGGGATTCAGTAGTGGGTCATGCTGTATACTGGTCTTTACCGAAGCAATTAGCGCTACAGTGTTTCTTTTGTTTTGAGCGCAGACTCCCCGGAGGAGTGCCAATTTGGAATAAAGATTGGCCAAAGAACTCAGCACAAGTGAAGGATTAAGTTACTTTTTACTGTGATTAGTAGCACCCTACTGCTTCCTTCTTGGCTTTGTAGTCAGCATTCATACTTACTTGGTTTATTAATGCATTAGAATTAATTTGTAGAAGTTTTAGCCTCGCTCAGTTTCATTTGCGATTCTGAGTATTTTAGATTGTGTTACATGAGATGAGCTTTCGGCGATCTTAGATTGCCATTTAACGCCACTTACATCGTTTTTACAAGTTGGCGAAATAATCGCTTCATGCTTTTTCTTCGAAAATTGTTGGGCACAGGGCAAATACCCTCACGTGTATTGACCGCTGTGCTAGTTTTCATATTTCGTGCGTTGGATTACCCGTCGACTTCTATCATCTTTTGCCTTAACTCTAACAGGATTTTACTCACACTTTGGGCAACGAATGTCCCAGTCGAAGACAGCCAGAGAGTTATAACATGTCCCTATGCAGCTGATGACCACAAATGTCCAAATATGTGCAGATCCAACCACATGGTTACTGCCCAGATTCCAAGCGAGGTTCAATCTAGCCTTCTCTTTATTTCCCCGCCAACTCATTGTCTCAAGGTTCCCTGGTTTCGGGAGGCATGCCCCCAAAGGTGACGAATTGTCCACTATTGTTATGCTCTGCTAACTTTAAAGAACCAGGTGATAAATGACTGATGGCTGAGGATCCATGGAAAACTCAACGACGGGAGAATCTATGAAACGCATTTAAGGCTTCGGCTGCAGCTCAACAGTAAGACAGGTCAAGTACAGCTCGAGGTGAAATCTGATTGATTTTCACGCACCTGAATACACCTATTAAAGTCCTCAGACGCACTATGATCATGACCTAATTTTTACAGTTTCTGCTTGATGGCCTCCTCGAGGTGACTGAAGATGGAGTTAAAGTGAGGCAATTTACCCTCCTCGACGAAAGCACCATTGAGATGGACCGGACTATGCGGGTAAATTTTGTAGCATAGACGATCCCGAAGCTGATGCTGGCTCGGCTGAGCAGACTGAGAGGTTTATATTTGCCCGGATACGTATCCAGCTGACTGGACGCGCCATAAGCGTGCGAACATCGTATTAGAGTGAAGAAGAAACAAACCTTTGTATTGGTACCTTTCGAGTGGCTCCCATTCGAATGCAAATTCTTATCAACCGTTCCATCACCCTACAGGTAAACTCGGTACTTCCCACCATCTCTTGGGTACAGCCTTTATCAGTGTCTACAATCTTATGCACAAGTACGATCAGCTGTGCCGTTTGGTTGTGTCTGTGCGGCTGGAAGTAATGGGAGTTGCAGAAACGTGGTTAACTATTAACACAATCACAATGGGAATCGAGCTGAGGGCTTGCTCATACTGAAAATGTGATAAATTATCGACTACCAGCGATGGAATCTGACACTGCATTCGGTCTTTCCGTGTGTGGAATGTGTGTGCAGTTACCGAAGCGACAATGAACTGTGTGGGAAACTGAAGGGATCGTTGCACCTCAGGTGTAGAGAACTACTAGTGCACGCAGTTTATCCCAGCCCCCTGAGACGTCGCTTGGATAGCTATCATACCTCGGAAACCACATGAGTCACTCTTATTTTCTACTTATGGGCGATTCCACTTGTTCTCGAAAAACGCTTGCCCGAAACTCGGATTTGACCTGAGGTAGAAGTAGGGTTCTCGGAAATAGTACTTGAAACAGGGACAGCCAAGGCGTGCTCAGGACGTTCAGATACTGGAGCCTCTGACAGCAAGTTACTACTCACTTCTCGTGACAAAGCTAGAACTGCCGTTGTAATATTCCCATTCTTTGGAGCAAGCTTAAAACTACTGGACTGACGGTCTGCTTCGAGCCGCAAGCTAGATGGGCTGGTCTCTGGCAGAGGCTGCATACGTTGCGACTTATTGTTCAATCATAAAAGATGGAGTAGGTACATTATGAACCCGGTCTGTGCCCCTCAAGTGCCGGGAAATAGTTCTAGTGAATCCCCGATGGTACGAAATGGAGTATGGTAAATTGGCTCAGCTGCAGTGCAAATGGTGAGAGGAACTCCACCCACTTGGCTCGGTTTACGACTAGGAGACATGAAAGAGGTAGTGCGATATTTGTAACTGCGCGAAAAGGAGCAATTGCTGGCATTTCGAAGAGCAACTCGCAACCTCTGCAAACTCGTCCCGACGAGTAGCTACTTCTGTGAATCGGCGCCTGAAGTCTGCATCACTAGATAGATGAAATGAAGAGTCCGCGTTGGTGGTGCGCTTCCAATCCGTATTTGTAAATTACCAAGTGACCATACCGACTTCGTTATGCAGTCCCTGCCGAACTCGTAGTCCAGATTGTGGTGTTGAGGACATACATCAAATACTCGCCAACCTCGAGGACAGCACCAAGCCTAACAGCTCTCACGAATTCATCACCAAATCTCTTCGGTTTGCGTCCCAACTACCATGACGTCCAACGGTTTGTTGAGGATCGATTGGAAATACTCGGTGGTAAGATCAATTCCGAATGAAGTGTCATCAGCTAGGTAAACAGCTATTCAGCAATTGGTTTGCCAACTATTCTAGCCATATTACCCGATAATATATCAAAGAAGGATTTAATGCAGCCGTACCTGACAAAATATTTTCCGGCGCTTCCGCACTGCATGGTTTCTTGCCATGTCACCTGTGTATTACTAACCTGATTGTAGAGGCATTCTGAAGGACGCGTTGTGTGAGTGGATTGCGATGCACAATCTCACTGACCCTCCATTCAGTCATTGACCGTTGTGACAGGCGTTACTCGCCGTCACCCGGTAACCAAAGGGCTTCGACTGCTATTTAACGGTCTCGGATTTGAGGCCTGCTATCTCCACCAGATCAGATCGGATGAGGTCGGAACGCGTCTTGGTGTGCAGTGTTTTCGGTTGGGTACCACCTGATTTCCATAGTGCCTACCTGTTTGTGATTTGATATGAATAATTGCAGACAACAAAACAGAAGAATGTCCATGTGGCCGACGTCGAATTTGGCTAACTGTTCGACAAGGTAAATCATTAGGTCTTCCTACATAGGCTGAGTGTGTGGCTTTGTGTTTCATGACTCCAGTGAATCAGCGATTTGTTATTGGACGAATGTGGAGGGAATTAGGTCGACCGACATTTGACCTACTGTTATCCTTCAAATAGTGGCGCACTTCGATGGGTGTATTCTGTTACTGAATTACGACAATGATTTACCTCTGCTTCTCAGGTCGCTGAGTGCCATACTCGAGGATGGCCTAAAGTGTGGAAAAGAAGTAGATGCTCCATATGCTGCGGTCCAATTCAGTAAGACGTCAACAGCCACTGTATGTGGTTCGCGATTCAGTCAAGTCGACAATTATGAACCTGCGGAAGAGTGGTGAGGGCTGAACCTACAAGCTAGTCGGTCAACCGCTACATCCTACACACACTGCCATTTTAAGTCTGCGGACAACATGAATAGGCCCTATCGTATGGTTAACTGATGTTTTGAGCGCCCAAACTTATCTTTTGTGCCTGGTCCGAAGAGGCTATCACTCATCTCTTTTCTTCTATCATAACACGAATATTAAGGCTAGTTCGCCTACCATCCCATTACCCAAGGTGAAACACAGAAAGCCAAACGGAGTCCTCACTTTGTTACGACGCTTATCCCAGTTTTACGAGTCTTGCCGTACGAAGACAGGTGCGAAAGACGCGAACAATACACCCCATCGTATTGTCTATTGCGAGTCTAGCTCATTATGACTTACCGGACATTACATCTCGGTGGTTTCATGCTGAAGCCACTGCTGCACATAGGAACCCATTGTAGCACACTAGGACACCAAAAAAGCTTGTAGAGCTACTTGTACTTCGAACAAAGAGTGGTCAAGGTCTGGAACCAACTGTAAATAGTGGACGCATACCCGGTGCGGCAGTTTAAATTATTGCTGGATTTACATTTGTCTACTATTAAATTCAGAAGACCATTATTCACTGTCAATGAGACCTCACCTTTAGAAGTCTTAAGTAACTTCGAGTCATACAACGTTTAAAACACTTCTTCAGAAATTGAAAACGGTTAGAATACCAACAAATCACATACGGCACTTGACTTAGTTTCGTTTCTGCTCATATATCGTTCGACTATATATATATAACAAGGTGCCTACCTGTCTATTACCCACTACATCGTTCATACTGGCTCCAGGAGACACTTGGTCGTTGCTGGAGGGGACGGGGTGCACGGTTCTTGTGGCCGTGCTAGGCTCAAAGAGCGGTTCCATGCACTCAGTGTGGAGCGGACTACGGTCCAGCCACCGCCTTGTGTGCGGTTGATTCCCCAAATACAGCGTGCTTGTGTTTGCCTGTGAAGGAGTGTGGGCCGGCTCCGTTGATGAAACGTGGTTCCCATCCGCATGCCTCCCGGTCTTATTCCTTCGGGTTTACACTGGATATGGGGTATGTGGTTGGAGCTGTGGGTGGTGCAGCGCAAGCCATCCATGGTCCCTCTGTAGGCGCAGGCGTCCTGTGGCTTGCCACAGTGACAGGCAAATCCGAAACCGGATGCCGCCAACCATGTATGTATGTGTGCCCCATGCTGAGGCTGATGTTGCATTCTTGATGCTTCTTCACCGCAGTTGGGCTAAACCAACTTACACTTAAACTAGGTCTTTTTAAGCTGGATAAAGTTCATTCCGCTTTATTTGGTTTGTTCTGCCTCCCTGAATAATGTTCTATTAACTGGCCACGTTGCTTACACTAATTGCGCTTATCTTCGGTAATTTTGTTGCGTTTGTAGCATTTTAAGTAACTTGTGGACATTTCTTACTTATCACCGATTTGTCGCTAACCAAATTACTTCATATGGTAATTTAGCGAAGAGTTATGCCACCGTATCTGTATGCATTATTGGATTTATTTTATTTCAGCTTGTCGTTTAAAGTGAATGGCTGTTGTTTGATATCCCTGGTATGGTTGCGCTTGATGTGTAAGTTGACAAGGTGCCTACCTGTCTATTACCCACTACCTCGTCCATACTGGCTCCAGGAGACAGTTGGTCGTTGCTGGAGGGGACGGGGTGCACGGTTCTTGTGGCCGTGCTAGGCTCAAAGAGCGGTTCCATGCACTCAGTGTGGAGCGGACTACGGTCCAGCCACCCCTTGGTGCAACAGTGTGGTTTGCTTAGAGTGGGCCTAGAGTCCATCGCACTCCGTTCTCGTACGAAGATGTGTAGCGGTGAGAGCCGCCACGCGGTGCCACGAACAACGGACGCTAATCATATATATATATATATATATATATATATATATATTCCTGGCTCCAGGAGACTGCTAATCTGTGTTGGAAAAGGACAAGGTGCACAGTCCTCGGGACGGTGCTTGGCTCAAAGTGGCTGCATTCAGTGTGGAGCATACTACGGCTCAGTCAACGTCCTTCGTACTTCTAGTACGCATGAAACTCCACCAAGATAGACAGGAATGCTGCTGCTGATGCTGTTGAATGAATGTGGGTCGGCTCCGTTGATGAAACATGGCTCCCATCCACATGCCTCCCGGTCTTATTCCTTCGGGTTTACACTGGATATGGGATGTGTGGATGGAAATGTGGGTGGTGTAGCGCAAGCTACCTATGATCGCTCCGTAGGCGGGAAATTTTCATAAGCGCCGTCATCTTCTGCTCTAATCGGATAGCACCGTGCTACTGAATGGACAACGAACGAACAAATGAACTGAAGGACCTGAACAATAAAGCAAGCTCTTTTTGGTTCTGCACTGATTGTATGACCGTCCCACTTGTTAGCTTCAGAGCTATGTGGGCACAAAAGTACAATGGCCCAGCGGCGATAGTCGAGGAATCTAGACTTAGTCAATGCTATCTTTCGGATTCAACCGTAGCCTAGCTCGAAGCACAAAGCTTCACATCTGACCATAGTTACCGAACGATCCCATCCTGGCCCAGTCTATTCTGAATGAGAACAATGTGGAGCATACTATATCAGCACTCGTAAGCACACCAGCTACGCTGTAGGCGTGACTACTTACCCATCAGCTGCTGCTGACCAAGCACTAGGAGCGAATTCTAGGCATACACCTGACGCGATCAGACAGGGCACCAGAAGTGCCGCACAGGCGCCTGTCATCCCACAAAAATCACAAATCCAATTCCCTCGCAAACTGGTCACGTCTAGTTGGGCCTAAGAGTAGCTGATGATTGTATGTTCCAGTTTCCATGAATTTAACGCTAACTCTATAAAAGATAACCTGTTGAACCACCGAAAACAATGGGATTCCATATATCCGCTAATAGACTTCCAAGCCAAACAGCCTAGCATGGTACGCATCCTAAGATATCCATAATCGACCCACTAGAGGGGACCACAGCAGATGACGTTGAGGCAGTTATTTTGTCTGCCACGCGCCACTAGATTGGTTCATACGGCATTCAGATTTCTTCAACGTCCCTTGAAACGAGCGTCAGCAAAGATAACAGAAACCTGCTGATTACCACCATATGAACAACGAAAAGCCGATTTTATACATGGTGTATGGGAGCCTCAGGTATCTGATGGCCGTTAAACTCAAGCAGAAGATTGGAAGAACGGCGCTATCTTCGTCAAACGCTCTTACTCGACAAAGTGATTACCAAATCGATCATATGACGGCCCTCATCATCAAAGTACAAACTATGTGATCCAACCGTGATGAAAATTTTGTTCTAGTCGAAACACATGATGGAAACCATACCTGAAATGTGGCGTATGTGGTGTAAGAAACTCCCTCAAGACTACGAATAAGTGCATTCAAAACCAGACCCCAGGTGACCAAGAGAAAGCAAAGTCTAACAGTGATTCCGGTAAGTCTTAGTTACGAAGTAGACAAATCAGGGGCACAAACTACTGTTAAATGGACAGTGACTTCCCAATACTTACTTAAACCGGAACTTGCTTGTCTCATCATTCTACCAGCCAATATGAAGCGGCTCGAAGTTCAGTCACAGTTCACCAAAAATCGAAAAACTGCTGACATCACATGGGTAAGCGTAATATTGAATCTGATACTCGCATCGTCAGATACGCTCCTGATATTCGAAGCCCTCTCATGTATGTACACCAGTGCTCAGGGCTTCAACAAATTATCCGAGCTTCCATCTTGTCTAGCCTTGATGTCTATGGACCAGAGAATGATAACTAAGACCTGCCTGAACGACGAACACACGGAGGTAGTGTAATTTTGTACCAACGCAGTGACTTACATCTTTAACTCGTTGATGACTTAAAGATTCAAGTTGCGGGCTCACTTTGGTACCGCCTGCAACTAATTTCATCTCATCAGGTGGAGACAGCAGGCCTCGATCCCGCGACCATTGGAATAGTAGCCCACACCACTACCCCTTTGGCTACCGGGTCACTAAGATGTGGCGACGATGCTTAGGTGCCTTCGTACACTGTCCTCCAATGTCCATAGAAACAGTTAAACACTTTTGTATCAAATCCATCTGCTAAGAAGGAAATCTCTATGCAAGCAGCTGAGGCACCGATCGCCGATAAGGCGTCAGAGCATGACCGATGAGCCGTTACTATTCCGCATACATTGGACGAATATATAGGCAGCTGAGTGAACTGGCCAATTAGCACGAGAGCGGCATTGCATGATGTTTCCAAGTAAGCATTATATACCGTTCACAAAGGTTTCATTTGATCGTTATATTGATCTGTGTGATTAGCCAATACACCTCGCTTCCCCACAGCTCGTCCAAAACCGGTCTTTTACTCTTTCCTATGAGGGCCAGTGACCTCGAGTTCCGATCAATAGCTAACAGTCAAATAAGACTAGGGACGACTATTTCAGACCGCGACGGAGTGAACCCTGCTCCCCAAGTCGTATCGGTTGATGATCTCAAGGCCATTTTACAGCACCAACAAGCACAATTTGAGGCGTCCCAACTGAGGCTGATAGGAAATCTTACTCGTCAATTGTTAATCCAGACCGGTTAACAGTCTACCATCGTCAAGCCACTCGCATCGACAGACGTCATAACCAACAGTATTGCCGAATTTTCTTACGATCCTGTTGATGGCATGATTTCTGAAATCATGGTTTAAGAGTTATGAAGATGTGTTCCAGGTTGGAATTTGTGACCATGAGGTCGGAGGGAAACGCGAATTGCTGTTAACGGAACTGGGAATGGCAGATCGTTCCAGATATATCAATTTTATCCTGCCAAACAATGCTCGAGACTGTACCTTTGATGACCCGGTCATGCGTTTGTGCCAAATATTCAGAGAGCAGTCACCTATTTTCAACAAATGATATCAATTGTTGAAAATCGCCAAGATGGACGCTGACGACTACTTTCTGCTGGCATCCTCAATCGCAAGAAAATTTTGACTTCAAATGCATTACGGCTGATAAGTTCAAACTTCTAATTTTTACCTGTGGCCTGCATTCCCCACCGGATGCAAATCTTCGCGCCAAACTGCTGAGCAGACTTGAACAGGACCCACAAATGACTCTCCAGACTATCACTAACGAAAATCAAAGGTTGCTGTATCTCAAGCGTGATACGCTTAGGTTAAAGGAACAACAATCAAGCCCCAGTCTTAGTTTATTGAAGCCCAATTCAAACAAACCGTTTTCAAGTTAGCCCTGTCGGAAAAAGTCCAGACAGAATCCTACACACTTGACTACCTGTTGCTAAAGTGGCGAATGGCAATTTGGTCGAGTATTTCCATTGGTGAGAACGTTTGCAAGAAGTGTTGTAGAGGGGGCCTCAAGGAAACACACTGTCGAGCCGGACTGCCATTCAAACTTCCTAGACACCCGCGACCGAATTCGAATGTTCACAAAGGATTCCGTAACCATAGCGCGGTTCAAGCGGGCTACTCTGGTGAACATATGACTCGCAAAAATACATCAGAGTTCACCTGAATGAGTATCAAGCACGCCTTCAGTTGGATACAGCCTCGGATATCACCATTATCTCTCACGAAACCTGGCAATATATCGGGGCTACATCCATTAGCCCAACGGAACATGCTGCATTCAATGCTTCTGGTGGTCAAATTAAGCTCATTGGTGAGCTAGACTGTAAAATGGTTTTTGGCTCTGCCCGGGCAAACGGTACCGTGTACATCACGGAGCTACCGCATTCGTTTCTGCTTGCTCTTGACTGGATCCAGATGCTCCGTTTGTTCGACATTCCCCTGAGTCAAGTCTGCAACAACCAACTCGGACATACGAGGTTTCTTTGGGACGCGGATGAATCATAACTTACTTGAGCAGCTACGAAAGAAATTCCCGTTAGTGTTTTGGAGAGACTTGAGATGATGCACAAAAACCAAAACAAGCCTTACCCTCAAGGACGGTGCTAAGACTGTTTTCCGACTCAAACGACCGGTACCATACGCTGCCCATCCAACTGTTGACGCCGAACTCGATCGTCTGGAACAAGCCGGTGTCATTTCACCTGCAAACTACTCAGCTTGGACAGCACCTATTGTTGTAGTCGAGATAATTAATGGAAGTGTTCGTACCTGTGCTGACTACTCCACGGGTTTGAATGCTGCTTCAAAACTGTACCAGTACCCCTTGTCAGTCCCGAAGTGTTATTTGCTAAGCTCATTAGTGGTGCTTACTTTCCAAAGTTAGGCTTAACAAATGCCTATATTCAGATGAAAGTCGACAAGGATTCAAAGGAGTAGCTGACGATAAATCACACCGAGGCCTTTACCTGTTCAACCGTTTGCCATTTTGTGTCAGATCAGAAAATTATGGATACAAATGTTAGTCGGCCTATCGGTGTTTGCCGCTTATTTGTATAACCTTGTTATCAAAGGATCAATCAACCGAAAGCTTACGAAAAGACTGGAAGCTGTTTTCAATCGCGTTAATGTCTACGGGTTTCAAGTGAAATAAGAAAAGCACAGCATCGGTATAAACTATGTAAAGTATCCTGGTTTCATCATCAACAGGCATGGCGGTCGACCGGATTCTTTCAACATTAGCGCTATCAAACAGATTTGCTGACAATGTTGCGCAGCTCAGATCATTCTTGGGAGTGATCAGTCACTACAGGCTCATTTGTGCCCGAAATGCATGGAATAGGAGGACCGCCAGATGACCTTCTAGTGAAGGTTCGCAAATGGGTATGACCATACGAATGTCAAGCCGAATGTGAAGAGGTCAAGTCTATATTATGTTCTGATCTAATGCTAACGTATTTAGTCAGAAGCTCACAGTTACTACTGACGTTTCAGGCTACGGAATCGGAGTGGTCATATTTCTGATGATTCGGAAAAAGCTGTAGCACATGCAGCCAGATCACTCATTCCAGCGGCATGCAACTACGAGCAGGGAAAGAAAGAAGCTTTGACTATAGTGTTTGTAGTCAAGCGATTTCGCAGCATCCGTGACTAAGGTCCTTAGCTCATCAAAGGTAAAGTCCCTCCTGAGCAGCAGGACGCGGAAACTACTAACATCGATACTCACTTTGGAAAACATACCAATCCGATCCAAACACCGGAAATTGGATTGCCTACATAACCGAGCGAAACCATTTTTGAACTGGCCCGCGAAGATAAATTGAAGCACCCGCAGGATTTGCTGCATTCCTAAGCTACTTTCAGGTACGTTAACAAACTTCGCAAACAACAGTGAGGCATCCCACATATGAAAACCACATGTGGATAAGTACAAACGGCCCAAGAATCAGTTAACGTTCTTAGACATCATTTCGTTAGTAGTTTCCAGAACGCATCGGCATATTATAGCACTCTCATACACATCATTTTACCAGCAGGATTCGACATATCTCCTGCGTGGCCGCGGATATGCTGACGCGACCGGTCACTACGCGAGTATAGTTCATCTGGCTTGATAACATACGCTCCACGTTTTTTATGGTAACTGCCACGAGTTTAGCCGGAACAATACCTAGTTTTTCCAACGCTGTCTAGACGTGATGAAGGTCCAAACTATATGAAAACGCGGAATCGTCACACAATTTACAAGGGAGGCAATCGAACAGCATCAGTAAACTACTGCCCGAATACTCTTCTTACTGCGCTTGCTAAATTGTGGAAACTAACGTTGCAGAAACACACGTGGGATATTTAGAAAAGTGCAACATCATTCTGCAGGAACACCATGCATTCTGCCGGAAAGCGCTGATGGAACACGAACGTTTTGTTAGCCCGTGTCAGCTAAACAGAATCCATCGATGCTAGCGTAGGAGTCAATGCTGCATACCTTTATTTCTAGAAGGCATTTGGTCGCGAAGAGCACCGCATTTCACTTTACACGCTCCGGAGCTATGACATCGGGGACCCTACCCTGGGATGGATACATTCGTTCGTACTCCAACGACGCTCGAATGTGAGAGTTCGCAGCGCCATGCCCGACTCGATAGAGGTTCACTGTGGCGTTTTTCAAGACTCAATAGTAGGAGCACAACTATTCCTGGTGTTCATAAACGACCTGGCGGTTGGAAATTGGGTGTTGCCCACCCAAAAACACTACACAACCGCGACGCGTTTCGATGTAATTTCATCTCATCGGGTGCAGACAGCAGGCATCGATCGCGCAACCATTGGAATAGTAGCCGAAACCACTACCCCTTTGGCTACCGGGTCATGGTGGGCAACGCTTTGTCACAACGGTAAATGACTAATTGGAGGGTCAAGTTTGGACTACACGTTGTGTCACTGTGTTGAAGTCGAACTCTATTATTTGCACACGATCTCAAGGCGGTGGGCAATCAAGCGAGAGGACCAGCGCATAGCATTGCAAGGTGAAATCGACAGGGCTTACGAAAGGTGGGCGCAAAGAGTGCTTGCGTTTAACTGTCAAGTGCAACATAGCGAGCATTCGCCACCAGAGCACCTACGAGTTTCGAATGGGAGGCGTGCGGCCGCGCAATTCTCATGACAGCGACCTTGAGGTGATCGTGCAGAAGGCGCTCTGAAGCTCAAAATAGACCGAGAAGGCAGTGAGAAAAGCCGGCCAAAACTTGGACAAACTGCAGAAAGCGTTTGATCCTTTTTTCGCAAATGTTTTGCACTTACGTGAGGACACATGTAGAATACGGCATTCAGGTGTGACGCCGTTGGCAAACCATGACCTTACTGCTTTTGAGAATCCAGGACAAAAAGGGACAAAGAATGTAAAGTGATTGCTGTACCTCCGTTACAATTTTAGACTCTTAAGTTTCAGTGAAAAATATCGTTTTCTGCGAGGTGAGCTTGTATTGGTGTATCAGATCCCCAAAGACACAAACCTTCCAAATCGACACACACCATATCAGTGAGAGGCCACCGTTGGAAGTTTGCGACACAGTATAGCCGGTTCCAGTGCTGCCGAAACCTTTTCTTCTATGGTGTATCCAAACCATGCAACTTACCACTGCATTCTGTCATCTCCGCTCCTAGCTTAAGTGCTTTCAAAACTTGACACTGCTGCAGAACTCAGTCCTTCTGGGACAAGCGTTTATTCGGCAATGAAACCTCGGTGAAAATTACAGCGCGTTTGGTCAGCCAAGCTCCCCTATATACGTTGCGAGTTCACGTCCAAAACTAATTACTCTTCTGACGCAATGAGGTTCTTCTTTTGACTCAACCAAACGACGATAAACTCACATGAAAGTCAGCCAATCCATGTCCAGCAAACAAAATAGTTACACCAGTCTTCCATTAGCTATCTGGCTTGCTCGGTTGGCCCACCCATTCACTCGGGTCGGACACAGACATCACAGATGCCAACTACATTACTTGAGTTAACCCAAGTTAGCGGAACACGCGACAAAGTTACCAAACAATGTGTACACGCGCAATTTGCGGTAAGCCCATCGCTACACGCTTTATTTATGCATCTGCCGCTGATCTCATTTTTTACTTATGGAAAACTGTTAAGCATTTGCCTGTTTATCCATGAGAAATGCATTTTTCCATTGTGTACTCGGAAAAATATGATATTGTTTTCTCAAGAAGGACGTGGTGAAATGTTTAACTTTGGTCTGTTCGTATTCACTACCGCCGGTCCGCACTTTCATAAGAGGCGTTTCGGGGATTTACCCTTTCTTAGTTCATGAAAACGAAATCCTGACTTCACATTACTTGACAGCATAAAATCAATGGTTTACTTAATCTCACGCAGATAATCAACAGTAAGTAAAACCAATCGACGCTATAAGATCCGTAGAAAAGATGCCCTTGCCCGTACTTAATTTCTGATCCTCAAACACCGCCGCAAACAGTAGCAACCACATTATCACTAATCCGAAGACAATGGCGACGCACAAAACTAACTACGCTAGGGGAAAAAACGGCTGAACATATTTGTTAGTATACTAAAAGACGCTTGGTAATAACCGTGGATTATAATATTAGGCAGAACTGCCCAAAAAGGAGATTAGAATTCGATGACGTCTTCATGTGGTACCGACCCAAAATGTAATTTTGGGGACAGTAATACCGTAAGTTTTCATACACCGAAGCCAGCTCGAACTAATCCAGGACTGAAATTGTGTATCTCAGTCCAGACGCGCAACTTTTACTCTAAACACAGCATTGATGGTGACATATTTTTTGACCACAGAGATGAAAATTAACTCACAAGATCCTAACATATTAAACAAAGTACTATTCAGTAATTCGTCACACAAATACTCAGTCAGACGCATAATTTTTCCGGGAAAGCACTATATGGCCAGTTCGTGATTTCCTGAGTCGTCACTAGGGCGCTTTCCATCTGACCCCTGGGAGGCTCGAACCTCTAACTCGAGTGTTATGAGTCACTGCTTGATGAGCGGGCTACCCTGTCCTTTGCAATGTAGTAACGTGCAAACCACTGGATAGTAAGCGGCACTATACCACATTCCGTAACAGTAACGATGGTCGTTACCGTTGCATTTTGCTCAGTTGTCTCAATCAAAAAATGGCAACAGTCGAGTTGCGGGTTCGATCCCCACAGGAGTCGGATTGAATAAACATTGCTGACGGTCCCCGAAATGATAAAACGGTTGTACACCACTTTTGCAGGCGCATGTTGGTTTTCTACCTGAGTCTAGGTGCGACGAACATCTACTTATACGAGTCAACTCCCTCTACGATCCTTATATACCATTATTTATGCCGGCGAGTTGATATTGGTTGGTATGTTTCACTTGTTTTTCCAATGCGCCATACAGGCCGGTTTTGTTTCTTGCTCAATCACACCACACCACTACAAAAAGAGTGAAGACAGTGATTTAGTTTTACTTCTGTTCGACGTACGGATGAGTTAAGCCTCTTCCGATTGGAAGAAGATGTGTGCTGTTCGGGTCATGTACAAAATATACCGCAATTGGAGTGAACGCGTTCCGAGACACAGCACATATTTGATTAAGTTCAGCTGGAGATGTGAAGACATTTCTCTTCCATTGGTTTGTACTATATATCTTGCCCCTTTAATTTCCTGTGATTTAGTTATAGCCCTGTTGAGTTAGATGTATTATTCCAGTTCCGGCTTACCTTGTAGCTCTCACTGGAGGAGTGGGGGCAATTAGTGCGGGGGCGATAGAACGACTGTAAGTCATTGAAAATGAATGCAGCGTTTGAGCATGAATGGCTACACTACCTATTTCTCGGCAGGCATCGAACTCACCACGCGACAGTGGAAATACCGCGTCTGGTAATTGGTTTTGGGATATGTGGTCAAATTAGTCCCACTAAACCGCTTACCGCAAGATTACGTGCACCTTTTTATACAATGTGCTACTTTGACCATTCGAAAGACCCCACCTCGATGCAAGCTGAATTCCTCCAAGCCGCAAGGGATACTACAACCGGGTCGCTACAGTTGCTACGCTCGGAACGCACTTTTTCAGGGATAATCATGCTCGCAGTCGTTGTACCGCAGTCCAGTTGAAATCTCGGTCTTCAATATTATTTTTGGTGAGTGATGGTACTTAAAAGAATAGCCATGGCAAGGTACGTCATTCCGTTGAAAGATTTCGTTCGTGTGGCACACTATCTTCTCATATTTCTCATCGTGGCCACGGGTTGTCCAATTGTGATAAGTTATGCTTGAAAACTGCTGTCAAGCTCTTGCAGCCTTTCCAGTCCGTAACCCAGTGCAGCAGTTATGTGGATGAATGCCGGGAAAGTAGGCTGAAATTGCACGTTAATCGCGCGTCTCGTCTAAGAGGCGTATCGGTGTTGTGAAACAGGAACTGTATGTTAGCATAGATCTGCCAAAACTTATCCGTGGCAGACCTAAATAGAATAAATCCAAAACCTACCTGGTTTCTGTCCTGAAGGCGTGCTGTATCGCAATAACGGCAGGTGGTTTTCTGGAGCTCAGATCTACTGGACCAGTCAGGGGCCCCACATTGCACATGAATGACCTGAATGTAACGAGGAGGGAAAATGTGTTGTTTTTCAAACGAAATTTCATCTAGTCGAGCGTCAATCGCTGCATTGCAAATTCTATGTATATTCATTGCTTGTTGTTATGATTAAATATGAACGCTTATGAATGGGATCAGTGGATGCATCAGTTTCGCACAGGGGATGCACAAGCACTCGATATAATGCTGCTACTCCATTCAGAATACCGTGAGCTCGCGTTTCAAGTTACCTAGTACAATTCAAAGCAGTTGGTCCATCACTGACAATTAAAATCGAAGCAAAATGCACAGGCTGTGTTTACTAAAAGATACGTGGGTCATTGCTGGCGACGTATACAGTGAAGCCTTCATCCAACAGCATAACATCAAGCTTGTTCAGCGTGCCGACTTTCTCGGTTCTTTTTCCGATCTATTAAGACTTTGCTCGGACATGCTGGGTCATCGCGAGCCGTGTGTCTGACTCCTGTTTCCGGTTAGGGTCATGTAAAGCAACCTGTACTTGACTGACGACGTTACAAAGCATGTCGCGCAACTGGCACTAGTGAGGTGGCTATTGTCTTTCTAGTCGAGTTAGTTGCCCGAAGCTCATGACAGTAATTTTTGTGAGCGTAGTTAGGTTTTAAGTTGGAAAGTGAAATTTTCAAGGAAGCAGCCCCCTCACTGTCATCTTTGCTGAACACAACAATCAACTGCACATAATCGTATGATGCTCATAACATGCAGATGCTCCGTTGTGAAATTCCTTCTTATAACCTTTGCCACTATCAATTTTATGACAGAGGAGTACTTTTGCAGAAAACTGCTACGCCACTCTTATTAATGATGGAGCCATGGGGAAAAGCGCTTCACAGACGTCCGTTTATATGCCATTGCTGACTGTTACAATAATCATTATTCAGCTTTCCACAGCCCGTGTCGCGTGAATTCTATGCTCAAGATATTTGGGCTTCTAAACAGAAATTAGTGATTTGCTGGAACCAGCTCGATATCACTTCCGAATTTGTTGATGGAAGTCACTGGCGTTCAGAAGCATTTCAATGGTTCAATGGTGTATGATGGGATAAAAAGCATAACTTTACAAGATCCACAGGATGGATATGCAAAAGAAAATTAAAATCAAAATGTTCCAACGTGGAACGTAAAGTATCAGTGGTTAAATCATTGCACTTTAACAAAGTGTTGTGTATCGTTTATCACTAAGATGAAAATCTAAGAGTCTTTTGAATGTCGTCATGTCTGGTGTGTTCACCACATAGTTTGGTAATGCATTCCAGTGAGAACAGATTCTAAGTGAGAAAAAATACTTTCTACAATTCAAACGAGAGTGTTGCGCCATTGTAATACACCAAAAATGTTGGTGCTACACTACACATCGTCCAAGTTTTCCTCGACAATACATAAACTGTTATGTTGAACATGTTCAGGTTCTCATGTTGTTTAAGATAGCGCTGGTGATTCCTGGTTTTCCGGGTTTGTACTCCACTCAAACTGACATTGTTAACTGTGTCACGTGAGTGTCTTACAAACGCTTATCGAATTGCTTGTATACAAATCCGGAATTATATCGATTCGTATTTTCTTGTACTTATTTGATGTGTCACATTTTCAGGGTTACATTGGTGGTTTGTGATGTGCCACATCAGATCCTGCTCTTTAAAGGCGGCATGTGATGGCTTACTTCGAGTCTGTTGTGCCCAGTATCTTAGTAGTGGTGCGTCGGGTGACCCATCCAAACTATCCACTTCAAGTCAATAGCTCTAGGCTCGTGCAAACGTCTGGCGGTTTCAAAAAATTTCCTTTGTATAGTATATCTATTAAAACATAGCATGTTCCAACTGACCTTATGGCATCCTTCAAGACAATCTAGTGTGTCCCAGTTCATCAAAATTTGGGTAGCTTTAGTAATGTACAAGGAAATTACGGCCCAATGAGGGCTTATTAATGGCCCCGGTGGGAATCACACCAGAGTCCGAGTTCGACCATTACTTTCGCAATAACGCGGAAGATCGTTCGCAGGTACAGATTGGATTGTCTAGGGCTGTTGTGACCTCATGGTTCCAAAGGCGATTTGGCTACAATCTAACTGCACAGCTCGTCAAAACAAACAGCAACTCAAGACCAGGATGCGTTCCAGCCTGTTCAACTGCACAGGCAGGTACCGTCCCTGCTTTCGGTGCGAAAATTACTGTGCGAGAACTCATTGATCTTATTAAAAAACCTTTGAATTCGACACTAGGCAGGGGATAATGTTGCCTAGTTAGCATGCAAAATGCTGCGCCGTTTCTGTCTGGTTTTTATACTTGTAATCATAATTTCCTATTAGGAACAATGAACAATGAATTTATACGGGTTAAGAAGCGTTGCTTTACAAGTCCCGTCAGATAGTTGGTGAGGATATCAACATAACAATAATGAGGATAAGGATAGTAAAATAGTTAATACTTTAAATACGAAAATAAGGACTTATCGTTTACTTCGCTGCAGTCCTGCGATCCTCTTAGATTCACAGCACCAACAGTTAACAACAAATAATTCCATGGTAAACTCCAGGTGTAGGATGGAGACGTAATGTTAAGTAACAAAGCGTAAGTGGATGAGTGCATCGTCCAATCGTCTTTTAAATACTGTTAGTGTCGGTGCAGAGACGACCGATTCTGGGAGAGCATTCCACGGGTGACAGACACGGATGGAAAAAAAAATTTCTGCGGCACTCCAGACCACTGTATTGTTCTGCGAGTTTTAATGAGTGGCCCCTCAAGTTTGTATTGCTGCTGAGTTGCAGTAAAGGGCGGCACACATGATGTGGATCTCGCAGAATCAAGTATGCCATAATCAGGTCGCCTCGTAGTCTGCGATAGCTTCCACTGAGCAATCCTAGTCGTCGCAGCCTCTCCTGGTAGGAACGATTGCGCATACCAATTACGTTCTTAGATGCACGACGTTGTGGCTGCTCCAGTGCATTTGGGTCGTTTTTCAGCCATGGATGCCAGGCTTGAATTGCGTATTCGACATCGGGGCGAACATACGCACTGAGCATTTGTCGAAATATCGAGCTGTTTATTTGTCCAAACGCCTGCCTCAACAGCCCCACGTGTTGGTTCCCGGTTTTCGAGGCCTTTTCGGATTGCCTAAAGCAACCCAAGTCATCTTGAACCAGGACACCCAAGTCACGTTCGTGAGTTGATTGTTGCAGTACATCCGTTCCGAGTCGGTATGAGTAGCTGCTTTGATGTCGGATGGAAACCACCTTGCATTTACTGACGTTGAAATGCAATAGGTTTTGGGTCGACCATGGATACACCGTATCTAAGTCACTTTGAAGCACATGTTGGTCGGAGTTCGCCTGGATCCTGCGCCAGATCTTGATATCGTCGGTAAACATTACGAAGTTTGAAGCGATTCCCTGTGCAAGGTCATTAATAAACACCAAAAACAAACGTGGACCTAGAACCGAGCCTAGCGGCACACCACACTCGACTTGTATGGGGTCCGATAAAGAGCTCCGAACTCTGACCACTAATTGCCGTTGAAATAGAAAGTTGGCGATCCAGCTTAAAAGAGGGTCGCCGATCCCGTATGGGACATATATTTTTGCGACAATCATGAGTAACCTGCTTTGGTTTTGCAACCGTTTGCTTCTATAAAATTTTCTCACTAGCTGCAATTCCGCAACACGCACTTAAGTTATTCCGCATGACATTAAACCCAAGCGAAAGAAAAAATCAAAACAACCATGTCCAAAATAACGTGTTAACTACAGTCAAACTGGAACTGTACAAAACTGGCAGACCTTGGTCAAATTTATAGGTCGCCTCATGGCTTTCGACTTCTAGAATCAGGTGATCAACTGCCAGAATTAGCAGTGCCAGGTTGATCCAACCAATCTTCAGGAGAATAGTAGTCATGTGCATGTATTGGGACATTTCAGTAACTTCGAAATCGATGCGATAGTCAGTGAACCAATGACGTGATGGTTTTTCCTGGAAACACTTTCCTTCTCCTGGATGTTTCCCCTCCTGAGATGGGGTCTGCGGTATATAAAGAAAGCCTGGGATTGACTTGTGGTATCCTGGACTGTGTGCGAACTGTCGGTCCATCGCCCCGGCTGAAATGCGCGAGAAGCGGGTCTCGCGGTCTGTCGTGCCGTTTCCTGGCTTGACTGAGCGGTCGTTCGTAGGCCACTTTGGCAGGTTGTTGCTATCCACCAACAAGTCAAACGGAAGCTCAGCAGGCTTTACTTCCTCTGGTTGGCACGGCGTTGACCGTAGCTAGGTTTTTGTGGAACCCGGGTCTACGTCCTCAAACCCACTTTACACATGAGATTCCCGCGCTTGCCTTTGATCGTGCCAGGTGTCCAATTTGCCTGACCTGCCCAATGGTCATGCACTAGCACTATTTGCTACGCAATAAAGGCTCGTTTCTTAGCTCCATACCGCCGGTTAAAATCCCATTCCATTCTGTGATTTCTTTCACCAACAGTGGGCACTGCGCTTGGTCTAATGGCATCAAACGACATCCGCAACTTTTGTGTATCATGGCCTGTGCTGGTGAAACTCCATCCGGTGCCTGTGCGTTGATCGGTGTAGGAAAAGGAATCGGTCAATCACCACTTCCATACGTCCCTCTCCTTTTGCTTTGAGGAGAACACGCTGGAAAGTATCCACAAATCTCTCTGCCTAGCCATTCGATTGTGGGTAAAACGGCGGTGAGTGGCTGTGCTGGACGGCGCATTGTCCGCAGAACTCCGTGAAAACTGCTGAGGTGAACCGTGTGCTGTTGTCAGTTACTAGTGTCTCTGAACAGCCGAATTTGGTGAAGATTTGTCGTAGTTTTGTTACGGTGGCTTTGGTCGACGTATTATTCATCAGGAACACTTCAGGTCAATTGCTGTAAAAGTAGACAGCAATGCGAAAACTCCGGCCGTTGATCCGTCCTGCAAAATCGACGTGGACACGGCACCATGGCCTCGTTGGTTTTGGCTATGAATGGAGTTCCGCCTTTACTGGTGCCCTTAAAGCGGCTACGCATTTGTGGCAACTTTTAGTCATTTCTTCCAATTGCCTGTCCATAAAGGGCTAGTACACAAAGCTTCGGGCAAGCTCCTTCATCCAGTTGACCCCAGAATGTTCTGCATGGAACTGCCTGAGTACGAGCTTTTGTAGGACCTTGGGCCTGACAACTCGTCCCGGGAATAGTATGCAGCCGTCCACGGAGGAGAATGCATGCCTCGTTTGGTAGTACTGATGCAATTCGGTTGTGGTGAGCATGTGCATGGCAAACTTGTTCTGTTGATTATTGCGATCATTTTGAGTATCGGGTCACGAAGCGTTTCTGATCGTACAGTTTCTGCAGTCCCAGTTAGGGCAAGTGATGCATCAAGCACAAGAAAGTTGAAGTCCGATTCAAGCTTCATTGAGGCTATAAGCTTGGCTTCTTCATTTTGCTGATGATATTCTATGAGTCGTGACATTGCCTCCGCCTGGCCCATGGAAGCGGTTGTTTGGTAGCTGATCTTAAAATCATAACTCAGCAGAGTGATTAGACAGCGTTGGAACCGGTTAGCCGTCTGGACGAGAATACTCTTCTTTGAGCCGAAGATACCCGTATAGCATTCTATGAAATTTCTTTACTCCAAAGCTTAATGTTAATGCTTCGTTTTCGATCTGACTGCAGTTTCGCTCGGCTTTTGTCAAAATCCTGGCCACGTGAACGATCCCCTTCTGGAATTAATCTAAATACAAATGCGAAATAACCGCTCCGATCCCGTGATTTGATGCGTCTGTTGCGAGAATGAATTTGTGGGTCTGATCGGAATAAGTAAGCAACAAGTCTGGATCCAGTAATGACTTGATTCTTTCATAGGTACGCCGGCATCCTAGCGTACAGTTTCATGCTTGGTCATTGGTCAGAAGCTTGTTTGGCGGGGCACCCAGGCGATGCAGCTCAGGAAAACATGCACTGTAGTGACTTATGAAGCCACAGAGTGAACGCAGCGATTGAAGATCTGTTGGTGAAAATATCTGCTTTATGGCTTCGATGTTTGGCGGATCTGGTCGACGGCCAATTTTTAAGGATAAAACCAACCTACTTGCTGGTCAGAGTGAAATAAACATTTGTCATCACGAATCCCGGAAACCATACGACTGCATACTGTCAAGCACATCCTCCAGGCGGTAAAATAATTCCTCCGCTCTTCGGCCCATTAGGCTAACGTCATCGAGCCATGCGGCGGCTTCAGGAACTCCTGCCAGCATGATATCCATCAACTGTTGAAATATGGCCGGTGCCGTTTTTACGCTGAAAGACAAATGGTTGTAGTGGCACATCCCATAATGGGTGTTGCTCATCAATAACTCTTTCGACTCCTCGGCAACATCAACCTGAAGGTGTGCATAAGACAACTCAAGCTTGGCAAAGCACCGAGCACCATTAAATTTTGCGTAGATGTCTTCCGGTAATAGCAATGGGTATTGGTGGTCGTCAAGGGCAGCGTTAAGACCAGTTGAGAAATTAGCGCAGATGCATACTATACTGTTCGCTTTCTGTACTGTAACAATGGGTGCGGCGCGGCACCGGATACGTTGTGAGTATTCTGTGGGACTTCATCATTGTTGGTCTCTCTATGCGATATGAAGTTTTCCTGGAAATGCTTGTGATGTCTGAGGCCGTGTCAAATTACAGCTTCGTCTGGATACCGTTGATTAGCAGGATGATGAATTGTTATCTTGGCTTCGGCTCACTTTGAAATGCGACAGTTACCGAAAGCGATTCTGCACCATGTCTTCGAAAGCGCTTCGTACGGTAGAACTTTTTTGATGGCCTTGGCCGGACCTGGCTTCAGAATTCCTTCGTTATGGTCAGCTTACGGCACATTTCGCAGATGTGACGTTTGTATGTGCAGAAGTGCGCTAGCTGCCATTCGCCGCACGATCAGCAGACTATAAATGGTTTGTTTGGAGCCCTCTTAAACGATTTGCTACGGCTAACATTCCTGGCATTTTTCACTGCGTGTACGGTATCGGATTGTGCAGGGTGACATCGTTCGATTAAGGCCGTGTCGTGCTCCAAAGTAAGCAAGCGCTTGCATTAGTAAACAAGAACGTTTAGTGTCAACTCTGGGTTTTGCTGAAGCCAGGCAAGAAGCCTCGTGCGAATCACAGCATACCAGGGGGACTGGAGAGCACTGACGAAAAAGAAACACTTAAAATGTTCGTCGGTCAAAGACCATAGTCTGAACGCTCACACTCGTGGTTAACCATATCTGCTAGCGCTGCATAATCGTCCATTTCCCATTTGGCAATCTTTAGGCGTTGATAACGAATGATGAACAGAGAATCTGAGACACAAAATGTTTTACTGGGTTGTGACAACGGCTCGTCGAAGTCAGACCCTTTTGTTGTTTGGGCAGAATATGGTTAGTGAATCTTGAATGTTCGCTCGCGCCGAGCTTGCGGAGTAAAAAACGCACTTTTCAGGGATCGTCCTAATGACTAAAGCCTTTACGGAACATGTCTTCCCAGCGTTTAAACTATGCTGTAAAAGTGCAACCGGAATCTGCGGCATAATTAAATCCATGGAACGCATTAGTGAGAAGCTCAAGAGGATTCGCCTACGTGTCCCGTGCCGCTGCTCCTTCAGGTTGCCAGCCCAAGCACCTCATCAAATTTTCAATCATTAACACTTCAATTTCCACTTAGAATGGCTGTTTCAAAGGCAGCATCTGAAATGACGCAACGGAAAGATTCACGACCTTTTCAGTTGTTTTCACTTGCTTCATATCGTTTTGCAGAAGCAAGAAGACGCGATCAAGCGTCGAAGTGCCGGGGCTCGCTTTCGCGTACCGTTACAAGAAGCTGGACGCTCGTTAGACGGAAGTCTGTGTCATAATTGGTTCTTGACCTGACCTGACCTGACTCTGGTTTAAACACGCCATTTCGTTGTGCTGATTTGCCAGAACCTGTCGTTACGAATGGATGTCCACTTTAGTGTTTGGGTCCCATAATGAGATTTTCAAGGACATATCTGGTTCCTTCTACATTCCAAGGCTGCGCAGTCGGATGTTAAATTTAACATTTCCCCCTGCTTGGCTGGCTTCAGGGTATTTTAACAGCTTTCTTTCAAAAGCTTTACAAAACTATACAAGCACGTGTGAGTTAATGCATACAAGTCTTTCGCGGAGACTCATTGGTGTCCTTCTTGCGGTCGTGGGGCCTGAACAGTCGGTGGTGACACAACATACCTGTGCTATGTACCTGAATGGACATTCAAGCTATCTACTCGAGTTACATAAGACTGTCAAGGGCAGTGACGAGTCTACAATCTCAGACTATAGAATCACATTACTTTACTACTTAGATAAATCAGTGTGCGTCACATATAAGGAAAACAATACCTGGTGTTGTGAAATCCACTAACTTGGACTTTTACAGTACCCATTCCGCTTTCTGCAGTCCGGGTCACTTTTGTTCAATCGGGTTGGTAGCTGGCTAAGAGCGTCCATCTATCGGCACTGCTGTACCTACTGCAGTACTTTTTCCCTTAAACTCTCCCTTCACCAAACGTGATCTATCAAATAGCCTAGTCTCTGGCGGAGAGCGGAATTTTGCTACTCACCCTTACTTTCCACACTGTACGCATTCTCGAGCATCATCAGGCCAATAATTTAAAATGCCATAACTCTACAGAATGAACAACTAAAATGGACGACCACGTGTCACGCAGGTCAAGCTATTTCCGCTCAACACTATCACTTCACATATCAATTTTATTTATCCATTTAATTTATTTAAGTTTGGGTTTTTGAGGCAGCTTTTAAGTAACGGTTCATTATACAGAGTAAACTCACGTATCAGGACGTATCCAAGGAATTCCTAATTGCTGCTCGTTGATGACCCGATGTGCTTCTAACAGACGATTAGCTAATTTCTTCAATGCCTCCTCATTCATGACCCAAATATCATGAAAGTTCCGGTGTTCCGCTTCAATTAATAACCTGTCAATACATGAAATATAAACTCCAAAGTACATTATTCCGTCTCCTATTGGAACTCTACGCAAACATGTGCAGATTATCAAACCGACTTTGGCAAATTGTACATGGAAACAGGGTTCGCTGGACACGATCTAGAATGTGTGGAGCTACTTCCTGGTGAATGAATTCTTGGCTTGGAGTAGGCGAACGACATTGCTCTCACATGTGACAGTGCCCAAACGTGCCAGGCTGCATTGAACCGATTGGCACTGGTTGTCAATCGTATTGCGCTGTGCTTCGCTCCATGGAAATGCAAGTACTTCTTCAAGATTGGCAGCGACCCACCCCTGCACCTGACCCTTTGTGGTGATCAGCTAGAAGTCGTTCAGGAATTTAAGTACCTGGGCAGCTATATTAGCGCCCATAGGATCGAAACTGAGATTACGAACCGTATAGCAAAAGCTCGAGGTGCTTTTGCCAATCACCTGTGGTGCAGACCTGACATCACTCTTTCCCCGAAGGGCATTCATAACGCAGCCGTCCGATCAACCCTCCTATATGGTTGTGATACCTGGCCCATCAGGTCGACAGACATAAAGAGGCTGGCCACGTTCGATCAGCGCTGCCTCCGTAGCTTAGCTCATGTCTGGTGGGAGCACCGCCTGAGCAATGAGCGTGTTCGGCGTCGCGTATTTGGTGTAGGAAGAGCGAGAAAACCGCTCAGCACCATTATATCACGCACCAGGCTCCGATGGCTGGGCCACGTGTTGCGCATCCCAGCACACCGACTTCCGTTACGTGCATTGTTAGCGCACTGGACGTTCGGTTGGAAGAGGAAAATCGGAGGCCAAGCGATGATTAGGTCGAGAGAAATGAAAACCCTCACTTCGAAGTTGGCGTCGGTCACAGTTAGTGACCCGGTATCAGATACCAGACAATAGTACCAAAAGGAGCTGAATAGGAATTGCTATCCCCAGTTAATCGTGTCATGGTTATA
Organism: Dicrocoelium dendriticum; assembly: GCA_944474145.2. NCBI lineage: Eukaryota > Metazoa > Platyhelminthes > Trematoda > Plagiorchiida > Dicrocoeliidae > Dicrocoelium > Dicrocoelium dendriticum. The sequence continues at coordinate 39,480,716 of OX104066.1, forward strand.
CCCGGAGAGCCAAGTAAGCTTTAAAAATATAATGTCGCTTAGTACGCAAAGTATAGTAGTTGGCATGACGTGTGTTGCTTGGCACTTCTATCGACATATGATGCAAGATCCTTTGTTACGCAAAGGTCAGTACAGAGTTGGGTAAGCGCACAGTTGCTCCGCTTCGCGGAATACATATTACGGATGTCAAGCTGATTTCCAAAAATCCATTCATGGATGAGCTGTCAGCGACTTGACATAAACCTTCTCTTCCGAAATGTGGGTGACAGTGATCTCCTGCAACTTAGAGTCCTCTTCCGGGGTCGATAGGAACAGCGAAACAGGTTTTCAACATCAATAGAAAAGGTGATGCCTGAAACGTTTCATATGATGGCCAACCAAAGTGCTACAGTATCAAAAGGAGGGGTTAAGAAATCCAAGTGAGTCCGTAGTGTGGCCATGATATTTGCACGAACACATGCAAATGCGCCCGGCCAGAATTTGTGAGATAGGCAGGCGAATGCACCCTTAAGTAGCGTTACCATATCTCCTGGTGAGAAGTTGCAAAAAACAGTCACTTTTGTGTTCGTTTACTACGATGCCGATATAAACTACTTTGAAGCAGCATTCTTTAACTGACGCCATCAGAGAGACAGAAAAATTCCGGAAATATTGCAGCGCATAGTTACACGTGGACCACTGCAACTTGTGCCCCGTTAAGTTAGTACTGTGATTATGTTTCAGGAGACGGCAGCATATGAATTTAGGCTCTGAAAGTCTGCTAGGAGGTTATGGAATCGACTCATAAACACTCTCACCGTTGGCTCTTAAAACCTTTAGTCCATGTTGATGTGACGGCCCGGACATGCCCAAATCCTTGTTTACTGACGGCTACGGTGTTCGTGTGTAACGGATCAAAGATTTAGAACGGATAAAAAGGTGAATGCTTGGCAAACCCTGTAGGATGGTTAGCGTTAAAATCGTAAGACGAAAACACAATGTCGATAAAATGAGACGCTCACCAAGCCGGTTACATTAGCTCTAATGTAACAATTCCTGCCTGAAGTCTAAGAGGAATTGGCTATTGATCACCTATGGTTCTGCGCTAGTGCTGTAATAGGATGAGCACCGGCTATATCGCGTAAAGTAGACGTGTTACCGTGTCGTCAATTTACCTTCGTATTGGGATAGCGTGAGGGCGTTAAGTACGTACACTGGTAGCGAATGCAGAGCTGTGATTCTCAAAAAGGAAAAACATTTGTTGACATTTCAGTCGGCTATACTGCTTGGCCAGCAGAAACCTATGTGTTTTGGCTGAGTTTCAAAAGATGGTGACAGTATGGTTGGGGTATTTTTGCATCTGATAACCGTTTTGAGATCGCCTCACAGAGGCCTATAACGGCAGCTTCAAACTCTTAAAATTCGCAGCTTAAGTCGGCAAGAAGATGGGACAAACCATTAACTTTCTTTGTCGCTCTACGTAGTATAGTCCTTAGCACGAGGAGAGGGTGCTTCTGCTAGGACTGCCACACCTTTATAGCATATATAATGTGCCGCCTCGTGTACACACCAAGCATTTGCGGAAAGATTAAGAAACGCCATACGCAGAAGGCAGACGTGCTGATTCGTGTTCTTCGATGTCCTTCCATTTTAACTCAAACAGCCATAGTTGTGTGGCACGTGCACGCTCAGATCGCTCTGATGAGAGACGCGCCGTAGAGTTTGTGTATCCAGAAGTTGATCGTGAGATCTTTGATGGGGTATGCGCAGGACTTTGTAGTTGGTCGCGTTGAATTGGAGCATGAGTTCGGTTAGTCGCGTGTAAGTCGTATCCAGATGAATTCATAGTGATGTGCGGTCTCCCATTGCAGTGACAGCACGCCACGCCCTTATTTTATCAGCGGGTAGTAGGATAGTTGAAAATAACCTCCTCGTGCGATCGTTTAGGAAGACTAGAAAAGGGAATGTCTCGAGTACCGATCCCCAGATACACTGTAACGTACTTATAATGGGACGAAGAGGAGGCTGCATACCATCACATTCAGAGGACGTTGAAATAGAAAGTTACCATTCAAGCGTAGAAGGGTGTGACTGATTCCATAATTCTGAAGTTTGTGAACTAGAACAAGATGATCTAGCGGGTCGAATGCCTTCGAGAAATCCAGCTAAGCGGTATCTATTCATACATAAACCTCCACAGCACGAGCCATCAACAGGTTATTAGTACAGAACGACTTTGGCGAAATCCGTGCTACTGTAGAGTGAAAGTTATGTTGCTGTCCAGGTACTTCATGAGAGCCTCAGCGCAATGAACTCCATGATTTGGCGATCATCGGAATTAGTGTTTTCGGGCTTTAATTTGCTGGTTCTGCACGTCTGCCACTCTCGTAGATTTGGATGAAAATCTCGTGCTTCCACGTCGTGGGAACCTGCACTATATTAAGCGTTCCTTGAAAAAAACGACTAACGGTTCAATTAAACTCAAGACAACAGCTTTAACTGCATTATGCGAATGTGGTCTGCGACACGTCAGTTGAATTCCCGCAAGGGTAACAGTTACTTCAGTGCACTCGTGGTAGTAAATAATTCGTCGTAAGCCCTGGCGGCTGTATGATCGGTTTAAAAAGGATGCTAGGTGGAGGTACACTGGAAAGCAAGGCTAAGTTATAAATTAAGCATTGGCCGTCTGTTGTACGGTTCGTGCTAGCCCACATGCTGTGTGCAGAATAGCAAATTCGCGCCCAACTAAGAAGCGTGTACAAAAGTCTGTAAAGTAGCTTGGGTCTAGGGGAAAACCATATCACAAGTCCTGTTGGTAATTTATTCTCAAGGACCTGTTTGACGCAGTGGGCCATTTGCGTTGCATAAAAATCCCAGGTGACATCGCTCAGAGAGGCTATGTGGGCGTACCAAGTTGAACCCCTTTAGGCCCTGCATTACCGTATTCTGCTCTGTAGGAGCTTCAATTTTTGAGTGGTCAATTTGGTTTTCTTATGTGCTTTCCTACAGTCTGTTGGATTGGCTAACAAACACCCCCAGGCCACTTCAGAGACCAATCGGCTAGGAACGAACAGCCAGATGTTCTAGTGATGTTAGGCAGATCATTATAATTGGTTATGATATGAGATTCTTCGGTGTTTACTTTATACTACTCTGCGTAGCAAGTACTGTGAAATAGTGATTTACATGATCTCTGCGGCTCAAAGTAATGCCCTATTACTACTACGTCGAACACCAGTTCCTCGTCGGTGAACACTAGGTCTAAAATGGTCGGTTTCCTATGTTGAAGCGCGTTGGAAAAGTAACGTGCTTGCACAGCAGTGGAGCAACGGTCATATCTTGAATTGCTCAGTGACATTTGCCGGGGATTTTGAAGTGTGTATCCGACTGTAAGACCGTGCCTATGTCCGCTTCATAGCAAAACTTGCTCCATTTATGAAGTGGGCATTAGTAGGTAGTATATAGCGGCCACTAAATATGCATCGCCAAACTGACGTAAGCCTCGCCATAATGAGTCGACAGTTTGAACTCCTGGGTTCTTAATAGGATCAAGGTGCATGTCCGAAGATTGGTGAGGAATTATGCAGCGTCCGTTAGTGGGTCGATCGTTGCGCAGGGGTAACATGCTAGATGATAAGACCTCAGAATCGGTGAGCACATCGTTCAGCCATGCCTCGGTTATCACGATGAGGTCCAATACATTCATGTTTGACGTTTTCAAACGTTGGTCAACTTACTGAAGAGCACTTATGCGTTTGTAGACAAACAAGTGTGAGCTACGTAGGCGAGAAGCGTATCCGAATACAAAAAAGGTTACATGTGCTTTTGTGTCTATTCATGTGAGGTCGACAGACAATCTTTTTTTATGCCTCTATGACCTACCGCCCGGGGTAGGTTCGGGTTGGTGCACTGCGCACCCGATACATAACTCTACAGTCACAACGTATGGCAGATGAGCTGCTTCTACATCGAATGGTAGGCGGGTTGCACTGAGTTCCGCTTCGAAAGTGGAGAAAGCTGGGCGCACAACAAAATATCGCTGGTTTGGTGTGTGCTTAGTAACTGGTGGCCTGGCTTCGACCGCGTTCAGACTTGTTCCTAGTGGCAGCTTTGTAGGCAACTTGCGCCATGTTGCCATTTTCTGGAGTGCAGCATAACTTTCATCACTTTCAGACCACATCCTATACAAAAACGCAAGATTGATGTTGGGTCTGCAATCGCATCGCTGACGGAGAGTGCCCACGGATGTAGTGCTAATTCCTCAAGTAATGAGTTTGGGTTTGCGACACTTTAAAAGACTGAATAGCATGAACAAGTTCGATTTTGCTTTATTTTCCTTGCAGTGCTATGTTTGATTTTACTATTTTTACCGACGTTCACCCCAACAGATACCATAGTAAGTACGAACGGCGCATGACGTACCACAAAGATGATTAGCAGGAGCTGCTTCTACCTGGATTGCTTGGACGGTACCCACTACACTAAGTCTAACGAAATCGCTGAATGTTTTGCGGGGAGTTGGAAGGGTCAAACCATTTGAATACTCTTCGCAATAAGCCAGTGTGTTGGTTCGCTGTTCTTGATTGTTCATCAGTCTATCTGGGGTATAGCTACCTGTGTATCGCTATCGGAAGACGTACTCTGCTACTATGCCGGCAGTTGTGGATTCTTTGTTTGCACAGGTTCAGTGTTTTGAACATGGCAGTATTACACTTGAGCTTACTTTGGGTTGATCAGTTTTGTGATGCTGTGCCGTCGCTTGATATCATGCTAGTCTTTCGGATATTGAAATCAACAGTGAATAGCTGACAATTTGGGTGACGGACGCACGAATATGTGCGGTCTCTGTACTCAAGGTTAAGTTACAGCACATCAGGAATCCTTCGTGTCGGACAGCGTCCACTCCCACGCCAGCGTCAACAGAGTAGGTCTAATCTGCAAAGCCTTTCAGCAAGTTTGTAGCGTTTAAGAGATTGTGACGAACATCATGCTGCCTCCGGACAACCCTCTCGCATTTCTTTAAAGCAAAGAAAGATATCATTAGTAAACCGTTACGCCATGCCTACGCTTCGCTGCCATGCTACCACCACCAGCCGAGCGCAGGCTAAGGATGCTGCGACAGTCGGCCGGTTCTCTACACAGGCCGAACCAGTGACCACTGGTTTACTAGGCAGGTCAGTGATTCCTTCAGCAACGAGGCGTCTACACATCTCCGGGTGCTTTAAATGCTCCTGTGATAACAGTTCCCATGACTTCGCATAGGTTCGAAGGAAAACTAAGCAGGGGACTACTGAACATCGTAAAGAACCCCGCTTTCACCAGTTTGTGCAATTCTATCCTACAGATGCACCCAGGGTGTATACCTAGAATTGTATACTCTTGTGGCTGGTCGCAATGACAGGAAAATCCGAAACCGGATGCCGCCGAACAATAATCCACCAAGTAAAATGCCTAGTTTTGGTTGTCCAACGCAGACTGACGTTATGTTATGCGAACCAGATGTTACGAGCTGTATTCCCTTGAAAAGCACCACCCTAGGTGCAGTCCTCGGGCTTAGAAACCTAGCCCGGAGTTCTAGCGAAATTTTCGCAGACTGAGAGTAGTGTTTGTTGTAGGTATGCGAATCTGTGTAACATACTGTGAGCCGAATCGCAGGTTCATCAGTCCAGCCGTGTCAGGCTACGCAATGCGATTATCTCACTGAGCACAGGTAATCCTCTGACAGTAGAAAAATCAAGCACTATATTCCGTTTAGAAATTTGTATTGAGAATGTATCGTAGTACCCCCTAGATTAATACTTTGGAGTGCAATTAACATTAAAATGTTTGAGGATGGCCACAATTTCGGGCAGATACAAACCAGATGTTAATATAGAAGTGTGTCAGATATACGCCGTAACGGCGGTTCGCTGCCGCGCGACCAGCACCAGTCACGTGCGGGCTGAGTATACCGCGAGGACGCAAACCCCTATGCGGATTCGAACCGGGGACCTTATGGTTACAAACGAGGCGCGCAGAACACTCGGCCACCAGCCAACAGAAACAGATGATAAACGAGGCAAAGTTAGGAACAAATGGACATAAATTTGCATCCGACTACGTCATATCACCTATCGCGTTTGACACAGTGAACAACCATCAAGGTTTATGGATGAGGTTTCAACAAACAACGCACTGAGCAGCCAGCTCATTAATATTTATATATGTCAGAAATGTTCACAACGCTGGCATAAAAGCGGACTTCTTGCGTTTTGCTTCCGCACAGATAGTAGAAAATTAGTGTTATAAAAATGTACTAAAAGTGGAAGAAATCGTTGAAATTTAAAATGAGATAGTTCGAAATTACTTGGATTTCTTTTGCAGATCCCGGAAGTTTTCCATTCGTTTCTTGTAGTCCTCGGATAACTGCTCATTTTCAGTGCTGAATGCAGAGGAAAGCAAACATCGTATTGAACAGGTTAACAGGTACACTCAGGCAACAGTTGGAATGCTTATCAGGCAGTGGCCTTTCTTGGTTCCGGATATTCCTTCGTCACCGAAGCGCATTAATCCTTGTACAGTATACTAGAAGTCTGGTCAGTAGCGTTCGTGACTATGATGGGCCGCCATTCCTTTGGACAGCTTCATGAGCACCACTGTACAATCGACCGCTGTTCAGACTTTAATTTGGGGCTTGTAAAGAATGATCGAACCGGTAGGTGGGTGTTTACTACTAAGTAAAAGGTCTCTGAAGTATACCCTGACATCCGATAGTCTGGAGGATGAGATGAATTTCTAAATCCATGCTCGAACTTTGCCCGGTCAACCTATCACGCAATACTGCACAACAATTAACATTTTCATCACTACAAGTATTGAGAATACTTGTATAGCGTGGTGAAGATGAATGTGTTCTGTCCTTGTCCAAGCTAGGTATTTTGACTACAAACCTTTCGTCACCATGCGTGGTAGCATCGTCAGTACGAGTTCTATTGAAACCAAGATGTGCAACTTGCAAAACAATCAAACACCCTTAGGTTACCAGTAGTTTTCAGATCACCTATGTGAACGTTTACATACTGAGTGAACAGCTTCTTTTAAGGAATTTCTGGGAAAACAAATTATATCGGCCGTCTAAACGCCAGCATACGTGATAGTCCAACAAAGTGCATTGGAGCATAGTCAGAAGACATAACCGCAGCGGAGACACTGCTTTACAATCTGTCGTCAACAACTCTCAGCAGATGTTTTACCGAATCGACCAAGGAACCGCAAAACTGGTAACCGAAGCAAGACCATCGGCGGCGTGAAGGAAAAAAAAATGCTTCAGTCACTATGGTTATTACACTAACTTGTCGGAAGTGTTTAGAGAAGTGTGACAGAATACTATGAGTCCGCACAAATATTGGTCAATTTGATCAATCTGAATTGTGCGTCTATTTCGTTGCTGCCGTTTGAATGATTGTCGAGCTTATTTTAAAATAAAGACTGCCGACTTACTTATTGAACGCGGACAACGATTACTGGAACTTTACACTTTTAGTAACAATCCCGAGCCCTGTGTTTCCACTCTTTATCGGAACATGCTTTGCGGCACTTGTTCGGGTCATTGCTTTATATGTGGCAGCTATTGAGACACGAGTGGGTGTGAACATCTCATAGTTTAGGTGACATGCTATGCACGCAAGGGAGGCTAATTAGGGGAAGAATTATACATCATCATCTTAGTTTAAGATTGTAATTAGCTGTTTTCGATTACGTGTGTGACAAGAAACTAAATAATATGGGTCAATCCATATTTTTCTATATTCTGACCTGCGTTTAGATGCAAGCGCTTTGTTTAAACCAATCGACCAAGTTTCCTTTCATTGTCTCTTGAGTCCTGTTGTAATACTAGCTTGTCACTGTTTCAGACAGCAAAGTGTTCTCAATCTGTGTCTTTGATTTAGAAGTTAAACAATGACTGTAGTACACGAAACAAGGATAGTTCAAAAGTAGGCAAAGCACATCAGCTCAACAGAGTTTTAATAACACAGAACCCTCCATAGACTCTGACCTGTACTGTTTTTCTTGTCGATTCGCCTTCACATGAAGGTTGTTCAACGTGTCCAACATTCGCGTGATCTTTCGCTTTTGATTGGACTTGGTGAACATATTTTCTTCATCCCTTCGTTTGAGTACTTGGAAATTATATTCTAACTTTTCCAGGTTTAATTGATATGTTGCCTTTAATTGCAGCAATTGGGACTCAAGTGTCTATAAACACAAAACCAATATGGTTACAGTGTGCCAAAGGACCTTTGGTTAATAGCGTACTTAGTTACCGATGATAGATTGATTGGTAATTAGATCATGATACCGGAGAACATCGACTGGGAACATGTTCAATAAATGCACCAGCGCAAGCTTGATCATCTAGGTTTAGTTGTTACAAAAGCCTCACATGCTATTCTTTAACACAACCTCTTATGCGGTTTTGCTCCATTCAAACAATTTCTACCAACTAGCTTCTGATCTAAACCGAGAGCACAATTATTTACTGGTATGGGGCCAAGAATTATCGTAATCCCCC
>OX104066.1:39489744-39524917 GCA_944474145.2 Dicrocoelium dendriticum
CAAGACGAAATAAAGCAAATCGGGTAATTCATACAGACGAACGAATCTGCGATCAATTCAAGAGGTCAGGAAGTATATTTTAAGGAAGTGTCCCAAACGCGAACTTGTCATCGAACTTAACCACAATTAGATTTAGCAACTTGTACAAGTTTATAGAAGATAGCTCAGGTAGACATTGATATAAAAAGCATTAGGGCAAAATTCCAAACCCACCACCTGGAATAAAGAGACTTAGCATGCAAGCACGCGGTTGGTAAATCGAATGCAGCGTACCTACAAACGTTGCGCTGGTTCTGTCTACCTTGCCTGCAGGACCCATCGTCGTTTCGGTGATGCTCCCGAGTGACCTCACTCAAGACTCACTAGGCCTGCCTGACTCAGGCACTCGCGATCGCATGTGCTACAGCACCATGCACTCGATGTCGATGGAGTAGAACCCATCGGTGCATGTCGCTTCCGCACTTGCCGCTTCCTCTCTGCACGCGTGAGCTCTTTCCCCTTCAATTCGGCAACTGCCTTCGTGAGCAGATTGCGCCATGCACGCCGATCAACCGCCTTCGATTCCCATGACCAGCAATCAAGATTAGAACGTGAGAGGCTCACTTTGATCATGTCCTGGTAGCGTAACTTTAGTTTCCCCACAAGCCACTTCCCAACACTCAGCTGACTGTATAAGAGTTGTTTCGGTATCCGCGTCGAATCCATTCGGCTCACATGACCGAGCCACCTCAGGTGTCTCAGCAAAAGTATGCAGTCCACTGCATACATCCCACTTTGTCGCAACACTTCCGTGTCTGCAACTCTGTCGCACCAATCAATGCGCAGAAGCCGTCGCACACACTGTTGATGGAACCGCTCGAGATATCGCACATCGCGCCGGTACATCGTCCACGTTTCGCTGCAGTATAGAAGAACGTACAGCACCATGGATTTGTCTACCATCAGCTTGGTGCTAACGGTAAGCCGATGGTTGTTCCACACTCGGTACTCTAGCTTCTCGAATGATGCCACTGCCTTCGAGACGCGGATACGAAGCTCACTGTGTAGCTGCTGATCAGTCGGCATCACACTCTCAAGGTAGCTGAAGCGGGTGGCGATTTCTAAAACCTCATCAGCAATGCTGATTTGCGGCAATATTGAAGATTGCACCTCCGGTGAAGGCTGAAAGAGACAGACAGTTTTGCTTGTGTTGATGGTGAGCCCGAATTTGGCCGCTGTCGAAGCCAGAGCACTAGTCATATGCTGCAACTCATCCACTCTGGGTGAAAACAACGCATAGTGGTCAGGAAACAGCAACATACGGATAGTTGTCTCACAGACTAGAGTTCTCGCACGGAAACGACGGATGTTCATCCACCCACTATCAATACGGTGCTCCACACGAACACCGTAAGCACAAGCGGCATCAAAAGCACAAGACATCATTGCATGAAGATATATATTAAACAGAGTAGGAGCTAAGACACAGCCTTGCTTCACACCAGAGACAACTGCAAAGTCATCCGAGGTCTCTCCACTCAGCTGCACCCTCGCTCGCGTACCACTGTGCAGACATCCAATTAAACTTACACTCTTACGCGGGCAACCAAACTTACCCAACACCAGCCACAATGCCTCGCGGCTCCCCGTATCAAATGCCTTAGTGAAATTAACAAACAGCGAGTACAATGGCTGGTGTCGTTCTCTGCACATCTCCTGCAACTAACGAGTCCCAAGCACCATATCTATAGTGCGGCGACCCGAACGAAATGCACATTGCTCTTCCGCCACGTTAGGTTTCACAACTTGACTGACAAAGCGGTTGAGCAGGATTCGGGCAGTCACCTTGCCCACACAACTCAGCAAGTTGATGCCGCGATAATTCGCGCAACGTTGCTTGCTATATTTGCCCTTGTACAGTGGTAGCACTAGGGCATCCTTCAGCTCAGGAGGCATCTCATCCTCAATCCATACGCGTTGCATCAAGTGTTGCAGCGCAGTCAACAACGCCAGTCCGCCGTGTTTCAATACTTCAGTCGGGATCCCGTCGGCACCTCACAGTTGCCGTTTCGCAGCTGAGCAAGTGCTGTCTGCGTCTCATCCAGTGTCGGCATGTCTGCCAGGCTCGCCTTCACGTCATGCTGCTTGAGGCTGTTCAAAGTAGGCCACTCGATCTATGAACGAACAAGAGACAGTCAAATGTTTTTGGCAGATCTGCAATACGTCTGCAGTTTGCTTACAGGTAGCGCCTGAACAACCATCGATCAGCGTCCGCAAGGGCTCCAATTTCGGTCCATACACCGCCTTCAAGGAGTCAAAGAATTCCTTGTGTCGGCGTCTTTCGGCGTAGCATTCCATCTGCCTTACCGTCTCCGTCCACCATGCGATTTTATGTGACGCAGCTCTCGGGTCAGTCGCCATCGAAGTTTGCGAAATTGACTATTGTTCCTGTTTTGACGCCCAGTACGCCTTCACCCCACGACCGCAAGAAGAAGTCCAAGATGAGCCGGGATGTACAGCTTTTGTATTACAGCACGGCACCAGTTATATAGCTTTACAAACAAGGGCGTATACAAGCTACTAAACGCATGAGATCCAACAGGCATGGAGAAAATACAAAATGGAACAAGCAAATGGGAATCGCGAAAATTACGAGCCAATGAAGTGCGGCAAAGAAAATAGTGTCTGCGGAGTTAATCCCTGGGGGTAACCTTCTGGTGAGCGACCATTAAAAACGCCGAGTAGCGTCTAATCAGTGTGGAGAAGTGATGCGTTTAAACAAATGCCAGAACAGTTGATAGTGAGAATGATACACACCAGGAAAATAAAAACAGGTATAATAAATATGTGTCGGCTGAATAATACATCCACGTGAAAAAGCTAAGGAACGCTGAGCAAAAGAAACCAATCAGAATGTCCACAGAATGAGACGGCTGAAATTAGCTGTGAGCAATTGCGAATGAGGCTGAAGAAAGCGGCGTGTCCAAAATGTAGCAGAGAAGCAGGTAACTGCGCAAACAAAGAAATAGGCAACTAAAATAATTCATGAAACTGAGGGTTAAGTAGCCAGCTCCCTACACTTCCCCAAGTCACTTTGGTCTGTCACATGTGCAGCAAATGCTGCATTCTTCTCCGACGCAAATACGCTAATCATCGCATCGTTCACATCAAACCAATCATGTTGCTTACAATTTGCAAGCCCGATCATCTCTTCGGCAGCAGCTGTCACCTGGTCTCGAATGTGGTGCCACAGATCGCCCACTGTGGCTATGCAGTCCACATCACACAGGCGTGCAGCCATCGCTTTCTCCAACTCGATACTTTTCTCCACAGTACCGAGGGAGAGAATGTTAAATTTACGCCGATTCTCGGCGGGAGTGCAATACATAGATTTACGAAACTATATGTACAGTTTGGTCCGCACCGACTTGTGATCAGTGCCACACTCAGCTCCACGCAGTACATGTGTCATGCGTACTTTACGCATATCACGCTGACCTACGATGACATAGTCGAGTAGGTGAGCGTGACCACTCCGTGGGTGCGTCCATGGTGCTATATCACTCACACTCGGTGCAAAACGATGCCGTGAATGGGACACAGTGCGAGCAGCCTATCACCGTTCCCTTTCACTGAACCAATACCATGCGGACGGATAACATCTGTCCACACCGATGCATCACGCCCAACGTGCGCGTTGAAATCACCAATCAGAAATAGTCGGTCGCTCCTCGGCGCAGACCGTATCACGGAGGATATCTTGGTGTAGAATTGATCGTGCGTGTCATCTGCATAACACGTGGTCTGACCGTACGTGTTGATAAAGTGCCAAACTTAGCTCTTCCGATTCCTATGCGAGCAGTCATCAGTCGCGTGCAAATGCCTGTTGGTTCATCCACGAGCTGGCCATGGGGGCGAGCGGATATTGCAAATCCAACCCCATGTTCACGTGTTGCTGCAGCGGCGTTGCCCACCCAGTAGAATGTGTAGCCAGCACCTGCCTTATGCAACTTACTTTGCTCTGCGAGCCGAGTCTCAATTAGCGCCGCAGTATCGATGTGGTAGCGCGCAAGTTCCATTTCGACGAGTGCAGTGCGTCGTTTGGAGCGCTCACTCGTGTTCCGGTCCAGTACCGTACGCACATTCCAGCACCCGATGCTGAGTGCTTTGCGCGCAGGCATACGATTGCATTATTGGGCAGTCGCACGCGAAGTGGCGGATGTGCTTCGGAGGTTTGCTTGGGGGTCTCCACCTGAAGAGTAAAATCTTATAAACTGTTTTCAGTTTCACACATGCTGTTTTGAATTTTGTTGTTGTTTGTTTTCATGTTTTGTTCAAAATTAAAAAGTGCACGATGGTTAGGTGTTGGAACAGCATTGACTCATATTGCGGGCCATATCCTCCAAGATTTCCAACCATTTGGAATCCGCTTTACGTGGTCCCCAGCGTGAGAGACGCACGGATCCAACTGACGCTTGAGACGGTTAGAGTCTTCATACTCCTTTTCCAAGTCATCGGTTGTCCACCGCGGCTGTTTCTATTCGCGTCCAGGAAGTGCACATAATGTGCGACGTGGAAGGCGGTGGGCCGGCATGCGCAGTACATGACCGAGCCAAAGTAAGCGGTGCTGGATGATTGTGCTCTGGAGACCAGGACTGTCCGCTACCATGATTCTGCTTCTAACTTCCGCGTTGCTCACATTGTGCTGCCACCATACGCGAAGAATGGTACGCAAGCAGCGGTTATCGATAGTAAACAGTCGTCTTCAATCTTCCGATCAAGCAGGGCGGATCTCGCAGCCGTACAGTAGGACAGCACGGACTGTGGCATTGTATACTCGACCTTTGAGCTTGAGACTGACATCGCGACGACGCCACAAGTGTCTCAGTTTAGTAACTGCAAAGCGAGCTTTGGCAATTCGCTGTGAGACTTCATCGCCAATACCGCCACCAGCCGTAATGCAACTCCCGAGGTAGGTAAAGCTGTTAACGAGCTCCAGGCTGAAAGCCGCAATGACGAGCGTAGGCACAGGCGCCTGCCAATCCTAGAGCAAAGCTATACACCTGGATGGAGCAAAATACAGACGATACTTAGATGCCTTTATCTCTAAGCGGTTCAGAATTTTTTGATCAGCCTGCGAATCGTCCCCCAGCAAAGCGATGTCATCAGCATAGTCCTGGTCTACGACTCTGCTCCCGGGTAGAAGCTCAACGCCGCAGCTTTAGGCCCTTTCCAGTGCGCGATGTAGCACCTCTTTGGTGGTGAAGTTGAACAGGAATGCCGAGATAGGACAACCTTGGTGTACTCCACTGGTAACAGGAAACTGGGAAGAAAGCCTGTCATATGCTCTAACTTTGTCCGAGGTGTGACTATACAACTATTTTATGAGTATGACAAACTTGTCTAGAACGCCGTTCCGTAGCAGACAGTTCCACAGGACGCCCAATTTACTGAATCAAAAGCTGCTCGGATATCCAACAATACCACCATTCTTGGTCTTCGGTGGACGAGACGATATTCGAGAATTTGAAGAAACGTGAAACTTTGGTCAATGCAACCACGACCAGAACGAAAACCGGCCTGTTCCTCACGACAAACTCTTGCAGGTAACTGAGAGCCTACGCAGAAGAATGGACACAAAAAGCTTGGACGCGAGAGAGATAAGTGAGATTCTTCGGTAGTTGGTGCATTCAGTACGAGAGCACTTCTTGGGGATCGGAACCACAACAGATTCTCTCCATGAGTTAGGAGCCTTATTATCGCTCCATACTTTTGGGAACAGTGCTAGAATTTCGGTGATAACTATATTCACCCATCTTTGAATAAGGCCGGAGGAAGACTGTCAAGGCCTCTAGCTTTGTGGCGTTTCAGAGTCTGGATTTATCTCCGTATTTCTGCTTCATTGGGAGGATCTACGCAGACTGACCAAGGATCACATGATGGAAGTGGAGGTGTAACCGGAGGATGTGTTGGGCAATTAAACTGGAGAGCAAAGTGCTCTGCCAAGTGATCCAGACGTCTCCGTAGGTTGGTGATCTTAGTACTATCTGACTCACAGATGGTCTGACTGATGGCCTAAATTTTGCGTCCGGTGGATATGATGAGATAAACCAATCTGCGGCTATTTCCAGCAGAGGCAACAACTTCCATTTCCTTAGGCTGTTTAGACCACCAGGATTCACGATCACAGCGAAGACTTACTTTCAGTTGTCTAGAAATAGAACGGCGGAGTTCAGTGTGCTCTACACTGACGGTTATAGTTCGCAGATAGTCGAGAAGTCCTGCGGAGGTGACCGAAATCCAACTTTTAGTTGTGCAACGAACAAGACCGCAACTGGATAAACCCGCTGAAAACATAATCTGTTGCAATCGCTACCAATACTGATCAACGTCCCGAGGAGGCGGAGAAGTGAGGTTCTCACGGCGGGTTCTTCCAGTTTACCAGAGTTAAGTCGAGTTTGTCTAGTCCTACGCGAGCCACCGAAACGCATGCAAACCGACGCACGCACTAGCGCATGATCAGTTTCCACGCATGTTGACCAATAGGATCTGCAGTCCCGAATGCTGCCACGCCAGCGATGACTTATGGCGATGTGGTCAATCTGTGACCAATGTTGAGGGGATCGTGGAGTCTGCCTGGTAGCGTAGTGACGTCTAGGGTGGTGAAACTTGGTGCTGGAGTGGTAAAGTTGGTGGACGGCACACCAACTGAGTAGTGTTTCTCCATTGTCTGAGCGAAAGTCGTCGTATCCATGCGGGCCTCCAAGACGGTGTTCGCTTGTTAACAAACAACCGACACGCGACTTGAAATCCCCAGCCGTAGTAATGATGTCCGTTTTGGGGCCCTTAAGAGCAAATCATGAAGGTTCCAATAGAATTCGTCCTTGGCTGTATTTGGGCTACAGTCATTGGGAGCATAGGCGCAGATTACAAAAGGTGCACGTTTGTCATCTCGAGGCCTGTTAACTTTGCACGAGCCATGGAGCCTGACAGCACAAAGGCGACCGTTGCTCGGAATCCATTCTAGAAGGGCGGCTTCGGTTCTGGACTAAGGGCGACCCCAACACCAGCTTGCCCAGAAGCGGTAACTCCGGCGTCTCTAGAAAGTCGTAGGTGGAAATGGATATAAGGGTGAATTGGTGACGACAGTGGGTAAACTGTGCTGGAATCCTAAAGTCGTGTTTTGGACGAATAACCGACATCAATTACAAGAGTTTCTAGAGTGCGCGCGAGACCGGCTTATTGCCCAATCTGTTTTGAGGTGCACAAATTGAACACCGCCAAGTTGAACTGTGTCTTCGGTTTCAGAAGCGGAGAATTTGGGACTGTTCAAACCCGGTTGGGCACTATGTGATTATGCCAGAGGATTGAGCGGCAACAGTGATATCGGAGGACGCAATGCTGCTCATCGTTGATTTATCAGACAAAAGCTGTGAATACAGGGAAGAGTAGCTAAGCGGGTGGCGTGTGTTGGAAGAGTGTTTGAAGTAGTAACATGAGAGCAAAGTATCAGTAGAGCAGATCGAAGAGTGCAGTTCAGTTCCACGGTTCATTAGTAGGTGCGATACTACCCGGTTGCCTAAGCCGAAGTAGGGGGGTTGTCTTAGGGTGCCGCCACCTCGAGACTTTAGCTTAATAGCCTACCCGCAAGGCAGCGAGGCGAATTCCGTGAATCGAGCCCATAGGGAGCCGGTGACTGATTACTCGGTTCATAAGCTTTTCGTTTGGTTAAGTACCAAACAGGAGCCCACTCCTTCCCAGGATGACAGCATCTGGCAACGGAAATACAATGCTCCACTGGAGTGAAGCAGGGGGCAGTGACTTTATTTAATGACGTGTCACATCCGCCACGTCGCAGTGTTGTTCCACTGACATATGTGGCTTTTTATAGGAGGAAAGCTTACCAGACGAAAACACCGTGTCCTGGAACACTGCCACCGAACCATTCGCTGGAACGGAAAAATCCCGAACCACCCAGCTGGCACCATGAGGAGGTTGTTCGGCAAACCGGCCAAATCGGTTATGGTTACCCAAGGATACAGCCGCTGCCATTTTCCATACATCCATCATTGATCACGGCTTAGGCATTCTTAGTCTCTCAACCAAGTTGTCATTAATTCGAAACGATAGATTGGAGCGACACCTTCCCAACACGAATGCCATCCTGAGCTGGGACATTCGTGACCCCTCTGCCTCTGCAATACATCGGCTAGCTAACGCCACTCATCGTAGGTGGGCAAACTGTGACGGATAAAGCCTCAGCAAAGGAGTCGAGGAAGACTCAGTTATGGAACAATTGTTTTATACGGCTAAAATCCGTAGTTTAACAGGTCCCGTAGGATGGTTATGGTGAAAATACGAAATATGAAGAATTGTGGGCAAAACAGGGTTTACACAGTGAACTCACTGAACTATACGTAGTAAAAACTGTACATCCAAGGTAAATCCATAAGAAATGACGGCAAATAGGATCTTGGTAAAAATCGTATCTCCTCCTGGTGTCACATACAGGAGTTGAAAAACGTGGAACGAAATCCGAGATTTGATGGCCAGTGAGGTCTCTTACAGACACTTGTGCTTATTCATGGGCACTGGGTCATGTAAGATGATGCAGCGAAATAGGTGCACGGTCAACCCTGGATTGGAACACTGCCAGCTTAGGAGCACATATGACAGATTCCGGTAGGGCATTCCACCTCCTGCAATCGAGTACAGAAAGGAAATTCCGAAGACCTTACAAACGACTGTACTGCTTGGCCAGCTTGAGATGGTGACCTATCAAATTGCTGTTGTGACTGAGCTCTAGCAAGTAGCGGCACGTGTGTTTAGGATCTCTCAAAATCTGGTAAGCCAAAATGAGGTTCCCGCGAAATCGCCAATACTGTCCCCTGAAATCCCCGAGCACTCGAAGCTTCCGTTCATACGGCAAAGTATACAGACACTTGACGTTTTTGCATGTTTTGCGTTGGGGTATCTCCAGTATGGTGAGATTTCTCCTTAACTAGGCTGCCAAACCTGTATTGCGTATTTCACATGTGGTTGTATGTATGAGCCGAAAAGTTGTGGAAACATCGAAGGGTCAGATCGTCCGAATGCACGCTTCAGCAGACCCACATGTTGGATGCTCCTCCTTGACGCTGTTTCAGTCTGATTCGAACATTCAAGGTTAACCTGCACAAAAACTCCAGAAGACGCCAGAAAACGTTTGAAGCTCCTGGTTGCCCAGTTTGGAGGAATGCACCACATTATGCCGTAGATGCAGCATTAACTTTTGTCCACCTTGAAATATAGTGGATGCTGGCTTGACCATGCGTATACCCTATCCAGCTTGATGTACTGTGATATCACCTGGTGTATTGGTCACCCTCCACACCATGATGTCATCGACATAAATCAGACAGTTCGAGCCTATGAGGCGTGTGATATCGTTAATATACGTCAAAAATAATCGCGGTCCGAGTACTGATCCCTGTGGTACGCATTCAACTCGGATGGGATCTGACAGCGATTCACGCACACGTACTTCCAGGCATCGTTGTAGAAGAAAGCTTCTGATCAATCCTAGGAGAGGATCACTAATACCAAATGTCTGGAGTTTGGACAGCAGAATGTTATGGTCTAACCGGTCGAACGCCTTTGAGAAGTCGAGAAAGAACATATCAACTCCTGTGCCAGAGTCTACTACTTCAGTCCAGCTGGATCGTGCTAGTAGTAGATTTGTAGTGCACGAGCGATTTCGTCGGAAGCCATGCTGTTCCGGTGCGAGGTGGTTAAATTTTTCTAAGTAGGCCGTTAGTGCATCATAAATAATAGCTTCCATGACCTTTGAAAGGACCGGTAATAAGATTATGGGTCGGTAGTTGGCTGGATAGGAACGACTACCTCCCTTGTGAATAGGCGTAATCATCCCATGTTTTCACATGTCGGGCACGTACATTTCGTCAAAACAGTGTTGGAAGAATCGACTTAAGGGCTTAGCTGGACTCTGTCCCACCGCGGTTAGCGATTTCGTGTGTATATTATCAACTCCAGGAGAGCTGTGCTTGCGCATACTCCACAGAACTTTTAGTACAGCTTCTGCCGTGAAGGATATGTGAGTGAGTTTTGGGGTGAAACAACCATTGTCATAGGATTATGTGGCCAGTGATCGCACTGAAACGTTGCAACATACGTTAGGCGCAGGGTATTCGCCGCCTCCTTCGGTGTCCGTGTGGGTCCATCCACTGTTTGAAGAGGAGAAATTCTCCGTTTCACTTAGGTAGACTGTTAACGTGTTGATACAGGAGCTCGTGCTTTGACGCCATACGCACTGCTAACTTCTGCTGGTACACCATTCTATCCTCGCGAAACAGTTGAGTACGGTGATTACCTTGGGTCGTATACGCCATCCAGTTCTCGGCGCTCGGGAAGAGTTTGTAGATATGCAAAGGCTGAGTTTCGCACCACTATACACTTGTGTTTCCTGCTTCGCAGAAACGAGACCACATTTATCGGGCGGAAGGTCTTAGTCGCTGACGCTTAAGCAACCGTAGAGTCAAACTGGCTGACGAAATGTTCCCATGCACTAGCTGGTGCCTCGTCTGCCAGAATAGTCCGGTTGGCTGTCTCACCTAGTCGAGCTAATATGTCGTAGCGTATAGTCGTTTTTGTTGCATCGACGATTTCCGCGAGATATTCTGCATAACAAATGTATTCGGGTAGTAGAACTACATGATTGCTGTGGCCCATTGGTAGGTCGATGATCACCCTTTCGTTGGTGAATATCCGATCCAGTATTGACCGCCTATCTTTTTCTTGGAATCGGGTGGGAGTATAGATGTGGACAAACAGCGGGTAACTGAAGACAAACTTGTAAATCCGCCTTAAACTGTTCACCAGAAGATACTTGCGATTACAGAACGTGGATGTTGAAATCGCCAGTAATGAGAATGTGCCTGTATAAGTTGTGTTTATCACTCTCTTTAGTGCGGATGCCAGATAGAAGTCCATCTTGGATGTGGAGGAAGAAGGGGTGATAAATGACCGCCACTAACCAAGTGTCGTCGCCTTTTAAACGTAGACGCACCAAAGGGAATCTTGTACCGTGCTGACCGGATCCTCTATGAGCTCACATTGAAGGTCGTTGCGGAAGTGCAGAGCCACCCCTCCACCTTTGTTGGGTCGGTCGTGCGAAACAGTGGACATGCCTGGCAGTGCGATCTCCATGTTACTTACATCAGGGCGTAACCATGTCTCCGTTATATCGATGAGGTCGCAGGCTTTTGATCCTTGACGCAGCCGCATTTCGGGAACTTTACTCCGTAAGCCTTGAGCGTTGGTGTACAAGAAAGCTTCTCAATTACCAAAAGCTGTTGACTAGGAGCACATGAATGATGTGGATTTGTGCCGACCGATGAGAGGCCGCCACCTAATCCTTTTTTGGATGAATTACCAAATCTCGATAGGAATGCAATCTGTTTTTGGTCTCACTTGCACCTGCTGTATGTAGTCCAGCTATGGGTCGGTGTGCACAGTTTTCTGTATCGCTGTTCTGGTTAGATTGCGTTGCGGGTGGCGTCGTTTCCGCGAAAACAGCGAATGGCTCCGGCTCTCTAACTGCTGTCTTCAATCGTAGTTCCGAAGGAAGTTTGTTGCGTAGTAACTGCCAGCTACGGATTAAGTTCACGGCCATCTGTTGTGACTGCACCGTTAGTTTCAGTATCCTCGGGCCATTGTCACTGTAGTTCTGCGACACGAGTAACCGTCTAATCGATTGAAGTATAATGTCGCCTGCACAGTCAGCTTCACGGAGGTAACGCCATCCTTCCATGTCATGAGCGTGGACTTCTTCGTTGCTGGTTGTCGGTAGCTCGGGCAAGCCATGAACGAAAATAATTCTTATACTACTCCATGTGGTAGCGTTCGCTCCATGAAACATACGGAAATATGCGTATTCCACTGTTTACACTCCGCAGACGGTGTGCTGACAAAAGCACCGTCTCGACATCATCTGTTATCCCAGTGTTACCCGCATTAGCCGGGACTCCCCATAATGATTCGAGGTTCGATGTCTAGTGATGCGCATTATTTTAGTCGGACTGGCTTGCACTCCGATTTAATCACGAAGGAAATTCCATTGCTTTAAATCACCCAGCTGTTTACACCTTAAGGAGTTTGCCTTGGACTCAGGAACGTTGGTGCATATAAGTGTCAATGCCACGTAGTTCCGCCTGGTCTTCGGTGATGTGGGAAGCACGGTTATTGAGGGATTTAGCGACATCTCTGTAGGTTGCACCTGGTCCTTGACACGTTTTGTGACTGTATTGGGTGAGGCTACTGCGGTCACACTTTGATTACGGCGAGCAGCAACAGTTGCATAGTTGGATCGGTCTTTAGAGCGCTTCGGATTTCGTTGGTCAATCGGAAGGGTAGGTGTTCCTTATGTTGTATCAGTCGATACATTGGATAAGAGGATGTGGGCGGTCTGGCTAGGCATGCTTCTATCGGTCACGATGACGACTTGGTTCGTGCTTCCCAAGGTTTCTAGTTCTGCGTGGTCGTGTGAACGCCTGGCCCTTTTCCTTGGTTTCGAGGCAGCAATTGAGGGAGACGGACAAGGTGCAAGTTGCGCTATTGTCGCCTCGAGGGAAGCAATTTTCGCATTCAAACGAGGTTCAGCTTCGACGAATAGGCTGTCGTACGTTCGTGTTAAGGCTAGTTCGGATTTTACTAGTGGAACCGTCGTGCATTTCGGACAGAACCAAACTGAACCCAGCGTATTGTATTTCTTTATGTCGGTTCTACAAACCTTGACACATTTCGAATGGTACCGGTCTTGGCAATTTGTGCACGTCAATCCTCCTTTTACTACCTTAGTACAACTTTGATTAGCACAAAATACTTCGTTTCGGGTTATCGGTGTGGTGGTCATGATGGCCGATTACCGTAGAACAAATCCAAGATGGCGGACACAGACGGCAGTTTGACCAATCAACGCAAACGCCGAAGCTAGCAAGAGAACGTACAGTAAATTTGCAGACTGAAAAAACACCAAAAGAAAATTATTGCTCCACAATTCACACAGAAAAATCGCGTAAAACAGAGTAATCCCGAATAACAAGTGCAATCCAAAACGTTTATCTGAAAATCCACAGCGTCCTTGGGTACATCCAAGTCGCAGTTACTTACTACCCTTGACGGATCCCCTCTATGTCCAGCTTTCACGTATCCAATTACCTATCGTTGGCTCCGGCAACCTGCACGCGTCTTAACGCGCCTATTTATCAGGGCAACTCAATTACACGCAGGCGTCCTTCCTACAAAAGTCAGATGGGCCAGAGTTAGGCCACCGCGTTCTCCATGCGCTCTCAATTGTCGCGGTACGTGTGAGCAACACGAACCAATCTCTCACGTGCTCGAGTCATGTAGCATAACTCAAGATGCACTTTGCAAACGACACAATGACATCGCCAATCAAGTTGCAACAATGCTACGCCTTCGGTGAGCTACCATCATCCCAGAACCACGAATCCCCACGCAGACGACTTACATCAAACCCGATCTATTCATCTGCCGAGACGTTACTGTCTATGGGATGGATATTGCTGTCTGTGACGCACACCGGACCACCGTCTTACGAAACCAAAATTAATAAATACGGCCTCGGTGTTCACGCAGCGACCACCAGGAAGTACGCACAAATTGTACTCCCGGCAACCTCCTATATTGTACTTTATCCGCTCATCTTAAACAATAGAGGATATATCCAACCAGCGTCAGCAAAACACCTGCTGTCAGTGAGACTCTCGATCTTGGACAATTGCGGTCTGTGCATTTCCACCATCCCAGGAACCATACGTGTGTATGATGTTTGTTTTCGAGGTGCAGTCTACCAAAAACAATCACTAGGATTACACAAACATTGACACGTACTGAGCATGCGGACTTTGACCGAGTTCCGTGAGCTTTTATTGAGCCACTTGCTTAATATTATATCGGGCCATTCGTCACGCCTTGGCAAATTGCTGTACTGTTCATTTCCCGAGCCATACATGCCTTTGCCGAAAATAAATGTTCATCGATTAGCCGGTTCTAAGCTAACCTGTTCAACTCTTGCTGATTAGCCTCTTGGATCGTAGTGACATTGATGTTTGCGTTCACTGATCGTTAAATGATGTTTCGCGTTACTTATTGTCTGCCTGAGAGCGCAAACAATTATGGTTTCTTTTTGTATGTAATGGACTTTCTTTGTATAGTACACTACATATTGGATCCACTCCGTGCTTTGAACAATTCAGGATCGGCTATTACGCCTATCGAAGCATTATGACCCAAAGGAAATGCCTCAAAGAATTAAGCTGAGGGAAAAGATTAATCTGTTACATTTTCTGGAAAGCAGCAGTTAAAATAAGATGGCAGTACAGTTTACTGTTAGCAAGACAACAGTCAGGAACATCCGACACCATAAGCATTAGTACTAGGAGTGATACGATAACCAAAGAAGAGATCTACAGCGGACGAGGCGGAAACATTCGCACGATAGTCAATGAAGTTAGGCTGCGCTGGTTCAAACAAGTGCGAGCAGTTGCTGCTCTAATCTCGAGGCCGATGATGCGAAATTGCCAAAAATATTCACAAGAATTTGGGTTGCGGATTTTCAAGCACCCAATTATTGGCTTGAAAACTTCAAACGGTGACATAACTTTACTAAAAAGGCTTGTGTGGTGAATGAAATGAAATTCTTTCAGAGTCTGTCCAAGAAGTTACTGAAAAGTTTCCCGATTATAACAAGGGTTTCACTGGCGGTGGTTTTTTAACGCTGACGCGTGCTGTCTCTTTTACAATTTGATGCCTAGCTCGGGCCTTGGTATAAAGGATAACACATATAAGAGTTAACAACATTCCGAAGAACGTTATATACAGTTATGCTGTGTCCTAGCTCGTGGAGAGAAGGTAAAGCCTTTGATCTTTGATAAATCAGCCATACCACATGAGTTCCAAAGTCTAAGTCCTGAAAACCTTCCAGTCACCTGGAGATGAAACAAATCTGAATGGGTGACTGCTGAAATATTTAACGAGTCAGTAAGAAAGATCGACAGAGCCATTTTGAACAAGAAACGATTCAATCTATTGACAGTGGATAATTGTCCCAGTCATAGCCATGTCGATAATCTCACGAAAATTTCTGCCTCCAAATTTGACCACAAAATTCAATCTCTACACCAAGAAATGAGCAAAATATTCAAAACACATTACCGAGCCCAGCTCATGTAATGGGTTATAGCACAACTGAATCCAACTACTCTGCATACGGCAAGAACTTCATCTACTGCCTCGATTAATACTCTGGATGTTGTTTTGTATAATTTCCCCTTGGCACCAAGTTCAGCCAGAAAAAATACAGAAGTGCTTCAAAAAGCTAGATCTGTACAAACTCTCGAACAGGACATTGTTGGGTTAATAGCCATTACAGATTTTGAGGGAATAGATTTCCAAGTTTGTTGAAATGCATGATGACTTGCTAATCTATACTGAACAAGACCCGGATGCTATTTTCATAGAGACTGACTGCATTACACCACTACGGGAACAAACAAGAAGCGCCTGATAATGAGGAAGAACTAAATGATAACATGGGAACCACAGAAACCCCAGAAGAGACTAGTGTCGGGCATCTTCTAATGCAACTGAACGCCTTTTTCAGTAACCTTTGTGACAAATAAATAAATGTTTACTTTTTCTCCAAAATATGATTTAACATAAGAAATGCACACATCGCTTTTATTTATTATAACGCTGCATGTTTGAACTGCGTTTGTCCTTACGTGAGATCCCATCGGGTGTGTTCGAAACGGGTTTAGGTGAAGACAACTTCCGTACTACTCACAACTTGAAAGTAGGTTAAGCTAAATTTTGGCGTAGAACCTCCGTTGTTGACCACTTCTATGTTGACCACTTTAGTCCGGTCCCTTGACTGTTCAGCTTGCAGAGATTCTACGGTAGGTAGTAAAGCATCCATTCTAACCGCGGTTATACTGGATGAATGTGTCCGATAACAGATATGTCAAAGAGGTATGGGCTCCACCTCCAAGTAATCAGGTGCATATTCAGACCATTGACTGAGTCTGTGATCTTAGACACAAGCCTTTCTATAATCTAAGTAGATGACCTTTCTTCTTGAAGAAACAAGAATAAGGGCAACAGCTTCCTCTTGTACAATTTTACTGCTTTTCTGGTTCCTCTGGGGATGGTTTGCCCTCCATGTTGCATGTAACTACGGATCAATGAGGCAACATCACTCAGCAGCTGCCTCGCTGACAGTTAAGTAAATAGCCAACATTCTGTAAATTTTGCCTTCCAACTTCTTTTTTCATGCTGACAACATCTTTTACCGAATAAATTCCAATATCCTTGTTAAAGAAAAGAGCTAAAACTAACTGATGCATAAATTACATACAACTTTAACAACGAAAAGGAAATTAAAAAAGCGTATTATTAAAACTCAAGATGTTCCACACTGCAGCACTATAAGCTTAATATATCCGAATTATTATAAAATATAGCACATTTTAAATCATTTTATTAATATTTCAGTTATCCTCAAGCTAGATATCACGGTATCGCTTGTTGGTGGCTTCAACAAAAAGGAAAGTGCTTGTACCTCATTAATGCAACGGGTATGTAAAGTTTAAGTGTTTCTGTGTGACAGCGTGCTCTAAATATATAACAGCACTAATATGGCAACAATCTAGTAATTTCTATGAAGGTTTAGTTAGGCTACACACTTTGGATTTGCAATTTTATCCACCATCTATATCCATAAAAGAGAAGGAAATCTATTTTCAACATGGAACGGACAGGCAAAAATGATTTCAAAATAGTGAGCATTTGTGTTATCTATAATTGCAATCAAAGAAATTACAAATAACAGAATGGTTCAGTACTCCAAATAACATTCCATAAAGTGTCATTAACAAAAACGGCAACAGAAAATGGATTAAGAAAGGTACTTAGTCTACTGAACCTCTTTATTTTCCAACGAATGCTTAACGCTTATATTCCTAGGTACATTAAACACGACGCGGACAAAACAATGATACAATTAAACAGTTGTAGATTTTCTCCAAGTCAGACTGCCAAATACACAGCTGGAATGAATTATCGCTGGCACTAACAGAGGTCAAAATTTTTAAGTGTTTTGCAAACGGTAACACCTAATACAAGACTACGTAACAGGTACCTACCTCATCCTGCGCAATCCAAGTAAACTCTTCTGCTCCTTGATGGGTTAAGTGTTAAAAGAACATGAGAGGCAATCCCGTGATGCTAGTAGAGTAGTACAGGAGCTTGCCATTTCATACAAACTTCTCTTCTTTTCCTATACATCTACCTCAGAACCCCTTCGCAGTCATTCGCTTCGGTGCTTTCACTAGCTAGGTTTAGCGACGGCTGAAGGTTGAACTCGGTATTATACCCTTCGTCCCATATTAATATTCATTATTTCGATTTATTTGACTAAACATTTGGCCTTACCAACCGAAAACTGTCCGTGTTGTGAGACAAGCTGGAATGTAAAACTTTACCTTAGGTACAAGTTGGAAAAAGCTTCTGCTTCTTGTCGGAAAATATGCCATATCTCTCCTTTGCTACCTTCATGTGAAATCTCACCAGACCAACGAACGACGCTCCTTCACCTGCTTCAGGTACGACCTCAGTGACAGAATTGGCAAAAGTTCACTCCAATCTGGATTGTGAGCATGACTGAGATTGAGTGTCACAATTATTTCGCAAAATAAGTGTTTCAAAATGACACCCGGGAAATCGTTGATCGCTGTGAAAGGCTTTGCCCTCCGCGACTCGGTGGCCTAGGGGTAGAGGCTTTGGTTAAAATCCAATGGTTCCTGGTCTCAAGTCGCTGTCTTGCTATCTATACATGACAGGTACAACTAAGTGTGAAACTAGTGTAATGTGGTTCTACAAGCGGACAACAGCTAATGTTCTTTGTTTCAGATACGGCCCCAGTGACCGAATTGACCGAGCTTCATTTCAAAGTGTATTTTGACAATGTTTGTGATGATATGTTGCAAATGGTTCGAAATGACCTCTGCAACCAAAGCAAAAAATCCTTCATTGTTCAATCATGGAGCGCACACCATGTGCCTGGATTTCGACACGCGATCCCAGTTGGGATCACGGGTTACCTCGAAGAAAACCACTATTTCGATTGCCAAGATAGTACCCGATGTGGAGAGTTACTGAGTTGCTCTATCCAGTCCCACTGATTAATACGGTGGAGCTTAACTCCGAAATGTACCATGATCCCAACTGGGTTTCCTTTTCGCAATCTAGACCCAAGACGGGTATTCCAAGATCCAACACTGAACCTCTAACCGCTGTGTCAGGTGCTTAACGTGGAGCTGCAGCTTAATAACCATTACCTAAACCACCAACCACTGCGAGCCGGGTTCCACTCTCAGCTCAGGCTGTCTCTACGCGCAAGGTCCAAATCAGGAGAGAGAGCGGCTTTGAAATACTGTACCAGATTCTTAACTCGTAGTAAGATGATGTTCATTGAATGGAAACTGTGAACTAAACCACACTTGAGGGAAACAAACTATCTGCTCAAATTATTGACGCATTGCTGTTGAGGGTGATGATTCTCAACTAAATCAAGGGGCCAAGAAGAATATTCTTGTGGATCCCATGACATATTATCTTCAAGCAATCAGCAAGGCACATGCAAATGTTAACATATATCAAAGCCTGGTGTGAGTAAATGTTGCTCGCCCATATTGTCTACAGTCCCTAAAGTTTCTCAGTCATGTGAAGCCGAACGTAGGGCAAACTATTAGCGACCACGCTCGAACTGGTGGAATGTAACTATTTTTTCCGAAATTTGGTAGAGAGTAAAAGTTTGAGTAAGCTATCCTGATATCGGTTCTCGGATCACACACTTTGACCACGCTGGCGTGATTTGCATGATAACAAGGTGCTGGTTGGAACCCTAAGAACACAAATACTGACAACGAGTTCTAATTCATCAGTTTGACTAAGAAGCTGGTAAAGTTTCTGTTATCAGTCTTTCTTGCCCAGCAGCAGCTGTAAAAATCTGGCGTTTAGGACGGGTAAAACAACGAGTTGTTACGTTATATACCATCTTGCTTCCTTATGCAAAAACCATGAAGTCTATTTGGCTGTTAACCACTCACTTACATGAATGTGGTTAGCGGCATCCGGTTCCGGATCTGCCTGTCACTGCGGCCGCTATGGGGACAGCCACAGGACGCTTGCGCCTATCGAGGGACAATGAGGGACTTGCACTGCACAACCCACAGCTCCGTCTACATACCCCATATCCGGAGTAAACTCGAAGGAGCCAACCCACACTCCTTCAACAAGAATAGCAGCAACATTCCTGCCTAACTTGGTGAGCAATCATGCGCCTACTAGACGTACACTAGGCGCTTTCTGAACCGTAGTCCACGCCACACTGGATGAAACCACTCTTTGAGCTTAGCATGGTCACGAGAGCCATGCACCCTTTCCCCCCAGAGGCGATTCGAAGTCTCATGGAGCCAGTAATCGAGGTGTAGGGTGTTAGACAGACAGGCCACGTGTCAACCTTCACAACAAACTCAGCCATGTGAACTGAACCTGTCAATAACTAACACCTAAAATGTAAGAATCTCAACAAGCATGCACATGTACAGATCAACTGCAGAAATGATGTAGCATGCGTACAACCTCAACCTCATTATTAGCCTTTGTTGGTGGATAGAACTGAATCGGAAAATGTGTGATTAGCTAGCGCTGAGCCGATGATGCCTACCTATTCAACTGACTCGTCGACGGGTCGATGTAATACACGCGTAGCGGTCCTGGTGGCTTACTAAGGTAGCTTGGCTCAAACACTCGAGACGCATTGCCACAGCACAATGCCCTGGAGGTTGATGGGCTATCCAAAATCGGTGGGCGTCG
This sequence comes from Dicrocoelium dendriticum, assembly GCA_944474145.2. Classification (NCBI taxonomy): domain Eukaryota; kingdom Metazoa; phylum Platyhelminthes; class Trematoda; order Plagiorchiida; family Dicrocoeliidae; genus Dicrocoelium; species Dicrocoelium dendriticum. The sequence continues at coordinate 39,509,680 of OX104066.1, forward strand.
CTTCCTCTGCCAACGTTTCTTTTCCGCATGCAGCAGTGATTTCTCATACACCTGGGCAACTGCCCTCCTGCCATGCTTTCGTCATCTATACTGATCCACTGCCATTGCTTCCCAACACCTGAAATCAACATTAGTTCGTGATAAACTCACATTGAACATGTCCTGCTAACGTGACCGGTTTTCTCACGTGCCGCTTCCATGCACGCACTTGGCCATAAAGCAGCTGTTTTGGTATCCGCGTCGAATCCATCTGGCGACCATGCCAGAGTCACCTCAGGTGCCTCAACAGAAGTATGCAGTCCACCGCATATATGCCACTGCGTCGGAGCACATCCGCGTCTGCAACTGGGTCACCCCGTTCCTTGCGTAAAATACGACGCAAGCACTGTTGATGGAAGCGCTCCACATAACAACCATTCTTACGGTATATCGTCCAGGTTTCGCTGCCGTGTAGAAGAACGGATAGCACCATAGCCTTTTATGTTATCAGCTTCGTCCCAACAGTGAGAACTTGGTTGGTCCACACACAACATTCAAGCTTACCAAATGCAGCAGCCGCCTTCGAAACACTGCTACGCAGCTCGTTCATCCTCTGCAGGCCGGCAGACATTACACTACCTAGGTAGCAAAATCACGGAGTGGTGTCCAAAACGTCGGTACTAATGTGGATTTGCGGCAAGTCCGCAGATTCCACTTCTGGAGAAAGCTTAAAATAGAAACGGTCTTGCTTCTGTTGTTGGTTGTTACACTCAACCGAAATCAGCACAACAGTATTGCAAATGGAAGTTTAGTAGAAGCAATGGCAATAGTACATCGGCAGTCCACACTGGGTATAGATCAACTGTTTAGTTTTACGCAGTTCACATGTTTTAGCTAAGCACTCGCTTTTGAACCAATCAATAAGCATCGCTGGTTAGTCGGGAGATGGACACTCACGCACTAGCGCGCACAATGCAGCTCCACAGGCTAGGTAGTGTAGTATGACCTTGACGCGCTCAATGTCTGTATCACTTTCCCCCCCTTTAGTTGGAGCTATCCAGCTTGGAAACGATCGACCGGTGGGCGTCGGCGCTCAGAGCGCCGCAATTGTGACTCAGCTACCGGTTCGGCGTCACGCACGTGCATGTCGTTCGATGCTTGGGCTGGCTGCTCTGTCTCGGCAACTGTTTCTGTGTCGCACAATCTCGGTCGCACATGATCTAAATGGCGTCGAACGATCCTGCTATCCTCAGTCTCTGCTTCTATTATCTGTCCGTTAGTTGTTTTAACGACGGCTGGCTCCCACCCCGAGCCGGTAGGTAAGCGGATGTAGATGGGATCTGAATTTGTCACATGCTTGTCGCTGCTACAAGTATCAAAACAATCTTTCACTCGTTGTTGTTTTTCCGAAACTTGTGGCTCAATAGATCCATGCAATAAATCCAATCGTGTACGCAGTTGACGACCAAACATTAACTCTGTGGGGCTTCTGCCTGTGGTCTCCTTTGGCATGTTTCGATATGCAAACAAGGAACGATCCAAACGTACACGCAGCGGAGCATTTGGTTGTTTTATTAGCAGCACCTTCACTGTTTGTACGGCTCTCTCTACCAACCCATTAGAAGAAGGATGATAGGGTGCAGTTGTTAGGTGTTTAACGCCGTTCCAGTTGAGGAAGGTAGGAAACACAACACTGGCGCATGCTGGTCCATTGTCAGATACTAATGTCTCGGGAAGGCCAAATGTTGCGAACTTTGTGCGTAGTTTCTCTATAGTACCAGCTGAATTTTCTGAAACAAGAATATGGGCATCAATCCATTTAGAATGGGCATCGATGATTAGCAAAATCATCCGACCTTCCTAGGGACCGAAATAGTCTACGTGGACTCGTTTCCAGGGTGTTTCTGGCCACTTCCAAGGCTGTATTGGCGCATGAGGAGCGGCGTTTCGGGTCTCCTGGCAAGGTCTGCAACTTCCGACCTTCACCACAATATCACGGTCTAATTCAGGCCACCACACATAAAATCGAGCTAACGACTTCGTCTTTGCGACACCTGGATACGCATCATGTAGTTCGTCAAGGATACGTGACCGAAATTTCTTGGGGACAATAACTCGTGCGCCCCACAGCAAGCATCCATTCTGGAGGCTGAGTTCAGACATCCTGTTACGGAAGGGCATGAGTTCTTTGGGGTGTTGTCCGGCCACCCAACTTGGACATAGCGTTTGACCAACGATAGAACAGAGTCTCTGTCAGTTTCCTGACGTATGTCTGTACATATGACTGGGGAATCATTAAAATGCTGGACCAGGTTTACGAGCTCTTGTGGGATAAATTCTTTCGATGGTGTCTCTGGTAAGGGAAGCCGGCTAAGAACATCAGCGGTGGTATTCTGTTTGCCTGGAACGTACTGAATTTCGTATGTATGCGCAGGAAGAATAAGCGACCAACGTACCATTCTAGTTGGAGCCATTTGTTGAATACCTTTCTCGTGGTCGAGGAGGAAAACAAGAGGTTTATGATCCGTATGGATCACGAAATGTCGCCCGAGTAAATATTGGTGAAATCAAGTGGTGCCGAAGATGACAGCGACTGCCTCTCGATCAAGTTGAGAGTAGTTCCGTTCTGCTGGTGCAAGGGTTCTTGAAGCATAAGCAATGGGACATTGAGAGCCATTCGGTAATTTGTGCATTAAAACAGCTCCGAGAGCATAAGATGAGGCGTCACAAGAAAGAGCAACAGGCTTCTGCGGATCATAATGCACAAGAACATCTGTAGATGCTAAGAGCTTCTTGACCGCTTTGAATGCATTTTCATGAGTATTGTTCCAATTCCAGCTTTGGTTTTTACGTAGCAGCTGGTGAAGCGGATGCAGATGAGTTGTGGCCGATGATATAAACCTGGAAAACTGAGTGACAACACCGAGGAACGACCGCAATTCATGAACATTTTTGGGTGCTGGCGCCTCAAGTAGCGCGTTTGTCTTTTCTTCCAGTGGGCACAATCCTTCACGTGGCAACCGATAGCCAAGATACTGTACACTCGGTACAAGGAACTCACACTTTTCTCTTTTTGGAACCAAACCGGCATCTGATAGTCGCTTCAGGACGACGTCCAATGTACGTAAGTGCTCGGCGGTAATTCGTTTAGTAATTAAAATGTCATCTAAGTACGAATGAGTCAACAATACGTTGAAAAATAGATGGAGCCGAGCTTATTCCAAAAGGTATGCGTATATCGCGGAAGAATCCGAGATGAGTACTAATGGTGGTGTACGTGCGTGATTCCTCATCGACACTCACGCACTAGCGCGCACAATGCAGCTCCACAGGCTAGGTAGTGTAGCATGACCTTGGCGCGCTCCACGTCTGTATCAGGTGAGCTTGAATTTGGCCGCTGTCGAAGCCAGAGTCTTATTCATGTGCTTCAACTTACCCGCCTTGTGCGCAAACAATGCACAGTCGTCCGCAAAGACCATCATTATACACGTTAGCTGCAGGTGCAAAACATCTCAGCTATTGTGCCGCAATATAAAAGACAAGAAGAAATACAAGAGTGGCACGACGACTGAGTCCCCAGTAACGGATGGACATCGTTCCGGCGAGCTAACAGCCGGCTATCGTGCCGCTAACAGAGTTATATTATGACTAATGAATGAGATCGTGATAAGTGGGGGAGGCTAAACAGGAGGAGGATGGACAATTTGATTTGATTTGCCACATGAAGACATGCCTGCTTATATTAACGTTTGACGAATAAGCGACCAGTGTTCTTCGACGGTGTTCAGTGGACGTTTACTTAACCCAGATGCCAGCGTATTTTGATACGCATTCAGAACACCTGGCTTTGACAGCTGGTTAGTGTCAATGCGCTCAGAGCGACGTTGCGGACGTCCGCTGAAATGCACCCGCAGATTAGCACACACAAGAGCGTGATCGGAGTCCACGCTGGTACTCCAAATTGAGCGACCGTTTTGGACACAGCCTCTGTTGCGGTAACTAATCGCGACTTGATCTATTTGCGTCCATGGCTGGCTCGAGGCTGGTGGGCGCCAAGTCACCCTTCTGCGGGTGCTATGTCGAAAGTTAGTGCAGGCGAGAAACAGAGGAGCACCTTCACACAGGTGTAGCAACCACTCACCGTTATCATTACGGTAGTCTACACCATGTTGGCCGCCCAGATGAAGCTCATCAGAGGACAATTTTCCGATTTGGGCGTTTAGATCACCAGCAAGCAGGACGGTATCCATGCTTCTTCTGTAACGAATATCGTTAAGTTGATAGTAATCATTTTTCACCGAGTCAGGGCTGCAGTTTGTGGGGGTGTAAGCCGCATTGATAAACTGGAACCATTTGTCCTCGCGCGACTTCGAAGGCTGGAACGATGCAGCCAACCTAACGGTGCAAATCCGGCTGTTGACAGGGATCCAGTCGATCAGGGCAGCTTCAGCCCGGGTACTCAAAACAATGCCGACACCAGCTTGACTGGCATTTGAAGCTGCGTCATCTCCAGACAGCCACAATGAGAATGTGCCCGCGCTGTCGCATGTGGAAGATCGCAGAGTAAGCCCCGAGCGCGAATATTGCAGGCGGGTTTCCGATAAACAATAAATAGCGATCGAGAGGGTTTCGAGTGTTTGGGCAAGTGTCTCCTGTTGGCCGATCTGTAGCAAAGGGCGCACGTTGAGGCATGCTAGTCTTAGCAAAGATCGAGGACTCCGAAGGGAAACAGATGAACTGACGTTGTTCGCTTGGTTGACCATGGACTTGTCGACTGGATTGAACCAACGCTCTGCGATTGTTTGACTTGAAACTAGAATACAAGCGACTATTTAAGCAACGTAGGGGAGGGCCGAGAATTGGGGGATTGAAAACGGGGTGGATGGAAGTGAAGTTGGAACTGGACGCTAAGGATGAAAAAGCGCAAGAGGGGGAATAAGAAGGCGGAAAGGCTTGAGCAGTAACTTCCAAACCCCTATCCACCCTGCTCGATGCAGCAGATAGGGCACCGTTTATTATCCTCTGCGAAGGCCAGAGCTACAAGAGATTGTTAGAAGGAATGGTCATGGTGTACTGCGTGGGCAGGATTCTGTCAAGTTACCCAGACCTAGACATGAGAACGATTAGGGTTCTCAACCAAAGCCTTCGGTCCAAAAATCTGACCGCAAAGCAGCGGGGTTTTATAACTGGACTACAGAGAGCCCGTTTTATGGAGCAAGGAACCACCCTCATTCCAACCCTCAGCCTGGAGGGCCAAGAGACTGAGTTTGTCTGGTCTCTAACCATTAAACAATCTGGCTCTGAAGGTGCAAAAAGCAACACCCATCAAAGGTGAATGGATCACTGAGGCACCCAAATAATCGCACCACCTTAAGGTCCAGTCTCATTGCGATGGCAGCAAACAGCAACATCCGGACGGTTGTCTCACGCACCATAGTTCTTGCCCCGAAACGACGGAGGCTCAACAACCCCAACAGCAACATCTTGCTCCACACGGACATTGCAACCACACGAAGCATCAAAAGTACAGCACGTCACTGCATGAAGGTAATTATTAAACAGGCAACGGCCAAGGCACAGCCTTACTTCACACCAGAGACAACAGCAAATCATCCGAGGTTTGTCCTCTCAGCTGCACCCTCTCTCACATACCACTGTGCAGGTATGCAGTCAGGCTTACAGAATTACTCGGACTACCAAACTTACCCAAAACCAGTCACGATGCCTCGCGGTTCCCCTTGTCATATGCCTTGGGGAAGTCAACAAAAAGCGAATACAGTGGCTGTTGTCACTCGGTGCATTTCTCCTAAGCTGACGAGCCGCGACCCCCATATAGGTGGTGCTGTGGCCATTCGAAATCCGCATTACAGTTCATCCACATTCGGTTCAACGACCGGAATGACGTGGCGGTTGAGCAGGATTCGGGCGAACACCTTCCCCACACAACTCAACAAGTATATACCACGATAATTCTTGGCACATTGTCTACTCCATACTTCCATACTGACACCAGGAGACAGTTGGTCGTTACTGGAGGAAATGGGGTGCACGGATCTTGTGGTCGTGTTAGGCTCGAAGAGTGGTTAGATGCACTCAGTGTGGGGCGGACTACGGTCCAGCCACCGCCGTGTGCGCTTGATTCCCCAAATACAGCGTGCTTGTGTTTGTCTGCGAAAGAGTGTGGGCCAGCTACGTTGATGAAACGCGGCTCCCATCCACATGTCTCCCGGTCTTAATGCTTCGAGTTTACACTGGATATGGGATGTGTGGATGTAGCAGTGGGTGCTGCACAGCAAGCCACACGTGGTCCCTCTGTAGTCGTAGGTGTCCTGTGGCTGGCCACAGTGACAGATAAATCCGAACTCGGGTTTCGCCAAATATATATATATATATATATATATATATATATATAGTGAGCCGGGACATAATCAAAGTCTGCCTCTCACGTTCTAATATTTTTTGCAGGTCATGGGAATCAAGGCGGTTGTAACGCGCTTATCTACCCATGAAATTCTTCTACTCTTCGCTTCGTGGTCTAGTCTACAGACCTTGGCCGATCGTTGATGGATATCGACCAGCGTTCACGTGCGCCTCCTTACATTCCCATTGTTAGCGTTGTAGGTGTGTCTGTGTGTGCATGCTAATCGCCGGCACTGGTTCCGTGCGTGTGTGACTACCGACGACCTTGGATCTCCAACCCTACTCTTCGCCGAACATGACACGTTCAGCCCGGAGCATGTGTCGCACCCCCTCCCCCGTTCACTGGTCGCTTGTCCAAACACCATGTTTATGCGTGCCATTAAACTCTCACCCTGTGATTGGACTATCCCTTGATTGGTCAACGCCATTAGTCTTAATACTCGTAGCACTCAGGTGTGGTGACTTGTTCCCTTGATTGTCCGGCGTAGACAACTCGTCCCTCCTATTGTTTACTGACACCTTGTTGTCAACTTGCATACACCGGGATACTGAACAATTGAAGTATGTCCCAATTATCAACTGTATATATTTTAATAGTACCGTAGTATTTGTGATCCGACTTGTTTTGATTTCGGGATCTTTGGCTACGCGTTATTCAACGTTCACGGTGGACGTTACATGGGGGGTTAAACCACATCAACTTACACTGTTCGAAAGGGCTGTGTTACGACCAACAACGGCAGATGAGCTAAACTCCAATCCACTCCTGTGGTAGCTCAGGTTGGCAAGTGCCCAGTGAACGGGGGAGAGGGTGCGACACATGCTCCGGGCTGAACGTGTCATGTTCGGCGAAGAGTAGAGTTGGAGATTCAAGGTCGCCGGTAGTCACACACGCACGGAACCAGTGCCGTGGATTAGCATGCACACACAGACACACCTACAACGCTAACAATGGGAATGTAAGGAGGCGCACGTGAACGCTGGTCGATATCCATCAGCGATCGGCCAAGGTCTGTAGACTAGACCACGAAGCGAAGAGTAGAAGAATTTCATGGGGAGATAAGCGCGTTACATTATTGTCATAGTTAAGACTTCCAGCACTACCGCTGGCCTCCAACCGGAGTTAGCAGTCAACGGAGACAAGCAAAGCTTGTGCCAGGGACCGTTCATAGACCTCCATCCCCAGCTTCAGTTTGGCCTGGATCTTAGCCGAGTGATGTTAACAACCGTCGTTACCAGCGGTCGCCACGTGGAGGCGCCCAGGCCGTGTAACTACAACCCCCAGAAGAGAGTCATAGTTACCCCCGCTTGGCAGTTGATCGGCGTGCATGGCGCGATCTGATCACGAAGGCAGTTGCCGAAGTGCAGGTGAAAGTGCCCATACATGCAGAGAAGAAGCGGCAATTGCGGAAGCGGCGAGCACTGATGGGTTGTACTCCATCGACATCAAGTGCATGGTGCCGTAGCACACGCGGTCGCGAGTGCATGAGTCAAGCAGGCCTAGTCAGCCATGAGCGAGACCACTCGGGACCACTACCGAAGCGACGACGGGCCCTGCATCGAACGAACGCAGAACCGGCGCAGCGTTTGTAGGTACGCTGCATTCGATGTACTAACCGCGTGCTTGCATGCTAAGTCTATTTATTTCAGTTGATGGGTTTTCAATTTTGTCCGAATATTTTCTTTCCCATATAAATATCTAGTTATACTCTCTTCTATACACTTGCACACGTCACTTAAGAGAATTGTAGTTAAGTTCCATAACATTTTCGTGTTTGTGTCATTTCCGTAAAATAAACTTTCTGACCTTGTGAACTGATCTCTGATTCGCTTGTAAACAACTTATTTCATATGCTCATTAATTTAAGATTTATGTCACCGTTTCCTTATGCATTATTCAAATTATTGTCTATATTATCTTTCTCTCAAGTGATTGGCTTTTGTTTGATATCCCCGGTGTGGCTGCGCTTGATGTGCATGTTGACAAGGTGCCTACCTGTCTGTTACCCACTACCTCGTCCATACTGGCTCCAGGAGACAGTTGGTCGTTGCTGAAGGGGACGGGGTGCACGGTCCTTGTGGCCGTGTTAGGATCAAATAGTGGTTTCATGCACTTAGTGTGGAGCGGACTACGGTCCAGCCACCACCTTGTGTGCGCTTGATTCCCAAAAACAGCGTGCTTGTGTTTAACTGTGAAGGGGTGTGGGCCGGCTCGGTTGATGAACCGTGGCTTCCATCCACATGCCTCCAGGTCTTATTCCTTCGGTTTTACACTGGATGTATGGTGTGTGGTTGGAGCTGTGGGTGGTGCAACGCAAGCCACGTATGATCCCTTTGTAGTCGTAGGCGTCCTGTGGCTGGCCAGAATGACAGGCAAATCCGAAACTGTATGCCGCCAACCAAATACTGAGGCGGTTCACTGACTCATGGCGCTCGGCTTGCTGCCTTCCGGTTGTATACATTATCAAAGGCTTTGGCTGAGCATCCGAGTAGTTCTGCTGTCAGGTGTGAACGCCCTGGTAGTATCCTACTCCAACCCCCCAACCATGAATTACGACAATCATAATTACTCCATACTGCAACGGCCATTGCACAGTATCCTTAGGGAAAGGGTCGTCTTATCTGCTGTATGCAGCCTGGTGGGTAAGCGAAAAAATGCTTGTATTAAAGTCTCCCTTCTTTCTTCTTCCTTTGCACGTATCCACCCAACCCACCACTTTCTCCAATCCATGACGTCACCTCCCATATGGTTGCCCGCCAATGCAATCGTAGAACTCCGCGTAGAGCGCTCAACATTGATTGCTGAAATGTGCGCACTTTGCTCGACCGGAATAAGAGTGAGCGTCCCGAGCGACGCACTGCACTAGTCACAATAGAGCTGGCGCGCTACAACATCAATATTGCGGCGCTCAGTGAGACCCGTTTCGCTGAACAAGGTAACTTGCATGAAGCTGATACCGGCTATACATTCTACTAGGTGGGAAACGCCACCTCAGCACCACGTGAACATGTGGTTGGATTTGCACTATCCGATCGCCTCAATGGCCAGCTGGTGGGTGAAACAACAGGCATTAGCGCGCGATTGATGACTGCTCGACCACGACTCGGAAACGGTAACCTTTACAATTTATAAGTACGTACGGTCCGAGAATGTGTTTTCCTGGTGACACGCGTGATCAAGTCTACACTCAGTTATCCTCAGTGATACTGTCTGTGCCGAGGAGCGACCGACTATTTCTGCTGGGTGATTTCAACGCGCGCGTTGGGCGTGATGCATCGGTGTGGAGAGAGTTTATGCGTCCGCATGGCATTGTTTCAGCGAATGCGAACGGTGACCGGCTGCTCACACTGTGTCCCACTCACGGCCTGTCGATCACGAACACTCGTTTTGCACTGAGTGCGAGTGATATAACAACTTGGACGCATCCACGGAGTAGTCACGCTCACCTGCTCGGCTATGTAATCGTTGGTCAACATGACATGCGTGAAGTGCGCATGACACGTGTACTGGGTGGAGCTGAGTGTGGCATTGATCACAATTCGGTGCAGACCAATTTGTATACCTACGTGCGGAAATTTATGTACAGTTTGCCTGCCCTGAATCGGACGCGTAAATTTAACATTCTTCCCTCGGTACTGTGGAGAAAAATAACGAGCTGGAGAAGCGATGGCTGCACGCCTGTGTGATGTGGACTGCATAGCCACAGTGGGCGACCTGTGGCACCGTATTCTAGACCAGGTGACAGCTGCTGCCGAGGAGATGATCGGGCTTGCAAATTGTAAGCAACCCGATTGGTCTGATATGAACGATGCGACGATTAGCGCATTGGTGTCGGAAAAGAATGCAGCGTTTGTTGCACATGTGGAAGACCCAGTGCCATGGTGAAGAGCAGTCAGTTTCGCAAAACTCGACGGCGGCTGTCTCGAGAGCCCCGCCGCATAAAAATGCATGATGGACGGAGAAGGCCAGGCAGATGGAATGCTGCGTCGGAAGACGCCAACACAAGGAATTCTTTGACTCCAAGAAGGCGGTGTATGGACCGAGATTGGAGCCGCTGAGGATGCTAATCAATGGCAGTTTTGGCACTGCCTGCACGCAGTCGGTAGACTTAATGCAGATCTGGCGAAATCGCTTTGTTTGTCACTTGAACTACCGTTCACAGATTGACTGGACTGTGTTGCACATGCTACAGCAACAAGAGATGAAGATGTTTCTTGCCGACTTGCCGACAGTGAATGAGACGCAGATAGCACTTGCTCAGCTACGAAACGAAAAGTGTGCCGGTGCCGCTTGTATCCAAGTGGAGGGGCCGTCAAATTTGGCCGTTGCTGTTCTCCTTGGATTATTTTGCACCACAGACTACGGATTCTATATTTTATTTTTGAAGCAATTTGTTTTTTGCTTAGGTCTCAAGGTCAATGTTGTCCTACTCCGTCAACCAGTTGAAAACGTTACGTAGTACTACCTTAAATCCGTGCCTTCTCGAATACGGCCATAAAGTCAGGAAAACTTGCAAACCTATTACGAATAAATCTCTTGGAATAAAGCGCAAGCATAGTGCTGGATGGCAATCTGACCTCAGTCCTTGTTCTGTCTACAAAGCGTAAGTCCCACTGAAACTTCCCAGTAATGTTCTCTCGCTCCTTGGTAAAATCAGTGATTTCAATGCCATTATGCAGCGAAATGAGTATGTTAATACAGGAATCATTCTGATACAAGTAAGTTGGTTGCATGCTGATGTGGAAAATGGGTTAATTTAACTCGGTGGGTATTTTCCCATCAGGTTTGACCGCCTTGGGAAGCCCCAGTTCCGTGGTGGTGGCGTTATAACTTACCTTAATCAACGTCGGTGCAACGTAAATATCCTAATATTTACATACCCAATAATTTTTATAAGCTGCCATTTAGCTGAGTGCAAACCGAAGTTCCTAAGTGGCTTTCGATCAGTCATTGTTGGAAACGTATACATTGCTCCTGACACATCTGCATCGGAGTTAAAAGATTTGAAGACCAACTTTCTTTAACGCTGCTGCTTAAATTAGATTGTTCTCTCTGTATTGTTGCTGACGACTACAATAGAAAGGATACAACATGCTTGGTAGATGTAGTGACTGTCTCGACCAGCCAAGATGCCCAGTTGGACGCGGTGTTCACAAATAAACGACAATTGTTTGCCATACAAAAGCGGGCTCCTTTGAGCAGCTCAGACCATTGTGTTTTAAAACTGTACCCGTTCATATACAGCAGGTGTAATATTTTAACGCTAACCAGACCTCGTTACAAGATTATCAAACGGCGCAATTGCCCCTTGGAAAATATCATGAGGCTCCAGATGATCTTTTCTTCAACTGATTTTTCGGTCTTCAACGAGGAAGACCTGTCGCTCGAATGTGACCATCTTACGGACTACATCAAATATTGCTTTGACATATGTTGCCCTGTTGAAACGCACTAAGAGCAGATAGATTTTCATCACCACTATAAAAGCGACTTCGAAGGATGAAAGAATGGGCCTGCAAGTGTAATAATGCTACCCGTGTCAGAAGCCTAACCCCGGCAATTAAATCCGAGATAAAAAGACTAGACCAATTATACGTCGAAGCAGTTCTAGGCATCCATAACTGTCGCGATCTATGGGGGCTTCTGAGGCAGCTCTGTGGTAAGAGCGTTTTCAGCCAGAGAGGTGAAGTGGACGTGGATAAACTGAATTCAGAGTTTAGTTTCATCTCACTAAGCTCATCTTCCTTGCCATCCTCCATTAGCTCAAGTCCATCCGCGTCCTTCGATCAAAGCAACCTTCACAAGGAATTCAAAAGATTAAAGGCAACCAAAGCTTGTGGTCCGGATTCTCTCTCATCAATAGCTTTGAAGGAGTGTGCTGATTCTCTCACACTGCCTCTAACAAATTTCTTAAACAAATGCCTCACTATGAATGTGATCCCGGACACTTGGAGAACCTCCGGAATAACTCCAATAACAAAAACTGAATCTCAAAAGTATCATCCAACTGCATGTACATCTGTGCTCCTAAACGTTTTCGCAAGACTGTTAATTCCTCGGATTTTTTCTGCCGCTCCTGAAGACGATATTTACCAGTTTGCGTATAGATCCCAGCGATCCACATTGGATGCAGTGGCATATGTTGTTCATTCTATAGCCTCTGCATTAGATCATAAATGTAAATCCGTACGGCTTCTCTTCCTGGATTATTCGAATGCCTTTGGAAGCCTGGATAGGTCAAGGTTGCTAAACCTACTATCCGAAAATGGAGTTCACCCTGGTGTATGTAATCTCTTATGCGACTATTTTACAGATCATACTCAATTCACTGTTGAACGGTAAGAAATCCTCTGTCCTCCGTACGGACTGTTGTGTTCTTCAGGGAGTGATCCTGTCACCTTTTCTATTTTCCTTGCATGTTGAACATTTTTCTATACAACCCAAGTTTATATAGTGTAAATATGCTGATGAGGTTGTGCTGGGATTTATGTCCCCCACTAACCAGGATTCCTCATCACTTCATTGTGGGTTGGAAGATCTGGTAGTATGGGCTTCATCCAGATCTCTTACGCTTATGCTTCCAAACGCAGGAGTGTAATATTTTCTTTTCTACGTGACGGAAAGTTGCATTGCCTCATAGCTTTCTCCCCCACACATACTGTGAACGAAAATCTCATACCCATCTCTTTTACTGTCAAATATCTCGGCGATTTTTGTCCCAGAACCTTTCTTGGTTCACGCAAGTCTGTAAAATTTTACAAAAAGTCAAAAACTTTCCTTTTATGCCCTCAGACTTAAGGTGCTTTCAGTACCTCATACTTTAATATTCAGGTTTGTGACCTCTTGTATTATTCCCCATTGGCTATACTGCTCTCCTGTCATTTCCCTGAACTGTTGCAGAAAGATGCATCTTATCGGTGCGATCTACAAAGCATATTTCTAGATGCAGCGGCTTGTCTAGAGATTTTTTAATCGAGTTGATCATTTCTAGACAACTTGATGCCTACAATGAATTTTTTCTATGATACTAACTGATCGACTTCAACCACTTCACAATGATCTTTCAAAAACGCTCTCTCTCTTCTACCCGTACGAAACTCAGAATTTTATTCTCCCGCACGTCATCGTATCGTAATACTGTTTTGCTTTATCTCTCACCTTTGCTTGTTGCCACAGCAAAAGTCACAAATATGCTGCCCTAGCGCTTGCTGGAATAACAGTTCTTCGTTTTTTCCACCTTTCTTCCCAAGCATGTATATTGATATCATTCAGGTGTCCGCAGTGGTGGTATAAATGTTGAAAATAAACCCATTAGCGTTCATAAAGCTTATTTTGACTTGACTTGACCCCGCCCGAAGTATTGAAACACGGCGGACCCGCGTTGGTGAATGCGATGCACCACTTGGTGCAACGCATGTGGATTGAGGAGGAGATGCCTCCTGAACTGAAAGATGCCCTTGTGCTATCACTGTACAAGGGCGAAGGTAGCAAGCAATGTGCCAAGAATTATCGTGGCATCAACTTGCTGAGCTGTGTGGACAAGGTGATTGTACAAATCATGCTCAACCGCCTCGTCAGTCAGGTTGTGGAACCTAACGTGGCGGAAGAGCAATGTGGATTTCGTTCGGGTCGCAGCACTATATGTATGGTGTTTGCGCCTCCTCAGCTGCAGGAGATGTGCAGAGAGCGACACCAGCAATTGTACCCGCTGTTTGTTGTTACGGTGAACCGCGAGCCATTGTGGTTGGTGTTGGGTGAATTTGGTTGCCCGCGTAAGTTTGTAAGTTTAATTGAATGTTTGCACAGTAGTATGCGGGTGAGGGTGCAGCTGAGTGGAGAGACCTCGGATGACTTTGCAGTGGTCTATGGTGTGAAGCAAGGCTGTGTGTTAGCTCCTGATCTGTTTACTATTTATCTTCATGCACTGATGTATTGTTCTTTTGATACTGCTTGTGATTTCGGTGCCCGTGTGTGGCACCGTATTGCTGGTGGTTTGTTGAGCCTCCGTTCTTTCGGGACGAGTACCCGAGTCTGCGAAATAACTATCCGTATGTTGTTGTTTCCTGACTACTTTGCATTGTTTGCACACAGCGCGGATGAGTTGAGGTACATGAATACGACTCTGGCTTCGAAAGCTGCCAAATTCGGACTCACCAACAACAGAAGCAAGACTGTTTTTCTTTTCCTACCTTCACTCGGAATATAATCTGTGGGTTTGCCCGAAATCCAGGTTGTCGACGGAGTGCCGGAATCCACTCGGATATTTCACTACCTTGGGTACGTTATATCACCCTACCTGCAGATCATGAGTGCGGTGTGCAGCCACGTTTCGAAGGCTTCTGCTGCATTTGGTAAGCTGGAATGCTGTGTGTGGAAAAAGCAGGATCTCACTGATGGGACGAAGCTTCTGGTATACAAGTCTGTGGTACTGTCGTTTCTTCTATACGACAGCGAAACCTGGACGCTAAATAAGAAGGATATCCGTTTTCTGGAACGCTTTCTTCAGCGGTGTTTGTGCTGTATTATGCCCATCGACTGGAATGACGGAGGTACAGATCCGGTGATGACCTGACGCAGTGGCATATATGCAGTGGACTGCATACTTCTGCTTCGGCACCTGAGGAGTCTCGGGCGTATTCGCCGCATGGATTCAATGTGCATACCGAAGCAGCTGCTTTATGTCCAACTGCGTTCATGGAAGCTGTATATGGTAACCGGGTTACGTTAGCAGATCATGGTCAATGTGAGTTTATCACGAAAACATCTTGAATTCAGAGGTTTCAAATCGAAGGCGGTTGATCGCCATGGATGGCGCGATCTGATCAAAATCGCAGTTGT
>OX104066.1:39525415-39542469 GCA_944474145.2 Dicrocoelium dendriticum
TTGTGGATTCGGTGTTGATCGGTAGAGGAAAAGGAACCGGTCAACCACCTCCTCTATACGTCCCTCCCCTTTTGATTTTTGGAGGGCTCGCTTGAATGTGTCGACAAATCTTTCTGCCTGGCCATTCGACTGTGGGTGAAACGGCGGCGAGCGAACGTGCTGGACGGCGCATTGCTTGCAAAACTCCTTAAACGCTGCTGAAGTAAACTGTGAGCCATTGTCAGTGACCATTGTCTCAGGACAGCCGAATCTGCTAAAGGCTTGGCGCAGTTTCGATATGGTGGCATTGGTGGTGGTGTTATCCATGAGAAATACTTCTGGCCACTTGCTGTATGAGTCGACTATAATGAGGAAACTTCTCCCGTTGATCGGCCCTGCAAAGTCGACATGAATGCGGCACCACGGCTTAGTAGCTATTGGCCATGAACAGAGTTCTGCTTTCGGTGGCGCTTTCAAGACATCGGCACACTTTTGGCAGCGTCTGGCTATTTCTTCCAACTGTTTGTCCATTAAGGGCCAGTATACATAACTGCGGGCAAGCGCCTTCATCCGGTTGATTCCAGGATGCCCGGCGTGGAACTGTCGAAGAAGGCGCTCCTGAAGTGTCTTGGGGATGACCACTCTTTCCGAAAATAGTATGCAATCGTTTACAATAGCGAGTGAGTGTCTCCTCTGAAAATACTGTTGCAACTCGGCGGATGGACATGAACGTGGCCAACTTGTTTTGTGAAACTGAGTAACCTTCTTGAGTATTGGGTCCCGAAGTGTTTCGGTCCGCACAGCTTCTGCGGTAACTGGTAGACAGTGCAGTGCATCAGTTACCAGAAAGTTGACGTCTGGTTCAATCTCCACCGAGGCAATGATTGTGTCTTCATGTTCTTGCTGACGGGTATCAATTAGGCGTGACAGTGCATCTGCTTGGCCAATGGAAACTGTCGACTGATATTGGATCTCGAAATCATACCCCATTAAGGTAAGAGCCCAACGTTGTAGCCTGTTGGCTGTGTAGGCCGGGATGCCCTTTTTCGAACCAAAGATAGCGAGCAAGGGTTTGTGATCTGTCAGAAGCTTGAAGCGGCGGCCGTATAGCATTTTGTGGAATTTCTTAACCGCGTACACTATGGCCAATGCTTCTTTCTCAATCTGACTGTAGTTCTTCTCGGCCTTGGTAAGGGTTCTGGCGGCATGGGCGATTGCTTTTTGAGATCCATCGGTGTACGTGTGTGCAATTACTGCACCAATCCCATGGCTTGATGCATCTGTGGTTAGGACGATCTCTTTGGAGGGATCGAAATGTGTCAAAAGCAAGTTTGAAGACAACAGTGACTTGACGCGTTCGAAGGCATTCTGACATTCTGCTGTCCAGTTCCAAGGTTGTCCTTTGGATAGGAGCTTGTTTAACGGGGCACGCAAGCGGTGCATCTCAGGCAAAAATGCGCTGTAGTGGCTGATGAGCCCACAAAAGGAACGCAGAGACTGTAGATCTGTGGGTGGAGGCATTTTTCTAATGGCTTCGATGTTTTCCGGGTCTGGTCGACGTCCATCCTTTTCGAGGATAAACCCGAGGTATTTGATGAGCGGCGTGAAAAATGTGCATTTATCCTCACGGATCCGGAAGCCGTACGACTGGATGCAACCAAGCACTTCATCCAAGCGTTTCAAGAGTTCTTCCGGTGTTCGACCCATCACTATGATATCGTCCAGATAAGCAGCGGTTCCAGAAACTCCCGCTAGCATGGTGTCCATCAACTGTTGAAAGATGGCTGGCGCCGTTTTCACACCAAATGGCAAGCGGTTGTATTGGAATAGCCCACGATGAGTGTTGATCGTCAACAACTCCCTCGAGACTTCGTCAACATCCACTTGCAGATAAGCATCGGATAGATCAAGCTTTGCAAAGTACTTACCACCATTCAGCTTTGCAAAGATATCCTCCGGTACAGGTAAGGGATACTGATGGTCATCCAGCGCGGCGTTGAGGCCAGTTGAAAAATCAGCGCAGACGCGTACCTTGCCATTTGCTTTCTTCACTGCGACAATAGGTGCGGCCCATGATGAGTAGTTGACGGCTGTGATGACTCCGGCACGTTCCAGTCGATCGAGCTCTTGCTCAACGGTTGACATGGCTGCATATGGTACCGGTCTTCTAGCCTTGAACACTGGTTTAGCACCTGGTCGCAAGTTCAGTGTTGCCTTGAATTTCGTACAGTGGCCCAAGCCATCCTGAAAGACAGAAGCAAATTTTCTCTTCAGGGTACGTGTCATGTCTTCGACGGACTTTGTTGATGGGTCTGGACTTGCTCGAACTCGGTTGCAGATCTGATTCAAGGGAACATCGAGGAGGTTCAACTTTTCAATCCAGTCGAGGCCAAGAAGATTCAAATTCGGCCGGTCCGAAATGTAGCATGTTCCCGACTTCTCCACACCTTGGAAAGCAATCTTGCAATTGAGTTCGCCCACTAAGTGTAACACACCGCCGGATGCATTATGTGCAACTTTCTGAGAGTCGACCATCTTCGGCCTCTTTATGTGATTCCATGTGCGCCTGGAAATGATTGTGATGTCTGAGGCCGTGTCAAATTGCAGTTTCGTTGGGATACCATTGATTAATACAGTGATGAATCGTCGTCTCGGTTTACACTCGCTTTGGAATGCGGCGACTATGGAGAGAGATTCAGCGCCGCCCCTTCTAGAATTAACCCTTCGGTGAGACTTCTGCACTTTCTTCGACCGGACTTGACTGCAGCATTCCTCCTTATGCCCACGCTTATGGCACGTTTGACAAATATGATGTTTGAAGGGACAAAAGCGAGCGAAATGCCATTCGCCGCATGACCAGCATGCTGTGGGCGGTTTCTTCGTAGGCCTCTTGAAGGGTCTGCTTGCGTTGGCGGTCCTGGCTTTTTTCACAAGTTGCACGGTATCTGGTGATGCTAGACCATTGCGTTCGACCATGGCAGTGTCGTGTTTTAGAGTGAGCAGTCGTTTGCATTCGCTAACGAGGGCCTTCAGTGTCAGATCAGGGTCCTGCTCTAGCTTAGCTAAAAGCCGCGTTCGGATCTCAGCGTCACTGGGCGATTGTAGAGCACTGACGAAAATGAGACACTTAAACTGATCGTCCGTTAAAGAGCGTAGTTTGAATCGTTCACACTCACGGTTAATCATGTCTGCTAAGGCCCCAAAATCGTCAGATTCCTGTTTGACTATTTTCAGGCATTGATAGCGAATACTAAACAAGGACACCGACTCACCAAAAATTTCTTTCAACTGCGACACTGCTTCGTCAAATGTCAGATCCTTCGGCTGTTTGGGCAAAATGTGGTCTATGAACCTTGAATGTTCACTTATTCCGAGCTTGCGGAGTAGCAATCGCACTTTCCAGGAGTCGTCCTGACGACTGAAGTCCGTCTGGAACATGTCTTCCCAGCGTTTGAACCACGCTTCGAAAGTGCTTCCAGAATCCGCATCATAATGGAATTCAGTGATGGCGTTCGTGAGAAGATCAACAGAACTCGCCTGCGTGTCCCGCGTCGCTGCTCCAGTTGTCTGCAAACTCAAGCATTTTGTCAGATTTTCAATCATTTTCATTTGCGCCTCCATTTGAGCTTGCTGTTGAAAAAGCAGCTTTTGAAATTGTTCGGCAGAAAAATTCATCACATTTCCACTTTTCTCCGTCGCCATTTGTTATAATCTTCTCACTAGACGCAACTCCAAAAATAACAATTCACTGCTCCGCAAAACTTCTAGCCCAACCGAAGGAAAAAAGCAGAACGCCAATGACCCTGACAAATAACGTATTAATCGCAGCCAACGAACACTGTACAACGACTGAGGACCCTGGCTGTATTTATAGGTCTCTGCTGACCTTCGACTTCTAGAATTGGAAGGTCAGCTGCCAAGGTTAGTGGTTCCCCATATCTTTTCCCGAGAGGTCAGGTGGATTTTGATCACGTGTAGAAGAAGAACATTCAGGAACGTTCGAAATCGATGCGATAATCGTTAATAATCGATTAATCGCTAAAATAGGGAATTTCCAAGGCAATTCTTACTTTCTCCCGGACACCTCCCCTCCTGAGATATGTTCCGAGGTGTAAGAGGAAAGCCTGGGATCAACTTGCAGTCTTCGGGACGGTGTTCTCTGCCTGTCGGTCCACCTCCTTGGCAGAAGCGCCCGAGAGCTTTGTTCCGATGTTCTTGTTCTGGATTCGTTGCTCGACCTTGGGCAGTCGTCCACTGTTACTTTCGGCAGGTTGAAAGTTTCCACCAGTAAATCGAACGGGAGATCAGTAGGCCTTTCTTGTTCTGGCTGGCACAATGTGGGACGTAACTGGTTTGCATGCCGCGGCCAGACCTGTGCGCCCACCTTCACGTCATACATGACGTTTCCGCGCTTGCTTATGACCGTCCCTGGCGTCCACTTCGCATGGCCATCCCGGTAGTCACGTACTAGCACCTTCTGTCCAAGCGTGAATGATCGCTTCTTTGCTCCATGCCGCCGGTTAAACTCCTGTTCCATTCTGCGGTTTCTTTCACCAACAGAGGACTCCGAGCCCGGTCGGATGGCGTCGAAAGGCATGCGGAGCTTCCGGTTCATCATAACCTGTGCTGGAGAGACTCCGTCTGGTGCTTGTGGATTCGGTGTTGATCGGTAGAGGAAAAGGAACCGGTCAACCACCTCCTCTATACGTCCCTCCCCTTTTGATTTTTGGAGGGCTCGCTTGAATGTGTCGACAAATCTTTCTGCCTGGCCATTCGACTGTGGGTGAAACGGCGGCGAGCGAACGTGCTGGACGGCGCATTGCTTGCAAAACTCCTTAAACGCTGCTGAAGTAAACTGTGAGCCATTGTCAGTGACCATTGTCTCAGGACAGCCGAATCTGCTAAAGGCTTGGCGCAGTTTCGATATGGTGGCATTGGTGGTGGTGTTATCCATGAGAAATACTTCTGGCCACTTGCTGTATGAGTCGACTATAATGAGGAAACTTCTCCCGTTGATCGGCCCTGCAAAGTCGACATGAATGCGGCACCACGGCTTAGTAGCTATTGGCCATGAACAGAGTTCTGCTTTCGGTGGCGCTTTCAAGACATCGGCACACTTTTGGCAGCGTCTGGCTATTTCTTCCAACTGTTTGTCCATTAAGGGCCAGTATACATAACTGCGGGCAAGCGCCTTCATCCGGTTGATTCCAGGATGCCCGGCGTGGAACTGTCGAATAAGGCGCTCCTGAAGTGTCTTGGGGATGACCACTCTTTCCGAAAATAGTATGCAATCGTTTACAATAGCGAGTGAGTGTCTCCTCTGAAAATACTGTTGCAACTCGGCGGATGGACAGGAACGTGGCCAACTTGTTTTGTGAAACTGAGTAACCTTCTTGAGTATTGGGTCCCGAAGTGTTTCGGTCCGCACAGCTTCTGCGGTAACTGGTAGACAGTGCAGTGCATCAGTTACCAGAAAGTTGACGTCTGGTTCAATCTCCACCGAGGCAATGATTGTGTCTTCATGTTCTTGCTGACGGGTATCAATTAGGCGTGACAGTGCATCTGCTTGGCCAATGGAAACTGTCGACTGATATTGGATCTCGAAATCATACCCCATTAAGGTAAGAGCCCAACGTTGTAGCCTGTTGGCTGTGTAGGCCGGGATGCCCTTTTTCGAACCAAAGATAGCGAGCAAGGGTTTGTGATCTGTCAGAAGCTTGAAGCGGCGGCCGTATAGCATTTTGTGGAATTTCTTAACCGCGTACACTATGGCCAATGCTTCTTTCTCAATCTGACTGTAGTTCTTCTCGGCCTTGGTAAGGGTTCTGGCGGCATGGGCGATTGCTTTTTGAGATCCATCGGTGTACGTGTGTGCAATTACTGCACCAATCCCATGGCTTGATGCATCTGTGGTTAGGACGATCTCTTTGGAGGGATCGAAATGTGTCAAAAGCAAGTTTGAAGACAACAGTGACTTGACGCGTTCGAAGGCATTCTGACATTCTGCTGTCCAGTTCCAAGGTTGTCCTTTGGATAGGAGCTTGTTTAACGGGGCACGCAAGCGGTGCATCTCAGGCAAAAATGCGCTGTAGTGGCTGATGAGCCCACAAAAGGAACGCAGAGACTGTAGATCTGTGGGTGGAGGCATTTTTCTAATGGCTTCGATGTTTTCCGGGTCTGGTCGACGTCCATCCTTTTCGAGGATAAACCCGAGGTATTTGATGAGCGGCGTGAAAAATGTGCATTTATCCTCACGGATCCGGAAGCCGTACGACTGTATGCAACCAAGCACTTCATCCAAGCGGTTGAAGAGTTCTTCCGGTGTTCGACCCATCACTATGATATCGTCCAGATATGCAGCGGTTCCAGAAACACCCGCTAGCATAGTGTCCATCAACTGTTGGAAGATGGCTGGCGCCGTTTTCACACCAAATGGCAAGCGGTTGTATTGGAATAGCCCACGATGAGTGTTGATCGTCAACAACTCCCTCGAGACTTCGTCAACATCCACTTGCAGATAAGCATCGGATAGATCAAGCTTTGCAAAGTACTTACCACCATTCAGCTTTGCAAAGATATCCTCCGGTACAGGTAAGGGGTACTGGTGGTCATCCAGCGCGGCGTTGAGGCCAGTTGAAAAATCAGCGCAGACGCGTACCTTGCCATTTGCTTTCTTCACTGCGACAATAGGTGCGGCCCATGATGAGTAGTTGACGGCTGTGATGACTCCGGCACGTTCCAGTCGATCGAGCTCTTGCTCAACGGTTGACATGGCTGCATATGGTACCGGTCTTCTAGCCTTGAACACTGGTTTAGCACCTGGTCGCAAGTTCAGTGTTGCCTTGAATTTCGTACAGTGGCCCAAGCCATCCTGAAAGACAGAAGCAAATTTTCGCTTCAGGGTACGTGTCATGTCTTCGACGGACTTTGCAGATGGGTCTGGACTTGCTCGAACTCGGTTGCAGATCTGATTCAAGGGAACATCGAGGAGGTTCAACTTTTCAATCCAGTCGAGGCCAAGAAGATTCAAATTCGGCCGGTCCGAAATGTAGCATGTTCCCGACTTCTCCACACCTTGGAAAGCAATCTTGCAATTGAGTTCGCCGACTAAGTGTAACACACCGCCGGATGCATTATGTGCAACTTTCTGGGAGTCGACCATCTTCGGCCTCTTTATGTGATTCCATGTGCGCCTGGAAATGATTGTGATGTCTGAGGCCGTGTCAAATTGCAGTTTCGTTGGGATACCATTGATTAATACAGTGATGAATCGTCGTCTCGGTTTACACTCGCTTTGGAATGCGGCGACTATGGAGAGAGATTCAGCGCCGCCCCTTCTAGAATTAACCTTTCGATAAGACTTCTGCACTTTCTTCGACCGGACTTGACTGCAGCATTCCTCCTTATGCCCACGCTTATGGCACGTCCTGACAAATATGATGTTTGAAGGGACAAAAGCGAGCGAAATGCCATTCGCCGCATGACCAGCATGCTGTGGGCGGTTTCTTCGTAGGCCTCTTGAAGGGTCTGCTTGCGTTGGCGGTCCTGGCTTTTTTCACAAGTTGCACGGTATCTGGTGATGCTAGACCATTGCGTTCGACCATGGCAGTGTCGTGTTTTAGAGTGAGAAGCCGTTTGCATTCGCTTACGAGGGCCTTCAGTGTCAGATCAGGGTCCTGCTCTAGCTTAGCTAAAAGCCGCGTTCGGATCTCAGCATCACTGGGCGATTGTAGAGCACTGACGAAAATGAGACACTTAAACTGATCGTCCGTTAAAGAGCGTAGTTTGAATCGTTCACACTCACGGTTAATCATGTCTGCTAAGGCCCCAAAATCGTCAGATTCCTGTTTGACTATTTTCAGGCATTGATAGCGAATACTAAACAAGGACACCGACTCACCAAAAATTTCTTTCAACTGCGACACTGCTTCGTCAAATGTCAGATCCTTCGGCTGTTTGGGCAAAATGTGGTCTATGAACCTTGAATGTTCACTTATTCCGAGCTTGCGGAGTAGCAATCGCACTTTCCAGGAGTCGTCCTGACGAATGAAGTCCGTCTGGAACATGTCTTCCCAGCGTTTGAACCACGCTTCGAAAGTGCTTCCAGAATCCGCATCATAATGGAATTCAGTGATGGCGTTCGTGAGAAGATCAACAGAACTCGCCTGCGTGTCCCGCGTCGCTGCTCCAGTTGTCTGCAAACTCAAGCATTTTGTCAGATTTTCAATCATTTTCATTTGCGCCTCCATTTGAGCTTGCTGTTGAAAAAGCAGCTTTTGAAATTGTTCAGCAGAAAAATTCATCACATTTCCACTTTTCTCCGTCGCCATTTGTTATAATCTTCTCACTAGACGCAACTCCAAAAATAACAATTCACTGCTCCGCAAAACTTCTAGCCCAACCGAAGGAAAAAAGCAGAACGCCAATGACCCTGACAAATAACGTATTAATCGCAGCCAACGAACACTGTACAACGACTGAGGACCCTGGCTGTATTTATAGGTCTCTGCTGACCTTCGACTTCTAGAATTGGAAGGTCAGCTGCCAAGGTTAGTGGTTCCCCATATCTTTGCCGAGAGGTCAGGTGGATTTTGATCACGTGTAGAAGAAGAACATTCAGGAACGTTCGAAATCGATGCGATAATCGTTAATAATCGATTAATCGCTAAAATAGGGAATTTCCAAGGCAATTCTTACTTTCTCCCGGACAACTCCATTGAACGTTGCATCGCTTTACTAGCCTACTGCTGTAAAAACCAAACAAGATGAACAACGAACGAAGAAAAACACACAACCGACCATGCAAGGTTATCAAGTGATCTTGCAGTGGATTGGTTGCAATGTGAACCTCTATCGATTTAACCGTACTGCGCGTGTGCGGACAGTTTCAACCATACCTACTTACGTTCCGGTGCTACTCTGGTCTGCTGGTTTTTCGGGATACAACACTGACTCTCGATGCCCCGCAGCACATTGGGGAGACCATTGAATAACAATCGTAGGAAACTTCGGCTTAGATACAACAACGGCTGAAAGAGAATGAGATCAACCTTTCAGTATCTACGGTCTCCAATGCCCTCAGATGGCTAACGATTACACTCAGGAAATGCCACTACGATTTAGACCGCGTCAACAGCGTCACGATGATCGCAAGACATGAGTTCTCGGTACAGGCTAAATCCGGCATTCATTTGAAATACGTCCAATTTAACGAAGAAATAGTACCTTATTAAGGAAGAAAACGGTATAGTTATGGGTGGACAGATGACGTAGGGCTGTCATGCCGTTACTTCTTTCAGGTTCAGCATCATCAGTAGCCCGTGCAGTCCTGTTGCTTTATTATTCCAACAATTGTCTGATTGACCGCATTTAACGTCTTTGCAAGAGTAGGGTTGGTCAGCAGGCATTTCGCAGACACTTTTGTTGGGATTGCTTATCACGAAGCATTGACGAGTTCGGACAACTTTTGCACCGAGATGGGATCGAGCATCTTCTGTCGGTACTATATCATGCTTCCTCAACCCAAATTGGACTACACTGACTTAAACTTCAATTAGATTTCTAAATCTGGATAAAAATTATGTCACTTTATTTGATTTGCCCAGTTCTGTCATTCTGCTGCAGATTCCATATCAATTTTGCGTGTTTATTTCACTTCAAATTCGGTTTTGTTTGTTTGATGTCCCCGGTGTGGTTGCGCTTGCTGTGAATGTTGCCAAGGTGCCTACCTGTCTAACACATTCTACTTCGATCACTGTTTCCAGGAGACCGGTGGTCTTGGGCAACAGAGGACCTTGTGCATGGTCCTCTTGAAGGTGTTAGGCTCAAAGTGTGGTTCCATACATCAAGTGTGGAGTGGGCTACGGCATATCCTGCACCTTGTGTTCGTTTAGTACGCAGGAATCCCCACAAAGTGAGAGAGGGATGATGCTGCTGTGCAGGAATGTGGGCCGGCTCCGTAGATGAAACGTGACTCCCATCCACGTAACTCCAGGTTTAAACTGGATATGGGGTGTGTAGACGGAGCTGTGGGTGACGCGGCGCAAGCCACCCATGGTCCCACTGTAGGAGCAAGCGTCTTGTGGCTGTCCTATGGAGACCGCAGTAACAGTCAACTCCGCAAGCGGATGCCGTTAATCATGGTTATGTGTGAGTGATGCAATCGTCTGGCCGGGGATATCTACAAAGGCACTCTCTGGTACTGTATGAGCGAAGCAATTCACTTCAAGATCACCCCACATAAGGATCATTTACCGCTTATCTGAAAATACAAACTTATCTATTAATGCACTCGCCTGACAAGAGAGCAGAAGTGTGGTTCATAGAGTTACCTGGATTTACTGCACTGTTATATCACCACGCTATTCAGGAAACGAGATAAGGTAGGTAAATGCAACAGAACTGGAAACTAAGACGTTGAGTTGTCTAATTGAAGTCGGCGTTCAGAAGCAAGTGAGCGAAAACTAGTAACTGCACTTCGACCTAGTCGGAACCCGTAAAACGAGCATTCGTGCATGGGTTCATCTACGATAATGATACGCGTTATTATGGTTCAGTGACAGCTTCAGCATCCCAGCAGATGGAACCCAATCGTGGCAGTAATGTGACGACGGTCGAAAGTGCAATGTGGGTGAGTTGTAGGGTGGAAATGCTCTCTCTACGTGCGCGTGTGAACAATGAACAATGAATTTATACGGGTTAAGAAGCGTTGCTTTACAAGCCCCGTTGGATAGTTGGTGGGGATATCAACATAACAGTTATGATGACAAGGATAGTAAAATAGTTAATACTTTAAATACGAAAATAAGGACTTATCGTTTGCTTCGCTGCAGTCCTACGATCCACTTAGCTTCACAACACCCACAGTTAACAACAAATAATTCCAGGGTAAACCCCAGGTGTAGGATGGGGACATAGTGTTAAGTAACAAAGGGTGCCAGTCTGGTAACATGTTGTCCGTTTGCAACAAAGCATATGCGTCCCTGCGCCTCGATCTCGTTAAAATCTGAGAGGGATAGACCCATAGTCATGCTCTTCATTAAGCTCCCATCCCGCTGGGATATTGATGCAACAGTCAATGAACAATGATTTATCACGGGATAAACGCAAGTGCTTGACACGTCCCGTAGGATGGTTGGGGTGAATATGATGAACTCAAAATATAGGTGGGTCATCTACCGAACGTCTGCCTAGATGAATACTTTGATAAATTACATCAGTGTAAAATTTTAAAAAAAATCGAGCGTAAACGTTCAGAAAGACACTGGGGTGCAGTGTGCATTGATGTAAAGCGTGAGAAAAGTAAAATATGGTCGCTCAATTGGGACCATTTGATACATAAATCTTGTTGAAAAGCATGCTTGGCGTAATCTACAATTAAGGAGTTTAGATAACAAAGTGTTGGGAGCTAAGAGCAACATATAATCGCTTTTTGAAAACATCCAAGGTAGGAGAGGATACAACTGAGTCTGGGAGTGCGTTCCGGGGTTGGCAAACCCGAAGGGAAAATTAATTCCGTAGACACTCCAGACGGCCATATTGTTTCTTCAATTTTGAGCAGACCCCTGAGCTGCGTGTTGTGGCTAAATTTCAGCAAATGGCGGCATATGTGGTTGGAGTCACCCAATATCTGATACGCTAATATGAGATCGCCGCGCAGCCTTCGATAGCGTCCGCAGAAAATTCCCAGCAACTTCAGCCTTCGGTGATAAGAGTGAAAGCGCAGGCCCTTTACGTTCTTTGTTGCTCTTCGTTGAGGTGCTTCTAACGCTTCTGGGTCGCGCTTCGACCAAGGTTGCCAAGCTTGGATTGCGTATTCAACATGCAAGCACATGTAGGAATTGTGCATCATTGGGAAGATTGATGGGTCAAATCTCCCGAATGACCTTCGCGGCATGCCGACGTGTTGGTTGCCACTTTCGCAGCTACCTCAGCCTGTTTTGAACAGTTGTGGTCGCTCTGTACGATCACACCAAGGTCACGTTCCTGGGAGCTGGTCTACAATCCGTTTGTCCCAAGCAAATACGTGTAGTTATGTCTATGGCGTAATTGTACAACGCGACATTTGTCTACGTTGAGTGGTTGGGCGTTTTGAACTGACCAGTTTGACATCGTGTTAAGATCGCACTGGATCCGTTTGTGGTCGTCCGGTCCTCTGATCCTTCGCCATACCTTGATATCATCAACGAAAAATAGGAAATCGGAAGCAACTGATCTTGTCAAATCGTTAATGAACACCAAGAATAGACGAGGTCCAAGAACCGAGCCTTGTGGTACTCCACACGCCACATCGTTTGCATCAGACAATGATTTTCGGACTCTCACCACTAGCCGTGATAGAGTAGAGATCCAGGCTGTTCTGGTTTGCCAAGTAAGATCGAAGATGGAATACCCGGAAAAAGTCATCGAGAAAGTTATCCGAAACCATGGAAACCAGCAGAAGTCGACCGTTGCAACTAGCATAGAAAAAGAAACAGATTTTACCTTTTTTCATATTCGGTTTTTTTCTTTCTAGCTTTCTTAATGGTTGAGCGTTAAACAGTTGAGCCTGGACACTTACCTAAGCCAATCTTTCATTGATTTCGATTGTAGCCATATATTTAAGTGTTTTGAGCTATTGACACTCCACGTCTTTGTGTTCCCAAGCAGGTAGACGCGTAAACCCAACGGCGGCTGGACGTGAAGTCAGTGAGTTCACATGCTGTCTCTAGGTAGACGTCTAACCATCGCGTGATTTCGTCCAGTCCAATCCTGCACTATCGAGCGGGGCACGATTGTGTAAACGACCAGCTGAGATACGAAGGATGTAACCGAGTCGTCTTAGTTGGCTCAACAAAACCACGTTGTTCAAAGAAATACTCGCATTTCCTAAGACACGACTTCTGACTTCACCGTCGTAGATACTTTGTTGCCAGTGGCCGAAAGCGGCAGCGTGTCATCCACACCAACTGACTACGATTTGCTTTCACATAACACTAATGAAACGGTGGCGTTGTAAACCCGGCCCTCTACTGACAGGACGACATCCCAGCGATGTCACAATGGGTTCAAATTGACAAATGGTGACCAAGATTTTGACGATGCGAAGAGGAATGTCCCTTCCAGTAGTGTCACCAACATACACTCAGCTACCCGGACGGACAAAGCTATCCATTTGTTCAAGCTCTGTGCCTTCAAAAGTGGTCACGGGAAAAGGTGTGTTCAGTTCCAGTTCTAGGAGGCGAAACACATATCATGCCTAGGTAACTCAATCGCCAGCAGTTCAAAAAGGTTTGCATACCCTGCTGGTCCTCGCCAAGGAAAGTGATCTCATCAGCTTAGTCTAAATCGGCCTCTCGCTTATCAGGTAGTGGCGGCATGTCAAACTTGGGCGATTTTCCAGAGCTGCGAAGAGAAACGGGGAAATGGGTTAGCCCTGTCACACACCGTTATCGACAGGGAAGGAGGAAGCTACTACACAAACTACTTTCACTCGACCAAGGACATGGATATGCAGTGCACTAAAGATAGCGGCGCATGTCTCCGAGAACATGGTTCTTGGCATGCAATGCCATATAGCAGGTCGATCAACTGAGTCGTTCACAGCACGGACATCTTGGGAGGCAGTGATGGCAGGCCTCTAGTAGAGGTGGCGATGTTCGAGGAATCGGCGGTGCTTGGTGTTTTTATTCACATATTTGCAACTAGACCGAAACCACCCTGTTCTTTACGGTATTATAATTCAAGAATCGGGGATAGACTACGGAGCAGAATGAATTCCAACATATTGGAGGCAGCCAAAATGAGACTCATGCCACAGTGACTAGCGCACTAAGTTCAAGCAACCTTTTTAAAATGTTGTCATTAGCTGACTCGCGGCAGGAAGGAGGGCGTTTTCCTTAAGGATAAATTATACGCAATATAAGATTAACTGGCTACCGACTGCTGCGCCGCCATATTTGAACAGCTCCGGAGGATGTCCGTCTGAGCAAACAGTCTTGAATCGCTTCAAGTGTCGAATCCTAAGGCAACTTTTCATTTCACTATGTGGATCAAATATGACAACCTAGGGTAAGCAGATGGGTTCTCAGGGTATAAAAGCAGATGATGAGGGCCATTTAAACTGCGAATGAAAATGCATGGTCCATTGATTCAAGCGTCTCCGTTGTTTATCAATCGGTAGACAATCAGCGTCGCAATTGGTTTCACTGGTACCAGGTTATCTGTGACAAGTGGATCAAATGAGCTGGAAAAATTTGCGAGCATTACCAGAAAAAGCAGCGGCCTCTATTTCTGAAGCAAGCTACGACTGTCAGGCTCCGCGAACACTGCGCAGGTTTTGTTTGAGCCACTAAATGATAACATGGTTCTCTTTACTAGGATCAAACTCCAGTGGAATATGTATGTGACAGTCAAACAGATCCAAGGAGTGAGTAGTGCTCTAGACTATCCTAGGGTGCCAATTAAGATCGCAGATGAACTGTCCGGAGAAAATAATCGTCTTCTGCATGAATGTCTAGTTTCGATCAAGAACTTGAGGTGGATCGCGTCAAAGTGCATGCTCCAGAGACGATTTATAGCTCCGTCCGAAAGGTATGCGGATGTTACCACAGAGCAGCGTGGGGTTTGGGCTAAGTAAAGCGAGTCATAATTACATGTCCTCCTTGCACTACACCATCATTTTAAACTGATTGTGATATGATTAACTGATGATTAAGATTGTATTGATGAATGGGGAGCGACAAGTTGCAGTACCTCCCATCTTATAATTGAAGGTTGTGCTCGAGAGAACATACGATTGTCTCTGCACCATATTTGTCCCTTATCTGTGTAAGCACCATAGGGCACAAGTTACTCACCGAAAAGACGTTTACATGATCATAAAAGACAGACCTTGTGTTGAGATCCCCAGTAAGGACAACAATATCTGATTTGTTAACTCTGTTCAAGAGTTGATGAAGCTATCACTAAATTTTGTCCTTGACTGAACGACAGGTTCAGTCAGTTGGTGCGTACGCGGAGATCACAAACATGTTGCATCTATCCTTGCGAAGCCTGTTGACTCTATATGAGCCTAGAAGCCGAAGTTCACACAGTCGGCTGTTAATCGGGAATCAGCAAAACAGTACGACATACATCCATTGAACAAAAAAGGGAACAAGAAACACACCTGTTATCGACAACCCTCAGTAGCAAATAGTTAAATAACAAATGGAGTTACGGTGGTGTCAACACGAAAGAGCTCCCGTGTAACCTTACTTAATCTCATTCTACTCAATCTTACCTCACAAATGACTCAACGTCACACATATTGCAACGTGCAACGAAGACTAGGAAGTTATTGCGAAGATGCTACTGGTAGCGTGCTTGAGCTCAATGCAGCTGAATGCCGAATGGCTAAAATGGACTCAGGCATTCGCACAGCGGAAGAATCAAAAATATCTTAAAACAAATGGAAAAAGTACTTCATCCTATCGGTCGGCAATATTCTACCCTCCGACAATTATACTTATCAGTTTTTTGTCTCGCAGAAATTCACGCCAGTTTTACTACAGGTGAAGCTGCACGGCATAACTTAAATGGAGTAGGGATGACAGAGCCATATTTTCACAACTTTAACTGACGGTGCCATATTAGTCCGCCCTATGGATAGTGTAAGTTACATTCTACATGCAAAAACGATGAAGACAATATGCTATTCAACACATGATTACATATCCAAGCGATTTCATTTAAATGAATTGCAGCACTCTCAAAACGACAGCTATTGTAATCAGCGACGCCAGCAAGAGCAACGAAAAGCTATCATTACGACTGGCCTTGGTTTATTCGTACATAATCTACAGCTGATGTTATGATCAGCTCCTTTGTGGTCACTGTAGGCAACATCTAATATTGGACACATACTGCGGTAAACACCGTTACGAAGAACTTTTTTGGAAAACACAATGGTAAACTGGGAGCTGAGGAAATTCATGAGGGCTGAATTCTATCATGACGCAATGGCCAATAATAACTAGCTTTCGTGATGCTCACACACTTTTGTTTTACTTAAAGTAAATCCAAACAAATTGAGGTGGTGCAAGATGGCTTCGGAAAAATAAATGACAAAAGAATATGGCATTCTGAAAGCAATATTCGGGTTAGTGGGAAGTTACAAATGTGCAAAATAGTAGTTGGAACAATCAGATAATTGCACTTAGAAGGTGTGTATGTGCTTCCAGGTGATCTGATGCTCTACTTAGCGCATTAATCTGTGATATTTTGAAGACCTATCAATATGGGCTGGACAAATTAGTACTGGATGTAAAACGTTTATGGTTGTGCTTGTCTTATTTAAAGTGTAACGCTGTCCTCCATTGTTGACGCGGATTAACCCTTGAGCCGACTGCAGTTGGGGGTTATTAGTTGTTCAGAAATGTAATCACATAAGCAGCTATGTCAGCGCCTAGAAAGAAACGCTCTAAGTACTTTCGTTGTGGTGTCGGTGCAACACCACACCCCTTGAAAACATAGTCTACCATGTTGCCGTACGTTTGACCCCCGTAAAATTGGTCAATCGGAAAATCATAAAGACGGACGTAATGAGACTACATGCATTTGATTACACATGCAGTTTGACTCATACCTGGCGGGAACACCGCGTGAGTAATGAATATGTGCAGCGGTTTGTTTATGGTGCAGGAAGAAAAGGTGAACCGCTCAGCACTGTCATTGCACGCACCGGAAGCCGATGGTGCATGGCAGCATACCGAATTCCGCCACGTGTGTTTCACGTGTGATCAGGATCTGGATAGAAAAAAACGTGGGAGGCAAGTCGGCCACTTAGACACTTCGAAAATGATCCCTGTAGCCGAATCGAGACTCGCGGGTTGGGGTGTCAAAGACGATGAACATGCTCTGTTACAGACAAATGCCAACGCAGACAAAAGCTGACATAAGTGGAATTCGCGCAAAGAGCCCTCATACGGTTCGCCAGAATTCAAAATACAAACATGATCACATTCCGATTTATTGCAAACATAGTCACACACATCAAGTCGCAGACTATACAATTCCTCGGACAAGTTGTCCTCTTGGGCAACAGAACCAATCTG
>OX104066.1:39542961-39562065 GCA_944474145.2 Dicrocoelium dendriticum
GCGTCCTACCTGCACCCCTATGACTTAGTGCGTCTGAGATCCATTTGGCTGAAGGCGCCGGGCTATGCACGCACACCTACACACCTGCACAAGTTAGTGGCGCAGGGAGGGCTCAAAGTAATTGAGTAAGGACTCATCTTGTATACCCCTCAGCGCACCTCCGTGGCCGTTCAGATTGATTCTGTTGCCCAAGAGGACAACTTGGCAGAGAAATGGTGTAGTGGTTTGTCGCTGTCTGTCTGTCTTGCAACCGCACGGCCGAGGTTCATATCTAGGGGCCATCGCGTTTCCGGCCCGTGGCCTTAAGGATCACAATTCTATCTTCTGATCCTGAGGTCGCGGGTTCGAGCCCGCGTAGTGTACCATGCGACGCTCGCAGCGTCGTCAAAGCGCGCGCGACTGGTGGTGGTCGCGGCATCGAAGTGTCGGTACTGCTTATGCCATTCCATGCTTTCACGTTAATCTGATTGTGTTGTATTGCGACACAGTAGCTCAGTTTTCCACTCTAACCAGTGTTGAATGATGACAATACTCACCTGCTCTAAAGAGATTAGTTCCTAACTGTATGAATACAAATAGCAATCCACAGAAATGGGATAAATAGATGGGATGACCAGTAAATGGTTGGGATAATAAAAAATATCAGACATTTAAGTTGTAAAAATTTTGTTTGACTCCTTTGATCTCTGTGTGTAATCTACAAGGACCAACTGTGTCTGTTGCTGACATCACAAGAAATTCATTCCGCAATCGGATGGCTTATTGGGCATACTTAACTATAATTGACGCATGCCATTTTTACTCTTCGAATGTCATGAGGATCTCTATGTAATTAATTTTAAATTAACCACCTTCAACTAATTAACACATGAAGAAAAGTTTTACCTCCGTTTGCTAAAAGCTTCGCAAATTTACCAGGCCATAAATGCGTTACATTCTGAACTCAAGTAATTACATCGTCAAAAACCGCTCTCTTTTTGATTGCATCATCTTCCAGTTTTTCTATTCTTTTCGCATTTAACTCGTCCTCTTCGGTTCTTCTTAAATGCTCGCGTGCGTCGCAGGCAACCCGAACGTTAGTTATGAATAAATCACCATCCCGAACCAGCTTTGCTATTCTTGCATTGCTCAATTCGATTTGTTTACGGCTCAAACTCAATTCATCTCTTTTGCATTGTGACTCGGTCCCGGGGTCGGTAGGTCTGGCTGAATAAGTTAAAAATGTGTATTACGCTTTTTGTGCCAGGCGTTTTTGAATACGGACTCTTCTAGCTGCAATTCGCTGCTCAATATCTGGAGAGTTCACTGATGGCCCAGATTCTGCAACTTCTTCCTGTTTGAAGTAAAGCTTTTTAGTGTGATTGTCCATGTGTGGTGTGTAACGGTCAGAGAGAGTCGAAAATTTGCAGTGCGCTGCAAAAGGACAGAGAACGTGTATCTATCTCATAACGAAATGCAGTACAAGTAAGAACAGCTTTTGCACGAGTAAACCAAGAAGGAAGTATACATGTGGGGTTGTTATATTGGTAGAATATTGGCAAAGTGTAACTGTGTCAATCAGTGAAGATCTATTCTGCACTAGTGTTCGATAGACGTACAACAGACGTCAGTCGCCACCTGATGACCGTCTGAGCGACGTCAGGCATAGCATCGCGCCAAACAATGTTGCAATTAAATTTTAATGCAAAATACTATTTGAAGAGGAGTCGAGATATAAATGTGTAAATTGAAAATAAGCACAAAATATCCTACTCACAGTGTCTTTAATTGGCCAGCCACCCCAGAAGAAGTGTATTAAAAATAAAAGCTGAAAATACGACAGAATTCACTTCGTTTTCCTTCATCCGATCATCTTTATTACTTTACTCAGAAAACACCTCACATGCACAGTACTAATTTCGTGCTGTAAAGAACTTGCAAATTGTGATTGATCTAACTCTTTTCACTCTTTGTATTCTGCTTACTCAGCTACGCCTACCTTACCGCCATACCAAAAAGTGTGAGCTTGGAAGAAAAGACTGGCTGAATCTGTCCATCTTCATTCATTTGACCATGCGTTCATATGTACTCAGCCGCGCTTCCATTGTGGCCCTCGTGTAAACAAGTCTGATGGCAAAGAGAAGCTAAACGATTCTACTTTTTACATATTTAGCTCTGTTTCCCATATATTTAAATTTCCCCCCTCACTCCTATTAGCTTAACGTACAGTCAAACCAAAACGCCTGGGTCAGCTGGATAATGCTACCCACCGTTGCCTCGTATACAGCTAGCTCGTCTCTTCTAGTTTTCGTAGCCCTCCTATACAATTGCTGAACTGAAAACAGACAAGTAATTTCACCTTCGCTACAATTCATGGAAGAATGTTTTTTGTCCAAATTAGATGCTATATCCTATACTTTTGAACAGGATTTTATAATATTGCTTTTGCCATTACACAGTCGCTCCTTCCATACACGGAGCTCTCGGTCAAGATGTCACGAAGAATCCTGTACCTAATTGGGGCTCTGAACTAAAAAAGCATCATTGATAATTAGACTCTCGTTTCTGCTTAACATTTAGACCATCCTGTAGGTATCATGTGAAACAACTGTACAAAGATAATGGGCATACCAAAAACAACATGACAAATGAATTCAGGAATATGTTGTGTTATCAGTATTTCGTGTCTCGCACTGTCGAGAATAAAGGTTTTATTTATTTATTTAACTTCGGATGGCCATCGGGTGGCCAAAACAGACCCGCTTGCCACCGCCTCTTTTCTATCTCACTTTGTATACTTCTTAACCTGGCAGCGAAAAGCGCATTTTCGTATTTTCAGTCAGTAGCAGGTTACTCAGAAGCTTAGTTTAAAAACCATATCGGTGCGACCGACTTACACCCATTTTATGCGACGTTACAGCTAGTAGAATTTTCACCTAGTGAGTGGGTGGTAAAATCTGAGACTTATCGAAAGCACCCATGCTCCCTAGCCTATCCGTTATCATTACACTGTGTCATGCCCTATATGGCTGTTATCTGTCTTTCACATAAACCAAAATGACACCAATTGTACGTCGCACACGTCAAAATGTTGGATAAGTATAAGATGCGAAAAAGCGCCAGATTTACTACAAGTATACTGACCCTTTGTATTTAGTTTCTCTCGGTACTCGGATTACCTTATTGTTTGTAACCAAAGCCGGATTTCCTCACAACAATAAGCACTCGTGCAATGCTCGCGGCCCATCTGCTTAGTGACGTCGGCCGATGATGAAAAGCGTATAGAGTTTCGGAGAGTTTATACTACTGATTTACACAGTGTGGTTTTGTAGCCACCTGATCAGGTTCATATGCAATATACGAGTTGATATAAAGTAGCATAAGGCGCAACAAACGCATCGTGAGGAAAGTAACTTCATCCGAGGTTGGAGCAAGGTAACTGGCTGTCTCAGTGAGACAAAGTGCATCCCCAAGGTGATTTACGCAAATGGTTTTGACCAAAAATGCGTCACTGGTGTCAAAAGTTGCGAAAATGGTGCGTCGACAGGTCTCAGGAGAAAAGCCAAAAACACACTAGAAATGTCCTGCTAAAAGATCTTTGTATGTCCAATAAAAGCAGACTGTCAGACGTCGCTCCGAAATTCCGACAGGTGAGTGATCGGTGATGCTGGCAGGAATACTTTATAAAATTCTTAAGTCATGCGACAAAGGATTTGATATAGGGTAACAAAACTCGAGACACGTATGTTGCGTGGAAACATATAGAATAGCAGCCGTCTATAAGATGCGTATAAGGTCATTAAAAACCATGTAGTGAATGTAGGTAAGAATTATAAATGATCATTGGGGAGGAAACGCCTAAAAAATAACTTTCTGTGTCTTTCCTGCATCGTTTTGTCCATTTTGTCGATTTAATGATGGTGGTATTGATCGGTTAAATCGAGGCATAAATTAGTAAATATCCTCAACTGAGCCTGGTTAAGAGCTATATCTTCAGCATTTTTCAACTAGTGGTGTTCTTCACCCGGGCCCAGAAGGCGTAAAGGACCGACAATAGGTAATTCAAAAGTGAGAAGTTTTACGGTTTATCTCTGTGCAATGGGCTGCTCACTGCGAGATTTCCTCTAGTACGATATTTTGCGAGAAAATGAAGTATGTCGTGGTAATCGCGTGAATGGCAAGCGTAAGACGTGACTAAGCCAAATCAGCGTAGCGGGGCTAGCCTATAGAGAGGACGGTCCGTATTATATAAGCTGTAACGTCTGACAACGTCGTTGTAAATGTGCTATTCTCGTCACATGCAAGTATCCTCCACAAACGGTCTATGTAGTAAACCGAAATCTGATGCACATCTTGCAAACGGATCGGCTAATATTCACTTCCGCATGACAGCATCTCGCGAATATAGCCGCTGCAGACCACCATTTCCGAGAGTTAGACACCCTAAAGATTCCACGGATACTTCAAATTGTCAATCGCTGATCCTACCTTGGCATTACAAAGAGAAATCTCGCTTTCAATGTGACAAACAACAGAGACGCAGCTCCTAGGTAGATGAAGCTGTCCACTTGCTCCAGCTCCTTACATCAAGAGTGATCACTGGGGCAGATGAAGCCAATTTTGTGGTAGGAATTTGCAGCTATTGGAGGCAAAGGTCAAGCCGAACTTAATAGTTTTATTCTCCAAGCAGCTTAAAAGGAATGTATCATCTGGAGGTCATTCTAAAGCAACTCAAGGTTATCAACACAGTCAGCCAGTTGTGAGGTTGTCTGGAAGAAGCTTTATTCCAGACCCCTGGGGAAATTCCAGAGTGTTTAATGGGAAATTCTTAATCGCAAAATTGAATAGAAATGTGGGGATGGAATATACCAGTCTTACACCGCTAGTGATTACAAAATGTGAAAAGGACAAACGATAAGACCTCACTGTCCTGGACATCAAATTATAATACTCGAAGGGTGGCGACATACTTATCGTGCACTCCACTTTTTTCAGGCAATGCCACAGCAAAGATCGCTCGACTGGGTCGCATGCAATGGCAAAAATGACATTGATCGAGGGGCTGGTGGAGCCCAAAAGAGGTTCACACACGCACACTGGCGAAAATCAGCCAGTGCTCAAGAGACTGCAGTTTTTAAATCGGGATTAATCTGTCAAGTATAATGGGTGTCAATACGTGGGAGACTGAGTACTCTGTCAGTAACTCAGGGTGCGAGCACTATTCGTGAAGTGCTGGACGGCAAGCAACGCGCCCCTATAGAATGGGATCATTTTTCATACATAATCTTGGAGAGCAGAGAAAGTAAATGGCTTGCAAAACCTCGTTATGCTGCTTAAACAGTCCTGAAGAAAGTCCGTCTAAGCTAGCAACTTAGAATCGCTTCAAGTGACAGAACTCAAGGCAAGGCTGTGTCCCGGTGGGTGGTTCCGACGAGGCGTCTCAAGGCGCGAATAAACATACTTATTAGACAGAAGGAATTAGTAAGCCAACTGGTATGTGAGTAGGAATACTAGGCCCAGAGTTACTTGAGCCGAAGCAAATTGGTGGTTTGCGATCCATTGCCAAAGTAAATGACCTCACTGACACCAGGTATTCTGTAGCCAGTAGTCGGAAGCATCTGGAAAACATTGCGAACAAATCCAGGGAGAGCTGCTCTCCTTTTCTTTGAAACGCGCTGAGACCACCAATTTTCGCGATCATTACGTGGAATATGTTTGTTTTGCTGCTTGAGATTGTGAAGAAATTCGCTGCTATTTGAAGCAGTCCGGATAGCTCGATTATATTCAAAAATGTTTAGTGACATCGCAGTGATCCAGCTTCTCATAGGGCGACAGTTTATTTCATAAAATGCTTAACAAGAATAGAGCATATTTCTGCATGAAACTCCAGTGATGGCGGATCTCTTAAAAGTTGAGTGTTAGCGAATACATCTGGTAAAGAAGATGGATAAGCCAACATAATATAGGGGTAAGCTAGACTCTTGATTTCGAACTCATGCTGTTATGCTTCCGATGATCGCCGAGGCACTTGCAGATTTGCCCACAGAGCAGAGCATGATTTAGGTCGATGCAATTAAGCCAAATCTATATAAAATCCCTTTAACCACTACATCATCTGAAGCTGGTTGCGATGTGAATGATCTGGGATTATGCTCACCTTGGCGAAGGGAGACATCGGGTGGTAGAACGTCTCCTTGTAAGCCTGAGGTTCATACTAGATAGAAAATATCTGCGTTGTCAGTGCGACCCTCTCTAAGGGTGTGACGACCATCAAAATGACGTTCTCATGGCAGCGGGAGATAGAGTCTTGCATTAACGTTTCCAAAAAAGACCTCTGATTGATTGGCAGTGCCCAAAAACTGTAATAATCCACCATAAAAGTGGTTAAAAAACGACGCACTATTGCAGTCGGTTGGAGCGTATACGTAGATCGCAAACAAATTACGTCTCTCTTCACTACATCTGGTGGTTCTGCATGAGCCTTGAAATCGAACCGCAAACAAACACCTGTCAGTCAGGGACCAATCGAGCAGTGCGGCATCAGGTTTGTTAGTAAATATGATGCCAACACAGTTAGCCCAGGTTTGACTACCTTTGTGTCCCCAGACAGAAGCGGGAATATTTGATTGCGAAATCAGCAGGAGACGTTAACTTAAGTACGATGCTGGGGTCCAGTAATCGTCTCCTCGAAAGAAAAGGAACTTCAATGGTGAGAGACTATAGGGCACAAGCTACTATCACCTGATGCCAAATCTGCATGAAGATGGGTACATTAAGGGCTGTCAACCGGAATGAAGGTAAGGGTCGAAGGATAGAAACTGACGGGGCTCTTTTGGTAAAGGCGAAACTGACATCACAAGTAGACACAAGCAAGGAGAATTGTTAACGAAGGTAGGTTTGGTATGTTATACAGAAGCATGATCAGTGAAGGAGGCAGGAGCGGAAGTATGAGAAGTAGTAGTGGTTGCAGAATCCATGGTTTTGACATAGGACACCATAATTCCCTGTTGCCCAAGCCGAAGGGGGTTGTCTTAGTGAACACGACCCCTAGTCCTTTATCTGAATATATATATATATTCCACAATCTGGTTACCTACAATGTGCTATCATAATTACAGCAAAAAACGAAATACAATTCGAAGAAGAACAATGATTTTTGGGGGTTAACGCGCGCCATTTTAAGTTTTAAGTTTAAGTTTATTTGTTCGATTAAACATTAGCTAATAGGTGATGCGGCAAAACAACT
Source organism: Dicrocoelium dendriticum (assembly GCA_944474145.2). Taxonomy (NCBI): domain Eukaryota; kingdom Metazoa; phylum Platyhelminthes; class Trematoda; order Plagiorchiida; family Dicrocoeliidae; genus Dicrocoelium; species Dicrocoelium dendriticum. The sequence goes on from OX104066.1 coordinate 39,550,187, forward strand.
CTTGTGCCATTGCTGTCTGTTGCGGGTCGCAAAATCCAACGTTTTTAACCAGTTGGGGTACGAAAATTATCGTCAACAGCCTGATACGCGGACCGGTCCGAACTGTGCTAACTTTGAGGTTGCTTTCTATTTGCTTCTTCCCCACATCATTAAATGTCCACCATGGCACTTTTTCAGCCACTGCCGGGAAGCGCAATTATCGCGTGACGGCGAAGACGATAGACTGGTACCGGCAAACGTGCCAGGATCAGTACATACGGTGTTGGAGAATAACGTTTTGTAGGCAAGGTCTGTTCTCTCTAATCAGAAGGTTTCGGATTTTCGTATTGCTTACGTGATGTTGCCAACACATACGAGAAGTCCTTCGAAGACAACGGCTGTAAAAATCTGACGCTACTTACATTTCTTCCGGCTGAATAGGCCAGGTCACACAGCCATACGAGGACACCGCACAGACAGGGCACTGAACACCCTACCCTTGAACATATGGCTGACACCGCGACGATGCGATACGTGTCTTATTTTAATGAATACAAAGTAGGCCTTTGTGATCTATTGTGAGAAATCAATATAAAAACGCTGCTGACCGTTATGTTGCTCCATAGATATGTAAAGCAAGGGACTTGTTGTAGAACGTCTCCAGCATTGGAGACGGCAGGTACCTACACGTGCTAATGACGGCGTAGTTTTTAAATTAAGCAGGGGTAAAATACAGGCCATACTTAGATGCTTCTATCATAAAGCGGTTCAAGGCGCTTTGTGGATTGGTCCCAAGCGAAAGCTATATCATCGGCGCAATTCAAGTTCGCGATAGCGTCGCTAGGAATAAGTTCAATACCACAGTTTCGGACACCTTCCAATACTTGTTGGACGACAACTAAGACTGCGAATTTGAAGTGCGAAAGTGAATCGGACAACCTTCGCGAACACCTCTGGTAATAGCAAACGAAGAGTAAGGCTTGTCGTAAGCCCTGATTTTGCACAATGCTGCACAATAGCTGAGTGTTTTCTATTTCTATCTAACATGTGCACTGATTATGACGCCTGATGTGCGACTACAGCTTTCCTTCAGGAAGGCTACAAACGTGTCAGGTACAATTTTGCTTAACAAGCTGTTAAACCTTCTCACGCTGCAATTTTCTTATATGCACTTAACCTACTTCACAGGACCTCAATTCTAACAGAAGGACAAATTAAAAACGACGTTGTCCAAAACAACATGTTCACCGCAGTCAAAATGAAAGTATACAGAGGCGGTAGATCTTGGTCATATATATAGGTTGACTCACGACCTATGACTTCTGGAATTAGGTCAACTACCAAAATTAGCAGTGCCACGCTGATGCAGCTAATCTTCCGAACATTGGCAGTCACATGCAGGTGTTGGAACGTTGTAGTTAGCTTGAAATTGATGCAATAATCGATTGTAGTCGATAAACCACCAAAGTGATGGCTTTTCCAGGAAATTCTTACTTTCTCACGGAGACTAGCAGTCCCATAATTCAGATCTCTCTATGATACCAGATTCAGCTGGAATGTCCAGGAACAGTACAATTCTTGGCCTTTGGGGACGTAAGGAGTTCATTATTTTTGACGAATTGTGAAGATATAGTCGATTCAACCACAGATAAGACGAAAACTGGCTTGTTGTTATCGGAAATAACTCCCCCTAGTCGCTAAAAGACTGCGAAGTAGGACGGACGCGAAGATCGTAAATGCTATGAAGACTGATGAGCTTACATGGTAGTTAGCGTAATCATCGCGAGAGCCATTCCTGTGAACCAAAACAGTGGTCAAGTTTCCACTTGATTTTAGAACCTACACGTCGGTCCAACTCTTCTTGAGCAACGTTAAAGTTTTGCTGACAAGTACCTTTCCGCCATTTCGAAGTGTGCAGAGTATAAGCTGTCAAAGCCGGGAGCTATATAACGCTACAAAGTCGAATTCATATTCAGATCTCTTCGTCAGTAAGAGGATCCGTAGGGACAAGTCAAGCACCATACGAAGGAAATGAAGGTGCCACAGTGGACTATGTTGGGTAGTTAGGCGGAAGAGTAAAGTTCTCTACCCAGCGACCAAAGCGCCTGTGTAAATTGGTGATTTTGGTGCCGCCTAACTGACAGATCATCTGACTGAATAGCCTAGTGCTAAGACGGTGAAGCGAATTCATAGAACCCCAAGCACTGACAGCCGGTAAACGATTGCTGTTTACAAGCTAGGTTGAAACTCACCACATCCAAAATTACTGCTGACAAACCATTTGTTAGAAAGAGCAATTCCAGCACTACACAGAGATGAATCTAGTTGGCAGAGCAGCTTATGAGAAAATTAACCAAGGACAAAACGTTGGAGCAATGCAAATGAATCCTTTAACATGGCAAAGTGAACTAGAAATGTGAAGGTAGTAGCGATCAACGAAGTCAGAGCAAATGGTTGTTGGAAGAATTGTAGTAGCAAATATACAGACATTTAAGAACTATAATACCACTGCATTCTTCTGGAACAAAAATATGCCAACGGTCTGATTACCGTATGAAATTCAGTCATTTTAATGTTAGATGGTATTGCCAACAGCAGTACATCAGCCACTTGAACTGATGTTTCGCTGACATACAACCATGATAACCTATGGAATAAAGAATAGTAATAGGAAGGAAAGGACGACCTACCGGAAAACCTTAATGCCCTAAGCAAATATTCAGTGTCAAGGTGCCTACACATTGTATTAACAACCTACCGTCACAAACAGCTTGCACCGTGAATAGATAAAGCAGGATCAGCCAGACAGCTTCCTTGCGGCCTTCACTGCCCCGCGTCAGAATCAGTCATTACCCTGCAGATAAATCAGTACCAAATACTATTTAAACAGGCAGTACGACTAGGAGACGGCAGCAGACGCGCAACTGGTGCCGACTGAGAGGATGTTCTGTAAAGTCTCGAGCCAAGTACAAGGTAGGTCATCTGGACTCCAGGCCGGAGGGCGAGACAGAACGACGGCGCCCAGTTTGGTCGTCAGTGAGCTTTCACGCTGCCAGCTCAAATTCGGTTCATCTCCAGCTTTGCGCCACAATATATCTGGCAGACTAAACAAGGCCGTCTTCGGTAAGCGGTGACGAGGCATAGGTAATACTTGCCCAAGCCAACGCAAGTTATTCAGTGCTATCAATTGTTCTAAGGAACTAGCTTGGTTATTACTGCCTAGTACTAACCTACACACGTCATCGTTGCGGACACGCTGGTGTCACCCGACACCAGAAATGCTTCGCAGACAAGGATTCACGAAGACTTGAAGGAGCCTCAGATATTCAGACCGAAGGGGCCAAGTTGCACTACCATAGATGAGGGTGGTTCTCACGGTTGCTTTGTAAACACGGCCTAATAGACGGAATGAAATTCCCTTCTCTGGTCAAAGCTCTCTCAGGTTCAAGTAGGCAGTTCTGACTTTTGGAATGCGTGAATTGACTTCAATTTCTATGCGCCCATCTTTGTTGATGCTGTTGCCAAAGTAGCTGAATCGATCAATCACCTCCAGTTCCTAGTTATAAAGGGTCAATGGGTCATCTAGTGGCTGGTAGTCTTGCGATAACACTTTGCGTTTTAAAGGTGCGAAGAGCATGCCAAATACTGGGACATGGTCAAAAAGCAAGACGATATGGTCTGCATAATCAAGATTAAGTAGCTTTTCACCAGCCAGTAACTGAACACCAAGATATTGATACTCCGTAAGGGAACACTCTATGAGGGAGCCCACGTTGAAGTTGAACAAAAACGGGGAAATCAGACTACCCTGACAAACGTCACTTGTCGGAAAGCTATCAGACAAGTCCCAATAAACCCTGATGCTGCCTGTATTGTTCGAGTATAAAGCACATAAGATGTTCACATATTTCGTGGGAACACATTTTCGCATAAGTATTTCGAACCGAATCAATCGATCGGCTGAATCAAACCCAGTCTTGAAATCCAGGAATGCAGCTATTGCCTGCCCCCGGCACAGGTGGCGCTGTTCTAACACCTACCTCAGAGTAAAAAATTGTCTATACAACCAGGTCATGGGCGGAAACGTGCCTACTCCTTACTGATCCGAGATATTCGTTCCGTAGTGAGGCGACGAACGCGAAACGAGGCTAGTACTTTTGTCACAACTGACGGTAGGCCAATACCTCTGTGGTTAGCACAGTCTGTGTGAGTGCCCTTTTTGTATTTTGCCACTATAATCGATTCATTTCAGTTAAACCGGACACTCTTCCATATATGTTCGAATAGGGAGGGCAGTACTTTGCGGAGGACCTTACCTCCATCCATAAATAGTGCAGATGGCAGGGGATCTGGCCCAGCAGTACGAAAACAATTGAGGGATGCGATCGTGTTTCGGACCTCAGCTTTCGATGGAGCATCTTATCCAGGGGTGTCCAAACCTTTTGCAAGGATGGTCACATTTGGTGAGGTATAAGTATGTCGGGCCATATTCGGTTTGACATTAAGATAACAAGAAACATTACACATCTACGAAAAAAGTCCAGGCCTAAAGTTATTATGACATGATAAGGCCGCGGGCCAGTGGAAATGTTAGTGCAGGTCGCATTTTGCCCGCGGGCTGGACTTTGGATATCCATGCTCTAATCTAACCTGCTACGGATCATCCTGCATCACTTGAGCAGGAAGATGTCCGGGAGCCCCGGGCCAAAGGAATTGATCTTGAAAGTGTTCCGCCCAGTGAGCCATATGGCGCTATTTAGTGTGTATCAGTGCACCCACGATGTATGTGATTGTCTCACTGACGCCTGATTTCCTGGGACCAGCTAAGCTAAAATAATTTGCGGTAATTGCTTGCCGCTCCTATCTCCTCCATTTATTGAGCCCAACTGGCCTCCTTGTCAGCATGCAGGCTCCGCTTTAGTTCGCATCCAATAGCCCGTCTGGTCACATTGTGCTCAAAGCCAGCCAGGAGATTTCTTCTGTATTCTAAGACGTTCACCGACCTCTCGAATATCCAGTGACTTTTGAGGTGAGGATTGATAGTGCCTCAACCAGCTCCCCTTCCGCTGTGCATAGCGGCCGAGATCGTATTCCACTGAAGCTCAGTGTCACTAGGGCAAGAGAGCGAATTAGATATGCAGGGCAGTTTGGTAGGCTTGCTTCATTGAGGGTGAGACAGTAACACTGTTGCCAATCGGAGGAAACGCTTGATGCACACACTGATCAAGTGCATGGAGAAACTACAGCGTACCAAGGCATGAGCAGCGTCGATGCAGCAATCCAGAATGGAACCACGCCACCCGTAACTTATGGCAATGTGGTCGATTTGGGTCTATCGCTGGTCAGCTATAGGAGGACGCCAAGTGGCACTTCGGCACCCACTGCGTCTGAAAGCAGTGATACTGAGAAACGGTTGGTGCTCGTCTCACGGTAACAAAAAACCCTCGCCGTTGTCAGTCGGTTCGGAGTCAACCGAGAATTACCACCTAGCTGAGAATCTGCAAAGCTCAGGCGCACTACTTGTGCGTTCATATCCACTGCAAGTACTACGATATCTGAACTAGTAGCACTGCGTAGTACCATGTTCAATGCGTAATCAACTGTGCCCTTGGCAGCAGCAGAACTGCAGTCGGTGGGAGCATAAGCTGAAAGCACAAAACAAAAAGCGTCTTATACTAGTTCGTGAAGCAACCTTTGTAGATGTCCTCAAACGGCCTGCACACAAACGTCTGTTCGCCGAATCCAATCAACCAACGACGGCTTAGTCTTGGGGCTGAGAATGACACCTACCCGAGCTTGACCCGTGAGTGCTACATCAACGTCTCCGGATTCGTGCAACTAATAGCGAGAGGACAATCCAGGCGCAGTTAATTCAACAAACCCTTTGGGATCATTGATCCTAGGTTCGGACACACAACACACATCAATACCCAGTGTGTCCAAGGTGCGTGCGAGTACAGCTTGACGACCTATTTATCTTAGAGTGCGAATTTTGTACGCCGCCAGGGAAACGGGACAGCATGGTTTTATAAGGAACTGTTGCCGATAGGCGTCGGGTGGGCGTTGTGGGAAGGTAACTGCAGATGTTTCTACTCAACTGGCACTTCCGTTGCTGTAAATTAGGCTGGGAATTATAGTCGGGAGGTTAGTGTTGGAGGTTGAGAGGGGAGTTAAAGGTGTAAAAGGAATAAGGGAGATGCCGGCAGTAGCATATTTTCGCTTAGTCGCCCTGCTGTATGCAGCAAATAAGGCGACCCTTGATAATCTGAGCGACGGCCGATGCAGGATGTGGTTGAAGTTTGAAGCAATAGTCATGGTTGCGGACTGTGATACTGCCAGGGCGTCTTAGACAGGAGGACGATTAGGGTCCTTAACCAAAGCCTTTGGCTCAAAACCCTGTCCGCAAGGCAGCGGGTAGGTGGCAATGAATTAGTTTCACAAAAATGGACGCCATCCCGTTTCAAACCCCATCCTGAAGGACCAGGAGACGGAGTTTGCCTGATCTCTAACCACTGCCCAAGCCGGTAGAAGTAGCTGTCAAGGGACCTGGAGGCACTACCCAATATCGATCAATGGAATAAGGAGGTAGACAAGCCGTCGCATCACGTTAAGGTCCCATTTTGTTGTGACGTCCAACAAACACAAATGAGTAGACAATTGTCCTATTTATGCGTGTTCATGCATACTCGCACAAAAAGGAAGGAAACAACAAACAAACAGCTTAGAATGCCTAAAGGTGACATAAATGCTTTATTTAGCTTTTATGCTAACGGTCCTAAGCTCTAAGACCATCCTGTATAATAAAATCATGCATGCAGTTGGCGTCAGTGGTCCATACTCTTACCAACTGAGTTGTGTGCTCCTGGTCAACAAAGCGAGACACTTTTAGCAATTATCGGTCATACGTAAAGCTTTAAATGCAACACTTTGTTTTTATTGGTGCAGTATAAGAATTTAAATAATTGTGTTCCGTTGAGTGTGGACAGTATTTTTACATGCACCTACGGCACACTTCAAAACAACGCTAAAAAACTATTCTCTGAGTGACCAAGATTCGTCCAAACTTTATCTCACTGAGTCGATAAGGAGCAGAAAAGCCACGAAGGTAGCTCCAACGGTCACTCCATCGTACGCCAGTCTTTCAGTCATACTATGCGGTATAGTATTTGCAACCAGGGTAAATGCGTTCACGGTATAAGTTAAAACTGTACCGCAGGATTTTTTTAGTAGTACCGTTTTGTGACCAAACTAAGTCTCACTGGGAAAGCCAGTGACACATTATTATGCTACGCCTTGGCAGTATATCCATTTCTTGTTTTAATTGGGTTACGATTTATTAGGAATAAGCGGCCAACAAGTTTAGACCAGCCCCATCGATACCATCGGACACTGAGTTGTCCGGATGTCGGACGGAAATCGGACTGCTAATATTTGTTACTTTTATACATATTCGCCAGCAATATGTCACGCTGCTACTCAATACTGGGGGAACAACATATATCTGTCAACACATGCGTAAGCTAATAATCATCATGGCACAATTTGGTTCAGCGGTATGTAGATTTAAGGATCGCAAGCCTGTATTGTAATCAGAGGGCGCGGGTTTGAGCCTGAGCAGGGAACCGGAAGATCATTGCAGTAACCTTAGCGCACGCGCGACTGATGGTGGTTGCGTGGTGGCGAAGCGTCCGTATTGTGTACCAGCGTACGCTTGATGCCTTTAATTTAGTTCACTAGCGCTTTCCAACACTGTATACACGCATATGCACCTTATTAATACTTGTACCATATGTTACGAGTATTAATGCATCAACAGTATACCGAGTATTCCTAAGAAGTCTGAAGGTACCAGCCATGTGCTGCATGTGTAAATCAGGAGTACTGCTCTACCGCGATTCCAAGCAGCACTGTATTATAGGGTGCAGCATTATGCAATACCTTAGCCAATAAAAATTTCAAGCGGCATTAAGTTGAGACAATACCTTAGCTGCACTGATGCAATGCCTTTCAGTAAAACTAGCAATAAATGTAACCAGCTGGAAACCTAGAAGTCCATATTTAAACTGACTACAGTCTCTAAAATGGAAGTGATTTCCAAATCAGGAATATATATTGTGGTTGAATTGTGGACTTATATTTTACAGAGCTCTACGTGGGTATGCTTTTGTTGGCCAGTAGACGTCTGGTAGATGTCTGGAACGATGCCATCCGTTGCTAGTAGCTCAGCAGGTATGAAACTATTGCAGGTTTATTCTTTTTTCTTTTATGCATTGCGGCACAGTAGCTGAGATGTTTTAAACTTCTAGATAACATGTATAATGAATGAATGAATGATCTGTAGTGTGACCTATGAGAGAAACATCTGACTTTCATGCGAATCGACCCGACGGATCCCTAGTTTCTTTGTGGTACAAGGTATATTGCTATCATTACCAATTTATAAACCTCAGAACTTTTCACCTGCCACACTCCTTCGCTCACAAGTAAATGGCTACCTGCAGACCAATAAGTAGCAGCGACGGAGTAGCTGGTCACTTTTTCCTCCTCGCCGACTTAGCAACAGAACTTCGCTATCTCGTCCATACTGGCACGGAAGTCAGCGTTATTCCCTGTGGCCCGAAGGACGCGACCGAAAAGGCAAGTAAGTCATTGCGCGCGGCCAACGGAACAACCATGCACACTCAAACTCAACTCAAAGTGGTCGTCGCTGCAGTTCAGCATGTAATAAAAAGGATAGGTTTTTTCAAAACTTTGATCTGTTGCTTGACGCAAAATGTTTACTGCTCATCGACTAAACCACAAACATTTCTATCGATGAAATATCCAGTGACGCCGCGTTGCCCAACCCAGTTCACCCTAGTGCTAACTCACCGGTCGGCAGGTCACTGCTAGAAAGTTTCCCAGTTTGTCAGCAACCTTCTACGCTCTTCTTAACGGCACCTAGCGCCACACGGGATCCAATAACTATTAAGGATCAACTCGGCAGCGAAGTCTCACAGAAAGATGCAGGACGCGTTTAAAATTGTTTGCATCGGATTCAAGCACATACTGGAGCACAGAGTCGTCCGGTCGTCAAACAGCCCTTGATCATCGTCATTCCTCATAATATATAAAAAGTCAGTAAACTAGTGGCTGCGTTGGAATTATCGCGCGCTTAACAACGTGACAGTTCCTGTCTGATATAACCTACCAAAGTTCAGCGTTATCAAAGCTGAGCTTCAAAATTGCCATCTCTTATCCAAGAATGGTCTGGTGCGCGCCTGTTATGAGATTATGGTTGCCGAGGAGAATGTTCTTAAAACTGCTGGCACCACACCTTTGGACTGTTTTAGTTTCTGTGCACACCATTCAGACTGGGCAACGTTGGGTAAACATGTCATAGTTACAGAGACCAGGTGGTGGTTGGACTGGACTTTTCCGTCCGCACATCGACGATAGCTTGATAAACCGGTAACTAGAAGAGAAAGAGCGAACGCACATACGATTCGTGTTCCAACGGATTAAAACGTACATCAATGTCAATACAGACAAGTGCAGTTACATACAGATACTCATAGAGTTTCTTGGACATCAAATGGAGTTCGTTGACATACGATTAATGCAGCACAAACTTAAAGAAATTCATAACTTTTCCAGTCCAAACACGCTAGATCCGATTTTTCAGAAGCACATTTAAATATTAGCACCGATTATTGACATGGTACACCGAGCTGCTGCAAATGCTTAAGGATCTTCTGCGTGGAAGTAATAACATCAAATTCTATCTTAGTCCAGAAGCAGGAAAAGCGGTTGCGACCCGCAAAAAAGCACTAGCTTTGCTATCACGCTGCATAAGTTCTATTCAAAATTCCGATCAGTTTAGTTTTCTTTGCTTCGCAAAACACAACTGACGCTGTCCTACAGCACATTTTAGAGAAAACTGGCAACCGCTGATGTTTTCTCATAATGAATTCAAACCGCTGAAATAATGCACAACACATTTGGCTGCCAATCGCTTGCCTTTTGGTCTGCGGTTCGCCAATTCCGATAGTTGCTGGAAGTTAATCAGGTTGCTATTTAAACGGATTACAAAAGGTTGCGTTGCGTTTAAAGCAATCTGTTACCTTCACAATATCCATGCGTATTTTGTCATTTTAATTGCGTCTCCCAGTTTTCAAGGAATGTTCCATACGTGTCTAGCCAGAAGAACTTCCTTGTTAATACGCCTCCATTAATAAGCTTCTTAGCTACGACAGCTCAACCGACAGACTTGTCAGCTACGGATACTGCGCACCAAACCGATAGAGGCATATTGGCATTCAGCAAAACGTCTACGCCGATGTTAGTTCCAAGAATACTTTGTCGTCTGCCTGCCTAAACCCTGTGACCTTTCTACTGGACAGTCACACCTAGTTGTGCCTAACGCATTCCGACAAAAAACTTTCGATAAAGTACAAGACAACGCGCATTCTAGTATTCGTGCTTTATTTCAGCTGATTTTTGATAGATATCTTTGGCCCAACGTGCGTCAATACGTCAAACTTTGGGCACTCAAATGTCCAACCTTTCAGTAGGCGGCGGTTCATCGACACGTTGCCGCTCGGTAACAAATGCATTTGTTCACCGATACCTCAAAATCACTGGACCATTATCACCATACAAAGGTATGGTCTACATATTAACCATGGTGGATCGCGCCAATCGTTGATCTTATGTCATCCCAGCAACTGTTGTTTCCGCGGAGAATTTACCACGCACATTTACCGAGTAAGGGGCTCTTCACATGGCTCTCCAGACACCTTGACTACAGACCGCGGCCGTCAAATTAAATCTCCCGCTTTTGAAGAGTTGCGTGAGGTTCTCGACTATCAACACAAACTGACCACCTCCTGACACCTAAAGACAGATGACATGGTGGAATGATTCCACCAAAAATTAAAGGCATCACTGTGTACCGCCAATGACGGATGTCCTAATAATGGTACTCATCAGCACCTATTTACCCAGACAATATTGCAGATGTCAAACGTCGAATTTATGTATGGTCAGCACCTGCGTCTACCAGGCGACTTCTTCGAGAACATAAAAGCTCCTCCTTATGACGCGCAATACGCTGAGCAACTGGTCACCAGCATGCGACGCAACAAACCGACTGATTTACGTAAATAACCTTGCAAGCCATTTATTCCTCGTGATCACCACCGCTGTTCATCCATCGTCATGCATGTCGATGGTCTATAAGTTTAAGGTGCACCAGCGTTGGGATCGCTTCTTTGCCATAGAACGCAACAGCAAGCAAAAAAGCGTTACTTTTGACCGATGTAATGTTGTCTACGTCAGACTGGAGTTGAAAGAGGAGTCCTGTCCTCCGTCCTTCGACAAATGAACCTAACTAACGGTAAAAGCCAAATCTACTGCCACTACGAGCAATTCAGCAGGAGAAACACCAACCGGTCCTACTTACTCCACTCAGCCCAGTAAGGTTCCTAGGACTGGCCGTCGCGTCCATTGGTCTACAAGTCTTTCAGTAGGTTGCCATCCTCTTTGCTCTTAAGAAGCCTTTTCGGAGTTTTGCTTCTGTAGTATTGGTAAACCGCAAAAAGCACAAGTTTTGAAAAGAAAAGAGCAAGAAAAGGTTTTGAAAAATCCAGGAAATGCGGATATTGCTTTCGTATTACGCCGCTGACACCGCATTCACCAACGCTTCTATTTACCTTTCATATTCTGCATGGTGGATAACGAAGTGGAAGCGGACAGTGACACGCACGAGATTTCACCAATTCCACTGCCATCTTTTATTTCCGCACTGATGAAGAACACGGTGGACGCCTGCTAGGCTCCGAGTACACAAGTGCTTCCCCAGTGGCTGCATCTGCTTTCAACACCTGGTCTCGCAGAAGGCTGGTCGGCGACTGTCAGCC
>OX104066.1:39562565-39588920 GCA_944474145.2 Dicrocoelium dendriticum
AAACGTTGGAGCAATGCAAATGAATCCATTAACATGGCAAAGTGAACTAGAAATGTGAAGGTAGTAGCGATCAACGAAGTCAGAGCAAATGGTTGTTGGAAGAATTGTAGTAGCAAATATACAGACATTTAAGAACTATAATACCACTGCATTCTTCTGGAACAAAAATATGCCAACGGTCTGATTACCGTATGAAATTCAGTCATTTTAATGTTAGATGGTATTGCCAACAGCAGTACATCAGCCACTTGAACTGATGTTTCGCTGACATACAACCATGATAACCTATGGAATAAAGAATAGTAATAGGAAGGAAAGGGCGACCTACCGGAAAACCTTAATGCCCTAAGCAAATATTCAGTGTCAAGGTGCCTACACATTGTATTAACAACCTACCGTCACAAACAGCTTGCGCCGTGAATAGATAAAGCAGGATAAGCCAGACAGCTTCCTTGCGGCCTTCACTGCCCCGCGTCAGAATCAGTCATTACCCTGCAGATAAATCAGTACCAAATACTATTTAAACAGGCAGTACGACTAGGAGACGGCAGCAGACGCGCAACTGGTGCCGACTGAGAGGATGTTCTGTAAAGTCTCGAGCCAAGTACAAGGTAGGTCATCTGGACTCCGGGCCGGAGGGCGAGACAGAACGACGGCGCCCAGTTTGGTCGTCAGTGAACTTTCACGCTGCCAGCTCAAATTCGGTTCATCTCGAGCTTTGCGCCACAATATATCTGGCAGACTAAACAAGGCCGTCTTCGGTAAGCGGTGACGAGGCATAGGTAATACTTGCCCAAGCCAACGCAAGTTATTCAGTGCTATCAATTGTTCTAAGGAACTAGCTTGGTTATTACTGCCTAGTACTAACCTACACACGTCATCGTTGCGGACACGCTGGTGTCACCCGACACCAGAAATGCTTCGCAGACAAGGATTCACGAAGACTTGAAGGAGCCTCAGATATTCAGACCGAAGGGGCCAAGTTGCACTATCATAGATGAGGGTGGTTCTCACGGTTGCTTTGTAAACACGGCCTAATAGACGGAATGAAATTCCCTTCTCTGGTCAAAGCTCTCTCAGGTTCAAGTAGGCAGTTCTGACTTTTGGAATGCGTGAATTGACTTCAATTTCTATGCGCCCATCTTTGTTGATGCTGTTTTCAAAGTAGCTGAATCGATCAATCACCTCCAGTTCCTAGTTATAAAGGGTCAATGGATCATCTAGTGGCTGGTAGTCTTGCGATAACACTTTGCGTTTTAAAGGTGCGAAGAGCATGCCAAATACTGGGACATGGTCAAAAAGCAAGACGATATGGTCTGCATAATCAAGATTAAGTAGCTTTTCACCAGCCAGTAACTGAACACCAAGATATTGATACTCCGTAAGGGAACACCATATGAGGGAGCCCACGTTGAAGTTGAACAAAAACGGGGAAATCAGACTACCCTGACAAACGTCACTTGTCGGAAAGCTATCAGAAAAGTCCCAATAAACCCTGATGCTGCTTGTATTGTTCGAGTATAAAGCAAATAAGATGTTCACATATTTCGCGGGAACACGTTTTCGCATAAGTATTTCGAACCGAATCAATCGATCGGCTGAATCAAACCCAGTCTTGAAATCCAGGAATGCAGCTATTGCCTGCCCCCGGCACAGGTGGCGCTGTTCTAACACCTACCTCAGAGTAAAAAATGGTCTATACAACCAGGTCATGGGCGGAAACGTGCCTAATCCTTACTGATCCGAGATATTCGTTCCGTAGTGAGGCGACGAACGCGAAACGAGGCTAGTACTTTTGTCACAACTGACGGTAGGCCAATACCTCTGTGGTTAGCACAGTCTGTGTGAGTGCCCTTTTTGTATTTTGCCACTATAATCGGTTCATTTCAGTTAAACCAGACACTCTCATTCTTCCATATATGTTCGAATAGGGAGGGCAGTACTTTGCGGAGGACCTTACCTCCATCCATAAATAGTGCAGATGGCAGGGGATCTGGCCCAGCAGTACGAAAACAATTGAGGGATGCGATCGTGTTTTGGACCTCAGCTTTCAATGGAGCATCTTATCCAGGGGTGTCCAAACTTTTTGCAAGGATGGTCACATTTGGTGAGGTATAAGTATGTCGGGCCATATTCGGTTTGACATTAAGATAACAAGAAACATTACACATCTACGAAAAAAGTCCAGGCCTAAAGTTATTATGACATGATAAGGCCGCGGGCCAGTGGAAATGTTAGTGCGGGTCGCATTTTGCCCGCGGGCTGGACTTTGGATATCCATGCTCTAATCTAACCTGCTACGGATCATCCTGCATCACTTGAGCAGGAAGATGTCCGGGAGCCCCGGGCCAAAGGAATTGATCTTGAAAGTGTTCCGCCCAGTGAGCCATATGGCGCTATTTAGTGTGTATCAGTGCACCCACGATGTATGTGATTGTCTCACTGACGCCTGATTTACTGGGACCAGCTAAGCTAAAATAATTTGCGGTAATTGCTTACCGCTCCTATCTCCTCCATTTATTGAGCCCAACTGGCCTCCTTGTCAGCATGCAGGCTCCGCTTTAGTTCGCATCCAATAGCCCGTCTGGTCACATTGTGCTCAAAGCCAGCCAGGAGATTTCTTCTGTATTCTAAGACGTTCACCGACCTCTCGAATATCCAGTGACTTTTGAGGTGAGGATTGATAGTGCCTCAACCAGCTCCCCTTCCGCTGTGCATAGCGGCCGAGATCGTATTCCACTGAAGCTCAGTGTCACTAGGGCAAGAGAGCGAATTAGATATGCAGGGCAGTTTGGTAGGCTTGCTTCATTGAGGGTGAGACAGTAACACTGTTGCCAATCGGAGGAAACGCTTGATGCACACACTGATCAAGTGCATGGAGAAACTACAGCGTACCAAGGCATGAGCAGCGTCGATGCAGCAATCCAGAATGGAACCACGCCACCCGTAACTTATGGCAATGTGGTCGATTTGGGTCTATCGCTGGTCAGCTATAGGAGGACGCCAAGTGGCACTTCGGCACCCACTGCGTCTGAAAGCAGTGATACTGAGAAACGGTTGGTGCTCGTCTCACGGTAACAAAAAACCCTCGCCGTTGTCAGTCGGTTCGGAGTCAACCGAGAATTACCACCTAGCTGAGAATCTGCAAAGCTCAGGCGCACTACTTGTGCGTTCATATCCACTGCAAGTACTACGATATCTGAACTAGTAGCACTGCGTAGTACCATGTTCAATGCGTAATCAACTGTGCCCTTGGCAGCAGCAGAACTGCAGTCGGTGGGAGCATAAGCTGAAAGCACAAAACAAAAAGCGTCTTATACTAGTTCGTGAAGCAACCTTTGTAGATGTCCTCAAACGGCCTGCACACAAACGTCTGTTCGCCGAATCCAATCAACCAACGACGGCTTAGTCTTGGGGCTGAGAATGACACCTACCCGAGCTTGACCCGTGAGTGCTACATCAACGTCTCCGGATTCGTGCAACTAATAGCGAGAGGACAATCCAGGCGCAGTTAATTCAACAAACCCTTTGGGATCATTGATCCTAGGTTCGGACACACAACACACATCAATACCCAGTGTGTCCAAGGTGCGTGCGAGTACAGCTTGACGACCTATTTATCTTAGAGTGCGAACGTTGAACGCCGCCAGGGAAACGGTACAGCATGGTTTTATAAGGTACTGTTGCCGATAGGCGTCCGGTGGGTGTTGCGGGCAAGTGACTGCAGATGATTCTACTCAACTGGCACTTCCGTTGCTGTAAATTAGGCTGGGAATTATAGTCGGGAGGTTAGTGTTGGAGGTTGAGAGGGGAGTTAAAGGTGTAAAAGGAATAAGGGAGATGCCGGCAGTAGCATATTTTCGCTTAGTCGCCCCTGCTGTATGCAGCAAATAAGGCGACCCTTGATAATCTGAGCGACGGCCGATGCAGGATGTGGTTGAAGTTTGAAGCAATAGTCATGGTTGCGGACTGTGATACTGCCAGGGCGTCTTAGACAGGAGGACGATTAGGGTCCTTAACCAAAGCCTTTGGCTCAAAACCCTGTCCGCAAGGCAGCGGGTAGGTGGCAATGAATTAGTTTCACAAAAATGGACGCCATCCCGTTTCAAACCCCATCCTGAAGGACCAGGAGACGGAGTTTGCCTGATCTCTAACCACTGCCCAAGCCGGTAGAAGTAGCTGTCAAGGGACCTGGAGGCACTACCCAATATCGATCAATGGAATAAGGAGGTAGACAAGCCGTCGCATCACGTTAAGGTCCCATTTTGTTGTGACGTCCAACAAACACAAATGAGTAGACAATTGTCCTATTTATGCGTGTTCATGCATACTCGCACAAAAAGGAAGGAAACAACAAACAAACAGCTTAGAATGCCTAAAGGTGACATAAATGCTTTATTTAGCTTTTATGCTAACGGTCCTAAGCTCTAAGACCATCCTGTATAATAAAATCATGCATGCAGTTAGCGTCAGTGGTCCATACTCTTACCAACTGAGTTGTGTGCTCCTGGTCAACAAAGCGAGACACTTTTAGCAATTATCGGTCATACGTAAAGCTTTAAATGCAACACTTTGTTTTTATTGGTGCAGTATAAGAATTTAAATAATTGTGTTCCGTTGAGTGTGGACAGTATTTTTTACATGCACCTACGGCACACTTCAAAACAACGCTAAAAACTATTCTCTGAGTGACCAAGATTCGTCCAAACTTTATCTCACTGAGTCGATAAGGAGCAGAAAAGCCACGAAGGTAGCTCCAACGGTCACTCCATCGTACGCCAGTCTTTCAGTCATACTATGCGGTATAGTATTTGCAACCAGGGTAAATGCGTTCACGGTATAAGTTAAAACTGTACCGCAGGATTTTTTTAGTAGTACCGTTTTGTGACCAAACTAAGTCTCACTGGGAAAGCCAGTGACACATTATTATGCTACGCCTTGGCAGTATATCCATTTCTTGTTTTAATTGGGTTACGATTTATTAGGAATAAGCGGCCAACAAGTTTAGACCAGCCCCATCGATACCATCGGACACTGAGTTGTCCGGATGTCGGACGGAAATCGGACTGCTAATATTTGTTACTTTTATACATATTCGCCAGCAATATGTCACGCTGCTACTCAATACTGGGGGAACAACATATATCTGTCAACACATGCGTAAGCTAATAATCATCATGGCACAATTTGGTTCAGCGGTATGTAGATTTAAGGATCGCAAGCCTGTATTGTAATCAGAGGGCGCGGGTTTGAGCCTGAGCAGGGAACCGGAAGATCATTGCAGTAACCTTAGCGCACGCGCGACTGATGGTGGTTGCGTGGTGGCGAAGCGTCCGTATTGTGTACCAGCGTACGCTTGATGCCTTTAATTTAGTTCACTAGCGCTTTCCAACACTGTATACACGCATATGCACCTTATTAATACTTGTACCATATGTTACGAGTATTAATGCATCAACAGTATACCGAGTATTCCTAAGAAGTCTGAAGGTACCAGCCATGTGCTGCATGTGTAAATCAGGAGTACTGCTCTACCGCGATTCCAAGCAGCACTGTATTATAGGGTGCAGCATTATGCAATACCTTAGCCAATAAAAATTTCAAGCGGCATTAAGTTGAGACAATACCTTAGCTGCACTGATGCAATGCCTTTCAGTAAAACTAGCAATAAATGTAACCAGCTGGAAACCTAGAAGTCCATATTTAAACTGACTACGGTCTCTAAAATGGAAGTGATTTCCAAATCAGGAATATATATTGTGGTTGAATTGTGGACTTATATTTTACAGAGCTCTACGTGGGTATGCTTTTGTTGGCCAGTAGACGTCTGGTAGATGTCTGGAACGATGCCATCCGTTGCTAGTAGCTCAGCAGGTATGAAACTATTGCAGGTTTATTCTTTTTTCTTTTATGCATTGCGGCACAGTAGCTGAGATGTTTTAAACTTCTAGATAACATGTATAATGAATGAATGAATGATCTGTAGTGTGACCTATGAGAGAAACATCTGACTTTCATGCGAATCGACCCGACGGATCCCTAGTTTCTTTGTGGTACAAGGTATATTGCTATCATTACCAATTTATAAACCTCAGAACTTTTCACCTGCCACACTCCTTCGCTCACAAGTAAATGGCTACCTGCAGACCAATAAGTAGCAGCGACGGAGTAGCTGGTCACTTTTTCCTCCTCGCCGACTTAGCAACAGAACTTCGCTATCTCGTCCATACTGGCACGGAAGTCAGCGTTATTCCCTGTGGCCCGAAGGACGCGACCGAAAAGGCAAGTAAGTCATTGCGCGCGGCCAACGGAACAACCATGCACACTCAAACTCAACTCAAAGTGGTCGTCGCTGCAGTTCAGCATGTAATAAAAAGGATAGGTTTTTTCAAAACTTTGATCTGTTGCTTGACGCAAAATGTTTACTGCTCATCGACTAAACCACAAACATTTCTATCGATGAAATATCCAGTGACGCCGCTTTGCCCAACCCAGTTCACCCTAGTGCTAACTCACCGGTCGGCAGGTCACTGCTAGAAAGTTTCCCAGTTTGCCAGCAACCTTCTACGCTCTTCTTAACGGCACCTAGCGCCACACGGGATCCAATAACTATTAAGGATCAACTCGGCAGCGAAGTCTCACAGAAAGATGCAGGACGCGTTTAAAATTGTTTGCATCGGATTCAAGCACATACTGGAGCACAGAGTCGTCCGGTCGTCAAACAGCCCTTGATCATCGTCATTCCTCATAATATATAAAAAGTCAGTAAACTAGTGGCTGCGTTGGAATTATCGCGCGCTTAACAACGTGACAGTTCCTGTCTGATATAACCTACCAAAGTTCAGCGTTATCAAAGCTGAGCTTCAAAATTTCCATCTCTTATCCAAGAATGGTCTGGTGCGCGCCTGTTATGAGAGTATGGTTGCCGAGAAGAATGTTCTTAAAACTGCTGGCATCACACCTTTGGACTATTTCAGTTTCTGTGCGCACCATTCAGACTGGGCAACGTTGTGCAAACATTTCATCGTTACAGAGACCACGTCGTGGTTGGACTGGACTTTTTCGTCAGCACATCGATGATAGCTTGATAAACCGGTCACTGGAAGAGAAAGAGAGAACGCACATACGATTCTTGTTCCCACGGATTAAAACGTGCATCAATGTCAATACAGACAAGTGCAGTTACATACAGATACTCATAGAGTTTCTTGGACATCAAATGGAGTTCGTTGACATACGATTAATGCAGCACAAACTTAAAGAAATTCATAACTTTTCCAGTCCAAACACGCTAGATCCGATTTTTCAGAAGCACATTTAAATATTAGCACCGATTATTGACATGGTACACCGAGCTGCTGCAAATGCTTAAGGATCTTCTGCGTGGAAGTAATAACATCAAATTCTATCTTAGTCCAGAAGCAGGAAAAGCGGTTGCGACCCGCAAAAAAGCACTAGCTTTGCTATCACGCTGCATAAGTTCTATTCAAAATTCCGATCAGTTTAGTTTTCTTTGCTTCGCAAAACACAACTGACGCTGTCCTACAGCACATTTTAGAGAAAACTGGCAACCGCTGATGTTTTCTCATAATGAATTCAAACCGCTGAAATAATGCACAACACATTTGGCTGCCAATCGCTTGCCTTTTGGTCTGCGGTTCGCCAATTCCGATAGTTGCTGGAAGTTAATCAGGTTGCTATTTAAACGGATTACAAAAGGTTGCGTTGCGTTTAAAGCAATCTGTTACCTTCACAATATCCATGCGTATTTTGTCATTTTAATTGCGTCTCCCAGTTTTCAAGGAATGTTCAATACGTGTCTAGCCAGAAGAACTTCCTTGTTAATACGCCTCCATTAATAAGCTTCTTAGCTACGACAGCTCAACCGACAGACCTGTCAGCTACGGATACTGCGCACCAAACCGATAGAGGCATATTGGCATTCAGCAAAACGTCTACGCCGATGTTAGTTCCAAGAATACTTTGTCGTCTGCCTGCCTAAACCCTGTGACCTTTCTACTGGACAGTCACACCTAGTTGTGCCTAACGCATTCCGACAAAAAACTTTCGATAAAGTACAAGACAACGCGCATTCTAGTATTCGTGCTTTATTTCAGCTGATTTTTGATAGATATCTTTGGCCCAACGTGCGTCAATACGTCAAACTTTGGGCACTCAGATGTCCAACCTTTCAGTAGGCGGCGGTTCATCGACACGTTGCCGCTCGGTAACAAATGCATTTGTTCACCGATACCTCAAAATCACTGGACCATTATCACCATACAAAGGTATGGTCTACATATTAACCATGGTGGATCGCGCCAATCGTTGATCTTATGTCATCCCAGCAACTGTTGTTTCCGCGGAGAATTTACCACGCACATTTACCGAGTAAGGGGCTCTTCACATGGCTCTCCAGACACTTTGACTACAGACCGCGGCCGTCAAATTAAATCTCCCGCTTTTGAAGAGTTGCGTGAGGTTCTCGACTATCAACACAAACTGACCACCTCCTGACACCTAAAGACAGATGACATGGTGGAATGATTCCACCAAAAATTAAAGGCATCACTGTGTACCGCCAATGACGGATGTCCTAATAATGGTACTCATCAGCACCTATTTACCCAGACAATATTGCAGATGTCAAACGTCGAATTTATGTATGGTCAGCACCTGCGTCTACCAGGCGACTTCTTCGAGAACATAAAAGCTCCTCCTTATGACGCGCAATACGCTGAGCAACTGGTCACCAGCATGCGACGCAACAAACCGACTGATTTACGTAAATAACCTTGCAAGCCATTTATTCCTCGTGATCACCACCGCTGTTCATCCATCGTCATGCATGTCGATGGTCTATAAGTTTAAGGTGCACCAGCGTTGGGATCGCTTCTTTGCCATAGAACGCAACAGCAAGCAAAAAAGCGTTACTTTTGACCGATGTAATGTTGTCTACGTCAGACTGGAGTTGAAAGAGGAGTCCTGTCCTCCGTCCTTCGACAAATGAACCTAACTAACGGTAAAAGCCAAATCTACTGCCACTACGAGCAATTCAGCAGGAGAAACACCAACCGGTCCTACTTACTCCACTCAGCCCAGTAAGGTTCCTAGGACTGGCCGTCGCGTCCATTGGTCTACAAGTCTTTCAGTAGGTTGCCATCCTCTTTGCTCTTAAGAAGCCTTTTCGGAGTTTTGCTTCTGTAGTATTGGTAAACCGCAAAAAGCACAAGTTTTGAAAAGAAAAGAGCAAGAAAAGGTTTTGAAAAATCCAGGAAATGCGGATATTGCTTTCGTATTACGCCGCTGACACCGCATTCACCAACGCTTCTATTTACCTTTCATATTCTGCATGGTGGATAACGAAGTGGAAGCGGACAGTGACACGCACGAGATTTCACCAATTCCACTGCCATCTTTTATTTCCTCACTGATGAAGAACACGGTGGGCGTCCGCTAGGCTCCGATTACACAAGCGCTTCCCCAGTGGCTGCATCTGCTTTCATCACCTGGTCTCGCAGAAGGCTGGTCGGCGACTGTCAGCCTACACGCCGATCGGCGTTATACCCAGGACTCCCTTCTAGGAAAGTGGGTCGTGTCGTTTCTCCATGAACTTTACCGGAAGGCGCACAAAGCGTCTCTCCCGATTGGCAACGGAGAAATTGTCCCAGCCCTCTGTCAGGCAAGCCTATCAAGAAGCACTGCATAGCGAACTCTCGCTGTCTTGTCCTAATGATACTGAACTTCAGTGGAATAAGATCTCGGCCACTATGCACGACGCAGGAGCATCTGCTTGTGGCACTATCAGTCGTCATCGCACCAGTCACTGGATATCCGAGAGGTCCGTGAACCTTTTGGAAGCTAGAAGGCACCTCCCGGCTGGTTCTGAACACAATGTGACCAGACGGGCTATTAGGCGTGAACTAAAGCGGAGCCTACGTGCTGACAAGAAAGCCTGGTGGACCAGTCGGGCTCAAGAAATGGAGGAGGCGGGAGCAGTAGGCAATTACCGGAAGCTCTTCCAGCTAATACGCACCACTGGTCTGAGAAAACCAGGCGTCAGTGAGACAATCACGGACAGCGCGGGTGCGCTGATACACAATAATGAGCGCCGTATGGCTCGTTGGGCTGAGCACTTTGAACATCAGTTCAGCTGGCCCCCTGCTCCCGGACCTCTTCCTACTCAGGTGATGCAGGACGAGCCATGGACGGTTAGTTTAGAACCTCCGTCGGAGGCCGAAGTCTGAAACGCGATCACAGCCCTTAATCGTTTTCGTGCCGCTGGCCCGGATTCCCTACCACCTGCACTATTTAAGGATGGTGGTGAGGTCCTCTGCAAAGCACTGACCTCCCTATTCGAACGTATCTGGAACAAAGAGAGTGTGCCGGCTAATTGGAGCGAATCGATTATAGTGGCAATATACAAAAAGGGCAGTCGCACAGACTGTGCGAACCACAGGGGTATTAGCCTAACGCCAATTGTGACAAAATTACTGGCCTCGATTATCGTTCGTCGCCTCACTGCAGAACGGGAATCACGGATTAGGGAAGAGCAGGCCGGTTTTCTCCCAGGACGTGGCTGTATAGACCATATATTTACTTTGCGGCAGGTGCTAGAGCAGCGCCACGCATACCGCAGACCGACAAAAGCTGTGTTCCTTGATTTCAAGAGTGCGTTCGATTCAGTCGATCGATCGATTCTGTTCGAAATACTTGCGAGGAAAGGTGTTCCCACGAAATATGTGAACATCCTTCGTGCTCTATACTCGAACACTAGAGGCCGCGTCAGGGTCTATGGTGTCCTGTCAGATAGCTTTTCGACTACAAGTGGCGTTCGACAGAGTTGCCCGATTTCCTTATTTTTGTTCAATTTCGTCGTTGATTCTATCATGGGGTGTTCCCTTGCGGAATCTCCCGATGTAGGTGTTGAAGTGCTGCCTGGTGAACGGTTAGTTGATCTAGATTATGCAGACGATATCGTCTTGCTTTTCGACAATGTTGAGGCGGCACAATCAACCCTGAATAGCCTATCCAGAGTGGTCCCATTATTTGGTATGCACTTCGCAACTTCAAAGTGCAAAGGGTTGCTGCAGGACCACCAGCCACTCGATGACCCCTTGACGCTTGGTAACGAGGAACTCGATGTGGTTGATCAATTCACTTATCTTGGCAGCTGCATCAGCAATGATGGGCGCATAGAAAGTGACGTTAGATCACGCATTGCAAAGGCCAGAGCTGCCTTCTTGAACCTGCGTCATCTTTGGCGACAGAAGGGAGTTTCCCTCCGTCTGAAAGGCCGTGTATACAAGGCCACAGTGAGGGCCGTTCTGCTCTATGGTAGTGAAACTTGGCCCCTTCGGTCTGAAGATCTGAGGCCCCTTCAAGTCTTTGATCATCGTTGTTTGCGAAGCATTGCTGGTGTCGGATGGCACCAGCGTGTCCGCAACGATGATGTGCGTAGGCGAGTACTAGGGGGTGATGATCATGCTAGCTCCCTAGAACAACAGATAGCACTGAATAAGTTGCGTTGGCTCGGGCACGTGCTACGCATGCCTGGTCACCGCTTACCTAGGAGGGCCTTGTTCAGTCTACCAGGTGTAGGATGGCGCAAGGCTCGAGGTGGACAGAAGTTGACTTGGCAGCGGGAAATGAAGTCACTGAAGACCAAACTGGGTGCCGTTGGTCCGTCTCGCCTTCCGGGTTGGAGTCCACGTGACTCACCTTGTGCTTGGCTCGAGACTTTACAGGACATGGCTCGCAACCGACACCAGTGGCGCGTCCGCTGCCGTCTCCTAATCGGATTGTCTGTTTAAAGTGTGTTTGGTGCTGAGTTATCTGCGGGGTAATGGCTGATTATGACGCGTGGCAGTAAAAGCCGCAAGGAAGCTATCTCGCCGATGCCGCCTTATCTTTGCACGATAGCCAGCTGTTTGTGACGGTATGTTGTGAACACAAGGTGTAGGCGCCTTGACCCTGAATGTTTGCTTAGGGCATTAAGGTTTTCAGGCAAGTCCCCCTTCTCTCCCTCTTATTCTTTATTTCATGGGTCCTCATGGTTGTATGGCAGCGAAGCATCAGTTCAAATGGCTGATGTACTGCTGTTGATGATGATGATGATGATGATGATGATGATGATGATGATGATGATGATGATGATGATGATGATGATGATGATGATGATGATGATGATGATGATGATGATGATGATGATGATGATGATGATGATGATGATGATGATGATGATGATGATGATGATGATGATGATGATGATGATGATGATGATGATGATGATGATGATGATGATGATGATGATGATGATGATGATGATGATGATGATGATGATGATGATGATGATGATGATGATGATGATGATGATGATGATGATGATGATGATGATGATGATGATGATGATGATGATGATGATGATGATGATGATGATGATGATGATGATGATGATGATGATGATGATGGGTCGTGTACCGAACTGGAGATTATTCCTAAATGAGTTCGAAATGTTTTGCAAAAGAGTCCCAGATTCTAAATTGCGTTTTTGCTATAAATTAGAAGTCAATCTGCTTGATTAGTTGAATGTTGCTCAATTTTTCAGTTAAGAATAGAGATTTTAAAAGTTCAAGTTCAGGTTCAGGTGGGACTGGAACGATAAGATGAATCCCGTAAGTGTTCCTTCTTGTGCGGATCGTTGATTCAGGAGTTGATAAGGGTGTTCCAAATTCTTGATGGATCTAAAACGAAAACACCCAAAAACACCCCGGTTAGCTGTTTCTATAACTCCCCTGGGTTGTTTTTTCCCGCCATGAACCTCTGAAACTTACTCGCATTACTGAGGATGTGTTGCATTTTATGGATATAATCCACCCTATCCATTAGCACTATGCTAGAGTGGTTCATTTCGCAAAGATTACCAGCGGTGTTATGCCTGCCTGGAGACTTGAGACAACCTTTTGAGGAATATGTAGAGCTGGGTAAACAGAAAATGGGAGTAAGGAAACAAAAGAAGTTAGGTAGTACGCTTAATATCCATGTCCCCAGTTGACATTTCCGAATAACCTGCAGCGATGTGTTTAACCCTTCAAGTGTGATACTAACCCAGACGCAGCTGAAGGTGTTGTCATTAGGCCCAAAGTTTTGCATACCATGTCAGAAAACAGATCAGGCGGCTTTAGAGGTGCAGTTGGAAAACCTGATTGCTCAGACTAAAGACCTGCTTCCAACCTCAAGTGATGTTGAGAATCTGAAACCTAGCCTAGTTCATAGTTGTCACGAATACCTTAAGACCAAAACCATCTAGTAATAGTATTATCACTAGGGAACAAATTCAGTCACTTAAAGAGCTACGGTTAAACAACGAATTAATAATCTCTAAGCCAGACAAAGGCTCCGGCGTAGTGCTAATGGATAAGGTGGATTATATCCATAAAATGCAGCACATTCTCAGTGATGAGCTTACATTTCAGAGGCTCATGGCAGGAAAAGACAACACAGGGGAGTTAGAGAAACAGCTGACCGGCTGCCTCAGGCGAATGATGCAAGCCAAGCTTATCACGAAGAACGATTTCGAAAAGTTGAAGCCTTCAGGTGGACACCTACTGAGATTATATGGCCTGCCTAAAGTTCACAAGGAAGGCGCCCCAAGGCGCCCAATCTTGGACATGGTGGGTTCTCCTCAGCATTTGTTGACCCAGTAGATGGTGGCCAAGCTGCAGCCGTTACGGAATTTGTTTGTACTTACTGCGTAAGTGGCACCTTCGAACGCATTAAGAGAATATCTGAAAACAACCTTGTTAACAAAAGGATGATATCATTCGGTGACCAGTCACTGTTCACAAAAATTCCACTGCTCGAAACCGTGGATTACGTATGCGAGCTTGCTCGGCAACTGCCCATATACGCAACTTTTCCGGGGAAGTTGCTAAAGGAGGCGCTACTTCGTTGCACGTTAAATGTTCAGTTCACCTTCAATGGTGAAACGTACCGTCAGATTGACGGAGTGGCCATGGGATCACCTTTGGGTGGCTGATATTTTCATGGCGAAATTGGAACATGGCCCACTTGCAGCGCACATCCGCGAAACCGAAATGGATATCCGATGTGTTGATGACACCTTCGTAATTTGCAAATCCGAAAGGCATGCGGAACAGTTGCTGAAAGCTTTCATTGACGCATACGAGAATCTCCATTTCACTTGTGAACACGAACTCAAAAACCGGTTACCTTTCTTGGATGTGGAGGTTATCCGTAACCCGGACGGATCATGCAACAGAAAGGTACACAAAAAGCCCACATGGACTGGGCAGTACACTAGCTTTCACAGCGCAGTACCACTACAGCATAAGCGGAGTTTAATCAGATCTCTTGCCTTCAGAGCGCGCAGCATTTGTACACCGGATACCGTCAAAGACGAACTACAGAGAATCAGCGACGCCCTCAGGGAAAATGGCTATCCTGCTAAATTTATCATGAAACATTTGAAGGAACGAAATCAAAAGCCACCTAGCAGCATTGCTCCTAATAAAAAGCTTTGCATACATATACCCTTTAAGGACGATTCTGCAGCTGGTATGTTATCTAGACGCCTGAAAGACGCTGTCGAGGAAACGTATTTCGCGGCCCGCCTGAGAATCGTTTTTCACAGTAAGCCGTTGCTTACGTAACCTTTAATGTATAGACTACCGCCGTTGACCCGTTCAATGATGGTTTATCAGTACTCGTGCTCGAGACAAGGATGCCCGCTGTCACCTTTCCTCTTCAACTTCGCCGTTGACGAAGTAATGGAAATCGCGTTTACAGGACACGACTTAGAAGGTGTGGAGCTACTCTCAGGAGAACGACTTCTTGACTTAGAGTATGCTGATGATGTTGCCCTAAGCTGTGACAGCTCACAAATGTGCCAAGTGGCACTGGACAGATTAGCACTAGCTGTCCGTCACTTCGGGCTTTACTTCGCACCCTCGAAGTGCAAAGCGTTCCTCCAAGATTGGTCTGGACCGCTTCCTACGCTGACCGTTGGTGGAGATCAGCTAGAAGTCGTTCAAAAATTCAACTACCTGGGAAGTTGTATCAGCGCCCGTGGGATTGAAGATGAGATCACGAACAGTATAGCAAAAGCTCGGGGCGCTTTTGCTAACCTTCGCCAATTATGGCGCCGGCGCGACATCACTCTTGCCCTGAAAGGTAGAGTGTACAATGCAGCAGTATGTTCGACCCTACTGTACGGTTGTGAAACGTGGCCGCTTAAAGCAGCGGACCTGAAGAGGCTAGTTACGTTCGACCACCGGTGCCTTCGTAATTTAGCTCACCTCTGGTGGGAACACCGCGTGAGCAACGAGCGTGTTCGACGCCTTGTTTACGGCACAGGAAAAGGAAATGAACCGCTCAGCACCGTTATTTCACGCACCAGGCTCCGATGGCTCGGCCACGTGTTACGCATGCCAGCCCACCGACTCCCGCGACGTGCGTTGTTTGCGCGTCGGGGGTGTGGATGGAAGAAGAGGAGGGGTGGCTAAGCGATGACTTGGTCCAAAGGAATGAAGGCCCTCATTTCGGAGCTGGCCTTGGTTGGAGCGTCTCGGCTCCCTGGTTGGGGTCCGAAAGACGATGAACACGTTTGGTTGGACACACTTGCTGATATGGCTAGAAGCCGACCTCAGTGGCGTTCGTGCCGTAAGTTTCTTTGTCCCACCCCATCCCTCTTAGCCTCCCCCCCAACAACGATCTCGTTATTTAACCTTATATAAGTTTGCATAGTAATTTTGTTTTTTGATGCATAGTAGCCGGCTGGTAGCTTACCGGAACGATGCCCATCCGTTACCGGTAGCTCGGCCGGCTTGCCCCAGTTGAATTCTTTTTCTCTCCTTTTTTCTGTGTTTTGCGGCACATTAGCTGAGGTGTTCCCCACCTCTAGCTAATGTGTATGATGAGGATGATGATGACTCATGCTCCTGTGGTGCACGATACGTTGGTCACTCGACGAGGAGCTTATCTCAGGTGATTCGTGAACACATCCCGGCATGGTTTCACAAAGGCGATATGTGGTCTTCAGACAGCTCAATCATGCCGCACCTCCTTGAATGTAACCATACAGCTTCAGCGAATGATTTCAAAGTCATTTATTCAGTGCCCGAACATTACACCCAAGGATTCCGCAAACAGCTCTTGTCCATCGCCAAAGCTATCTACATTCACCGTCTGAAGCCGAATTATGTGTACAAAAACGATTCATACTGCCGATACTACTACCTTGGCCAACGGACAATGTTACTTAGTTACTTGGCTGTAATATTTCCTACTTACTTACTTTGCACTACTGAGCTTTGCATATGCATGTGTATTTAGTTTACTTGGTTTACCATCGCTATCTTTGTCTCAATTTATCGATTTTGATCATTCAAACAGTCCAGAAGTCAATCCTAGCCCCAGTTGACTCTTACCCCACACTATCAGTGTTTTGTAAACGTTTAGGTCCGATGAGAGTTTACCAAAAAGAATTCTTCACCCTGAAGGGATTTCTGATATTAATTCCTATTAATAAGTCCTATCTGCTTGAAGCAATTGTAGTATGGGCGAGTTTGCACCACAGCATCGTTTAATGAAAGCAAGGAATTTCTTGGGATTTGTCGAGACAGTATTAACTAAGCCCTTTTCATACTGAAGCCGGGCCAATCTAAGATGTAGCTTGCACTCGTTTCGACCCAACCGATACTTGTCAAACGTGCTGTTCGACGGAGCTGTTCGATACGCTCGCCAGCATTTAGACCGCTTCTCAACAGGCCCTTCCCCGCGGAATATATGCGCAGAGGCTGCGCTCTCGATTCGCATCATTTTACCAGTGAGATATGAGGTGCAAAAATGTAGACGAGGTGAGCCTTACGTTTTTCCAAAGCTGTGTGAACAGTGTCGGTCTCAGCTATCACACAAGGCGATCACCTAGGTTTATCCCGCATCGCTTGGAAGTCTGCGGCCCAAATGTGCTGTTACCAACTGATAGTAGCCTGGCAAGGCGTGATAAGGGTACACTGGAAAGGCACGCAAAGATGATCGCTAGCGCCAAGAGACGAGTTGTAATTAAAGTCCTTTACAAAGTCAAGTGACTTAACAAAAACAAGAGCTAAAATGGACGGCTGCTGATTTTGCATGTACCTAGTGGAGAGGTCCGAAAACTGGTCTAGTGGTGCCTGCAGCGTTAAGTCCAGCAGTTCTGCACCGAACGATCCCAGCGCCAAACTAAAAGATAGAACATCCCAACAAACCTCTGGGAGGTTGTAGTCCCCCAGCACCAGACACTTGTTCGTGGAGTGAGTGCGAATTAACTCAATGATTTCATTGGAGATGCTCATAGGGTTTCTATGCACTAACACGACCGTAACCTAAACTGAGGAAGCGCAGCTCAAGACTGCGAGAGCCTCAGCAGATTTGTAGAGAGACTGAAAAACGCTGGTCCTCAATACGTCAATGTGATAACTCACATAAAGAGATACTCCACCACCTTGGCGGCCAATGGAGCGGTCAGTGCGGAACAGTACGTAGCCAGGCAGATATAATTCGCTATCTGTAATTTCTTCAGACAGCCACATTTCAGTGAAAGCAAATGTATCTGGGCGAGATTTGTCTACGAGCAGACCAACCTCGCACATCTTGTTTCTCAGGTGCCAAGTCCAGCACAAACTAGCAGACTCCGCACAGGCATCGCATATTCCCTGTGAGTACTACGCGGCAACTCGATTTTTGGCGTGCTATACTGTTCGAGCTTTATAGCTGAAATAACTTGAAAAAGTGTTTGAATAAACACTTGAAACAAAAGTTGACTATTGTCAAATTTCCTCTGATCCAACATATCTTGAATCGATTGAAGTGGTACCGGCCAAAATGTCTTTGGCGCTTACCGGCTACTTTTACAGTTGTTCCCAGTTTGAATCCCGTTTTGCACCTGCTTTTGCCTTTTTTGCGATTGTTTTACTGTTGTATGCGTATTATCATTCTGCTCTGTTTTTCACATGAAAATGCTTCTCTCACTAAACACCGAGGCGTATGGAACTCTGGGGTATTCGTTTGATGAGTCTAGTGCAGCTTACGGACAGTTTAACTGTTCAGAGCCAGTACCAGATTTATCTGGTGGTATGCAGTCTGACGTCTGCTGCCGCTGGTATCACGAAAGCTGTACCGGCCTACGAGTTGACCAGTACAAAATGCTATCATCAAGCGTTCACTTCCTTTTCAGCTGTGCTGAATGTTGCGCTCAGAGATCAACGCGCCCGGCTATCACAAATGCTAAACTTGCAGCGCTGGGTGCAAGGTTGGCAGATGTTAAGAAGGTGATAGCCAAACTCGCCTCTACTGCGTCGCTCGATGCGTAAACGCATTTGCTTTTGAAATCGCTGAATATTGCGATTGAAGACACTGCAACAGACGGAAACATTGCTGACGATCGATCCGCTGGGGTCATTTACTTGGTCAAGAAGCCGCACATCCTACCGGACAATCCAGGTAGCATTGCTGATTCTCCTCAAGAGCCGGTCAAAGTAAAGAAAAATAGGGTGCGGCAATACCAGAAGCTCTCTGCTAAACTCAGCGAATTAGTTACCACGGTATAGAGAAAGATGCCGTCTTTGACACTCGTAAAGTCGTCTGAAGGTAGTGCACAGGAGAACATTCCAAAATTGCTGACCATCTTGGCTGCCACTAAACCAGCCCGTTCTGACGAAGTGTTGGTAACTTCTCAATGCGATACAAGGTCAATGGCCCCTGCTTTCGTGAGACAAAAGAAGAAGCGGACTAGATTTTCCCGTAAAACTTCGAAGGGGCTTGAAGACCCAGGTACTGCTAAGACGCCAGCACTAGAGCGGAAAACCTACGCTACCGTTGCTTCGACTTCGTTTGCGGAGACAGGGGCAGTCCTACCACCAGTGGTGAGAACAGCTGGTATAGGTGTCGAATCCAAGGAACGTGGGGTAAACACTCCCCGTCGTGTCGATTCTTTCACGGATAGTAGCGTTATGTTCCAAAACGTTATTGAATCTGCGGCTGCTCTTCCAAGGGAAAGCGACTTGGATGACATCAAGTGGCTGAAACTGTGTGTCAGCAAGTTGCTTCCACCTGGCTTCCCTGGTGTCACTGTCAAGAAACTGACCAGGTTGGGGAACGTCCCTAACGCTACGTCAAATCAACTATCCCGACTACTTCGTGTGGTCTTTTCTATACCGGAGGGAATCAAAGCATTACTGCGGTTTGCATTCAAACTTAAGGGTAGTGGTGTCAGCGTTCAGCCGGAACCTACCACTGGCAGATAAATTGAAGTTAAAGGAGGCTATCAAAGACCTCAAAACTAGACGGGCGGCTGACGAGCAAGGCCTCCGTCTGGTGGGTTCTCAGGTGGTCAGCCAGAAGTTATTTTCCGCCCTATCAGAACCCATTTTGATAGCGCGCGACCCAGAGATGGTCGTGCCGACTCCCTTGGGGTAGTACTTAGCAACGTGCCTAGCCTAAGAAACAAGGTGCACGAGTTGGGTCTACTTGTAAACAAATCCCGTCCCGACATACTTGCTTTCACTGAAACTTGGTTGTCTCCGGATATCACGGACGGTGAGGTATATTTACTTGGCTACGTGCTGCTTAGAACTGAGCACCCGTTAGTCGCGAAGGCAGAGGCATTGTACTGTATGTGAGCTGTAGCTTAGATGTGTTGAGGACCTGCACATTCCAGTACTC
Organism: Dicrocoelium dendriticum; assembly: GCA_944474145.2. NCBI lineage: Eukaryota > Metazoa > Platyhelminthes > Trematoda > Plagiorchiida > Dicrocoeliidae > Dicrocoelium > Dicrocoelium dendriticum. The sequence goes on from OX104066.1 coordinate 39,582,288, forward strand.
GAACCAAAATGTTGAAGCCCTATTGGCTGTTTTGTGGACGTCATCTACACAGTTTACAGTTGTAGTGATATACAAGAGTCCTGGCAGTTCTTCCAGAGGGATACTGGACTTTATTCGCACTCAGTCCTCGAATAAGTGTTTAGATCTAGGGGATTTCAACCTCCAGGAAGTCTGTTAGGCCGATCTTTTTTGCAATTCGGCATCAGGAACATTCGGTACAGACTTTCTTGAGCTGAGTCTCCAAGTGCATTTGCACCAGTTCGTGGATTTCCCCACTAGGTATATGGACAACCAAATACCTCTACTTTAGATCTGGTTTTCGCTAAGTTTTACGAGTTCGTAACCGACGTTTCATATGGTGCGCCTCTAGGGTCCAACGATCACGCATGCATATCCCTTCGGTGTGCTCTTTCAAGGCACTAAGAGACCTCTGTTGAACTACTTCCGAATATTTGGCGGGCCGACTTTAGTGCAATGCGAGCTAAGGCTTCGGTTCTGAACTGTGGGGTCTCGATGACTGACTCTGTCCAGTTAGCCTGGGATAAATAAAAAGCATACCTTACGGAGGTTTCCACTCCCTATATTACACTCATGAAGAAAAGCGGGTTAAGGGCACAGCCTCCATGGACAGATACCACAGGCAAGTACCTACTCAGGAAACGGTCTAGGTCCTGGTGAACCTACCAAGCGGCTCCATCATCCAGCACCTATGATAGTTATCGAGAGATTAGAAATAAATATAAGCACCATCTCAGAACTGTTCGTCTTCAGTACGAGTAAGGTTTAGCGGAATGGGCCGCAGCTAATCCCAAGAAGTTTTTTGCTTACGTTAAAAGATGCAGCGGGGCAAAACTGTCTATACCAGCATTATTGTGAGCAGACAGGACCCGTGCGCAACCCGACAATGACAAGAATTGTACACTTAGTGATCAGTATACTGGAACTTTTGCTCGGGAAACCACTCTACCACAGGTTTAAGTGGTTTCAAGAATTCCAGAGGATTGTTGCTAAGCTGAGTTTAACATAACGTGGACCCAGGTCTTCGAGCTACTACAAGACGTTAATCCATCCTAAACTTTCCGTCCTGATTCAATTTACCCGAAGCTGTTGCATGAATTGGCCACTGAGCTGAGTGGCCATCTCACATGCGTGTTTTCAATATCGCCGAACATTTGCATCCTAAGTTCGTAATAGAAGCAAGCAATCATCTGTCCGAATTTTAAGGGCGGTGACAGCGCTCTGACCGCAAACAACGGGCCTGTCAGTTTGGCAAGCTTAATAGTCAAGTTGTCTGAAATGCTGATAACGGATTCTATAAAGAACCCGCTGCATAGATTCAACCCTCTCTGTGTTGCGCAACATGGATTACGCAAGAAATTTTCATGCTAGACTAATCTACTGTAGCTCGTGAAAGCTGAGCCAAAACGATAGACAGTGGCCACGCTGTAGACGTGCTATGCATGGACTTTTCGAAAGCTTTTGACACTGTTCCACATCTTCGATGCTCACTAAAGCTGAGATCTTACGGGATATCCGGTCGCGCCCTTCAATGGGTGTCTGCCTACCTTGAGGGGAAGGAACGGTGCGTACGGGTGGGGCGTAGCATTTCGCTCAGGCAAGCTGTACTTAGTGGCGTCCCGCAGGGCTCGGTATTGGGGCCATTGTTGTTCGCGATCTATGTAAATGACTTGCCGGGAGAGCAAGAAGTGTCAACACTAATGTTTGCTGACTACCTCAAGCTCTGGAATATTATGAATATCCCGGATGTACTGAGGCAATTCAGCGTGCTTTGGATAGGCTCTGGGAATGGTCTACCTTATGGCTGATTCCCATAAATAGGGCTAAGTGTGCTGTTCTCCGACTCGGAGCTGCTAACCCTCCCACCCGATATGTTGTTGGCGGTAGTGAACTCCCTGCTGTCACGCAGCAGATTAATTTAGGGGTCGTACACGCATCAGCACTGCATTCTGGCGACAATTGGAAGTAGGCTGCTTGTAGAGGGTTTCGTATGATCTGGTTTATCCGCTGCTGTTTCGGAATCTTAACGACCATTTTGTTTGTGAAGCTATTTTCGGCATTCGTCCGACCCCACCTAAAATATTGTATTCAGGCTTGTCCACTATGTCTTAACCGAGACATAATGGACTTGGAGGGGGTGTTACGAGTGGGCACTCGGCTAGTGCAGGGTTTACGGGGACAGACGTATCCTGAACGCTTGCTCAGTTTAGGTGTATACTCCATGCACTACCGAAAGATAAGAGGGGACCTGATTCTCAATTATTGTATTTTGACGGGTAAGATCAGCCCGGATTCGACAGGGCTATTTAGTTCCGCGACGTTACCTAATCTCCGCAGTCACCCACTGAAACTGCATAAATCGGGGTCTGAGAGGATTACGACGGAAACCCGTTTGTCGCGCCGTTATAGATCCCTGGAATTGGCTTCAAAATCACGTGGTTAGGGAACCTACGGTTAAGGGTTTTGCGTGCTAATTCGATGCTCTTGGGTGGCAAAAGCAAACCTTTCTTTTTTCCTAAATGACTCAGCTTCACTCTTCATTTCTTTTTTTAATGACTCAAATACCTTTGTAGTCCACTTGCTTAGCTCTTTTTGCTTCCTCTTTTGCCTTCTGAGTTTCCTATTTTCTCACATACTTCAAGTTACTGGCCCAGCAGGGACTGCTAGGGCAGGATACATGGGAATTACTTAGTTAAACAGGGTGTGAAGCGGTCTTTGTTTTAGGCTCATAAGTAATTCAGAGTCCGCCAACTCCTGGTTAAACGACCCACTGAAAAGGAACACTCACGGGATAATCTTATCGCTCCAGTCCCGCTTGAACTTGCCACATTTTTAGCCGTAGCTAGCGCAAAAATCATTTTTAACAACCCCTTAACTACCTTCAATGTTCTCGTTTAAATAAGAACTGCAGTGCTTTCGATAGATTAGTCGCAATGGCCATACACGCTATAAGTCGACTGCCAGATTTATCCACATTAGCCGAAAGGTAGAGTAGAACAAGGAAGTGACCGTGAAACTGATATTGATTAAATTCAAAAACAAGATGAGTTTAAAATTGGTCCCTAAAGATATGCGGCAAAAGCCTTGATGAGCGTATTAACAAGACAAAACTATGTCGAGCGTAACTATTAAATGGTTTAGTATGTCCTATGTCCGCAGTATGTAACTAACGGACTATAAATATGCCGAAAATTTACTGTATTTTTGGTACAGCAAGTTGTTGCCTGTTGCTAACATGTCATTTCATATTAATAGTAAAAAATTGATAAACGCTTGCATCTAAACATGCATATGTATAGAGTCAAAGACTTTTATTATAGGGTTTCACCAGCATTAAACTTTGATCATTCATAAATATACTGTAATTGAACATCATTATACCGTTCTTCATTATTGATATTACCCTATTGACTACTGTGGTGAGCGACTGGAACTCCTTGCATGGTTCCGGCAACAAAGTGAATACTGCGGAATGTTTTAACCGGTTGTTGGCCTTATACTGGTTAAATATGTTGTGATCTAGTTGTTTCTTATGCAATTGTGATAACCTAACTTGTTGAGTGCTATTACGCAAACATCTGACACGCCTGTGAGATGATGGAGCTGACAAAGCACTTCCCTCTGCTTTAAAGATTTTAAGGAGACCAATCATTCCAATATTACATTTTATTTATACCATTTTTAGCACATCCTTTCAGCAGCGTTTATCCTTTTTAAATACTGTTTATTTATTCCATTTGTCCCTGCATTATTGCTAACTCTCCGTCACCGAACGTGCAGCGGATTCTGGGAAAGCTATTAAAAATGTTTCCTGCCAGTCCGTTAGCTACTGGTTACCTGCCTAATAGATGCCGTGTTTCAATGATATTCAAGGCCGTTTTCATGAATACGTATCTATTTGTTTGGCAAAACAAACAATGTTAAAGTTAAGTACATTAAGCAACAACGAACTGGTATCTACCTAATACGCTTTTTGTATGATGAATCCAAGAAAGAATATTTCTGCCGGCAATAGAGCGGAAAACCTACGCTACCGTTGCTTCGCGTCGTATTGTGAAAGCCGGACAGTCCCACCGCCAGTGGAGAAAACAGCTGGATAGTGTCGACTCAAGCACGTGGGGTAAACACTTCCCCGTCGTTCCGACTCTTTCACGGATAGTAGCAGTTAGATCGCCGGGGAACGGTGACTGGGGAGATCGCGAGGCGCGAGCTCGCTATATGACTCCCAAGAGAAACGCATCTTGGATGACATCAAAGTGAGCGAGAGCGCGCGCGATGTGGTCCAGCAAGCTGCTTCCTCCTTGGTGACCCTGATCACTGTCAGAAAGCTGACTCAGATTGGGGAACGTTCCCATCGAGCTACGACCAAATCTCACAGGCCCCAGGAAATACTTCGCTGTAAGTCCTTTCCAACGCTCCCGGAGGTGAACGCAAATCATGATATCTGCGTTTGCATTCAAACGTAGGGTAAGGTGGGGGGACACGGGGCAGAGGCCGACCTACCACGGGGTCAGATCCATGACAGCTTAGGAGACGATAAAAACCTCAAAAACATGTACAGACGTGGGTGGAGGCAAGGCTTCTCCTGGTGTGTTTTCAGGAGTGTCAGCCGAAGTTACGTTCCGGCCCTAGCAAACCCATCCTGAACGGGCGCACGTACACAGGGGATGTGGGGCAGGGACAGGAATTCCTTGTAGGTAGTACTTAAACCGGTGAGTAGCCTGCGGACAAGGTGCACAGTTGGGTCTACTTGTGTAACAAGGTTGTGGTCCTCGACACATCGTCGTTCACTGAAACGTGGTTGTCCCATTCGGATATCCACGAGATGGGTGAATGTAAATTTACTCTATGGCTACGGGCGCTGCTAAAGCAAAACCGATCGCTCCGGTATGGTCGCCAAGCGGATGGCTGTTGTACTGATATAGAGCTGGAACTTAGTTTGTGTTGAGGAGAGCTGCACAATCCATCGCGTCCGGATAGCAGACTGGTAGAAGCCCTATCGCTGGGTTGTGTGCTACTCCGCTACCCAAGGTCTTACTGGTTTTGGGTGAGGATACAGAATCCGGGGTAAGTTTTTCCAGTGGAGTATTTGACATATATTTCACATCAGTCAGCGGAAGCGGATGTGTTGTAGTACTAGGGGTATTTTCAACCTCCCGGAAGATTCTGTTGGCCTATCTTCTTGCAATTCGGCTTTAGGTAAAACTGGCGGTGGCAGTAGTTCTTGTAACTTGACGGCTCCAATCCTTGCCCCATTCCAGTTACGGTGGCTTTTCCCCACTGAGGTCAGACCACTCCAATACGCACTACTTTGAGATCTTGGTTTTTTCGCTTAAGTCCCTGGACTTTACGTAACTGACGTTATCAATGCGGAGTGCACCTCAGAGGGTCTCAGCGAACAACGGCATGCATATCCTTTCCGATATGCTCAATTCAAGGCACCAAGAGACCGCGGAGTTAGAAGTAGTCCCGAATATTTGGGGCGGGCGTGACTTTAAGTGCAATGTCGTAGCTAAGTGCTTCATATTCTGAAACTGAGTGAGAGATCTCGGCTGGCTGACTCTGTCCAGTATAGCCTGGAGTAGCATGTAAGGCATACCTTGACGGAGGATTATCCACTGCACTAATATATTCCACTCAAACTAAGGAAAAGAGGGCTTTAAGGGCACAGGCCACCATAGGATTAGCTACCACAGGCAAGTAACCTACACCAAGAAACGGTACAAGATGCTTGTGAACGACCCAACCAGGCAGCTCCATCAGCCAGTACCTAATGATAGTTTATGCAGAGATTAGAAAGAAATGTATAGCAACATCTCAGAACTGCTCGGATCTCCAGATACGAGCATGGGTATAGCGGGACAGTCGCCAGCAGCTAATACCCAAGAATTGGTCTTGTTGGACTCACAACGTGTAAAAGCCGCAGCGGGGGCGAAACTAGTCTATACCAGCTGTTAATGACGAGCAGGCAGACCGGGACCCATGTTCGCAAACCGATCGATGAAACAAGGCATGATAAACAGATTGCTCAGGGGTGGCTAAACCCTGGGGCTACTTGCTCAGTGAGACTTCTCTATACCACAGGTTGGAATTGGAGATCCAGAGTTCTCCAGAGGATTTCTTGCTTTAAAGCTGATATATAGCAATAACGGAGACTCAAGGCCTTCGAGCTACTGGCCAAGGTCATTAATCCCTCTAAAGCTTCCGGGTCCTGAGTTCAATTCATCCGAAGACTGGTGCATGAATGTGAGGCCACTGAAGCAGATTGGTCCTGCTCACAAGCGTGTTTTCGATATCGCTGGACAGTATTTGCGAGCTACCCTTCAGGCATTGTAGATAGGAGGCATTCATCTGGTCCGCGATTTTTAAAGGCCTGGAAGTACAGTCGATCTACCCGCGAACTACCGGGATCTGTATCCCGAGAGTTGGCAAGCGTAGTAGTCAAGTTTGTTTGAAAAGAGATGATAATTAGGTATACAGTGGAGACCACCTGATCGATCAAACTTCTCAGTGTTTGACGCAACATAGAGATTCCGCAAAGGACTTCTTTCAGTCAGACTTGGTAGCTGTGTGAAAGTCTGGGCCGAAGCGGTAGAATTTGTGGCCACGCTGTAG
>OX104066.1:39589419-39625630 GCA_944474145.2 Dicrocoelium dendriticum
TACAACCTTTGGGCCATATGGGCCCAAACTACTGACTCCAACTGTCCTGCTGCCGCCCTTGGTGTTGCTAAGCATGCCATCATATGGAATATTGTAATATGCTGATCGTGCACAAAGGGCGTGCCTCGCTTTGTCAGGAATAAATATTTATTTATTTATCTATATAGCAGGCGGTTAGTTAATCGGATGTAGCATACCTGCAGACGCTGCGCCGGTGCTGCCTAGGTACTACGCAGCGCCCGTCGTTGTTTCGGATTTAGCCCCAAGTGGCCTCCCTCAGGCTTACTAGGTTTGCCTGACTCGGTTACTCGCTGCCGCAGGTACTGCAGCACCAAGAGCTGGAGTTAGCTGGAGTGCAAACCAACGGCGCTTGTCGTTGCCCCAATTACCGCTTTTGCTCTGCATGCAAGCCTACATGTCAGTTTTGCATTAGTGTACAAACGGATTTCTGACAGTGTTCCAGGACGTGGTGCGGTTTCGCCTGGCAAGCGTTTTTCCTATAAGAAGCCACAAATGTCCGTTTAACAACACTGCGACGTGGCGGATTGGAATCGCTTCCGATTAAAGTCATTGCCCACAACTACATACTGGCAAGTCGACTAGAATCAAAGAGTAAAATTTTCCTGACACGTTCAAGAATAAGCTACTCCCTGTCTACATGTATCGTTTTCACTACACATATAGCGCCCTGACTGTTTACACTACGCACGCTAGAACCCAACATATCGTCATTCATTAACGACGTTATTCCTCATGATTACTTTTACAATTTCCGCAGCCTGTACAACTTTTGGCTTACTGCCGATTACATACATAGCAACGTGTTTGTTGCGAAACATAATTGCATGTAAATGTTGATCATGCCTGGTTTGGTGTGTCTCGACAAATTCGAGAATAAACTATTTATTTATTTTTTAGTTATATATACATCAACATAGGTGACAACGTTATTTTTTCATTGTACATTAAGTGAGCACTTTTGTACTCCTACCATGATCACGCCTGTGCTGGCGTGCATTGCGTAGTTAAAGAACATTTCACTTGTTTCTTCCTTTAACAACCGGTGCGAGCGACGAATAGTTCTCAACATGCTTTTTAGGTCTGTGCTACCTGTTCGGCTATCACATTTTCAAGTGTAGACTTTTTCGAGTCCAGCAGTGAAAGCAGCTGGTAGCCGAAGCCTAGCAGCGAATGAACACCACGATCATATATTTAAAAGCAAATATGTACCAGCTAAATCTAGGGATATTTAACAAAGGGAGTGGTGCACAACTTGTTGCTCCTGAACCACGCTGAGCCAGGTCCCGATTAGGGTGTCTTCCCCATGTGACAGAAGACCAAGGAGAAAATTGGACTTACCTATGAGAGGCAGACACTGCCGGTAGCAACTAAAACATAGCACTAAACGGAACGTGCGAGTACCCAACTTCCACCAGTCTTGATGCTGCTAGTAATTAAAAAACAAAGCACTCGAAAAGCAACGCTGAGCACTACAGCTCAGGGGTATATTGTGGAGCCAAGTCCCTTAGAACCTCAGTCACATGTGCTGCAATTACAGCAAAGTTTACCCGAGTGACAACGCATTTGTCTGTTCTGTTACATGCACCGCAAGGGTAAACACAGAAGTAGACAATATGCGGTCATTACTCAGTAGCGCGTCTGGACAAACGATCCCCATCCTTACAGCTCAGCGAAAATGTGAGTTAAAAATAGCACCTTGGCACCTCATCATCAACAGCAGTACACCAGCCATTTGAACTAGTGCTCTGCTGCCATACAACCATGAGGACCTATGAAATAAAGGACAAGAGGAGGGCGAGAAGGTGGCTTACCTAAAAGCTTCAATACCCCAAATAAACATTCAGGGTCAAGCCGCCTACACCTTTTGGTTAAAACACACGTCACAAAAAGCTGGCTACCGTGCGTAGATAAGGCTGCGTTGGCCAGATAGCTTCCTTGGTGCCTTCACTGACACGCTTCATAATCAGTCATTACCCCGCAGATAACTCAGCACCAAACACACTTTAAACAGGCAATCCGATTAGGAGACTGCAGCAGACGTACCACTGGTGTCGGTTGCGAGCCATGTCCTGTAAAGTCTTGAGCCAAGCACAAGGCGAGACACGTGAACTCCAGCCCGGAAGGCGAGACGGACCAGCGGTACCCAGGTTGGTCTTCATTGACTTCATTTCCCGCTGCCAAGTCAACTTCTGTCCACCTCGAGCCTTGCGCCATCCTACACCTGGTAGACTGAACAAGGCCCTCCTTGGTAAGCGGTGACCAGGCATCCGTAGTACGTGCCCGAGCCAACGCAACTTATTCAGTGCTATCTGTTGTTCTAGGGAGCTAGCATGATTATCACCAACTAGCACTCGCCTACGCACATCATCCTTGCGGGCACCCTGGTGCCATCCGACCTAGCAACGTTTCCCAGACAACGATGATTAAAGACTTGAAGGCGCCTCAGGTCTTCAGACCGGAGGGGCAAAGTTTCACTATCATAGAACAGAAGCTCTCACTGTGGCCTCGTATACACGGCATTAGAGAAGGAGGGAAACCGTTTTGTCGCCAAAGATGCCGCAGGTTCAAAAAGGTAGCTCTGGCCGTTGCAATGCGTGAGCCGACTACAACTGCTATGCGCCCACCGTTGTTGCTGCAGCTGCCAAGGTAAGTGAATTGATCAACCACATGGAGTTCCACGTTAGCAAGCTTCAAGGGGCCGTCAATTGGCTGATGGTCCTGCAGCAACACTTTGCACTTTGAAGGTGCAAAGTACATACCAAATAATAAGACCACTCTGGACAGGCTATTCAGGGTTTCTTGTACCGCCGCAAACTCGTCGGAAAGCAAGACGATATCGTCCGCATAATCTAACTATACTAACCTTTTATCAGGCAGCACTTTAACACCTACATCATGAGATTCCCCAAGGGAACACTCCAGGATAGAATCCACGACAAAACTGAACAAAATGGGGTAATCGGACAACCCTGATGGACGTTACTTTTGGTCGGAAAGATATCGGATTGGCCACCCTAGACCCTGCCACGGTCTGTAGTGTTAGAGTATAAAGCACAAAGGATGTTCACATATTTCGCTGAAACACCTTTCTGCACAATTACTTCGAACAGAATAAATCGATCGACTGAATCGAACGCAATATTTAACTCAAGGAACACAGCTATTTCCGGTTTGCGGTATGTGTGAAGCTGCTCTAGCACCTGCCGCAAAGTGAATATATGGCCTATACAGCCATGTCCTTGGCGGAAATGGCCTGCTCTTCCCTAATCTGAGCTTCCTGTTCCGCAGTGAACGAAGAACAAGGATCGAGGCCAACAATTTTGTCACAACTGGCGTTAGGCTAACACCCCTGAGGTTAGAATAGTCTGTGCGAATACTTTTCTTGTATACTGCCACTATAATCGATTCGCTTCAATTATCCGGGACACTCACTTCCCTCTAGCTACGTTCGAATAGGGAGGTCAGTGCTTTGCAGAGAACCTCACCTCCATCCTCTAATAGTGTAGGTGGGATGTCATCCGGGTTAGTGGCACGCAAAATATTGAGGGCTGTGATGGCAGTTTGGAACTCCGCCTCCAAAGGAGACTCTAAACTAAACGTCCATGGCTCGTCCTGCATCACCTGAGTGGGAAGCGGCCCGGGATCATGGGGCCAGCTGAACTGATCTTGAAAGTGTTCCGCCTAAAGAGCCACACGGCGCTCCTTACTGTGTATCAGCGCACCCGCGCTGTCTCTGATTGTCTCACTGACGCCAGGTTTTCTAGGACCAGTGGTGTGGATTAGCTAGAAGGGCTTACGGCAATTGTCTCTTGCTCCTGCCTCCTCCATCCCTTGAGCCCGAATGGTCCACCGGGTTCTGCATTAGTGCACGCCCAATAGCCCATCTGTTCACATGGTGTTCAGAGCCAGCCTGGAGATGTCTTCTAGATTCCAACAGGTTCACCGACCTCTCGGATATTCAGTTACTGGTGCGGTGACGATGGATAGTGCCACAAGCAGATGATTCTGTGTCGTGCATGGCAGCCGAGATCTTATTCCATTGAAGCTCAGTGTCATTAGAAAAAGAAAGCAAATGTTGGTACGCCGTGCCCCTTGATAAGCTTTCCCAACCGAGAGCTGAGACAATTTCTCAGTCGCCAATTGGTGAAGACGCTTGGTGCGCCTCCCGGTAAAGTTCATGGAGAAACAACAGCGTACCAAGGCATGAGCAGAGTCGACACAGGTACTACAGTACGAGCGGCAAACCAGGATGGAACCACGTCATCTGTAACTTATGGCAATGTGGTCAAGTTGGATCCATCGCTGGCCAGCTACAGGAGGACGCCAAGTGGCACTTCAGAGCCCACTATGTCTAAAAACAGTGCTATTAAGAAACCACTGGTGCTCCACACACAGTTGCAGCAGATGCTCACCGTTGTCAATCCGTTCGGAATTAAGCCCGTAATTACCACCCAGCTGAGCTTCTGGAGAGCTCAGACGCCCTACTTCTGCGTTCGTATCACTTGCAAGTACTATAATATCTGAACTAGTGGCACTGCGTAGTAGCGCGTTCAGTTCGTGATAGAATGTGTCCTTGACAGCATTAGAACTGCAGTCGGTAGCAGCACAAGCGGAAACCACAAACAAACAGCGTTTTGCACTATTTCGTGAATCAACCTTGGCTGGTGTACTCAAACGGGCCGCACATACACGGCCGTTCACCGGAATCCAATCAGCCAGCGATAGCTCAGTCTTGATGCTTTGAATGATACCTACACCAGCTTAACCCGTAAGAGCTGCGTCGGCGTCTGCGGATGCGTGCAACCAATACCGAGAGGATTAGCCGGGTGCAGTTAATACAATAACCCGTTAGGTTCATTGCTCCTATTTTCGGACACACAACTGAATAAAGTCACTGCCAATAAGCTCACACTGACAAGCTGACCATGAATGTATGCTACCATGATGGATACGCCCCGACACGTTCTTATCCGCATATTTCGTCGCCACGTCTTTTTCTGCGCATTCACCATTGTTCTTTACGCTACACTCACGTGAACACAGCGTATCGTGTAATCGCGATTGAGCGTGTTCTTCACCAGCTCTTTTATAATTGCGCAGTCCTAGTGCTTGATCAATTCATGCCTGAATTGTTACTGCACTTTATGGCAGAACGAATGCGCCCACACGAACGTGCCCGAACTCATGACAATGGGCTTTCTTCATTTTTATTTCTGTCCTATTTGTACGGTTTCAAATAGGAAAGTATGAACAACCTCCGATTGTCACTGTTAAAATTGCCATGACATGGCTGCATAATTGCACTTATTTGATCAGGCCCTCGCGGGCATGCCTCGCATAGCCGAGAATAAATATTTATCTATTTATTTATTTTACATCAATGCCCAGTGTGTCCAAGGTGCGTGCGAGTGCAGCCTGTTGACCTGTTTGTCATAGAGTGCGAGCGATTAACGTCGCCATGGAAACGGGATAGCTTGGCTTCATAAGGGACTGTTGCCGCTAGGCATCCGATAGGTGCTGTGGGAGGGCGGCGGCAGATGGTCCTACTCTAGTGGTACTTTGTTTGCTGTCAGTTAAGCTGGGCAGTATAGAGGGCAATTTAATAATAGGGGTCGGAACGGGAGCAAGAGGAACAGGGCTAAAAGAAAGAAGGGTGGCGTTAGCAGTAGCATGTTTTCGCTTATCCACCCTGTTATATGTAACAAGGCTGGCTAGCCGAACAACCTCCTCGAGGTGTCAGCTGGGTGGTTCGGGTTTAACCCGTTCCAGCAAATAGTTCGGCGGCAGTGTTCCAGGACGTGGTGGGTGTCGCCTAGCAAGCGTTCTCCCTATAAAAAGCCACAAATGTCTGCTTATCAACACTGTGACGTGACGGTCGTGACTCGCCACAAAATAAAGTCACTGCCCCGTGGATACCTGGATAATTCTGTCTAACCCACGGACACCAATCTCCTACTCGCATATTGATGACGATATCAAACATTGAAGATTGGAGCAGCACAACTACAAGCACAAATTCGAGAATAAACTATTTACTTATTTATTTAAAACACACAGCTACATACACATACACACACAATGACATACATACATACCCCCTACACAAACACAAACTGCTATGGCACACATATCAAATTTTTGCACATTCTTGATCATGCATCGTTATGTCAAAATGATCATGCCTGTAAAGGCGTGCCTCACCTTGTTGAGAATAAGTGATTTATCTATTTATTTATTTATAAGTTGACCCTTGCTTATCTGCGCAACGGCCGATGCAGGACGAAGTATATGTTTGAAGAATATACCATGGTTGTGTGTGGGCTGAGATAGTGCCAGGGCGCCCAGACCTAGACAGAGGGACGGGTAATGTCCTCATCCAAATTCTTTGGCTCAAAAGCCTCTCCGCAAGGCAGCGGGGTGGTGGCAATGATTTTACAGACATGGCCGCCGTCCCATTTCAAACCCCCAATCTGGAGGACCAGGAGACTGAGGTTGTCAGACCTCTCACCACTGACCAACCTGGTAGGACTAGCTCTCAATTTGTCTGGAGTCATCAGGCAGTACAGCTCAATGGGTCAATGCGGTACGCAAACGGCCGCACCTCGTTAAGGTCCAGTCTCGTTGCTGCGCGCGCCCTGACTTTTGTGTGCCCGAACGTGCCCGAAATAGCAGCTATCACGTAGCCAATTAAAGTGTCCGATGACCTAAACCAATGGTATTCATTGTGCTTTCTGATGAAAGTAAAAGCCAACCCACAAACTTAGTTTGAATTACCTGTCAACCGAAATCTGCACACGTTGGTGATCCCCGGACTTAGTAAAGTAAGGCTACTACACTCGGTGGCTGCGAAAAACGTTTTGAGCTACTCAAACGCGCTGCAACATGGATCATGTGGGCTACGTATCTATTTTGATGTTCCGTGGGACATGCGGCAGTTGGAACAAAACTCCGAAGAAGGACACAGCAAACCTGATCGCCTAAACGTTATCTTCATCCATGGTGTGCCAGAGCTTCCTTCACACGATAGGCATGAGGCCGAAAATGACCATGTAAAACAATGGTGATTAAACTGCAAGATACTTTCCTTGGATAATGTTGTGGCGCGATCGCGTAAAAGTTTACCTCACCAGCCAAGTTAAAGAGGATGCGATGCGAGAGTCTTAAACTCGTGGTTCCATCCGAGTATCAGCGATGGATGTGTGTGCAAAAGCAAAGGGCCTTCCATGGCAAATTCGGTTAAGAAATAAAGCTACTCCGCAAACTTCAGTTACGCAATCCTCCAAAAAAGTATAAGTACTGGTAATGGTTGCTCCTTTACCAGATAATGACGTGGGTCAAGAGGAGGATTGGCAAGCGCCTTGGCCAAAGTAAGGTACGGAAGTATTATCAACGACAAGTCAACAAAAGGAATAACGGCCGACTTCATAACGGTAGTCATCATAACACACTTGTCTTCCTTGACTTTCTGTGGTATACTAGAGACAGATAAATCAGCCTGCTCACACATGAATGCTCCAAGCCATTACAAAATGCTGGTCGAACTAAAAGCTTGCCAAACTTTCCATAAAAATGATTTCAGCAGCATCCCGGAGACTTGCTTACACATTTAAAAGCCGGGCGCTAAAATTTTTCCACATGTAAGGTCATTCCTTCGAATAGACAGACTGACAAAAAGTGGAGACGTAGTTCTGTATTACGAAAGCGACTTAAAGTGTGGTGTCATGGAGGACTCAGATTCGCTGATGCACTGATTCGCTTTGTTGCCTCCTGCAGTTAAGGGGCAGAGACTCTTGCCATTAAGCCCTGGTGTACCGACCCCCTAGTTCCACATCTGAATCGGACTACCGAATTGCGACTGCCCTACGGCGAACCCGAAAGGAAGATACACCCACATTTTGACCATGGGTGATTTCAAAGTGCATTGTTTAGAAACTACTGCACGAGAGGAGAACAACGTAAAGCCGATTGGCATGAGCGTGTTAACAGGGTTCTCACTTACACGCCTTTCACTTAATCCACTCTGTTCATCAAAGGTGAAAGAACCTCTGTGCTTGTTTTGTACTTACCTACGGAAGCCATATCCTTGATGCGTTGGTTGCAGGCTGCCCGTTAGGTCGCAGTGCTTATGTAGTTAGTAGTTTCAACTTCATCTTCTATGCAGCGTACCGTGCTGCAGACCATGAGACGACGCGAACCATCACATGCTACGACCGATTAGCCCACATCGTCGGTGACAAGACCTGGTCGTTCTTCGCCGAAGACCCCCGGATGTCGCCGGGCTCGAGTTAGTAAACAAATTCCATGGGCTGGTGACGGATGCTTTAGAGACAACAAGTTGTAAGCGAGCTGAAACAGTTAGTTACGTAAGGAGGACAACTCTAAAATTACCGGCAGTACACAACGCGGTGTGGCGGGATTATAAAGTATCCTCAGAAGCAGAAAGCTGATATAACTACGTAGCCAAACGAAACCACTACCCTCAAATGTTCAGAGAGGACAAACTTTCGCATCCGCAGAACATGATAAAAAGCTTCATCGTCAAGCACAACCTGATGTACAAGCACCTCAATTTACTACGTAGGAAAGACAAGGGGTTGCGCCACTCACAACAGTCAATGCCCAACACTGCCGGCTACGGAAGCAGTAAATGCGCTGCGGATGCACTATAGTCCAACCTTCCGGAAGGTATTACCAGCAGGAGCTCCTCCAGTTTTTATCAATCTGCCGCCGGTACTCACTCATACTTCCTTTACCACCGAAGCTGTCTTGCAAAGATAACCGCTTTATGCAAGCACCTTTAACGCGTGTCTAAAATATACGTTCAGTGGCACTGGCAGCAGCAACAAGTTAACTTACACAGCCACCGGCTCATTTCTTCCAGCGCTGCTTAGAACAGAATCAAGTTCCTACCATATGAAAGGTTGGAATAACAACAACCATTCACCAAGGTGGAAGCAGAACCGAGGCTTCAACTTACCGCCTGGTTTTTCTTCTTCCTATGCTGTCCAAGGGGCTGAACTCCATCATAGCCGATGCGCTGGTGGACTAGTTGGAAAACGCAGACATCATTATTTCTGAGCAGCGTGGCTCCTCGAAATGGATCGTGCACTACGAATTTGCTAATAGCACGGAGTAGCTGGACCCAGGCAGCTGACGCAGGAAAGGAGATTGATAAGACGTACCTAGATTTCTCGTAAGCATTTGACCCTCCAAGCTATAGCGTTAGTGCACAGCGAACAACTTCTAAGCTAGCTCGTCAACTATCTCCTTCAGCTGCAATTGGTGGTCAGATTTTAAGCTCCATCTCTGACTCCAGGCAAGTCGAATGTCGTGCGTTTCAGTGCTCGGTGCTAGGCCCCGATTGTTTTTGCTACCGATCAGTGATCGCCCACTGGCAACCACAGTTAAGTTCCGGAGGTATGTCGATGACGGCAAGCATTGGCGCGAGGATCAGACGAATACGGACCTTCAACTTCTTTAGAGAGCTCCAGACAGTACATCAGTGGTTCATCCGAAATTCAATGCAATCCAATGTAAACAAATGCAAGATGCTGTGCATACGACACCAGAGCAACAAGTGTTACACGCTGGTAAGGCGTGTGCTGCAGCGCGCTGCCAGCGAACGTGATTTGGGCGCCGTGATTAAGGATGGCCAGAAAAGTTCCAGGCAATCCGCAATAGCCTCCAAAACTGGTACCCAACATGTGGGCCTGTAGTGGGGGGTGTAAGAAAAGCGGTGCTCGGTTATCCCCAGATGCTCAGTGCGTATGTTCGTCCGCATATCGCTCATAAACTTCAAGCCTGACACCGTAACTAAAACAAGACATAAGCGCAAAAAAATATTAATTCTTAAATTCACACCAGACAACTACAATTACAGGACAGGTAGATGTAACCGTAAGCTGGTGAAGGCAACAATGAAGACGGATGGGATGGTTTGAACAGGTTTCACGTGCTCTTCCGACGCTCAAATCGATGGAATCGGGTGTCAGCATGGTAAGGGCTATCAGTCGTGCGCAACGACACAAATTGTGTTAATGGAAGAAGTAATATATGAACAGAATAGGAACTAGACCCTTCTATTAATAAATGGCACCCGGTTATGTGTAATACTCCGGGGGACCGATCACTCGTCATGGACATGGTAAAGTCAAGGGTTGCACAAATAACCTATGCTTGGATATCTCTGGTTGTGTTAGTCTGATCACAAAGGCTTCGGCTATCTGCAACAGCGTTTCCTTAGCCCATTCGTGTATTGCCCACATATGCCATAAAATAGTCACTAAGGCATAATTGATCAAACTCTGATGCCCACTGTAAAGCAACTGTTCCGTGTTAGAGCTGTTGATACTTCTGAGTCTGTTTCTCCGCAGTGATCCTGGACAACGCCCAGCAAGCCTAACCCACAGTTACCGGGTCGTATGTCCGTCATACTCGGCACCACAGGGGCAAATAACCTGGTAAACAATGTACGAATCGGACGACACATACAGTCTGGCTTTAAGACTTTGAGCTATAAAGGTTGCTTGTTCCCATCCAAGCAGTGTTTGTCTCATTTGATTCTTGTTGGAGGTATATGGATAACACTTTCCTCAAAGGTGATTCTCACTCTGCACTTAAAAGGGTGCTTGACCAGTTCAAAATTGCACATCCTCATTTTTGCCTTCACAAGCCTCCGGTTGCATGTATCCGTCTTGTAATTGTAGTTGTCTAATGTGGAGTACTGAATATGAAGCTATTTTCAACCCTGTTTTCCTTTGGTATGGGCATTATCTATAAATTAAAAAAGGAACAAGGAACCATCCGCATTTGTCCCCTTCAAGAGAAGTTTGAAATATATTGCCAAAATGTTTAAAGCATAAACGGTACTTCGGTTTGTACAGGAATGCTTGCAACACAACCAGTAGCCTAAGGCTCATTGGAAGTCACTCAGACGACGTCATGCGCGCCCCACGACAAGTTCTCTTAAACGCCTGGCTCCCAAGCCGTTGAACACTGCTTAATTCCCAATACCTGAGTTGGAACGGCAGCGTGAAATTTACCAACCGACGCTGGGTTATATATAGCTTTTAAGCAATAATTGCAACGGGTTGCACATTTTAGAAGAAAGGAAGTACACAAGCCTCCTAAAATGCTTGCATCCACCGCATACGCAACCGAACTTTCCATTCAATCCAGAGAGTTGTGTGCATGACCGGTCCAGGTTAACATCAACAGCTTGAGGCATTAGCCCTCGGACCAATATTCTGTCTTACCCAACCCTCCAGAGGATAAGTTCATATGGAAAGTCCGTTTAAAGACTTACTGCATCAACCAATTGATTTACCTCCTATTTCTCTTCTGGCACAAGACAATACAGAACCACCTTAGTGCACCACTAACCACAGTATCTACGCAGCAAAAAGCGAGTAGCAAAAGTCCTGTCCAAGAAGCATGGAAAAGCAATCAAAGTATTAAGTTTGTTGTGTAATCTGTCATCATGCTTGATGGCTAGTCTAAACAGACACGTGCACACAACCCCAGACACACACACAAAGCGCCAAATGCTCTGCTTCCCTATTGGTTCATCCTTCTCCCTGGGACAACTTAATGTACTCACGTAGTTAGACACTTATCAGGTTACAGTAATTCGTTTACGGGAGCGACTTTCCTACTTCGGCTCGTGCAGTTGAGTTTTCGTACACAACACTGGCGTCGCGGCTTACGAACCTGCGCCATGAAAGTACATCCTCCTACAGTTTATTGGTCTGATCCGATCTTATGTCTTACCGAAAGTCCATGGCCCAGTGGAAAACCACGTTTACAAACTATCTTGACCTACTACCTGCGGCTTCTAATTACACTGAAGGCCAGCAACCGAAGCTACTCAGACACCTACTCGGTGATGTGGGACAATGTTAAGTTGATGTTTTGGAGCTCCAGGATCAAGCTACCTTAACGAAAGCACTAGATGTGCTCGAGAAGTCATGGGGCCAGCGTACAAACCTCTTCATGGTTCGCCTCAAATTCGGCCGACTTACACAGGGACCATCGGAAACGCTAGACAGTGTTGTTGCTCGCCTCATTCGCGGTGAATTACCCTGCGCGTATCCAACCATACCGAACAATAGAATGGAGGGCGTACTTCTAGTGCAGCAGTTAATTGGTGCGTCACCAATAATCTGAATTCGGGATGTCTACTTTCCGAAAACGCTTCAAAATTGAGTTGGGATAAGGCTGTAGAAATAGCTCGCCTCAAAACATGTACGGCGAACCATTGCGAGGTTTCACGACCCACACTCGCCAACCGAATACCAATCCTCACAGAAATGCTTCCGCTGCTGTAGCCTACGGCATAAAGCCAATTTTACTAAGTGCCTTGTCTTAGAAATGGCTTGCAAAATGTGCGGTAAGCATGTAGATTTTGTCTGTTGTTATTATTCAGCACGCATTTCTCGGTTGCATCCTACAAATTCTGTTGCTTGTCAGCAATTACAGTCATCTGAAAATGTATTTTTATTGATAATGCAGGTAATGTATCTAACTATCCTTCCAATGCTACAGAGCATAGACCATGCCCGACATTCGTACTGTTACATTTCTCGCACGCGGAAAACAACGCATGTTGACAAGGAATTGGTTCAGCCTCACCTATCACCATAGCGCCAAGTATTTGGCTATAGCAATGAAGGCTGGTAGCTCAGGTTGTTCAGCTGGCTGTTGAACTGTTCGCTGAGCTTGGCAATTTTGTTGCAAACGTTTCGTCACCAATTGAGGTGACATCATCATTGTGTGGCGTGCACTAGCGTAGGATGGCGTAGAGGAGCCACGGTGAGAGTGCACGCTCACCGAGGCGGGGGAATGGTCGCAAAGTCAAGGCCCGGAGATTATTCAAAGTATCAGACGAACGTAGCATGTGCCGCCAACCTTCACTGACGAAACTACGCAAAGCACGCAGCCTCGTAGGACGTGTCGAATATAAAGCTCACGGAATCGATATAGTTTCAATGCATCACATGATTAGACGGCGAGGTGAGGTTGTATAATCTGTCAGCATGCTTGTTGGCTAGTATAAACAGAGAGAGGCACACTACCTCAGACACGTACAAAACGTCCAATCCTCTGCTTTCCTATTAGTTCAACATTCTCCTTGCGACAACTTAATGTACGCATGTAGTTAGACACTTAACAGAGTACAATAAATTGTTTACCGGAGCTACCTTCTTACTTCGGCATGTGCAGTTGACTTTTGTACACAACGCAGTTCAAATCCCGAGTTTATGTTTTTTAGACGGGATGAATGCTCAGGAGAGTGCTAATGGACAAATCAAAGTACATTTCATACTTACATATTATCTTGCAAGGTTTGAGAACATGCTTGCGTGACACAATACAAATAACGAGGTGACAGCCGATGAAGTAAAGATTACGGCGATCCTGAAAGAACTAAAGCAGATAGCCTTGATAACCTATGTGCAGCTGCGGCAGTTAACTCCTATTGCCTCTCAACCTCCTCGGCTCTACGATGTATCTAAAATACACAAGCCACAAGTTTCTCTGCATCCATTAATTGACATGCTCGCTGTTGCAAACCAATTAGTTGGGAAATAATTTGGGGAATTATTGGAACATGTACGCGATGAGCTCTCTAACCAGGCTTTGTAGGACTCGAACGAATTCTTTGATACACTTAAAGACCCGAACTTAACTGGTAAAATGATGTTTTCTTCGGATGTATAAAGCATTTTCACAAAGGACCCATTGCTGAAAACTGTAGATTTCAGCTGCGAGTACTTAACGGAACGAAGCCTAAACCTTGGCATTCCAGTGCCCAAGCTCAGGGAGTTAATATTGCGGTCTATCTTTGATAGACAGTTTTGGTTGACGGAACCTATTATAGTCAAAGCTTTGACTGGACTATTGGGTCCGCTCTAGGATTCTCGCAAAGCATGAGCGTGGGTCCAGCCAAGTGGTTTGTGCTTAATTTCTTCCTTATTGATGGTAGATGGATTACACTTTCATCCTGTTGTTGTGGCACGGAAGGCAGCCAACACGCAGGAGACTGAAAATCCGCTAGAACGAGGGAGGACCAGAACGGGCGCAGACAGCATGTACAAGATCGGACAGCACAACCCCAGCCCAACAATGCGAGAAAATAGCGCAGCGAGAGAAAGGAACGAGAACATGCGGGATCCAAAGAGTACTGTAACGGGCTGAGTCGATAGACCAAGCACTCAGACAGAAACCCTTTTGTCGGCGCACAATGGAGGAACCCCTATCCGAATAACGCAGGCGAGATCAAGCGATTCAAGCGCTTTAGCCCAACTCCAGAAAAGTCAGCATGTGTGCTACAGTAGCGAAGCTACTGGGACAGAGAGGCAGCCAGGTCCATGCATTTCTCCGATGGATGGGGCACAAACATGGCATGTTGTAATTCTTTATGTATGTTGTGTTGTGGGACGGAAAGATGATCGATACCTGCACGCTTGGGCACAGCTTGTGCTAGCCGTTGTCGCCTGAAATATGTATTGTACTTCCTCAAAGCCATCTTCTTGATACAGTGGACTTGTGTCCATTCAGGAGGAAGTTGACCTGGCCAACGCAGTTTGCTGATGGGGTTATGGAAGTTTGGCTCGTGGAACTTCACGTTATCACAGCGCGCAATGGTGCCAAAGGCAGCGCCGACCTACTGACGACCTTGAGCACGCTGTTAAGCGAAGAAGCGTAGGCGAGGTACTTACTGATTAGAAAAGGCAAATCCGGATGAGTGTTCAATGAGTTGCAGGCAGTGCTGCGTGCAAAATACCGAAAGTAAATTGATTACATGCAGGCGTTTTAGCGGTTTCACTTAGCAAAACTTTAAGAGCAGGGAGATCGGATGGTGCTTTTCCGGAGGCAGATCAGGGGCCGGGCAATATGGCTCCCCGAGTTAAATGTTGATGCGAGAGAAGGATTCTTGCGAGGGCAGTTCATCCCAAGCCTACACAGCGAAATACAGGATAGAGTCAAATTGGCTTTGATCGTTGGAGTCAACTGGGTGTAGGAGATGGAGACTGTGGCCCAAAGGTTCTCTGAGAATCCAACCTTCGGAGCTGGAACGAGAGGTGTACTTGCTGACAGCTGGTGTCAAAGCTGTCGTCGAAGGATACAATGATTAAGGTTATACAACGCAAAGAACATGAACGATGCTATGGTTGTCCCTTTTTTCCTTACTACCAAACAGGTCATTTTGCACGATTTTGTACGAAAAGGCATGATAATGGTTGTTTCTCCTTGTCCAGGCCAAGTGGATGGCGAGTGCTGGACCTCGATGTAAATATTGAAGGGATAACTGTCTGTGCAATACCGGACACAGGGGCGGTGGTTTCCAATACGCAAATGGTCGCTAGGGTTCCTTTAACATAATCAACCATTATAATGCAGGCTGTCGGAGGACATCGCTTGTAGTTGTGGTGGAACGGCCATTGAATTTAGGATAGGAGCAACACTTAGTAATCATTCGATATTCGTCGTGTAGGGTCTACGGAAACAATAGTCGGTAAGAATATCCTCAAGCGACTGGGAGCCAGACTCGATTTGAGAAGGCACGTGGTAATTGTGGGTAACAAAGCAATCGAGATGAGCACAAGACAATCTAACCGGATGGGTGTCGGGAATGTTTTACCTAATTGCACAAGTTGAACGACACGGGGAGGACTAAAGAGTTATGCGCACCTGTTCACCTATGTGCATGTTGAGTACGGCTTCTGTAACTGGAGAAAACACCGGATACCCTGCGTGCAATCCTGTGTTTTACCACTCTCAGTAACCCTGTGCGTTACATTTTTAATCTTTCCCGTGTTTCACTCAGCCGAAGACAACTCAGCCTTTTAGCATTAGGTCCCTTGATTTGTATTCCTTGTAAAAAGATTGTCCGGCCTGTCTTAGAGGCAATGTTTAAGTGTTTGAGAACAGGGACGCCAGGTCTGTTATTTGATTCACCAGGGGATTTTGAGAACATAAGGTCCAGTTTAGTAAACACCTGTCATGATTATATTAAGTCCAGACCCACCCGTCATGATCTTCTTACAAATGAAAAATGCGGTTCCTTAAAGAGGTATTGTGATAAGTTAATTATCCATAAGCCAGAAAATAGTTCAGGGTTAGCTACATTGCATAGGACGGCTTATATCCGTGTGATACAACATTTGCTTAGTGATGAAATTAAGTTGTAAAAGCTGCCTGTAGGAAAAGATAATACAGTTGAGTAAGAAAAATGCTTGACTACTTTACTCCGGGGAATGCGGAAAGCGAATGTTAACCAAAATGTGAATTCGGACACCTGAGTCTTGAGACCGCCGTTATACGGCCTTCCTAATGTTCACAAGGAAGGAGCTCCACTGCGTCCCATATCGAAATTGGATAGCCTTCCGCAACATTTGTTGCTCAGTGGAGTATTAAGAAGTTGGATTATCTGCGCAAAACCACCTGCACATACTGCGTGAAATACACCATTGTGTTCATTGAGAAGATAAAGAAAGTGTACCTTAACGGCGGTTGGATGTCAGCAGTTGACGCTCAGTAGCTTTATAAGAACCTACCGTTATTAAAAACAGTAGCATATGTTTGGAACTACCTCGACAATTGAACGTATCTATAACTCTTCCGAAAAATCTTCTGACGAAAGCATTACCCAGTTGCACCTTAAATGTGTAGATTACCTTCAACAGAGAGATGTATTGCCAAGTTGCTGGACTTGCCGTGGTATCACCACTGGGACAATTTTGACCGATGCAGTTATAGTGACCTTAGTACACAGCTCACCAAGACCACACATCACTGGAGTAGAACTGTGTATAATTTATCTAAACGACTCTATTGTATTGTGTAGCTCTACAGCGCAGGCATTTAAGCTGCTGAAAGCTTTTAATGACGCAAAGAAGTAGCTGCAATTCACCTGTGAGCACGATTCCAGAAACCGGCTAACGGTATTGGATGCCGTTTTTCTCAGAAACGCTAATGGAACGTGCAGCAAAAAGATGTATAGAGAGCACACTAGACGTGGACAATAAACCCAACTCTTCAATGAGGTACCACTTTGGTACAAACGGAAACTAGTCTATACTCGTACCTTCCTGGCACGGAAAATTCGCACTCCGTTAGCCATCATCGTGAAATTCCAGTGAACCAGGGACGCGCTGAGAAAATAGTGGCAGGATAAATTCACCCTTACGCATTTGAAATAAAGTAAGCTGATATCACCGAGGATAAAGCAACCCAAGGAATAACTCATTTCGCAGTGTTCTATCAAAGGTGACAGTGCAGCTGATGCCCTGTACAAACGTCTACAAAAGTAATTTCGCGGCTCGCTTACGCATAGGATATTACCACAAACATTTACTCACCAAATCCTTGAAACATAGACTGTATCCCTTGACGCGGTCAATGCACTTTTAACAGAAAGCTTATTCCTGTGGTGCATGATACGTGGCATTTATCTCATAGGAGTTGGTGTGTCTCTATGAAGCTGAGAATAAACTATTTATTTATTTATTTATTACACCCATCTTGAAAGGGTTTTATAGAGGTGAAACGAAGTCTTCTAATGGCGCCATCTTGTCGCATCTTAGACTGCGGTCACGCAGGCTAGGAAAAGGATCAACTTCATCCACACAATATCTGAGCGGTTCGCACAAGGATTCCGAAAACATCTCCTTTCCATCGCGGAAGCAATCTACGTCCGTCACGTCAAGCTGAGTTGTGCGTACAAAAACCATTTGTACGCGTCTTATTTCTACCCTGAAGAATGTATGAGGTATGATGCTTTGATTTGCGTATTAATTAAGTATTGTTTAAGACGCTTTACCCTAGAAAATAATCTGCGGCATTCTGTGACCTCCTGAGTTCTCCATTTGTTTCCTTCGATCGTTAACTACCTAATCAATACGTAGTGCTCTTCGGAAAATATAGTATGCAATCGGGCCTGAGTCTGACGAAATTTCCCGAAAAGAACCCTTCACCCAAAAGCAGCCTTCCTTTAATGCATTCAACTACTAGAACAGGTGATGTGTGCGTTGATTGGTTTGTCGGTGTGCAATTTGCTCGTCTTTAATTCGGAAATGCCCAATGACCAGACAACCAGCCAAAATCTATACTTGATCAGCAAAGCCAGCAAATTGGAGTATGATAAGGTTAAACACTAAACACGCAGAAATTTTCTTCCTTGGATTCATCACACAAAAAGCGTATTAGGTAGATACCAGTTCGTTGTTGCTTAAGACTCTCAACTTGAACGTTGCTTGTTTTTCCAAACAAATAAGTACGTACTCATGAAAACGACCTTGAAAATCATTAAAACACGGCATCAATTAGGGAGGTAACCAGTAACTAACGGACTGGCAAGAAACATTTTTTAAAGGCTTTCCCAGAATCCGCTGCAAGTTCGATGACGGAGATTTAGCAATAATGCAGGAACAGAGGGAATAAATAAACAGCGTTTAAAATGGATAGACGTTACTGCAAATATGTGCTAAAATAATGGTATAGACATTTGAAATTTTATGTTGGAATGAGTGGTCTCATGAAAATCCCGAGAGCTGAAGGGAAGAGCTTTGTCAGCTCCATCATCTCACAGTCATATCAGGTGTTTGCGTAATAACACACAAGTTAGGTTATCGCAGTTGCATAAGGAACAACTAGATCACAGCAAATTCAACTAGTATAAAGCCAACAGCCGTTTAAAACATTCCTCAGTATGCGCTTTGTTGGCGGAACCAGGCAACGTGTTCCAGTCGCTCACCACTGTAATCAATAGGGTAATATCAACACTAAAGAACTATATAATGAAAATCTGTTACAGTATATTTATGAACGATCAAAATTTAGTGTTTGTGAAACGTTGTAATAAAATCCTTTGGCCATATACATATGCAAGTTTAGGTGCAAGCATTTATTACGTTTTAACAATCATTATGAAATGGCTCGTTAGTATCAGGCAAAAACTTGCTGTACCAAAAAGCACAGTAAATTTTCGGCCTATTTAAGGTCCGTTAGTTACATACAGCGTACATTGGACATACTAAACCATTTAATAGTTTCGCTCGACACTTAGTTTTGCTTCCGGCGAATCGCAAGACAGAGTTCAGCCGGGGAAGCAAATGGGCAGAAAGCACGTAACACATATCGAAATTGCCACCTTCAAAGGTCACCTGCCCGTGGATGGCAGACTGATAATTCAATAAGCAGCATTATACACTGCCTATTAGCACACTGAAGATGCCACCTCGCATGATGGTTAAACGTATGAGATCTCTTTACCAAGCTCGGAAAATGATCAATAGTTTTGCCTTGTTGATTCGCTCATCAAGGCTTTTGCCACATATCTTTAGGGACTCATTTTAAACTAATCTTGTTTTTGAATTTAATCAGTATCAGTTTCACAGTCACTTTTTTGTTCTACTCTACCTGTCGGCTAATGTGGATAAATCTGGCAGCTGCCAGATTTATCCATTACTAGTAGACTTCTAGCGTGTCTGGCCATTGCGAATAATCTATCGAAAGCGCTGCTGTTCGTATTCAAACGAGAACACTAAAAGTAATTAAGGGGTTGTTAAAAATAATTTTCGCGCTAGTTACGCCTAAAAATGTGGCAAGCTCAAGCGGGACTGAAGCGATAAGATTATCACGTGAGTGTTCCTTCTTCAGCGGGTCGTTGAACCAGGAGCTGGCGGACTCTGAAATACTTAGGAACCAAAACAACGACCACATCACACCCTGTCTAACCAAGTAATGCTCACGTATCCTGTCCTAGCAGTCCCTGCTGGGCCAATTACTTGAAGTACGAGAGAAAACAGTAAATTCAGAAGGCAAAAGGGGAAACAAAAAGATCTAAGCAGGTGGAATACATGGTATTTGAGTCATTAAAAAAGGACCTGAAAAGTGAAGGTGAGTCAGTTAGGAAAAAATGGTTTGCTTTTGCCACCCAAGAGCATCGAGTTAGCACGCAAAACCCTTAACCGTAGGTTCCCTAACCACGTGATTTGGAAGCGAATTCCAGGGATCTATAACGGCGCGACTGACGAGTTTCCGTCCTAATCCTATCAGACAATGGTTTATGCAGTTTCAGTGGGTGACCGCGGAGATTAGGTAACGTCGCGGAACTAAATAGCCCTGACGAATCCGGGCCCATCTTAACCGTCAAAATACGATAAGTGATAATCGGGTCCCCTCCTAACCTTCGGTAGTCCATTGAGCACATCCCCAAACTGAGCAAGCGTTCCGGATACATCTGTCCCCGTAGACCCTGCACTAACCGAGTGCCCACTCGTAACACCCTCTCCAAGTCCATTTTGTCTCGGTTATGACATGGTGGACAAGCCTGGATACGATATTCCAGGTGGAGTCGGACGAATGCGGGGAATAGCTTCACAAACAAATTGACCGTTAGGATTCCGAAAGAACGGCGGATAAACCACATCATACGAAACCCCCGACAATCAGCCTGCTTCCAGTTGTCGCCAGAATGCAGTGCTGATGCGTGTACGACCCCTAAATTAATCTGCTGAGTAACAACAAGGAGTTCACTACCGCCGACAACATATCGGGTGGAAGGATTAGCAGCTCCATGTCGGAGAACAGGGCACTCGGCCCTATTTATGGGCATCAACCATAAGGCAGACTATTCCCAGAGCTTATCCAAGGCACGCTGAATCGCCTCAGTACCCCCGGGATGTCCACAATATTTCAGAGCTTAAGGTCGTCAGCAAACATTAGTGACGACACTCCTAGCTCTCCCGGCAAGTCATTTACATAGATCGCGAACAACAATGACCTCAATACCGAGCCCTGCGTGACGCCGCGAAGATCAGCTTGCCCAAGCCAAAGGCTACGTCTCACCCGTACGCACCGTTCCCTCTCCTCGAGGAAGGCAGAGGCCCATTGAAGGGCACGACCAGATATCCCGTAAGATCTCAGCTTTAGTGAGAGTCGAAGCTGGGAAACAGTGTCAAACGCTTTCGAAAAATCTACGAATAGCACGTCTACAGCGTGGCCACTGTCTACCGCTTCGGCTCAACTTTCATGAGCTACAAGTAGATTAGTCTAGCATAAAAATTCCTTGCAGAACCCATGTTGCGCAACACTGAGAAGGTTGAATCTATACAGGGGGTTCTTCACTGAAGCTCTTATCAGCATTTCAAACAACTTGACTATTACGCTTGTCAAACTGACAGGCCCGTTGTTTGCGGGCAGAGCGCTGTCACCGCCCTTAAAAATCGGACAGATGATTGCCTGCTTCCATTACGAAGGTAGGATGCTACTGTTCAGTGACATTGAAAACACGCATTTGAGAGGATCACTTAGCTCAGTGGCCAATTCATGCAAAAGCTTCGGATGAATTGAATTAGGACCAAAAGGTTTAGAGGGATTAATGCCTTGCAGTAGATCGAAGGCCTGAGTCTACGTTATGTTAAACTCAGCTAAGCAACAATCCTCTGGAATTCTTGAAACCACTTCAACCTGTGGTAAAGTGGTCTCCCGAGCAAAGACCCCAGTATACTGATCACTAAGTATACAAGCCTTGTCATAGTCGGTTTGCGCACGGGTCCCGTCTGCTCACAATAATGCTGGTATAGACAGTTTTGCCCCGCTGCGTCTTTTAACATAAGCAAAAGCTTCTTGGGGTTAGCTGCGGCCTATTCGGCTAAACCCTGCTCGTACTGAAGACGAACAGTTCTGAGATGTTGCTTACATTTATTTCTAATCTCTCGATAACTATCATAGGTACTAACTGACGGAGCTGCTTGGTAGGTTAGCCAGGATCTAGACCGGTTCTTGAGTAGGTATTTTCCGGCGTTATCTATCCATGGTGGCGGTGCCTGTAACCAGCTTTTCCTCATGAGTGGAATATAGGGAGTGGATTCCTCCGTAAGGTATGCCTTATATTTATCCGAGGCTAACTGGACAGAGTCAGTCATCGAGATCTCGCAGTTCAGAACCGAAGCCTTAGCTCGCATTGCACTAAAGTCCGCCTGCCAAATATTTGGAAGTAGTTCAACCGCGGTCTCTTAGTGCCTTGAAAGAGCACACGGAAAGGATATGCATGCGTGTTCGCTGGACCCTAGAGGTGCACTATATGAAACGTCGGTCACGAAGTCGAGGAACTTAGCGAAAACCAGATCTAAAGTAGATGGTATTTGGTTGTCCATATACCTAGTGGGGAAATCCACGAACTGGTGCAAAGGCACTTGGAGAGTCAGCTCAAGAAAGTCTCTACCGAATGTTCCTGATGCCGAATTGCAAAATAGATCGGCCCAACAGACTTCCGGGAGGTTGAAATCCCCTAGAACAAAACACTTATTCGCGGACTGAGTGCGAATAAAGTCAATTATCCCCCTGGAAGAACTGCCAGGACTCCTGTATATCACTACAACTGTAAACTGTGAAGATGACGTCCACAAAACAGCCGATAGGGCTTCAACAGTTTAGTCCGACGACTGGAATGTGCAGGTCCTCAACACATCTAAGCTACAGCTCAAATACAGTACAACGCCTCCGCCTTGGCGGCTAACGGAGTGCTCAGTTCTAAGCAGCGCGTAGCCAGGTAAACATACCTCATCGTCCGTGATATCCGGAGACAACCACGTTTCAGTGAAATCAAGTAAGTCGGGAAGGGATTTGTCTACAAGTAGACCCAACTCGTACACCTTGTTCCTTAGGCTAGGCACATTGCTAAGTACTACCTCAAGGGAGTCGGCAAGACCATCCCTGGGTCGCGCGCCATCAGGATGGGTTCTGATAGGGCGGAAAATAATTTCCGGCTGACCACCTGAAAACCCACCAGACGGTGACCCTGCTTAACAGCTGCCCGTTTAGTTTGAGGTCTTTGATAGCCTCCTTTAACTTCAATCTATATGCCGTTGAGAGGTCCGACCGAACACTGACACAACTACCGTTAAGTTTGAATGCAAACCGCAGTAATGCTTTGATTTCCTCCGGTATAGAAAGGACCACACGAAGTAGTCGGTGTCGTGGATTTGGCGTAGCGATAGGGACGTTCCCCAATCTGGTCAGTTTCCTGACAGTGACACCAGGGAAACCAGGTGGAAGCAACTTGCTGACACACAGTTTCAGCCACTTGATGTCATCCAAGGTGCGTTCCCTTGGAAGAGCAGCCGCAGATTAAATAATGTTATGGAACATAACGCTACTATCCGTGAAAGAGTCGACACGACGGGGAGTGTCTACCCCACGTGCCTTGGATTCGACACCTATACCGGAATGTTCTTCTGTGCACTACCGTCAGACGACTTTATGAGTGTCAAAGACGGCATCTTTCTCGATGCCGTGGCAACTAATTATCTGGGTTTAGCAGAGAGCTTCTGGTATTTCCGCACCCTATTTTTCTTTACTTTGACCGGCTCATGAGGAGAATCAGCAATGCTACCTGGATTGTCCGGTAGGATGCGCGGCTTCTTGACTGAGTGAATGACCCCAGCGGATCGATCCTTAGCAATGTTGCCGTCTATTGCAGTGTCTTCAATCGCAATATTCAGCGATTTCAAAATCAAATGCATTTTTCCATCGAGCGACGCAATAGAAGCGAGTTTGGCTATCACCTTCTCAACATCTACCAACCTTGCAGCCAGCGCTGAAAGTTTAGCACCTGTGATAGCCGGGCGCGTTAATCTCTGAGCGCAGCATTCAGCACAGCTGAAAAGGAAGTGGACGCTGGATGATGGCATTTTGTACTGGTCAGCTTGTAGGCCGGTACAGCTTTCGTGATACCAGCGGCAGCAGACGTCACACTGCATACCGCCAGATAAATCTGGTACTGGCTCTGAACAGTTAAACTGTCCTTAAGCTGCATTAGACTCATCAAACGAGGACCCCAGAGGTCCATCCGCCTCGGTGTTTTGTGAGACAGTCATTTTCATGTGGAAAACAGAGCAGAATCATAACACATATGAAACAGTAAAACAATCGCAAAAAGGGCAAAAGCAGGTGCAAAAATAGGATTAAGACTGGGAACAACCGTAAAAATAACCAGTAAGCGCCAAAGACGCTTTGGCCGGTACCACTTTAATCGATCCAAGATATGTTGGATCAGAGGAAATTTGACAATAGTCAACTTTCGTTTCAAGTGTTTATTCAAACACTTTTCCACGTTATTTCACCTAAAAAGCTTGATCAGTATGGCACGCCAAAAAGCGAGTTACCGCGTAGTACTCACAGGGAATATGCGATGCCTGTGCGGATTCTGCTAGTTTGTGCTTGACTTGGCACCTGAGAAACAAGATGTGCGTGGTTGGTCTGCTCGTAGACGAATCTCGTCCAGATATACTTGCTTTTACTGCAACATGGCTGCCTGAGGAAATCACAGATGGCGAAGTACATCTGCCTGGCTACGCACTGACCACTCCATTGGCCGCCAAGAGAGTGGTGTAGCTCTTTATGTGAGTTATCACATTGACGTATTGAGGATCAGCTTTTTTCAGTCTCTCGACATATCTGTTGAGGCTCTCGCAGTCTTGAGTTGCGCTTCCTCGGTTCAAGTTACGGTCGTGTTAGTGTATAGAAGCCCTATGAGCATCTCCAATAGAATCATTGAGTTAATACGCACTCACTCTACGAACAAGTGTCTGATGCTGGGGACTTCAACCTCCCAGAGGTTTGTTGGGATGTTTTATCTTTTAGTTTGGCGCTGGGATCGTTCGGCGCAGAACTGCTGGACTTAACGTTGCAGGCACCACTACGCCAGTTTTCGGACCTCTCCACTAGGTACATGCCAAATCATCAGCCGTCCATTTTAGCTCTTGTTTTTGTTAAGTCACTTGACTTTGTAAAGGACTTTAATTACAACTCGTCTCTTGGCGCTAGCAATCATGTTTGCTTGCCTTTCCAGTGTACCCTTAACAGGCCTTGCCAAGCTACTACCAGTTGGTATTGGCACATTTGGGCAGCGGACTTCCAAGCGATGCGGGATAAACCTAGGTGATCGCCTTGTGTGATATCTGAGACCGACACTGTTCACATAGCCCGGGAAAAACTTAAGGCTCACCTCGTCGACATTTCTGCACCTCACATCCCACTGATAAAAAGAAGGGAATCGAGAGCGCAACCTCCGTGCATATATTCCGCTGGGATGGTCCTGTTAAAGAAGCGGTCTAGATGCCGGAGAGCGTATCGAACAGCTCTGTCCAACAGCACGTTTGACAAGTATCGGTTGGTTCGAAACGAGTGCAAGTTACATCTTAGATTGGCCTGGCTTCAGTATGAAAAGGGCTTAGCTGATACTGTCTCGACAAATCCCAAGAAATTCCTCGCTTACATTAAACGACGCAGGGGTGCAAACTCGCCCATACCACAATTGCTTCAAGCAGATAGGACTTATTAGTATGAATTAATATCAGAAATCCTTTCAGGGTGAAGAATTCTTTTCGGTAAACTGTCATTGGACCCAAACGTTTACAAAACACTGATAGTGTGGGGTAAGCGTTAATTGGGGCTGGGATTGACTTCTGGACTGTTTGAATGATCAAAATCGATAACTTGAAACAAAGATAGTGATGGTAAACCAAGTAAACTAAATACACATGCATACGCAAAGCTAGTAGTCCAAAGTAATAAGGTGGGAAAGATAACAGCCAAATAACTAACAGTGTCCATTTGCCAAGGTAGTAGTATCGGCCGTATGAATCGTTTTTGTACACATAATTCTGGCTTCAGATTGTGAATGTAGTTAGCCTCGGCGATGGATAAGAGCTGTTTGCGGAATCCTTGGGTGTAGTGTTCAGGCAGTGAATAACTGACTTTGAAGTCATTCTCTGAAGCTATATGGCCACATTCAAGAAGGTGCGACATGATTGAGCTGTCTGAAGACCACATTTTACCTTTATAAAACCATGCCGGGATGTGTTCACGAATCCTCTGAGATAGGGGCCTCGTCGTGGGACCCACGTATCGTGCACCGCAGGAGCACGAGTACTGATAAACGATCATTGAACGAGTCAACGGCGGTAGTCTATCCATCAAGGATTTCGTAAGCAACGGCTTATTGTGAAAAACGATTCTCAGGCGGGCCGCGAAATAAGTTTTCTCGACAGGGTCTTTCAGGCGCCTGGATAACATATCAGCTGCATAATTGCCCTTAAAGTGTATATGTATGCAAAGCCCTTTCTTAGGAGCAATGCTCATAGGTGGCTTTCGATTGCGTTCCTTCAAATGTTTTATGAAAAATTTATCAGGATAGCCATTTTACCTGAGGGCGTCGCTGATTCTCTGCAGTTCTTCGTTGACGGTATCCGGTGTACAAATACTGCGCGCCCTGAAGGCGAGAGATCTGATTAAACTCCGCTTATGCTGCAGTGGTACTGCGCTGTGGAAGTTAATGTACTGCCCAGTCCATGTGTGCTTTCTGGGTACCTTTCTGCTGCATAATCCGTCCGAGTTACGGATAACCTCTACATCCAAGAAAGGTAACCGTTTTCCGAGTTCGTGTTCACAAGTGAAATGGAGATTCTCGTGTGCCTCATTGAAAGCTTTCAGCAACTGTTCCGCATGCTTTTCGGATTTGCAAATTACGAAGGTGTCGTCAACATATCGTACATACCTTTCGATTTCGCGGATGTGCGTTGCAAGTGGGCCATGTTCCAATTTCACCATGAAAATATCAGCCAGCAGTGGCCCCAAAGGTGATCCCATGGCCACTGCGTCAATCTGACGGTACATTTCACCATTGAAGGTGAACTGAACATTTAACGTGCAACGAAGTAGCACCTCCTTTAGCAAATTCTCCGGAAAAGTTGTGTATATGGGCAGTTGCCGAGCAAGCTCGCATACGTAATCCACGGTTTCGAGCAATGGAATTTTTGTGAACAGCGACTGGTCATCGAATAATATCATACTCTTGTTAACAAGGTTGCTTTCAGATATCCTCTCAATGCATTCGAAGGTGCCTCTCACGCAGTAAGTACAAACCAAATTCCGTAACAGCTGCAGCTTCGCCACCATCCACTGGGCCAGCAAATGCTGAGAAGAACCCACCATGTCCAAGATTGCGCGCATTGGGGCGCCTTCCTTGTGCACTTTAGGCAGGCCATATAATCTCAGTAGGTGTCCACCTGAAGGCTTCAGCTTTTCGAATTCGTTCTTTGTGATAAGCTTGGCTTTCATCATTCGCCTGAGGCAGCCGGTTAGCTGTTTCTCTAACTCCCCTGTGTTGTCTTTTCTTGCTATGAGCCTCTGAAATTTACTCTCATCACTGAGGATGTGCTGCATTTTATGGATCTAATCCATCCTATCCATTAGCAGTATGCCGGAGCCTTTGTCTGGCTTAGGGATTATTAATTCGTTGTTTAACCGTAGCTCTAAGTGCCTGAATTTGTTCCCTCGTGATAATACTATTACTAGATGGTTTGGTCTTAAGGTATTCGTAACAACTATGAACTAGGCTAGATTTCAGATTCTCAACATCACTTGATGAGGTTGGAAGCAGGTCTTTAGTCTGAGCAATTAGGCTTTCAAACTGCACCTCTAAAGCCGCCTGATCTATTTTCTTACATGGTATGCAAAACTTTGGACCTAATGACAACACCTTCAGCTGCGTCTGGGTTAGTATCACACTTGAAGGGTTAAACACATATCGCTGCGGATTATTCGGAAATGTCAACTGGGGGACATGGCTATTAAGCGTACTAACTAACTTCTTTTGTTTCCTTACTCCCATTTTCTGTTTAACCAGCTCTACATATTCCTCAAAAGCTTGTCTCAAGTCTTCAGGCAGGCATAACACCGCTGGTAATCTTTGCGAAATGAATCTCTCCAGCATAGTGCTAATGGATAGGATGGATTATATCCATAAAATACAGCACATCCTCAGTAATGAGAGTAAGTTTCAGAGGCACATGGCAGGAAAAGACAACCCAGTGGAGTTAGAGAAACAGCTAACCGGAGTGTTTTTGGGTGTTTTCGTTTTAGATCCATCAAGAAGTCGGAACACCCCTATCAACTCCTGGATCAACGAATCGCACAAGAAGGAACACTTACGGGATTCATCTTCTCGTTCTAGTCCCACCTGAACCTGACCTTAAACTTTTAAAAGCTCTATTTTTAAATGAAAAAATTGAGCAACATTCAACTAATCGAGCGGATTTACTTCTAATTTATAGCAAAAACGCAATTTAGAATCTAAGACTATTTTGCAAAACATTTCGAACTCAATTAGGAATAATCTCCACTTCGGTACACGACCAACTTTCTTAGAAGGGAATCCTGAGTATAACCCGATCGGCGTGAAGGCTGACAGTCGCCGACCAGCCTTCTGCGAGACCAGGTGATGAAAGCAGATGCAGTCACTGGGGAAGCACTTGTGTAATCGGAGCCTAGCAGGCGCCCACCGTGTTCTTCATCAGTACGGAAATAAAATATAGCAGTGGGATTGGTGAAATCTCGTGCGTGTCACTGTCCTCTTTCACTTCGTTATCCACCATGTAGAACATGAAAGGTAAATAGAAGTGTTGGTGAATGCGATGTCAGCAGCGTAAAGCGAAAGCAATATCCGTATTTCCTGGACGTTTCAAAACATATTCTTGCTCTTTTCTTTTCAAAACTTGTGCTTGTTGCGGTTTACCAATAATACAGAAGCAAAACTCCGAAAAGACTTCTTAAGAGCAAAGAGGAAGGCAACCTACTGAGAGACTTGTAGACCAGTGGACGCAACGGCCAGTCCTAGGAACCTTATTGGTCAGAGTGTAGTAAGTAGGACCGGTTGGTGTTTCTCCTGCTGAATTGCTCGTTGTGGCAGTAGATTTGGCTTTTACCGTTAGTTAGGTTCATTTGTCGCAGGATGGAGGATAGGAGTCGTCTTTTAACTCCGGTCTGACGTAGGCAACTTTACATCGGTCAAAAGTAACGGTTTCTTGCTTGCCGTTGCGTTCTATGGCAAAGAAGCGATCCCAACACTGGTGCACCTTAAACTTATAGACCATCGACATGCATGATGATGGATGAACAGTGGTGGAGATCACGAGGAGTAAGTGGCTTGCAAGGTTATTTACGTAAAGCAGTCGGTTTGTTGCGTGGCATGCTGGTGACTCGTTGCTCAGCGTACTGCGCGTCATAAGGAGGAACTTTTGTGTTCTCGCAGAAGTCGCCTGGTAGACGCAGGTGCTGACCATAAATCAATTTGGCTTTTGACATCTGCAATATTGTTTGGAGAACTGGGTGCTGATGAGTACCATTGTTGGGACATCTGTCATTGGCGGTACACAATGATGCTTTTAATTTTTGGTGAAATCCTTCCACCATGCCATCTGTCTTTAGGTGTCAGGAGGTGGTCAGTTTGTGTTGATAGTCGAGAACCTCACGCAAGTCTTCAAAAGCGGAAGATTTAATTTGACGGCCGCGGTCTGTAGTCACGGTGTCTGGACAGCCATGTGAAGAGCCCCTTACTGGATAAATGTGCGTGGTAAGTTCTCCGCGGAAACAACAGTTGCTGGGATGACTTGAGATCAACGATTGGCGCGATCCAGCATGGTCAATATGTAGACCATACCTTTGTATTGTAGTAGTGGTCCAGTGATTTTGAGGTATGGGTGAACAAATGCTTTTGTTACCGAGCGACTCCATGTCGATGAACCTCCACCTACTGAAAGGTTAGACATCTGCGTGCCCAAAGTTTGACGTCTTGACGCATGTTGGACTAAAGGTGTCTATCGAAAATAAGCTTAAATAAAGCACAAATAACAGAATGCGCGCTGTTGTGTAGTTTATCGAAAATTGTTTGTCGGAATGCGTTAGGCACAGGTAGGTGTGACTGTCCAGTAGAAAGGTCACAGGGTTTAGGCCGGAAAATGACAAGTATTCTTGGAACTAACATCGGCGTAGACGTTTTGCTGAATGCCAATATGTCTCTATCGGTTTGTTGCGCAATATCCATAGCTGGCAGATCTGTCGGTTGAGCTGTCGTAGCTAAGAAGCCTATTATTGAAAGCGTGTCAACGATGAAGTTCTTCTTGCTAGACACGTATTGAACGTTCCTCGAAAACTGGGAGACGCAATCAAAATGACGAACTACGCATGGATATTGTGAAGGTAACATCTTGCTTTAAGCGCAACGCAACCTTTTGTAATCCGTTTAAATAGTAAACAGATTAACTTCCAGCAACTGTCGGAAGTGACGAACTGTAGACCAAAAGGCAAGCGATTCGCAGTCAAATGTGTTGTGCATTATTTCAGCGGTTTGAATTCATTATGAGAAAACATCAGCGGTTGCCAGTTTTCTCTATAAAAGTGCTGTAGGACATCGTCAATTGTGTTTTACGAAGCAAAGGAAACTAAACTGAGCGGAATTTTGAATAGAACTTATGCTGCGTGATGGCAAAGCTAGTGCTTCTTTGCGGGTCTCAACCGCTTTTCCTGCTTCTGGTCTCAGATAGAATTCGATGTTATTACTTCCACGCAGAAGATCCTTAAGCATTTGCAACAGCTCGGTGTACCATGGCAATAACTGGTGCTAATATTTAAACGTGCTTTTGAAACATCGTATCTAGCGTGTTTGGACTGGAAAGGTTACGAATTTCTTTAAGTTTGTGCTGCATTAATCTTATGTCTACGAAATCCATTTGATGTCCAAGAAATTCTATGAGTCTCTGTATGTAACTGCACTTGTCTGTATTGACACTGATGTACGTTTTAATCCGTTGGAACAAGAATCGTATGTGCGTTCTCTCTTTCTCTTCCAGTGACCGGTTTATCAAGCTATCGTCGATGTGCGGACGAAAAGTCCAGTCCAACCACGACGTGGTCTCTGTAACGATGAAATGGTTGCCCATCGTTGCCCAGTCTGAATGGTGTGCACAGAAACTGAAACAATCCAGCAGTTTTAAGAAGATTCTCCTCGACAACCATAATTTCATAATAGGCGCGCACCAGACCATTCTTTGATAAGGGATGGCAATTCTGAGGCTCAGCTTTGATAACGTGGAAATTTGGTAGGTTATATCGGGCAGGAACTGTCACGTTGTTAAGCGCGTGATAATTCCCACACAGCCACTAGTTTACAGACTTTTTATATATTATGCTGAAGGACGAAGACCAAGGGCTGTTTGACGACCGGACGACTCTGTGCTCCAGTATGTGCTTGAATTCGATGCAAACAATTTTAAACGCGTCCTGAATCTTTCTGTGAGACTTCGCTGCCTAGTTGGTCCTTAATAGTTATGGGATTCCTTGTGGCGCTATTTGCCGTTAAGAAGAGCGTAGGTGGTTGCTGGCAAACTGGGAAACTTTCTAGCAGTGTACTGCCGACCGGTGAGTTAGCACTAGGGTGAACTGGGTTGGGCAACGCGGCGTCACTGGATATTTCATCGACGGAAACGTTCGTAGTTTAGTCGATGAGCAGTAGGCATTTTGTGTCAAGCAACAGATCAAAGAGTTGAAAAAGCCTATCCTTTTTATTACATGCTGAACTGCAGCGACGACTCTCTTGAGTCGAGTTTGAGTGTGCATGGTTGTTCCGTTGGCCGCGCGCAACGACATACTTGCCTTTTCGGTTGCGTCCCTCGGGCCACATGGAATAACGCTGACTTCCGTGCCAGTATCGACGAGAGAGCGAAGTCCTGTTGCTGAGTCGGCGACAAGGAAAAAGTGACCAGCTACTCCGGCGCTGCTACTTATTGGTCTGCAGGTAGCCATTCACTTGTGAGCGAAGGAGTGTGGCAGGGGAAAAGTTCTGAGGTTTATAAATTGGTAATGATAGCAATATACTTTGTACCACAAAGAAACTAGGGATCCGTCGGGTCGATTCGCATGAAAGTCAGATGTTTCTCTTATGGGTCACACTACAGATAATTCCTTCATTCATTATACACGTTATCTAGAAGTGTAAAACATCTCAGCTACTGTGCCGCAATACATAAAAGAAAAAAGAACAAACTTGCAACAGTTTCATACCTGCTGAGCTACCAGCAACGGATGGCATCGTTCCAGATATCTACCAGCCGTCTACTGGCCAACAAAAGGATACCCAACTAGAGCTTTGTAAAATAGAAGTCCCAAATTCAACCACAATTCATGGTTTGGAAATCACTGCCACTTTAGAGGCCGTAGTCAGTTTAAATATGGACATCTAGGTTTCCAGCTGGTTACAGTTATTGCGCGTTTTACTGAAAGGCATTGCATCAGTGCAGCTAGGGTATCGTCTCAACTTTATGCTGCTTGAAATTTCTTTTGGCTAAGATACTGCATAATGCTGCACGCCTATAATACAGTGCTCCTTGGAATCTCGGTAGGGCAGTACTCCTGATTTACACATGCAGCACATGGCTGGTACCTTCAGACTTCTTAGGAATACTCGGTGTACTGTTGATGCATTAATACTCGTAACATGTGATACAAGTATCATTAAGATGCATATGCGTGTACACAGTGTTGGAAAAGCGCTAGTGAACTAAATTAAAGGCATCAAGCGTACGCTGGTACACAATGCCGACGCTTCGCTACCACGCAACCACCATCAGTCGCGCGTGCGCTAAGGTTACTGCAAGGGTCTTCCAGTTCCTTGCTCAGGCTCGAACCCGTGCTCTCTGATTACAAGACAGGCTTGCGATCCTTAAATTCACATACCGCTGAACCAAATTGTGCCATGATGATTATTAGCTTACGCATGTGTTGACAGCTGTATGTTGTTCCCCTAGTATTGAATAGCAGCGTGACATATTGCTGGCGAATATATATAAAAGTAACAAATATTAGCAGTCCGATTTCCGTCTGACATTCGGACAACTCAGTGTCCGATGGTGTTGATGGGGCTGGTCTAAACTTGTTGGCCGCTTATTCCTAATAAAACGTAACCCAGTTAAAACAGAAATGGATATACTGCCAGTGCGTAGCATAATAATGTGCTACTGGCTTTCCCAGTGAGACTTAGTTTGGTCACAAAATGGTATTACTAAAGGAAATCCTGCGGCACATTTTTAACTTATACTGTGAACGCATTTACCCCGGTCGCAAATACTATACCGCATAGTATGACTGAAAGATTGGCGTACGATGGAGTGACCGTTGGAGCTACCTACGTGGCTTTTCTGCTCCTTATCGACTCAGTGAGATATAGTTTGAACGATTTTTGGTCACTCAGAGAATAGTTTTTTAGCGTTGTTTTAAAGTGTGCCGTAGGTGCATGTAAAAATACTGTCCACACTCAACGGAACACACTTTTTTAAATTCTTATACTGCACCAATAAAAACAAAGTGTCGC
The DNA here is from genome assembly GCA_944474145.2 of Dicrocoelium dendriticum. Classification (NCBI taxonomy): domain Eukaryota; kingdom Metazoa; phylum Platyhelminthes; class Trematoda; order Plagiorchiida; family Dicrocoeliidae; genus Dicrocoelium; species Dicrocoelium dendriticum. The sequence continues at coordinate 39,622,655 of OX104066.1, forward strand.
AATTAAAGCTTTAAGAATGACCGATAATTGCTAAAAGTGTCTCACTTTGATGACTGGGAGCACACAACTAAGTTGGTAAGAGTATGGCCCACTGGCGCTAACTGAATGCATGATTTTACTAAGCAGGATTGTCTTAGAGCTTAGGACCTTTAGCATAAAAGCTAAATAAAGGCTTTATGTCACCTTTAGGCATTCTAAATTGTTTGTTTGTTGTTTCTTTCCTTCTTGTGCGAGTAAGCATGAACTCGCATAAATAGGACAGTTGTCCACTCAACTGTGTTTGTTGGACGTCACAACAAAACTGGACCTTAACGTGATGCGACGGCTTGTATACATCCTTGATCCATTGATCGATATTGGGTGGTGCCTCCAGGTCCCTTGACAGCTACTTCTACCAGCTTGGGCAGTGGTTAGAGATCAGACAAACTCTGTCTCCTGGTCCTCCAGGATAGGGTTTGAAACGGAATGGCATCCATTTTTGAAAAACTATATCATTGCCACCTACCCGCTGCCTTGCGGACAGGGTTTTGAGCCAAAGGCTTTGGTTAAGGACCCTAATCGTCCTCCTGTCTAGGGCGCCCTGGCAGTACCACAGTCCGCACACAACCATGACTATTCCTTCAAACTTCAACCACATCCTGCATCGGCCGCCACGCAGATTATCAAGGGTCGCCTTATTTGCTGCAAACAGCAGGGCGGATAAGCGAAAATATGCTACTGCTGGCATCTCCCTTATTCCTTTTCCACCTTTTTCTCTTACTCCCCTCCCAACTTCCATTACTAACCTCCATACTGTAATTCCCAGCCTAATTTACAGCAAAGAAAGTGCCAGCTGAGTAGAAACATCTGCAGTTGCCTTCCCACAACGCCCACCCGACGCCTATGGGCAACAGTTCCTTATAAGGCCATGCTGTCCCGTTTCCCTGGCGGCGTACAAAATTCGCACTCTAAGACAAATAGGTCGACAGGCTGTACTCGCACGCACCTCGGACACACTGGATATTGATGTGTGTTGTGTGTCCGAACCTATGATCAATGATCCCAATGGGTTTGTTGAATTAACTGCGCCTGGATTGTCCTCTCGCTATTGGTTGCACGAATCCGGAGATGCTGATGCAGCACTTACGGGTCAAGCTCGGGTAGGTGTCATTCTCAGCTCCAAGACTAAGCCATCGTTGGTTGATTGGATTCGGCGAACAGTCGTTTGTGTGCAGGCCGTTAGAGGACATCTACAAAGGTTGCTTCACGCAGTAGTATAAGACGCTTTTTGTTTGTGCTTTCAGCTTATGCTCCCACCGACTGCAGTTCTGATGCTGCCAAGGGCATAATTGACCACGCATTGAACATGATACTACGCAGTGCTACTAGTTCAGATATCGTAGCATTTTCAGTGGCTATGAACGCACAAGTAGGGCGTCTGAGCTTTGCAGATTCTCAGCTAGGTGGTAGTTCTGGGTTGACTACAAACCGACTGACAACGGCGATGGTCTTTTGTTACCATGTGCGGAGCACCAACTGTTTCTCAGTAGCACTGCTTTCAGACACAGTGGGCGCCGAAGTGCCACCTGGCGCCCTCCTGTAGCTGACTTACGACGGACCAAAATAGACCACATTGCCATAAGTTACAGGTGGCGTGGTTCCATTCTGGATTGCCGCTTGTTTAGGAATACCTGCATCGACGCTGCTCATGCCTTGGTACGCTGTAGTTTCTCCATGCACTTGATCAGAGTGTGCATCAAGCGTTTCCCCCGATTGGGAACAGTGATACTGTCTCAGCCCTCAATGAAGCAAGCCTGCCAAACTGCACTGCATATCTAATTCGCTCTCTTGCCCTAGTGACACTGAGCCTCGGTGGAATAGGATCTCGGCCGCCATGCACAGCGGAGGGGGAACTGGTTGAGACATTATCAATCATCACCGCACAAATCACTGAATATTCGAGAGGTCGGTGAACCTTTTAGAATACGGAAGCGATCCACTGGCTGGCTTTGAGCACAACGTGACCAGACGGACTATTGGACGCGAACTAAAGCGAAGCCTGCATGCTGACAAGGAGGCCAGTTGGGCTCAATAAATGGAGGAGGTAGGAGCGGTAAGCAATTACCACAAATTCTTTTAGCTTAGCTGGTCCCAGGAAACCAGGCGTCAGTGAGACAATCAGAGACATCGTGGGTGCACTGATACACAATAAAGAGTGCCATATGGCTCACTGGGCGGAACACTTTCAAGATCAATTCATTTGGCCCGGGGCTCCCGGACATCTTCCTACTCATGTGATGCAGGATGATCCGTAGCAGGTTAGATTAGAGCATGGATATCCAAAGTCCAGCCCGCGAGCAAAATGCGACCCACATTAACATTTTCACTGGCCCGCGGCCTTATCATGTAATAATAACTTTAGGCCTGGACTTCTTTCGTATATATGTAATGTTTCTTATTATCTTAATGTCAGACCGAATATGGCCGGATATATTTTTACCTCACAAAATGTGGCCCTCCTTGCAAAAGTTTGGACACCCCTGGATAAAAGGCTCCATTGGAGACTGAGGTCCGAAACACGATCGCATCCCTCAATTGTTTTCGTACTGCTGGGCCAGATCCCCACCCATCTGCACTATTTATGGATGGACGCGAGGTCCTCCGCAAAGTACTGTCCTCCCTATTCGAACATATATGGAAGAATGATGGTGTCCGGTTTAACTGAAATGAATCGATTATAGTGGCAAAATACAAAAAGGGCACTCACACATACTGTGCTAACCACAGAGGTATTAGCCTACCGTCAGTTATGACAAAACTACTAGCCTCGTTTCTCGTTCGTCGCCTCACTGCGGAACGGGAATCTTGGAGCAGTGAAGAGTAGGCACGTTTCCGCCCATGACATGGTTGTATAGACCACTTTTTACTCTGCAGTAGGTGTTAGAACAGCGCCACCTGTGCCGGGGACAGGCAATAGTTGCATTCCTGGATTTCAAG
>OX104066.1:39626120-39641893 GCA_944474145.2 Dicrocoelium dendriticum
CGAATCCAAATCTGGCACAATAAAAGGCAAGTTGCAAGACGATCGCAACCAGTGGAGTTCCATCTGCGAGGCGATTGGTATTCGGGTTGAGCCTGCAATGCTGCAACGCGTAGCACGTCACCCGACCTCAGTGCACTCTGGTGAACCTCGAATTCTTCGAGTAACACTAAACACAGCAGATGAGACAGAGGCTGTCCTGCTCTTAGCAGTTCGTCTTCGCAACTCACCGAGCGGAGTGCGCATATTACCTGATCTACCTTGGAAAGACCGCGCAAAAGAAGCAGTGGAGCAACGCGGTATTGCTAGTAGGGATAGCAAGAAAACAATATTTGTTCATGGTGTTCCCGAGCTCCTGCATGCTTTTGATCACGACGCACAAATGTGCAATGTTATTGGTGAATTCCAAAAGCACTCATGGACCTGGTACTGTGCTCTGGGGCACACCAGACTCGACTGGAGTGGGTTCAGACAAGCAACTCCGGACTCTGACCATTACTTGTCGTTGCAGGATAAAGTTGGCGGTCCAACGCAAGACAGCGTCACCGATCCCATAATAGTGGAGGTTGGAAAGGAGAATCCGATTATCTAAACTATCGAATGCCGTCGACGCTTCCAAGTAGAACACATCAACGGCCTCTCCAGTTTCAACTGACTCGGTCCAACTACGCCGTGCCATTAATATATTTGGTGTGCACAATCGCTGTTGATCACTGTTGCTCGGAAGCAATAATGTTGTGATTTTCTTGTGAGCACACCAACGCATCGCCGACGATGCATTACATGAACTTGGACAATACAGGGAGAACAGACTCTGGCGGTAGTTTGTGGGCTCAGTCCTACTTCCGCCTTTGTGAATCGGAGTAATTATTCCAAGGTTCCACCTCGCAAGAATATTGTTCTGGTCTAAGCAGCGCTGAAAGAACTAAGCAGAAGGTTTTGCCAATTGTATTGCTGTTGCTGCTAATGTCTCTGGGCGAATGGTGTCGACTCCCGGGAGCTGTGGTTTAGCAGATGCAAGCTTCTTCAATACAACTTCGGCTGCAAAAGAGATGTGTGCGAATCCTGGAGGCGGAAAAATAAGTTTGACATTTGGCCTTATGGTAAGATCCTCTGAAATGGGGGAACACATCGCGTCCGCAATGCGTCTGATTCTTCTATAGTAGTTCTAGATTGACAAGCAGTAGTCCGGTGCAGAGGAATTTCCTGCCACCTTCCGGTTGTCATTGACATATTTGTACAGCAGTTTGTGGTTAGCGCTGAAAGTTTCCGCCCTGTTCTGCTGATATACGACTTTGTCATGCAGGATCAGTTGATGGCAGTTGTTTCGAAAGGCTACGTAGTTGTTTCAATTATCTGGTGTTGTTTATGATATGTGCTCTCGCCCGGCTGCATAGCGTACCGTCATCCATTTGCTTGTTCTGATGATTGTTTCAGATTCACTACAAATCCTAATATGTTATGGTTTCCCTGTTTAATCAGCACACGCTGAAATTACAGAAACCTATGACTTTTGTTATTACAGTCAGCACTTCTACCCCTCTACTTGCCTTGTTAAGCTCTCAGACTTTTACCCGTGCGAAATTCATCCTTCACGGACATGCGAGGAGCTTGCAAGCAACAAGAAAGTCATCTTGAACGGCAGCGATGATCACCGTAACACGGCAGATTGAACAAGGGGCAGTATTAGTTACTCTGCAGGACGTTGGGAAACATTCCAACGACACAGAATGCAGTACAAGTATGGAGGATCCAGCATACTGCAATTAATAAAACAATATACGACGGGCGGCAAAGCGCAGAGCATCGAAAATTCGGTCAGCGCCATTCGCGTGTCACCTCCTTGTTAGGTATCTTTCCATTGAGGTATAAGGTAAGTTAATTGATATTAGTCGCAACAGCATCCAAATCTGATAGTTGTCCACATGCCTGTAAAAGCATTAGACTGTAGTTTCAGCCATTTGGTCATCATCCGTAGTGCGCATCCATCGGTTCCATCAGGACTTGAACCCATGAGTACCAGCGGCTTGCACCGCCAGTCAGTAGCTTATCACACTGGACCACAGGGGACAGTGTCGGACCGTCATGCTTTACAAGCCAGCTGCGATATAGCACGTCTTATCCACCAATGCCATGCATATTATGAACTTTGCAGAGGATAGGATTGGCTCTGAAGGGCACGATGTCCACTGGCAGTAATTATGAAAGTCCTAGCATTTAGAAACCGTTAGGGCGAATATATTATGATGTACTCATGTGGACGGCTACCAGATTTAGAACCTGCAGTGACGAAATATCAAGTAAGTTTATCAAAATCCCCTACTCATGAGTACCACTAGGCCGAAGAAATCACCTCTAGCAGCATCTGAAATGGAAATATGTTGGTGTTGCTCATCCCCAAAGCTGGCATCCCACAACCGCGGTTTCGTCCTGGTTCGGACTAACCAGGTGGAGACAGCCTGATCTGGGGTTGAACTCAGAGCCTAGCGCTTCACAGCTAACGCCATAAACATTATGCTACCGAGATTCGAGAGCAACGTCTCAAGTGAACCGAGGTCTCAATAGAGGTGGCGTGTCGCAACCCAACCACACAGCGGGTTCTCCAGGTCCAAGTATGAAGGTCTAGCAGCACTTTCCATGCCGCATTAATGCCCGCCTGAGGGAAACCCAACGTGTTCTCTCTAAAATTTACATTAGTCATCAACACACACAAGCTTGACGCGCGTGTTCCAGGCTCAATTGGAATAATCCTCTATATCTTCTCTCTATCTTCTCGCAGAGTAGTCGCCGTACGCTCATTCGAACCGGATTTACCAGCTCTACACAGTGATGCACCAAAAGTGGAATTAACTTTTACCACTAAAGTCCTAACCACCGTTAGCGGATTTGAGTGTCATCCGCGATTGAACACAAGCGGATAACTCATACACCTTGTGCCCACTGTCCTTCTGTGTAACAACATTCGGTGCAGAATTCTCGAGGCAGTCCGAAAACCCTAAGCTTATCGTAATCGAGTGTTTCTCAACGCAACTTTGAAGGGATTTGTGATCTCTCAAACTATGTTCAGTGTTGTGTGTAGATTCATTTACCAATTCCCAAACCAGCAGGGCCTAACATCGATCGATCAAACGACCAACACTGCAACGTGTCATTACAACGGATCACCGCTGACAGCGGGCGCGCCACACTGACTAACGCTTATCATGGACGCGGGAAGCTGCACTAACTGATCATTCGAAAAACGCGTGACCTTAAAACTCCTTGCCCTCGGCGAACATGTCTCACGTTAAGAGCAAGTGTGAGTTGTGTGTTAAATTGGTGAAGAGTGGGCTAGTTTGCGTCAGTTACTAGAAAACCTCACACAAAATCCCTTGGGACGGAGTCGATAAAAACGAGACGGTACAATAACACGACAGAGGCGTTTTGGTTCTGCCCAGTATGCAGTGCTATCCCAGTTGTTAGCTGTCTAACTGTGCTATTGAAGAAGTGTGAAATGATAACAGAAGCAGTCAAGCAACTGGTGTGTGCCAGGGTTACACCTATGAGAGGAAAAGGACCTGCACTATTATGTGAAAATAACACCCCTACTTCCCCATTCAGGCCGAAGAAGAGAGCCAGGCGTCCCAACAATACCCCGATGACTCAGTCTCAATCAGTACCAACTCCCTTCTCTCTCTCTGCCATAAGTAAAAACATTGTCTGCAGTGTGCCTGCTTCTGTTACACCTAGTAGTTTGTTCGCTATACAGGAGACCCTAAGCTGCAGTCAACCAGCCATAGTGCGGAACCATGTGACATACGCATCGGCTGGCGCCAAGCAAACACCGGAAATAGCACCGGTAGCTTTGGTGGCCGGATTAGAGAAAACAACAATGTCACAGCACGGATGGCCCCCCATCAGTGCCATTCACAAATCCACCAACAGCACCGGAAACTAAGGCTCCAAAACCGGTAACCACTAGGCGCAACCATTGTGCCTTAAACCTTGTGTGCCCTCATGTCCCCGAATCCAAACCCAATACAATTCAGGGTAGGATGACAGACGATCGAAGTCAATGGAGTTCCAACTGTACGGCAATCGGTGTCCATGCTGATCTCACGACAGTAACACGAATCTCACGTCGCCCAAAGGCATTGCACTACAGTGAACTCCGGTTACTTCGGGTAACATTGAACTCCTTGGATGGAACAGAGACCGTTCCGCTGTCTGCGAATCTACTCCGTAACACCTCAAGTGGAGTGCGCATACTACTTGAAATCCCGTGAAAAGAACGCGCAACAGATCCAACTAACAGAAAGGCACAGAAAAAGTAAAGATAAGAAACTTGTGATTGCTCAAGATGTTTCTGAGCTTACTGATTCCACTTCTGACAATGCGCAGGAACACGACCGGGAGCAATGGCACTACATCCGTGAGGCTATTTCTCTCGAAAATGTCGTGGCCACCTCGTTGACAAGGATCCCCTTATCACCGAACTATAAGGGGTGCGTTCCAAGTCTGATGAAACTGGTGTTGCAATCAGAACTAACGGCACAAACTCTTCTAGAGAACTAGCGTAAATTTGATAGCAGGTTGTCAACAAGAATTCGTCTGAAAGCAGCAGGAACACCACCACCTTGTAATGACAACTCAGTGGAGGCTCAACTCTCAATGAAAATACCAACTGTAGGACCTGACTCGGGGACGGTTTCAACAGTAGTTATAACGTCCGGAGAGACACAGCAGAGCACGAGCGAACACTGGGATCCGGGGCATCTGATGCTTGAATATATACCAAATTCGTCTCGAGTCTGCAACCCGTCCAACAATCGATTAGCTGCCGACTTTACATCGGTCGGCGAAAACTCACTTTCTTCATCCATTCCACCCAACACACTTTTGATCTCCGAGAAGCTCTCAAGCATGTACACAAATGCCCAAGGTCTTTCCAGCAAATTAGCTGAATTAAGACTTCAACACATGTCAGCAGCTTGGGACCTCATCGCTATCACGTAAAGGTGGTTGCGCTGTGAGATAGCAGATGCCGAAATCGCACTAACAAGTATGTCTGTTGTCCGGAGTGATCGAGCCAGCAAAGGTGGTGGGGTAGCCCTCTACTTTCGTAAAAACCTGCAGTGCGAACCCATACACAATTCAGAAACCGATGTACCGAACTCCATTTGGTGCAGCTTCCGGCTGAGAGGGAACGATCTTCGCCTAGTGGCTGTTGTTTACCGACCACCATCGTCTACACCTGAGATGGGCTGCAACTTGGTGGCTGCATTGAGGCAGGTGATAAACAGGAAGTACAGTCCCGTTCCAGTCGCCGGCGATTTCAACTTACATGCTCTGGAATCCCAGGCCACACCAGGAGAGCAATGCAAAGCGGACCCGCATGACTTTGTCTCAGATTTTCCGCTTTATGGCTACGTCAATTCGCCCACCAGATTCAGGGAAAATAACAGGTCATCCATATTGGACCGAATATCCACTAATAAAGAACTAATGATCGAGAGAGTGATAATCGATACTCCTCTAGGACGCAGTGCTCATGCGACTTTGCATTTCAGGTACACTTTCTATGTTGAATATCCCGAGAACCGAAGTCAAACAACGCGAACCATAACCAGTTACGACACCTTAACTCCACTCGTTGAAGCGATCGACTGGAGTTTTCTAACCGAGGCTAAACCCGATATTGCCTGGGAATGTTTCTTCAATAAGTTTAATACCCTGGTTAGTGGAGCATCGGAAAACAAGACTATCAGTTCGAGAAACATGACGTCGTTTCTACGGAGTAGGACACGCAAACGCATGGTGATACGCAACGTAGTGAGGTACACCCATAAAACCGATCCGAGTGCGAGTACCTGGAAGGCATATGTTGTCCACCGTACCCAATGTACCCAGTTAGTGCGCGAGAGCACAGTAGCTTATCAACATGCTTTAGCAGAGTAATTAACTGCAAACCCTAAGCATGTGTACAAGCACGTGAACAGCCTCCGCAAGATGAAAAGTGCATTTCCCCTTTTTTAAACAGCGCATGGCCTAACTCGGACTGCTAAACAAGCGTCGAATGTACTGCAATAACAATTCGCACGAACGTTTCATTGCATCCCGTAGTCTCCTGAATCTTCGGACTCTATGGTGCCCACACCAGGACTCACACATATACATTTTACGGCAGTTATCGTGATGAGAAATCTGAAATCCATGCACATGCACGGCTGTCAAAAAAATTGATGACATCCGCCCAGAGACGCTTGCTGTGGCGGCTACTATTTGAGCTGAATCTTTGACGTGGCTGTTCCAGCACTGCATTGACGAGCAGCGTGTTCCTGCAAGGTGGAAACACGAATAATAACTACCATTTACAAACGGGGCAGTCGTTCCGACGCAGCTAATTATCGACCAGTGACTCTACTGCCAGTTCTTTCAAAAGTTACGGAGACTATCATTGTCAACGCACTCGTGTCTTAGATGGACGGTTTTGGTTGCATTGCTCAGCGGCAACAAGGCTTCGACAGGAATCGGTCGTGAATAACCAATCTACTGTTGACACGAGACAGCTGGACCGAAAGTACGGACGCTAGTGCAGAAATTGATGTGGTTTACCTTGATACCTCAAGGACATTCGATCGGCTGAACCATCGTATCCTCCTCGCCAAACTTCAAGGATGTGGCATTGGGGACCTTCTCTTTGGATGGATCTGCAATTTTCTCTCACATAGGCGTCTGGAGGTGAGAGTATGTGAATCCATGTCAGACCCAATTAATGTCGAAGGCCGAGTGCCACAGGGTTCGGTATTGAGCCCGTCTATTCTTGGTCTTCATAAACAATCTAGTGAGTCAAATTGTGTCAAACTGATTACTCTACGCCGATGACATCAAAGTTTAGCGAGTGATCAGAGCTCCAGAAGACCGTATCCAGCTTCAAATCGACCTTGACAAGATTTGTAGATGGTCGGTCCAAACTCGCCTTTTATTCAATGTGGCTAAATATCGAGTGCTAAATTTAAGACACCGAATTGTTCACACATGTAAGCTGGGGGACCAGGATCTGCAATGCTGTTCTCTCGAAAAGGATCTCATTGTTTTGGTCCAGGAAGATCTCGGCTGCTCGGAGCAGTCCAAAAGGGCATCGAAGAAGAGGATGCAAATCGTGGAGCTTTTATTGTGGGCACTCGGGCAATTCGAACCGTAGATTTTACGCCAAATACTTCCCGCTTACATGCGCGTACATGTTGAATACGCAGTTCAAGCATGGCACCCATGGCTAAAGCGGGATTCCACTTCGTTGGAGCTTCCATGACGTCGGGTGACCAAAAACGTCAAGCGGCCGCGCCACTAATCATACGAACAGTGCTTCGGAGTGATCGACATTTTCAGCGGACGTTATCGCCGTTTGCTTGGTGATCCAGTCATGGTTTACCAAATATTCAACAATACATCACCCATACCATCACCTGTTGAAGTTGAGTCACAACAGCCAACTGAGAGGTCATCATCTCAAATTGTCAGATAAATACAGTCGGTTTAGGTGTAGTAGAAAGTTCTTCCCGCTGCGTGTTTGCCACACGTGGAATACCCTCTCAGAAGCTGTTATTTCAGCCCCCACGTTAGCCGTGTTCAAAGCACGTGTCGACAGTGCACTGGCCACACTACACCATATCACGTAATCCAAACGACCCATACAAACAGCAGAAAAACAAACCAACCCGCCTTCATTTTTGCCCGGCAACCACAGACGACATCCTTGGATAGCACATAAAACGGACGGGAGAGCTGTAATCGGTAAGTTCGCAATTTGCAGTTGTTCCCTATTTCCTACTGCCATTTTCGCCTTCATTTTGCTCACCCCTAACCGATCATCTGACGGGACATGTCAAGTTTCAACTATTTTATCCGGCATATACCGTTGAGCATTGAACTCAAAATGCCCGATCGACACCTTGTGCTCGACGCACGCGTCTTCACGACTACATGTGTGCTGACCGTCACACTTGTCACTCTTCCCTTTGGTGTGGCCGCATGTGAAGTGCAGACCTGACCCCAAGCTGCACTGCGTGACAGCAAGCTAAGGGATTTGACGCAGTCGAGCACATGATGGAAAGCACAGGGAAGCTTACTCAACTACGAGTGCGGACGGGCAAGCAAACTACCAACTGAAGCGATCGATAGTACTGGTTCGTCAGCCATTTTCTTGTCGTGCTATCGTTCAGCGGCCTGGCGATGGGTACGATGGTCCCGTCCTGAGCTATGTGGCAACACGTGTTGTACAGCACATGAGCTGTGGCGGAATTAGCACCGCGTGCATGCGCGCTTGGCCTAACTTGAAAGTCGTAGGATAGACGGCACAGACTCACCTTGTTGCTCGCTACACCTAGGTCAGAGAACGTACGCGTTAGGCTGAATTAGCGATATGATAAGCATTGAAAGATGGCGAAGGGTGGTAGATACATGCATTTCGCGTTGTCTTCCCAGTACCATTAACAATAACTGATATGCACAGATATAGCTAACAGTGGGTACTACCAGACAAGTTTGGGGTGCGGAACGAATGACGGAAATTCCCACCTACGTCCAAGGCAGCTTTAGGCTGACAAATTATTGCTTTTGCACACACAAGGCTGGCTTGATCGGGCTTATAGCGACATCCTCAGTAAACCGAAGGAATCGGGGATTACTGTGACGTAACACAGTTTTGTACGCTGAGCCTAGCTCTATCCGGTGACCCGAGTCTAATAGGTGTTTGCCTATCGAGGAAGCTGGCGGTCTGTGCGAACATGGAATCTGACGAGAGTAGGCAACCTGAGCAACTTCACGTTGAACTCATCTTGGTACATGTTCCTTTATTTGGGAAGTCAGCGTTCTATTAGTTCTGCCTATGTAACTGTTTCCGTAGCCACATACAAATTGGTATACACATTGTGAATTGGTCCCAATAGGCTGAGCTTCCCTCATTGGAGTTATGGGCAAATTTCGGGTTCGGTTAATGACGACAACTTGTGCAGCATAGTAGCTTCCTTGTGTAGCCGAAATTATACGCTTAGTTGTCTTCAACGTGGCTAAGTCACCTTTGAAAGGTAACTCGATATACACTTTCTACTTGGCTGTCGTGTGCACCAGGTCCTTTGGCTCTCGCGCTTGGCTATGTTTCTCGATAAATCTTCGAGAGTAGCCGTTCGCCATTAGTGTTGCTGTAATTAACACTAGCTCATAGTCCAGATAGTCCGTCGAACAAATTCGTCCGGCACGAGTAACTAGAGTCTTCACAAGTGTCTGTTTGTACCGTCCTGGTGTGAAGCTGGTGATGTGCAGGTACTGACGGGACCAAGTTGATTTACCGAAACTTCTGGAGCCAGTAAGACAGCGAGTTACACACTACAGGCTTCTTGACACTTTTCACTTCATCGAACGCATCAAAGACTGCAACATGGATAAGAAAGTAACGTTTTACTTGGACGTTGTATCGCTTTTCGCCAACATGCCATTTTTCGAGACAATCGATTACTTTGGCTCCTACATAGAATAAACACAAACTAGCACTTGCATAGCGTTGCGTGACTTAAAAAGTCTCGTTTTGCGTTGCAATTAGAACGTACAATTCATATTCAATGGCACTTACTATCGACAAATGATGGTGTAGGTATGGGATCGCCATTGGGTCCGTTGTTAGTTGATGTCTTCGTGGTGAAATTAGAGAATACCAAGTTACATGCGGAGATCACGACCTTTGAATGTTACCACCGCTATATGGACAATATATTTGCAGTGGCCAATCAGTCTGTTGACCTTGACGCTGTTAGTGACCGTTTTAATCGGGCCCAAGCAGTATCGCCGTTGACCTACGAGAAAGAACTGAACGATCAGTTGCTGTTTTTTGATGTCCTGTTAACGAGAAAGGCAAATGGCTCGATTCAACGGCACATCTGCAGGAGGAAAATCTGGAGCGGCCAGTATACGAACTTCCAAAGTTTCGTTCCGTTGAGATATAAGCGAAACCTAATTCGTTGTCTAACCACAATGGCCCGCAGGATCTGTTCTGAAGATAAGTTGGATAATGAGTTGACGTTCATTAAGAATTTGCTGCTCGAAAACGGATATCCTGACCGTTTCATTCTTAGGAACATGCAAGACAAGCCCGATCTGTTGCAAGTAAAGACAACAGAAAAGAAAGAACATTCCGTACGACTACTTTTCAAGGGGGACGCTGCTGCTGAGCATGTAACTAGAAGCCCTTCAACAGCTATCAAGTCAACGTTCCCAGTAGTCACGCTTAGGTATACCTTTTCGACGAAACCACTCCTTCGTATTCACAACAAAGACAAGTTGCCGACGCTGACCGCTTCTATGATCATTTATCATTTCGAGTGCGCCTGTGGCGCTACTTACATCGGTCGAACGGCGCAGCAACTGTCGAAGCGCATTAAGGAGCACTCACCACGCTGCTTGCGTTGAGGCGGTACTGGGACTATAGCTAGCGTTGTTATGGCTCACCTTGTTGATAGTCGGCATGAGGTTGACCCAATCCGTGCGTTTCGTATACTATACAGGGTCCCACCACTCCAGTCGAAAGGCCTGCACCTCCGCAGCCTTGCTATCGCCTAGGCGATCAGCATTCGGCCGTATCAACCGCTTTCTGTGTACAAAAGAAGCTGTTAAGCTACCTTGGTCAGATAAAACGGATCATTCTGAGGGCAGCTATAATTGCGCAACTACACCTTTGTCCTAGTTTGTCGTTTGCTGTTGGTTCATACCCTTGATCGACACGTTATCAAATCACATTTGAACTGATCGAATCCACTTTTATGGTCATCGCTATTTCACCCATATGATCGTACGAGTCTGAGGATGAATCATCAAAAACAATTGTTTACTTTCGGTATTTTGTTCTTGATAATTAAATGGGAATTTCCAGTTACTACATCAATTTAGCGAGCAACAACAAAATCCCCTGTGAGTTCATTCCATATTACGCAATTCGGGATGAACTGTCAGCGATAGACGGTTGTCTGATACTTGGTTCGGTGTTTATACGTTAACGCCAATTCGTAAACAGAATAATTACTTATGCACATGAGGGGCACCCGGGCATCTTCCGACCCAAAAACCGAGCGGAACTCCACTTTTGGTGGCCAAGAATAGCAGTTAGCATTGAAAAGCACGGAAAGAAGACGAAGACTATTAGATGTATGCATTTCGTATTGTCTTCTCAGTACCAATAACAAGAACCGATATGCACAGGTATAGCTAACTGTGGGTGCGGAACGAATGACGGAAGGTCACACCTACGTGCAAGACAAATTTAGGTTGAATGAATGGCCTAATCTCCTATTTTTCAGGTACAATGTAGATTTTTGCTTCCGGAACACATCGTACCGTCAAACTGAGGGCGTAGCAATGGGCACACCATTAGATGCTGTTCTCGCTGATTTCTTCATGCTGATGATAGAAACAAGCATTTCTACGGGAATAGCCCAGGTGCCTTACTACAAACGACATGTCGATGATATCTTGGGTTTGTTCGTCGGAGCAACAGCTCACGCATCTGGTAGAACGCCTGAAGAGTGCGCAACCTGATTAACGGGTTACATGCCAAGTGGAGCGGTACAATCGTTTGTCATATATAGACATCCTCATAAGTCGATGGGACGATGGATTAATTAAGAGGTCAATTTACCGGAAAGCATCTTGGTCCCGTCAGTACCTGCACATCACCAGCTTCACACCAGGACGGTACAAACAGACACTTGTGAAGACTCTAGTTACTCGTGCCGGACGAATTTGTTCGACGGACTATCTGGACTATGAGCTAGTGTTAATTACAGAAACAATAATGGCGACCGGCTACTCTCGAAGATTTATCGAGAAACACAGCCAAGCGCGAGAGCCAAAGGACTTGGTGCACACGGCAGCCAAGAAGAAAGTGTATATCGAGTTACCTTACAAAGGTGACTTAGCCACGCTGAAGACAACTAAGCGTATAATTTCGGCTACATATGTTGTCGTCATTAACCGAACCCGAAATTTGTCCATACCAACAACGAAGGAAGCTCAGCCAATCGGGGCCAACTGACAGTGTGTATACCAGTTTGTGTGTGACTACGGAAAAAATTGCACAAGCAGAACTAATAGCACTCTGACTTCCAGAATAAAAGAGCATATCCCAAAGTGGGTTCAGCCTGAAGTTGTCCAGAATTCCTTCCCCTATCATAATCCGTGCTCGTGTTGACCGCCAGCTTCCTCGATAGGCAAACACCTATTCGATTCGGGTCACCAGATAGAGCTAGGCTCAGCGTACAAAACTGTGTTACGTCACAGTAATACCCGCTTCCTTCGGTTTGCTGAGGCTGTCGCTGTAAGCCCGATCAAGCGAGCCTTGTGTGTTCAAAAACCATTATTTGTCAGCCTAAAGCTGCCTTGGACGAAGGTGTGAACTTGCGTTATTCGTTCCGTACCCCAAACTTGTCTGGTATTACACACCGTTAGCTAAATCTGTGCATATCGGTTATGGTTAATGGTACTGAGGAGACAATGCGAAATGCATGCGTCTACCAGCCTTCATCTTTTTTCCGCGGTTTTCAAATTGTTGAAGGGAACTAACTGCTCTAAATTAGAATTAGCAATGCCTGCTGGGGACACAGCTTCCATAGAGTAGACCACGGTGGCCCAAACTTTTGCAAGGAATGCTACATTTTTTGAAGTAAAATGGTGTCCGACCGCATTCAGTGTGATATTAAGATAATAACAAGAATTGACACGCACGAAAATATGCAACTCTGAATTTATTATTTCAAGATGAGGCTGCGGGCCAGTTAAAATGTTGACGAGGGCCTCATTTGGCCCGCATGCAGGACTTTGGATATCCGTGACGTAGACAGACCAACCTGTATCTGTGCAATGAATGTGCGATGGTCGCGTAGCAATTTCTCACGTTACCGTCTTATTCTCTATAGGCAACGCTCTTACCATACTGTCCGTCTCGCCACACCAGTGGCACCAGTTGCCAGCGCACCAATTTAGTCGTCAAATAATTGGACGATATATATATTTACCAAAAATAAGTTTAATGGTCATAAATGTCAACGAAGTAGATGTTCAAAGTGTACGTCGGTGTTTTGCATACAGTGCAACATTCGCTTGAAGGTGTTGGCTTGCACTTTCTCCAAAATCTCCACTGTGATCCCGCGACATCCGTTCAAAATGCGCCGCTTCAATTCCTCAAAAGAATTGGACTTAGTTTTGTAAACCCGTCATTTCAAGTAACCCCATAGGAAGAAATGCAACTGGTTCAAATCTGGTGACAGAGCAGGTCACCCCACTTGTCCTCCCCGACCGACCCATCGACAAGGGAACGTCTCGTTGAGATAATCACGAACCGTTTATGCATAGTGTGTAGATGCGCCAGCTTTTTGCCATCAAACGGTACACAAAAACCCTGCGGCTTCCAGTTGAGGAATAACACGATTCTGAAACAATTCCTTCTACGACAATGCTAGGAAACGTAATGCATTAGTACTGAGAAACAACTACCTACCGGTCACATTACTGGAAAAGAAAAATGGTCCCACAATATTTTGACTAGTTAACCCAGCCCATACCAAGACCTTTGCGCCATGTTGCATATGTGAAGCGCTGTATCGGCGTGGGTTACAAGTCGCCTAAAAATGGTGTTTCTCTGCTCCATGCAAACTGAAAACCGTCTCATTGGTAAAAGGCATGGGACGGATGTCCATGGTATACAAAAACCAACGGCAAAAGTCATGCCGCTTCTAAGAACCCCCTGGGTTCAAAACATGTACTTGAATGGCGCTATAACTACGGAATGTCCTTTCCTTTAAATTCCTGTGCACAGCATATCGTGTGGTGTCCTAATGCTGGTCGAGAGAAAGTATGCTCGGGACGCTCCTTCTGGATACTTCCTGGATAACCACGCAAGCCGAAGTCAACGGTGGTGATGCTAGGCCGCCCAGATTTTTGGCTCCTCGAACGCTCCCTGTTTTCTCAAACTTTTTCACCACTACGTTGATGGGCCGCACGGATCCGTGAATACTGTTGTACTGACGAGGTTTCTTCAACGTTTGACCCGCACTCACCATACAGACGAAGAAAAATCACTCGCTGATTAACAGGCACGTTACGCGATTCGGATTGGAGATAAGTAGGTGACGGCAGTATATGATCGTGCTCCATCGCCCAGGCATTGATCCGATAACCAAATGGCAAGAATTGCGTTCATTTGCGTAGTCATAGCATGACTGCTCACAGTCTATCTTATGACGCGTAAGGTTATCTCTTCCATTAGTTATGGCTCACCAACCTTGATTACCACTATTTCAACAACTCACAGCACCCAACAGACGTAAATCTGTGAGTTCTGGTAGTCATATTAGTGTGATTTGTTCTGATGGATAAACTTTTACCGCTGGTATCACCGCACTTTCCTTTATAAAACTCATTTTTTAAATTTTCACAGCCTCAAGATAACAATCATTGTGCGGCAACCTCAAGGCACTCGTTTGTACTTAAACAAAAGACATCATTAATAATTGAAACTGTATTTATTTATTGTTGACTTTTGGCCCTAAAGCTTGTCATGTCTTAGGAGCTGTAGGAACTTAGTAACAATATGTTTGTCGAGATATAAATGCGAGCATTGAGCCTGATATCTTTGACCAAGCTTACATATGGTTGGCTTTATATTTGACAGCCAGAGTCGAAGATATTCCCTTGCTGTGATGCCTAATCCATTTCTATTTTTTGTTATAGAAAGCTCTGCTGAATCCATATTCAACCAAGTACGTGGGTGGGAAAGCAAGGGAACACGTTTCACATATTCAAGTCAACTCAATTCAAGTTAAAAAATGCTTCAGGCACCTTTGGCTGGTGAATATTCACCTACAACACACACGACCTCAGAAATGTGCCAGAATATAAGCAAGTACAAAAAGCACCATAACGCGGTTTGATAAAGAACGGGCAGAGTCGCCATCATTCTGCGAATTGGCTGGTTGGGTCTAGAACGACAGAGTTGGGGTCTCGCAGAGAACGCGGAAGATGAAGGATACTCGACGAGCTGTAAGCCTGTGTGCGAACAAGGTATTTGAATACCACGAGTATTAGTAGAGGTATCTTTATTTACACATTATGTTATATACACACCAAGGAAAGCGATGTCCACACTTATGATGTAAGTTAACAAAATTACTCTCCAGTTTGGATACTTCACCTGAATTGGATGTTAAGAAAGCGTTATAACGCGTTCCAGCTGTTTCGACTCTTAGTCGGAACGAACGTTTGAACGGTCAGAATTGTTACACCACGCGAGCAGAGTAGCCACTCGAATTCGGAACGTTGCAGGCTAACCTGACCTAGCCACCAGACTTGTGCGCAAGCGGAGACTGGAGATGAAAAATGTGTAACCTAGCCCCATTAAACTGAGACCCAATGAGAATTATTTCTCGGCACTTGTGTTGTCACACATTGATAGTGTCCTGTGGAAAACTTAGTATCACTGTTTGTGCGGTAACTGCAACAGTGTTCTGACGAGAGTTCGCTAGATTCGCTGCAACTTACCGAGTGGATGCATCAATGTTCTGAGTAAACCTCAGTTGGTTCACTGTGAATATGTATTAAATCGATTGTTCGTTGCGCCGTCTGAGTCGCCGTATGACAATTGTATGTCTGAGTTCAGCGCGGCGAAATCGGCGCAAGTTTGGCGGGGCTCTACCAGCTCCGAAATGAACAGTTTGACCGGTCTGGATTCACCCCTTCGTAACCAGCAACTTGCGCGC
>OX104066.1:39642274-39795981 GCA_944474145.2 Dicrocoelium dendriticum
GCCAATGCTTCACACATTGTCGTAAGCGTTTGAACAATCTTAATTATCGGACTATCTGAACATTTGTCACAAAACCACAAGCTATTTGTCGATACGCTTTTAGCTCCGTTAAGTGTAATGTTCACATTTGTCGCATCATATGAATTGGTACAGAACGAACACGTGATTTTCGAGCGAATTTAAGTTCTCCGCCTGTCTGAGCTACGGTTGACCTTAGGTTTGTTGCTCACTGGATTCCCGGTTGACAAACTTCTCCTGCCCATGGATCAATGGTCGGTATTCACTTTTAGGTTGCGCTGATCACGTCTTTTGGGCTGCCTCAGTTGTCTGCTCCGGTCAGCGGGTTTGGTGGAGGTGTGTCACTAGGCGCAAGAGTAGGCAAAATCACACAGGCTTTGTGCGGTGAAATGCACGTAAAAATATGGTGGTAAGGTGAGATGACAAAAATGCTTGTACCTATGGTATACCCTGGTGCACAGTACTGAGTTATATCTTGTCTGACAGCCTTAAAGAAGATCTGTCGAATTTTATCCCAAAGGTGCTGATGAAATTCAAATAAGCAAAGTTACTCAAGTTGGCCTTAGTGAATAGACTTCCAAAGACTTTGTTTGTGGTGTACCAGCGTGTCGTCGGACTTACTTCAAAAATAGAGACGCCGTTGGATAGAGCATAGTGATCCGAATCGATTGAGCGTACTTCCGAAGACGTGGCACAAGAATGTGAAGGAATACGTCCAGTTGAACACTAGCTCATAGTCCAGATAGTCGGTCGAACAAATTCGTCTGGTACGACTAACTAGAGTTTTCACAAGCGTCCGTTTGTATCGCACTGGTGTGAAGCTGGTGAAGTGCAGGTACTGACGGGACCAAGTTGATTTACCGAAAATCCTAGAGCCAGTAAGACAGCGAGTTACACACTACAGCTTTCTTGACACCTTCCATAATACGAAATGCTAGCATCTGCCAATATTCGTCTTTTCATTTCGTTGTTTAACCCTTTCATTTCATCGGAAGCATCAAAGACTGCAACATCGGTAAGAAAGTAATGTTTTCTTGGATGTATCGCTTTTCACTATCGCGCCACTTTTCGAGACAATCGATTATCTTGACCCCTACATAGAAGAAACACAAACAAGCATGTGCATACCGCTGCGTGACTTGAAAAGTCTCGTTTTGCGTTGCACTTAGAACGTGCAATTTATATTCAATAGCACTTACTATCGACAAACGGATGGTGTAGCTATGGGATCGCTACTGGGTCCCTCGTTAGTTGATGTCTTCGTGGCGAAATTAGAGAATACCAAGTTACATGCGGAGATCACGGCCTTTGAATGTTATCGCCGCATAATGGATGACATATTTGCCGTGGCCAATCAGTCTGTTGATCTTGACGCTGTTAGTGGCCGTTTTAATCGGGCCCAAGCAGCATCGCAGTTTACCTATGAGAAAGAATTGAACGATCAGTTGCCGTTTTTGATACCCGGTTAACTAGAATGGCAAATGGCTCGATTAAACGGCACATCTATAGGAAGAAAACCTGGAGCTGCCAGTATACGAACTTCCAAAGTTTCTTTCCGTTGAGATACAAGCGAAACCTAATTCGCTGTCTAACTACAAGGGCCCGCAGGATCTGTTCTAAAGGCACGTTGGGTAATGAGTTGAAGTTCATTCAGAATTTGATGCGCGAAAACGGATATCCTGACCGCATCATTCTTAGGAACATGCAAGACAAGCCCTACCTGTTGCAAGTTAGACAGCAGAGTAGGAAGAACATTTCATACGACTACCTTTCAAGGAGGACGCTGCTGCTGAGCATGTAACTAGAAGCCTTTCAACAGCTATCAAGTCAACGTTCCCGGCAGACACGCTTAGGTGTACGTTTTCAACGGAACCACTCCTTCGTATTCACAACAAAGACAACTTACCGACGCTGACCGCTTCTATGTTCATTTATCAGTTCGAGTGCGCCTGTGGCGCTACTTACATCGGTCGAACGGCGCAGCAACTGTTGAAGCGCATTAAGGAGCATTTACCACGCTGGTAGCGTTGAGGCGGTACTGGGGCTAAAGCTAGCTCTGTTATAGCTCATCTTGTTGATAGTCGGCATGAGGTTGACCCAATCCGTGCATTTCGTATACTATACAGGGTCCCACCATTCCAGTCGAAAGGCCTGCACCTCCGCAGCCTTGCTACCGCCTAGGCGATCAGCATTCGGTTGTATCAACCGCTTTTTGTGTGCACAAAAAAAGCTGTTAAGCTAAGTTGGTCAAATAAAACGGATCATACTGAGGGCAGCTATAATTGTGCAACTACACCTTTGTCCTAGTTTGTCGTTTGTTGCTGGTTCAAACCCTTGATCGACACGTGAGCAAATCACATTTCAACTGATCGAATCCACTTTTACGATCATTGCTATTTCACCCATATGATTGTACGGGTCTGAGGATGAATCCTCGAAAACAATTGTTTACCTTCGGTCTTTTGTTCTTGATAATTAAATGGGAATTTCCAGTTACTACATCAGTTTATCGAGCAACAACAAAAACCCCAGTGAGTCCATTCCATATTACGCAATTTGGGATGAACTGCCAGCGATAGACGATTGTCTGATACGTGGTTCGGTGTTTATACCTTAACGCCAGTTCGTAAACAGAATAATTGCCTGTGCACATGAGGGGCATCCGGGTATTTTCCGGACCAAAAATCGAGCGGAACTCTACTTTTGGTGGTCAAGAATGGCATCTAGCATTGAAAACCCCAGAAAGAAGAGGAAGACTGGTAGATGAATTTATTTCGTTTTGTCTTCCCATTACCATTAACAATAACTGATACGCACAGATATAGCTAACAGTGGGTGTGACCAGACAAGCTTGGGGTGCGGAACGAATGACGGAAAATCACACCTACGTGCAAGACAACTTTAGGTTGAATGAATTGCTAAATCTAAACTATTTTGCAGGTACAATGTGGATTTTCACTTCCGGAACACATCGTACCGTCAAACTGAGGGCGTAACAATGGGCAGTCCATTAGGTGCTGTTCTCGCTGGTTTCTTCATGCTGATGATAGAAACAAGCATTTCTACGGGAATAGCCCAGGTGCCCTACTGCAAACGACATGTCGATGATATCTTGGGTTTGTTCGTCGGAGCAGCAGCTCACACATTTGGTAGAACGCCTGAACGGTGCGCAAGCTAACTAACGGGTTACATACGAAGTAGAACGGTACAATCGTTTGTCATATCTAGAAATCCTCATAAGTCGAAGGGACGATAGATTAATTAAGAGGTCAGTTTACCGAAAAGCATCTTGGTCCGGTCCGTACCTGCACTTCACCAACTTCACACCAGGGCGGTACAAACGGACACTTGTGAAAACTCTAGTTAGTCGTGCCAGACTAATGTGTTCGGCCGACTGTCCGGAGGATGAGCTAGTGTTACTTACAGAAACACTAATGGCGACTGGCTAATCTCGAAGATTTATCGAAAAACGCAGTCAACCACGGGAGCAAAAGCACTTAGTGCACAGGGCAGCCAAGAAGAAAGTGTATTTCGAGTTCCCTTTCAAAGGTAACTTAGCCACGCTGAAGACAACTAAGCGTATAATTTCGGCTACACAAGGAAGCTACTATGCTGCACAAGTTGTCGTCATTAACCGAACCCGAAATTTGCCCATAACTCAAATGAGGGAAGCTCAGCCTATTGGGACCAACTCACAATGTGTATACCAATTTGTATGTGGCTACGGAAACAGTTACATAGGCAGAACTAATAGAACGCTGACTTCCCAAATAAAGGAACATGTACCAAGATGAGTTCAACGTGAAGTTGCTCAGGTTGCCTACTCTCGTCAGATTCCATGTTCGCACAGACCGCCAGCTTCCTCGATAGGAAAACACCTATTAGACTCGGGTCACCGGATAGAGGTAGGTTCAGTGTACAAAACTGTGTTACGTCACAGTAATCCCCGATTCCTTCGGTTTACTGAGGATGTCGCTATAAGCCCGATCAAGCCAGCCTTGTATGTTCAAAAACAAGAATTTGTCAGCCTAAAGCTGCCTTGGACGTAGGTGTGAATTTCCGTCATTCGTTCCGCACCCCAAACTTGTCTATATCTGTGCATATCGGTTACTGTTAATGGTACTGGGAAGACAATACGAAATGCATGCATCTACCAGCCTTCGTCTTCTTTCCGCACTTTTCAAATTGTTGAACGAAACTAACTGCTTTAAATTAGAATTTGCAATGCCTGCTGGGGAAACAGCTCTCATTAGCGTAGACCACGGATGCCCAAACTTTTGCAAGGAGTGCTACATTTTGTGAGGTAACAAGATGTCGGACCGTATTCAGTCTGGTATTAAGATAATAACAAGAATTCACATGCACGAAAAAATCAAACTCTGAATTTATTATTTCATGATGAGGCTGTGGGCCAGTTGAAATGTTGACGCGGGCCTCATTTGGCCTGCAGGCAGGACTTTGGATATCCGTGACGTAGACAGACCAACCTGTATTTGTGCAATGAATGTGCGATTGTCGCGTAGCAATTTCTCACCTTACCGTCTTATTCTCTATAAGCAACGCTCTTACCATACTGTCCGCCTTGCCATACCAGCGGCACCAGTTGCCAGCGCACCAATTTAGTCGTCAAGTAATTGGACGATGCATATATTTACCGAAAATCAGTTTAATGGTCATAAATGTCAACGAAGTAGATGTTCAAAGTGCAACAAAATGCAACATTAGCTTGAAGGTGTTGGCTAGCACTTTTTCCAAAGTCTCCACTGTGATCCCGCGACATTCGTTCAAAATGCTCCGTTTCGGTTCCTCAAGAGAATCGGGCTTAGTTTTGTAAACGCGTCATTTCAAGTAACCCCATAGGAAGAAATGCAAATAGTCCAAATCTGGTGACAGAGCAGGTCATTCCACTGGTCCTCCTAGACCGACCCATCGACAAGTTAACGTCTCGTTGTGATAATCACGAACCGTTTATGCATAGTGTGTAGATGCGCCAGCTTTTTGCCATCAAACGGTACACAAAACCCTGCGGTTTCCAGTTGAGGAATAACACATTTCTGAAACAATTCCTTATACAACAATGCTAGGAAACGTAATGCACTAGTACTGAGAAACAACTACCTACCGGTCACATTACTGGAAAAGAAAAATGGTCCCACAATTTTTTGACTAGTTAACTCAGCCCATACCATGAGCCTTGCGCCATGTTGCATATGTGAAGCGCTGTATAGTCGTGGGTTACAAGTCGCCTAACAATGCTGTCTCTCTGCTCCATGCAAACTGAAAACCGCCTCATTGGTAAAAAGAATGGGATGGATGTCCATGGTATACAAAAACCAAAGGCAAAAGCCATGCCGCTTCTAAGAACCCCCTGGGTTCAAAACATGCACTTGAATGGCGCTATAACTACGGAATGTCCTTTCCTTTAAATTCCTGTGCACAGCATATCGTGTGGTGTCGTAATGCTGGGCGAGAGAAAGTATGCTAGGGGCGCTCCTTCTGGATACTTCATGGATAACCACGCAAGCTGAAGTCAACGGTGGTGATGCTAGGCCGCCCAGATTTTTGGCTCCGCAAACGCTCCCTGTTTTCTCAAACTTTTTCACCACTACGTTGATGGGCCGCACGGATCCGTGAATATTGTTGTACTGACGAGGTTTCTTCAACGTTTGACCCGCACTCACCATACAGACGAAGAAAAACCACTCGCTGATTAACAGGCAAGTTACGCGATTCGGCTTGGAGATAAGTAGGTGACGGTAGTAGATGATCGTGCTCTATGTCCCAGACATTGACCCGATAACCAAATGGCAAGAATTGCATTCATTTGCCTAGTCATAGCATGACTGCTCACAGTCTATCATATGACGCGTACGGTTATCCCTTCCATGATTTATGGCACACCAACCCTGATTACTACCATTTCAAGAACTCACAGTGCCCAACAGACGTAAATCTGTGATTTCTGGTAGTCATTTTAGTGTCTTCTGTTCTAATGGATAAACTTTTACCGTTGGTATCACCGCACTTTCCCTTATAAAACTCATTTTTATATTTTCACAGCCTCAAGATATCAATCATTGTGCGGCCACCACAAGGCACTCGTTTGTATTAAACAAAAGACATCATTAATTACTGAAAGTGTATTTATTTATTGTTGGCTTTTAGCCCTAAAGCTTGTCATGTCTTAGGGGCTGTAGGAACTTAGTAACAATGTTTGTCGAGATATACATGCGAGCATTGAGCCTGATGCCTTTGACCAAGCTTGCATATGATTGGCTCCATATATGACAGCGAGAGTCGAAGATATTCTTGGTGTGATGTCTTATCCGTTTCTAATTTTTGTTATAGGAAGCTCCGCTGAATCTATATTCAACCAAGTATGTGGGTGAAAAAACAAGGGAACACATTTCAACTATTCAAGTCTGTAATCGGCAAAACGCTTCGAAACCTTGAGCGTAACACACAGCCACCGGTTGTTCGAGTTCAACAACTGGACGGATCAATTATCCCCGAGATGAGCCAAAATTCAACGCCGGTGTAACTGAGGTGCTATTGAATAATAACAACAAATCCCAAAAGTGACAAACCTCAAACGGTTTCCTTATACAAGAAAGCAATAGAAACTTCAGTAGATACCACGGAAAACCGATCCAAAAGCCAAGCAAAGATAAGCACAAAATGCAAACAAGTGCACGAAGGCGTAACCGAGCAGCACCGCTTCGAAGCAAGCCAATACACCAATTGATTGCCTACACGTATGGACATATGCCAAGCAGTCAAAGTCGCTTGATGTGTCAATGACTGATAGGGCAAATACCTCAATAGCATAGCATGGAAGATCGATTGGCTTTGGAGATAGACATATTCGGAGCAACTGATTGGCGGAGTGTCTGTAATGCGCAGGATATGGTGAGGATGCCTGCGACGTCTGCGATGGGACATCGGTAACTAGCACATCAAATGATGAAGGGTGTAAAAGCGAAATGTGTAAGGCGGGTTTGAGTGACCATAGATGGTGGACTAGAGGAGCAAGGTTGAATGGTTTATCAATGTTCAAGGGGTAGATAAAACAAGCAGCCGGGGTTCTGGCACATTCAAAGGGAAATGGGCTGTCCATAATAAGGAGTTGTAGGGAAACAATGTGGTGAGAGTTCCAAACGACTGGACAAATTGATCTCTCTGATACAAAGTCAACTCAATTCAAGTCAAAAAGTGCTTTAGGTACCTTTGGCTGGTGAATATTCACATACAACACATATGACGTCAGAAATGTGCCAGAATATAAATAAGTAAAAAAGTACCATAACGCGGTTTAATAAAGAACGGCAGCGTCGCCATCATACTGCGAATTAGCTGGTTTGGTCTAGAACGACAGAGTTGAGGTCTCGCAGAGAACGCGGAAGATGAAGGATACTCGACGAGCCTTAGGCCTGTGTGCGAACAAGGTATTTGAATACCACGAGTAATAATAAAGTATCTTTATATACACATTATGTTATATAATCACCAAAAAAGGCGATGTCCACAAGTATGATGCAAGTTAACAAAATTACTCTCCACTTTGGATACTTCACTTGTATTGAATGTTAAGAAAGCGTTATAACGCGTTCCAGCTGTTTCGACTCTTAGTCGGAAAGAACGTATGAACGTTCAGAATTATTACACCACGCGAGCAGATAGCCACTCGATTTCGGAACGTTGCAGACTAAACTGGACCAGCCGCCAGACGTGTGCGCAAGCGGAGACTGGAGATGAAAAATGTGTAATCTAGCGCCATTAAACTGAGACCCAATGAGAATTTTTCTCGGCACTCGTTTTATCACACAATGATAGTGTCCTGTGGAAAAGTTAGTATCACTGTGACTTCGTGCGATAACTGCAACAGTATTCTGATGGGAATTCGCTAGGTTCGCTACAACTTACTGAGTGGATGCATCAGTGTTCTGAGTAAACTGTGAATATGTGAATATGTATTAAATCGACTGCTCGTTGCGCCGTTTGAGTCGCCGTATGACAATTGTATGTTTGAGGATTTTTATCAGACTAATAGTGTATCCAAATGTAAACTAATTGGACAAAGCCTGCTTTTTATCTGGGATCAACAACCAATGGCATGTATTTCTTGAAATGCCGGTGCATTTGGACCTGGATCTATTTCACTTCCCTAATGGAATTTACTCAGAGGCGTAGCAAGGGGAAGGCGGTCCGCTTCTAAGCGGATTTTTATCACCCTTGACTGTTCGATACCGAATGGAAAGACCAAACTTTCCAGATAAGCTGAGGGTTGAATATTTCAATGTTACTCTGTATAACCAACAACACCGTTGCGCCACGTGTTACATTTATGCAAACGTTCTTCCTAGCGATATCCTTACTTGTCCCATGGTGGTCACTTTCACCATATTTATCACAGTGTCTCAAACGACGATCCATTTCATCGAGCACCTATATGCACTTCTTCGTGAGCTGATTGCATGGTGCTGGCGTGCCTATTTTTCCCCCAGTTATGACGAAAATTTTACCACGGCCCCGGGAGGCAAAGATGGTTACTACGCCACTGGCTTTACTTCAGTGCCCAGAATTTTAGTGGGTAACGAATCAATTAGCCCTTACTGCATTACTTCTTGATCGCGGTTATGTTTCTCTGGGGCTTTCTGCGCTTAAGAGAAGACTTGAACAATAATGATGTTGATTTAAGTGCTTGCAGAGTTACTTTAATTCCCTTGGGTTCTTTACAGGAAGTTAGCTCAACAGCCAGATGGTATTGCAAGAATAAGTTGAAGTCGCGACCTCGAGACTGATAGATTGCTCACCGTATCTGTTACGAGGGTTTGCGAACGGGTCAAACTAAAAAAGTGTTTTGTGATAAATTCGATATAAGCAGAGATAGCTGGCATCGAGAATACGGGAGTCAGCCGCATATTCTCTTCAGACTACATTACAGCCTGCACCCGCCATATACGGTACCCGAAAAAGCCGGATAAGTAAAAACCGGTTCGTAACGACCGACGTCTATGGTTTGAACAATGGCTTGCATGGATGAGACAAAAATATTTTCCCCCTTGGTTTTATGGCTGCATTAGGTGTAGATGATTGTGTCTCTCATGAACGCGGTCGGTTGTTGGGACGAGGAAGTATCCATTCCTATACTGGCGTAGCAACTACATTTGCCATCCAGGGCAGTGGTAAAAATTTCGTCCTCTGACAGTTGTAAATGCGTAAATCCTTAACATCGGCTCAGAGTAAAGCGCACAATGATTTTTGATAAAATGCATAATCCACTGGTACACTAGAGTGAATGTGGTGGGAGTGACCACCATGGGCCGGGGGGTTGCTGGGAAGAACGTTTGCACGGACGACGCATGGCACAGGCAGTAGTGGTGGTATAGGCAGCAGTCTAATTACCAAACATATAGCCAAACGGAACCATGGAAATCCCTAAAAGATAACAGGTCTGATTTTCGTTTGTTCTCCGAGCTGAGGAATTGTCTGCAGACGTTTCGTCACCAGTCGAGCTGACGTCGCCAGTGCCTCACTGCTTAGCGTACAAGTGCGTTGAGTGTGTCGTCGGATCATGCTCGATGGGTAAGAAAAGAGCCGACGACGCGCTCAACGATCTTGTACGGTAAGTAGCGAGACACTGATGATGACACCTCGACTGGTGACGAAATATCTGCAGCACAATTCCTCAGCTCGGAGAACACTCAAAAACCAGACCAGTTAACCCAAACTACAAGTATTTCGATTTATCACAAAAGAAGACAAGTTTAAAACATTATCTTCATCAAGACACCTTAACTGAAGGAGAGCAACACACTTCAGCTACTGTGCTGCAATGAAAGAAAATTCGGAGCATTTTTTGTTGTTTTGCACGTAATTTTGGTATTACTTTGTGATTTTCAATCGGTAAGCATTGGGCATCCAAAGCTAAACAATTATGTATACAGATCCTCCACTGGTTTCGTTTACGAACCATATACTGAATTGTTTCCAGCCTTCGGCACTCCTTTTGCTTTGGTCTCCAACCAAGCAGTGATGTGGATCCACTGGTGGCACGACGTGAAGTCAGCGATTTCATTTACTGTCGCCAGGTGGATGGTGTACCACTGTGTGGTCTCTTCCAGTTGAGTCCTGCATGAGCGAACAGAGCGCGTTAGGACAAACGCTCAGCTGACTTACGCAGGACGTGACCGAGGCATCTTAACTAACGTAACAAAACCAGCTTGTTGAAGCAAAATACTCGCAAGTCCTAAGACACGAACTCTGAGTCCACTGTTTCAAATCGGCTGTTGCCAACACGCATGAGCGATTCACCACAGGCACCCATTATGGAAAGCGAGAGCCGCGCATGTCCTATATGCGAACTGGCGATGAGTCGTTTCTACATAGAAACACCGCCCGAACGGTGGCATTTTAAACACGACTCTTTGCCATTCCAATGCCACAAGTGATGCAGGTTGACAAATGCCTACCGAGCTTTAGCGATGCGAATACAAACTTCATTTCTAATGGTACCATCAGCAGATACACAGCTGCCCAGGTAGACAAAGCTATCCACTTGTTCAAGCTGGGTACCTTCAATAGTGAGTACGGAAACGCGTAAGTGTTAAACATGAAGCAACAGTTTGCACTTTGGCCGGGCCAGTTACATTCCGTACCTAGATGCCTCAACTGACAAACGGTCTAGAATGGTTTGCATGCACTGTGACTCTCCACCAAGTAAGGCGATATCATCGGTATAATCCAAGTCGGTCGCTCACGTGGCGCAAAGGACTTGCTGGTCATACAGAGCATACCTGGACATTTTGGTCTTTCTATTCGGTATCGAACAGTCAACGGTGCTAAAATTGCCGCTCTGTCTCACTTATCGCCTGGAGAGGACAGCACCCTCGATCCACCTAGGTTAATCCTCTGCATGCCAATACGGAATTGAAGAAGTTTTGCTGCTGGCATAACCTGAGTATTTGGAACAACTTATGACCATGAGCAAACATACATAAAAAGAAAGTATGGGAAGTCAACTCATCGAAGGAGACTAATTGATGAACATTAGAAAGCAATTCCCTTGAATGAATATAACCATCCTAACCAAAACCTTGACGATATTTCGAAAGTTAAATTTCGGTTTCCCAAATCTCCCTGATAATTTTGCTATTCATTTTGTGCCATCCGGATGTATGCACCAAACGTCTGAGGGAACTGTATTTTGAGTATATGTTTGACAATTCGTTTATGCTAATAAATAGGTCAATTGTGTTCTGAGTATTTGTACAGGGTGTTGTATTAATCATGTCCGAAGCTAGGAGCTGCTGAACTCCAGTGCTAATGTACCCGGGTACGCTGAATTGCCAACTGTCCCATGGCGCAAATTTCTTTGCCGGCAGAAGTGAGATGGGGCACAGAGGCGAGACATGTGTGTTTACGACCGCACGGCCTACCGAACCGTTCGGCTGTGAGAACTGGACGTTAGCCAGACACCACACAGTCGCGCTGAACGTGTCATGCTTCGATCGATCGATAGTCGGCCTTCACGTAGGTGAAAGAGCCAGAAAAATGGGTTCCCCGAGAGGTGGTTAGTAGCTCGTTGTGCTAGCAATGGAGGAAAACAGCATGGCCGTATGTGATGACCTGTCGATGAACGCCGTATTGCTATCGCTACAAAAGCTGTTATCGCCTCAGGACTGGCTTCCAACAAATCCGTAAGTTTTTATTTGGCTGCTTCGCTCCTACAGAGAATCATACTGCCGCGAGCACATCAATTTAGTCATGGATGCATCCTTGACCTCACAGACAGACAATTACTATTTGTACAAATTGAGCAAGCCTACGATGGTGTTTCTCGTGTGCAATCAACAATATACATTTATTCATTTCTTTACTTATAGTTACATGGAAAGTGCGAAATGTCTGTAAATACCAACGCGTTAGATGTTCGAAGTGCCCTCCATCCTTTTGGCTACAGAGAAGCGTTCGACAGATGGTGTTGTCGAGCACTTTCTGCGATCAATTGAACGAAACCTGCCTACATGCGTTCACAATATTTCTTTCAGTTCACCCAGGTTGTTGACTTTCGTTCTATAATCTCTGCGCTTCAATATCCCCATTAGCAAAAATCCAGGGGATTCAGATCCAGTGATCGTGTATGCCATTTTATCGGTCCTCCGCGACCGATCCAATGTCCATCGAATGTCTCGTTCAGGTACACACGAACCGATTGCGCCGAATATGCAGGTGCGCCATTCTTCCGCCACCAAACGTTGTTCATTAACTCATCCGACTGTAGCTGCGGCATAACGCTGCGCTGCAACATTTCCATGTACGAGGATGCTAAGAAATGTCAGACATTAGTACTGTTGAACAACAAACCACAGGACACACTTCTGGAAAAGAAAAAGGACCCAATGATTTTTCGACCAGTCAACCCAGCCCAGACCATGAGCTTCGCCATATGTTGCACACGTGAAGCGCTACATTGCCGTGGGTTAGTTGTTGCCCAAAAATGTTGCGCATCTTGGCCATGCAGAGGGAAAACAGCCTCATCGGTGAACAAAATGGAATGCACCTTCAAACTGTTTAAATACAAACAGTCCAATTCCAGGCGCTTCTGCAAATCGAATGTGTTCAACACTTTCACCTGCAGAGCACTGTACCGTCGGAAATCTTTTCCTTCAATATCCTCTGCACATCATACGATGTGGTTTCGAAATGTTGTGCGAGCTGCCGAATGCTGAGATGGCTGTTACTACACACCATTTGAGCAACCTCGCAAGTTGATTATCCGTGACGGTGCGAGGTCGTCCGGTTTGCTTGCGGTTGCAACTGCTGCCAGTTTCTGTAACTTTCTTTACCACTCGACGCACATACCGCTCGTTAATGGGTCGCGTAATGCAGTGCATACTATTATAGCGCGTTGCGGTTTCCGCTGCATTGGATCCACACTCACCACACAGCTGCACAATGACCACCCGCTGATAGGCCGGCACCTTAGTGACTGCGCTTGCTGATAACTCGACGACACGGGTGTAAAATCCTTCTCCATTGCTAGCACAGCATACCACTGATCACCTCGTGGGGAACCCATTTTTCTGGCTCTTTCACCTACGTGAAGGCCGACTATCGATCGATCGAAGCATGACACGTTCAGCGCGGCTGTGTGGTGTCTGGCTAACGTCCAGTTCTCACAGCCGAACGGTTCGGTAGGCCCTGCGATCGTAAACACACATGTCTCGCCTCTGTGCCCCATCTCACTTCTGCCGGCAAAGAAATTTGCGCCATGGGACAGTTGGCAATTCAGCGTACCTGGGTACGTCAGCACTGGAGTTCAGCAGATCCTAGCTTCGGACATAATTAATATAACACTCTGTATAAATAAACAGAACACAACTGACCTATTTGTTAGCATAAATGAATTGTCAAGGATATACTCAAGATACAGTTCCCTCAGACATCCGGATGGAACAAAATGAATAGCAAAATTATCAGGGAGATTTGGGAAACCGAAATTTGACTTTCGAAATATCGTCAAAGTTTTGGTTAGGATGGCTGTATTCATTCAAGGGAATTGCTTTCTAATGTTCGTCAGTTAGTCATCTTCGATGAGTTGACTTCCCCTACTTTCTTTTTATGTATGTTTGCTCACGGTCATAAGTTGTTCCAGACACTCAAGTCATGCCAGCTGCAAAACTGTTTCAATTCCGCAGATTCAACATCAGTTAAGCAGCAGTAAAATGCACCAAATTTTCCTACTGGGTGTTTCTGTTTCAACAAGTCATTTGACTGCAATTCTGTTAGCGCCAACTGTAAATCAACTGGAACATCATCAAAGTTGTATTCGGACTGGTTCTGGACCGAATCATTATGGCTTCAATCTTCAGGTCAAGAGAGACAGCTTCGGTGATCCAAACGCTAAACTCGTTGAAACAATGAAGAAGAACAAACATTTCTCTTTAAATTTATAGTTTAAACAGTGGCAGCTTCTACTAAATCCGTTGGTGTTTCTGCAGATATCAGAGTTGAGGTCATTCATCAATTGCTGTTTCTAGCTCAGTTACTTCCTCTGGGATTTGATGTCAACCAACAAAGGCAACTTTGATAGCCAGCGACAGCTGTGGGCCGGCTCTACCTATTTCAGTGAAGAAAGCGACTATTTCATTTTGAAACTTGTAAAAACGAAACAGCACTTTACCACAACTGAGCCAACTCATTGCTGTGTGAAAAGGCAAATCACATACTCCAGAACCAATATTTTCCGTGACTGACGCTGATTAAGAGCGTCTCAGAATGAAGTTAGCTGTTGAAAAGACAAGTTTCAGTACAAAGAAATATCCGACTATTTCCCACATAGTGCAAGTTGATGTAGGATGCAGTGTGTGAACAGAGCGACCCGGATGTGCAAATATTCCAAACGATTCCTGAGCTACCACACCAGACCGTTACGCACTCAAGCCATGTTTCTCTGTGCATAAATTTTGACACTTCGTAGCCGATTTCACGGTAGGATATATTCCTGAAAACTACTGTGTAGTTCCATGAAAATGTCCTTTCCAGTTGCTGTTCCATGTGTGCTGCCAACCAATGCCAACTAGAGTTATGTGGAATTCCGAAAGGAAATCGCGGAGAAACACGAGAATTTGTGATCTACTCGCGAGAGCAGCACACTCAAACAGCGTCAGAGAATACCGCAAACAGTTCTCACCTTCCTCGTGTGTCTACAGCACTATGTTTCTCTCTGTATGTTCTTTTGTTCTCTGCACAACTATTTTTGCAGAAAGTTTGATAGTTTCGAACAAATGGGCTTTCTCGGGCCCCAAATCATTCATAGCTTCCAGTATACACACCGATTATGTTGCCATCATCAAACAGGTTTCCTCCTTCTGCTTTTATATGCACTATTTCGTAACCAATACTATCCCATCGCAATGAGGCTGGACCTTACCGTGGTGCGATGATTTGTGTGCCTCAGCGATCCATTGAGCTATTCTGGGCGGTGAATTTTTGCAACTTCAGAGCCACTCATACCAGGTTGGTCAATGGTTAGAGGCCAGACAAACTCAGCCTCCTGGTCCTACAGGTTGGGGGTTGGAATGAGGGTGGCTCTTTATTCATTAAAACTGACTCCTTGTAGCCCAACGCCAAACCCACTGCCTTGCGGTCAAGTTTTTGAACCAAAGGCTTTGGTTGAGAACCCTAAACTCTCTTCTGTCTAGGCCTGGGTAACCTGATAGTATCCTGCCCACGCAATACAATGCATTTCTCTTCAAACAGTTTAGTGATGCTCCGGCTGCCGCAGAGAATAATCAACGGTGCCCTATCTGCTGCATCGAGCAGGGTGGATAGGGGTTTGGATGCTACTGTTCAAGCCTTCCCGTGTTCTTATTCCCCCTCTTTCGCTTTTTCACCCTTATCGTCCCTTTCCAGCTTCACTTTTATCCCCCTGTTTTCAATCCCCCAATTCTCGGCCCTCCCCACCTTGCTTCAATAGTCGCTTGTCTTTTAATTTCAACTCACATATGAAGGCAGAGCGTCATTCCTGCCCTGTCAACATACCCATGTCCAAGCAAGTTGCCGAGCCCAGTTCATCGGCTTCCATTTGGAGCCCTCGCTCCTTCTTCAGATTGGCATGCCTCAAGGTTCGTACGTTGCTGCAGATCAGTCAACAGTCAGCACTTGCCAGAACATTAGAGACCCTCTCGATCAATATCTGCTGCTTATCGGAGACCCGCTTGAAAGACCCGAACTCGGTGCTCACTCTGCAATCCCCTTCAGGTGACGCTAGCAGCACTTACCCATTGCGCCCACCCAGTAACGATGCAGCTTCGAGTACCGGCCAAACCGGTGTTGGTATTGCCCTGAGTCCCCGGGGTGAAGCTACTCTGGTTGGTTGGATTCCAATCGGTAGCCGGCTGTGTGCGGTCCGATTGGCTGGCTCGTTCAAAGCTTCGAAGTCGCGTGTGACTAACAGGTGTCTATTCGTTATTGCTGCCTAAGCACCGACAAACTCGAACGATGACTCGGTAAAAGACGACTTCTATCGTTAACTGAACGAGCTCCTTCGCCACAGAAGAAGCTCGGACACTCTAGTACTGGTTGGGGATCAGAACGCTCAAGTTGGAAAGTTATCCACTGATGAACCGCATCTGGGCGGCCAACATGGTGTAGGCTCCCGTAATGATAACGGTGTGCGGTTACTTCATTTGTGTGAGGATGCTCGCTTATTTCTTGCGAGCACTAATTTCCGACACAGCACCCTCCGGAGGGTAATTTGGCGCCCACCAGCCTCGAACCAGCTATGGACGCAAATCGATCACATTGCAACAAGTTACCGAGGTTGAGGCTGCATCCAGAACTGTCGCTCGATTTGGAGCACAGGTGTGGACACCGACCATGCATTTGTATGTGCTGACCTGCGGATGCGTTTTGGCGGACACCCAAGACGACGTTGTGAGCGCATTGACACCAGCCGACTGGCGAAGCCAGCTGTTCTGAATGCCTATCAAAACATGCTGTCATGCAAGTTGAATAAGCGCTCACTGGATGCAAGTGAAGCGCACTGGTCTCATATTCACAAGACCTTAGTAGCAGTCGGCAAATCCTCACGTGGCAAGTCTAATTGCCAACATTGACATGGGGTTTCTTCGCATTCTCTGAAACCTATCGATGCGCGCCGGAATATTACGGCTGGAAGTAAACACAATGAAACTCGCAAAGAGCTCCGGAGAAATCTCCGTGCTAGCCTGAAGAAAGATCGCTAATCCTGGTGGTCTGATCGTGCATCAGCGATGGAAATGTCTGCTGCCTTTGGTAACAATCGTAAGTTATTCTGGCTTATACGGGAATCGGGCAGCAGAAGACCTGGTGTTAGTGAAACTATACATGACAAGAGTGGGAAGCCTATCCACAACTTGTCCAAACGCTTGAAGCATTGGGCTAAAGCACTTTGAATGGCCTGCTCTGTGGGCTGTCCATTTGGATCCGCCAACTCGCTCAGAAGTCGAACGTGAGATCGGACTGTTGGAGTTAAATAAAGCCGCGGGATCAGATGAACTTCCTCCAGCCCTCTTCAAATTCGGTGGCCCTGCTCTGGTGGATGATTTACACGAGTTAATAGTGAAACTGCGGGAGCAGGAAACTGTCCCAACCGATTGCAGCCGTTCCTTGATAGTCCCAATTTTCAAGGGAGGCTCACGTTCGGAACCCAGCCGCCATAGAGGAATCAGTCTGATCTCCATCGCCTCCAAATTGCTTGCCTCTGTCATCATTTACAGAATGACTGGCCCCCGTGAAAGCCAGATTCGTGAAGAGCAAGCCGGATTTCGTCGTGGTCGTGGCTGCATTGACCATATCTTCACTTTGCGTCAATTGCTGGAGCCCCATCACATATATTAGCGGTCTACCGTTGTCGTGCTCCTCGATATCAAAGGTGTATTCGATTCGGTGGATAGACGTGCACTTTGGGACTGTCTACTCAGGAAAGGTGTACCTGAGAAATATGTAAATATTATCCCAGCATTTTATGCGCGTAGTTCGGGCAGAGTGGGGGCTTACGACAAGCTGTCTTTGCCCTATAATATCTCCAACGGTGGGAGACAAGGATGCCCGCTGTCATCTTTCCTCTTCAACTTAATTATTGACGAAGTCATGGAAATCGCGTTCACAGGGCACGACTTAGAAGGTGTGAACTTGCTCCCAGAAGGACGACTGCTTGACTTGGAGTGTGCTGTCGATGTTGCCCTAATCTTGGACAGCTCTCAGACGTGCCAAGCGGCACTGGCTAGATTAGCACTTGCTGTCAGCCGCTTCGGGTTTTGCTTTGCACCATCGAAGCGCAAATTGTACATCCAAGATTGGCCTGACCCGCCTCCCTCGCGGACCCTTGGTGGGAATCAGCTGGAAGTCGTTCAAATTTTCAACTACTTGGGAAGTTTTATGGGCACCCGTGGGATGGAACATAAGATCACGAACCGTATAGCAAATGCTTGAGGCGCTTTTGCTAGCTTTCGCAACTTGTAGCGCCGGAGCGATATCACTCTCGTTCTGAAGGTTAGCGTGTACACTGTAGCGGTACGTTGAATAAGCCAAATGCAACGGGAGCTGGACGACTTGTCCGACTTGTGAGTGGTGAGCTTCCAATGCCACGGTTGCGAAACTGAAATCAGTGACCCTTTAACTGGAAGGGCATCCAAGCTGGCAACATGAGCGGACTGCGACTTTCAAGTGTCTGGCACTTTACAGCCCACAGATTCACAGCAGCAGCAGGGCAGACTTGTTCTGCGCAGGTACGTTTCCTTTGAAGTGCTTAACCGATGTTTTGGGGTCTGCCTCATCAGCTGGAACCAGAGCCATCGTGTAATACATTTACCGCCACAGGGACATTGCACGTAAAGGGTAAGAAGGTTTGTCTGCTCGCATTCAATCATCTTACGTCGTAATAGATATTTGGGTTCCATCGGTTTGCGAAATCCTCAGGTATTTGCGCCCGTCATTTCCCAGCAGGCATACGGCATCCTAAAGTTTGGTGAGTTACCGTTTGTGTCCGAATAACGGTCAATGGTGTGCTCGTTCACAGTTTATTGGCAGTACGCTGCTGCTTTGCTATATGCAATGCGTTAGGGATGCCAGCAACTTAAGCAGTGCGAGCTGATGTCCCACGGAGCTCGCATGAATAACACAACTTAGTATTCCTGTACTCAGTTCATCGTAGCGAACATGTCGGTGCCATCGGACACCAACAAGGCTTCGCCTACAGTGCGCATGAAGCACCTGAGAGCGCTTCAGATCTTCAGACCGACTGGTCCAGGCGACACTGTGGTACAGCTGAAGGGCGGTAACTGTGGCCTTACATACACGCCCATTCACAGGGATGGAAACTGCATTCCGTCGACAAATATGCCGCCGGGTTAAGAAGTCAGTTTCAGATTCTACGGTGCGTGAACTAACTTTACTTTCTACGCGGTCGTCCTTGCCAATATACGTGAAAGCCTAGGTGAAGGGTTGCACCACGTCGAGTTCATCGTTAGCAAGGGCCCAGGGGTCCCAAAAAGGCTGGTTGTGCAGCAGCACAAGTTGGCACTTTAAAGCTGCTAAGCGCATACCAAGTAAACGAACCACCCTAAGAGCATACACACGGTTGCTATTGTCAATGGAACATCGGCGTTGGGATATCACTCCTCTGGTTAGAACAGCCTGTGCGACTGCATTTATGGAGGAACCGGTAAAGGAGAATACCCAGCCAGTCAGGTTTACCTCACCTATAAAATATCCTGCTGCGCCTTAGCGTCGGACGACCGTAACTCGCGAGGTATGCCGAAGTGTACGTGTACGTAGAGTCCGATCGTGAATAGAGCAGGCAGCGATGCACACAATCACAATAATCCAGTGACAACCAAGGGAGAACCACGGGAAGACGAGCTCGTAACCAAGCGTATCTATATATAGTTAATTAAAACAAAGCTGTGCAACAACTGCAGCGAAATAGGTACGCGTGCAGATGAAAAATAAGCAATATTTACAATCGCTACAGTACTCCCCTAGAGCGTACACTAAAGAAACTGTCGACAAGGTGCCTACGGAACGTACTGCACAACCTTAAATGGAATGAAAACAACACGACCAGAACGTGTGTGTGTGGAGCTGCGTGTAGTAGGAGGGCACAGAGGACGCGGTGTACTGGCGTTAGTGTGTTGTTGGGTAGGGGTAATGAGTCAGGTGCGGGAGGATTCTGAGAGGAGGAATCGGTGTCTGTACTATCGACTGTAGGTTCAACGTACGCTGGTCTGAGTCGGTCGATGCTCAAGGATTCTTTTGATCCATTCTTAGTCAACACGAAATACTTGGACTTTTGCGATACGACCTGGTATGGGCCTTCATCGGGCGGGGTTAATGGCCTTCGGACGGCGTCGACGCGGAGGAAAACAAACGGACACTTGTGCAAATCGGGGTGTATTTGCAGTTTACGTATGTTAGGCCGCGTAGACGTTGGTCGAATGGATAGAAAATGCTGGTTGAGGCGTTCAGCGTAACAGAATGGGTCTAGTTCGCCGGTGGTGCGATCGTCCAGTATCATCTCACCAGGTAGTCTGAGGGTCGTGCCGAACATGGGTTCTGCAGGGCAGCACCCAATGTCCTCTTTAATTGTGTTGCCTATGCCAAGGAGGATCGCAGGTAGACGTTTAGACCAGCGTGAGTCGGATGAACTAGACATGATGGCAGCTTTTAATTGCCGATGAAATTGCTCGACGAGGCCATTGGCAGCGGGGTGGTACGCGGTTGTTCTTATGTGAGTACAGCCTATAAACGACTCAGATCACGGAACAGTGTGGAACTGAACTGAGTCCCTCCGTCGGTAATGATGGCGGATGGAACACCAAACAGAGAAATCAGATTCGACAAAAGCATGGGAAACTGATCCGGTAGATGTATCACGTAAAGGAACAGCCTGTGGCCAGCGGGTGAAACGGTCAACACATGTTAGAAGATGAGTGAAAGCGTTGGAAGGAGACAAAGGGCCAACAATATCTACGTGAACGTGTCTAAAACGTGCGTCAAGGAGTGAAAATGTACCTGGGGTAGTGACTGTGTGACGATGAACTTTACTGGTTTGGCAACTAAGACGAGGTTTAGCCCAATGTCTAATGTCTGAACGCACATTTTGCCAGAGGGAGCGGTCGGTAATGAGCTATACGGTGGAGCGGATACTCGGGTGTGAAAGAAAATGAAATGATCAAAAATGGCTCGTCGAAATGTTCGTGGGACAAATGGTCTAGGCTTACCGGTTGAAAGATCACAGTAAACTCTTATGTCAGAGTTAAGTACGGGCAATTGTGTGACTTTTAATGAGGGGTTTGATCGAAGTTGGACAAGCTCAGTATCACTATTTTGAGCGGCCGCTATTCTCTCCAGGTCGATGGGTGTTGATGGCAATTGCTTCATATGAGCGCGGGATAATCCATCGGCAACAGCGTTGTTAGGACCGTCGATATAACGAACATCCACACAAAACTGCGAAAGATAGTCCAGATGACGCGTTTCTCGGGGTGAGTAACGGTCCAAGATAGAACGGAAAGCGTACGCCAGTAGTTTGTGATCTGTCAAGAATATGAAACGACGTCCTTCTAAAAGATGACGGAAATGTTTCACAGCCAAGTACCTGGAGAGCAATTTACGACCAAAGGTGCTGTACCTGACCTGAGCAAGTTACAGCTTCCATGAGACAAAGGACAATGGTTGAAAATCGTTAGCAACTAACTGTTGCAGAACTACACCGACAGCGGAACTTGAAGCATCCGTCTTAAGGACAAGTGTAGGGTCCTCAGTGGTGTTCAAGTGCTGGAGAGAGGTGACTTCACTAAACTTCCTTTTGACGGCCGTGAAAGCGGCTTCAGCTTCTGGGGTTATGGTTGACGTCTTTGAGATACCTTTCAGTAAGTCGGTAAGCGGATGAAGTAACTCAACACAGTTGGGAATGAGTCCGCCGTAGCAGTTGATCATACCGAGAAATCCGCATAGGTTTCGGACAGATTGAGGCATCGCATAGTCGAGGATCGCTTGGGGTTTATCCTGGAGAGGTTTAATACCTTCACCATCGATCTTTGACCTAGAAATTCGGCGGTTGGCTGGCCAAATTTGCATTTGTCCGGGTTGCTGGTTATACCGTGGTTTTTAAACCGTTCGAAAACCATTCGGAGGGGTGATAAATGCTCGGCGGTTGTGGCGCTTGCGATCAAAAGACCGTCAATGTAAACGAAGACGAAATCAAGGCCACGGATGACCTGATCCAGAAACCGTTGGAAAGAATGTGCTGCGTTCCGGAGACCGAAAGTCATCCGAAGAAATACGTAAAGGACAAATAGAGTGATCACAGCGGTTTTTGCTATGTCTTCCTCCGCCATTCGGATTTGATGTTAAGCTCTGACTAGTCGTGTTTGGTAAAGACTGACTTACCGGCTAGTCCAAGAGAGCAATAATGTATATGGGGGATAGCATACCTATCCGGAACAGTGACGTTGTTGACAGCACGATAGTCACCGCATGGTCGCCGATCGCCGGACTTTTTAGACACCAGATGGAGTGGTGATACCCAGCAGCTGTTTGAAGGACGAATCATGCCAAAATCAAACATGTGTTGGAATTCCTTTTTAGCTGCCTGAATTTGGGCAGGACGCAAGCGTCGAGCTTTAACAGTTACTAGCCGACCGGTTGTAACAATGTGATGACGTACATCCTGCTTATAGTCTGAAGTATCGTTACTTGCTCCAAGTAGGGATGAAAATTGTCGAAGCAATGAACAGTATTGTGAGTCCTCAGGTATGAGGATGCGGATCCCATGAGGATTGACCACAGCAAGGTTGCAGGTTATGCTTAAATACGTAGTATCGTCTCGTAATTTCCCACAACGTAGGTCGACCACAAGACCGAACTTCCTGAGGCAGTCGATTCCGAGGATGGGCTTTTGCACATCAGCGATGGTAACAATTAAAGGGAAGTTACGCCGTAGTTCGAGACTCAAAGTAAGTACTTTCTGGCCGTAGGTAGCGATTTTAGTCTGCTTAGCTGCCGTAAGCATTGGGCCAGCTGGTTGCAGGGAGGGTTCTTCCAGAGAACGGGGGAGAACGCTGACTTCTGCACCAGTAGCAACCAAGAATTGAAGTCTAGTTGTGGAGTCAAATCCGTGCAACAGGCAACTAATAACCTGGCCAACGACAGCCACCGACATTACTGGCTGGCCATGTGGTTTCCCGACGTAGGAGTTGAAATGGCTTTGAGGTGTTTACACATTGGACGGCACTTGCGCTCTGCGTCACCGAAGCGGTGGTGATAATAACAACAGCGGCGCGACTGTCGTGTACGAGAGTTGCTAGAACGTCTGGTTCGAGAAATGGATCGTCGCGAAGAAACGCGGTCACGGTTGAGGTGGGACAAGGTGAGCTCTAGGTTAGAAAGTCTCTCGTTGATTGTATCAAGTAGCCTGGTTCCAAAGAGGTTGCTTGGGCTAGTCTCAGTGACGTGGGATACCGGCGTTTTAATGAAGCGTTCGTGAACTTTATCGGCAGCTTCTGCCAATTTGTCTAGCGGAAGGTCGTCGGCGAGAACAGCTAAAATAGCTGTGGTATTCGCGGGAAGACAATTACTCCACAATTGGCGGAGAACGGAAGCAGCCAGTATGGAAGAACCGACGAGGGAACGCATTGTAGGAGTAATTGAGACGGCGTTCGATCTCCAAGCTCAATACCAAAGAGTAATTGCTGAAGACATGTCTCGTCTGAGGCTGTAGTGAGCTTTAACATGGCTGCCTTAATTTTATCATATGTATAATCTAGGGGCATAGGCTCAAGAAAGTCGATGACCCCAGAGACGATTTTGAACGGTACGTGGGCAGTCACATATGAAAATATTGTGGACTGGGACGTAATCTTACGAAAACAGAAAGCAGCTTCAAACTGAACAAGCCAAACACGTGGGTTAGAAACGATAAAAGAAGGTACAGCGAGTCCAAGGGAACGTTCCGACGAATTAACGGCGGGCGCGAGAACAGAACATGGGAAGAAAAAGAAAAATTATATAAAAAAAATAAAAATGCGGGGTCAATAATTATAGGGAGGAACCGGTAAAGAAAATCACAAAGTCAGTCAGGTTTACGTCACATATTTTTATAAACTTCCCACTAGACGCAATTCCAAAATAACAATTTACTGCTCCACAAAACTTCTAGCCCAACCGAAGGAAACAAAGCAAAACGCCAATGACCTTGCCAAAATAACGTATTAATCGCCGCCAACAAACACTGTACAACTACTGCGGACCATGGCTGTATTTATAGGTCTCTTACTGACCTTCGACTTCTAGCATTGGAATCTCAGCTACCAAGGTTAGTGGTGCCCCATATCTTTTGCCGAGGTGTCAGTTGGTTTTCAATCATGTGCAGAAGTAGAACATTCCGGAACGTTCGAAATCGATGCGATAATCGTTAATAATCGATTAATCGATTAATAATGGATTTCCGAGGCAATTCTTCCCTTCTCCGGGACACATAAAATATGCTGATGCGCCCTAGCTTCGGATGACCGTAACTTGCGATATATGCCGAAATTTACCTTTACGTAGATTCCTTTCGTGAGTAGTGCAGGCAGCGATGCGCATAATTACAATTATCCAGTGGCGACCAAGGGAGAACCACGAAAGATGAGCTCGAACCGAAGCGTATCTATATATAGTTAATTAAAACATTGCTGTATATCAACTGCAGCGAAAAGGGTAAGCTTGTAAATGCAAATAAGCAAAGTATTTACAACCGCTACACGCCACTTGTATATTTTTGATATTCTTTCGGACAGGAACCAGGGAGCAAAGAGGTTGCAACCGAGGCCACGTTCGAAGTGAGGGTCGTCAAACCTCTCGACATAGTCAGCGTTTGAGCACCCCTCCTATTCTTCCAGCCACACCCCCGGCTCCAGAAAAGCACGTCGCGGGAGTCGGCTTCCTGACTTGGTTGAAAAGTTGCGGTGGCTGGGTAGCTTGGTGCGTGAACTAACGGTGCTGAGCGGTTTATTCCTTTATCCTGCTCCTTAAACAAGGCGTGGAACACGCTCGTTGCTCACACGGTGTTCCCACCGCATGTGAGGTAATGTGCGAAGGCACCGGTGGTGGAACATAACTAGCCGCTTTAGGTTCATTGCTCGGAGGGGCCCGGTTTCGCAACCGTACGGTAGGATAGCACCTCGAGGTGCATGGTACACTCTACCCTTTTGGGCGAGCGCTATGTCGCGTAGGCTGCATAGGTTGCAAAAGTCAGCCACAGCGCTTCGAGCTTTTGCTATCCGGTTCATGATCCCATCGTAGGTTTCACGGACACTAATGGAACTTCCATGGTTATTTCATTATTTAAGGACTTCTAGGCTATCCCCACCAAGGGTCAGCGTAGGTGGCGGTCCAGGCCATGCTTGAAGGAGAGTTGTACTTCCATAGTACCAAGCAAAGCCCAAGTGAGGGTCAGTCGGCGTTAATCTCTCCTGTGAGATAGCACAGATTACGGAAATATCCTTAGTATAAACAAATTCAAGAATTCCTTCTCCTGGGAGCAGATCTACACCTTATATGTTGGGTCCTGTAAAGGAGCGTTCCACCATTTCGTCAATGGCGAGGTTGAGGAGGAAAGGTGCTAGCGGGCATTCTTGTGCCACAGCAGTGGAAATATTAAACGGGCAAGTGATGTCGCGCCGCCGCCATAGGTAGCGAAGACTAGCAAAAGCACTGCGAGCTTTTTATATTCGCTTCGTGATCTCATCTGCAATCCCCCGGACGCTGATACAACTTTCCAGGTAGTGGAATTGCTGAACGCGTTCTAGTTGATCACCACCAAGGGTTGGCGCAGGAGGCAATCCCTGCCAACATTGGAGGAAAGCATTGGACTTTGATCGTGCAAAGCAAAGCCCGAAGCGTTTGACAGCCAGTGCTAACCTGTACAGTGCAGCTTGGCACGTCTTCGAGTTGTTACAGGTGAGGGCAATGTCGTCAGTATACCCCAAGTCAAGAAGTCGTTCTCCTGGGAGCAGATTTACACCTTTTATGTTGGGTCCTGTGAATGGGAGTTCCAGGACTTCGTCAATAGTGAATTTGAAGAGGAAAGGTGACAGCGGGCATCTTTGTCTCACCACGATGCAGATTTATTAAAGGGTGACGACAGGTCGCCGT
The DNA here is from genome assembly GCA_944474145.2 of Dicrocoelium dendriticum. Classification (NCBI taxonomy): domain Eukaryota; kingdom Metazoa; phylum Platyhelminthes; class Trematoda; order Plagiorchiida; family Dicrocoeliidae; genus Dicrocoelium; species Dicrocoelium dendriticum. Next base: position 39,667,979 of record OX104066.1, read on the forward strand.
AAGCCCTCACTCTGCCTGAGCAAGGCGCGTATATCGATCGGATAATATTTACATATTTCTCAGGTATAACTTTCCTAAGTTGCCAGGCCCAAGATGCACGTCTATCTACCAAATCGAATGCACATTTGAAATCAAGCAACACGACAACGGTGGACGGCCAATATCTGTGACGGTGCTTCAACAACTGACGCAAAGTGAAGATGCTGGCCAATACAGCCACGAAGTCGACGAAACCCGGCATGCTCTGCAAGAACGTGGCTTTCGCCAATGGCAGTCTGTGAAGAATGACAGAGACAAGCAATTTTGGAGGCGATAGAGATCAGGCTGATTCCTCTATTGTTGCCGCATTCCGAGCGTGAGTCTCTCTTAAAAATTGAAACCATGACGAAGGTAAAAGTCTATCAAAGCAAGCTGGAGGAGGTCCAAGAATTGGGGTTGAAAACGGGGATAAAATTGAAGCTGGAACGGGACGGTAAGTGTAAAAATACGTTAGAGGGGAATAAAAAGATGGATAGACTTGAGCAGTAATATCCAAGCTCTATCCACCTTGCTCGTTGCAGCAGATAGGGCACCATTGATTATCTTCTGCGATGGCCGGAGCATCAAGAAATTGTTTGAAGAGAAATTCATTGTATTGCGTGGAAAGGAAATTGAAAGTTATCCGGGCCTAGACAGGAGAACGATTAGGTTTCACAACCAAAGCCTTTAGTTCAAAAACCTGACCGAAATTAGCGGGATTGTCGTCGGGTTACAAGGAGCCCGTTTTAAGGAATAAGCAGCCACTCCCATTCCGACCCCCAAAATGTAGGCTTAGGAGGCTGACTTTGTCTGACCTCTAACCATTGACCAATCTGACATGAGTGGCTCTGAAGGTGCAAAATGCATCACCCAGCATAGCTCAATGGATCTCTGAAGCACGCAAACCATCGCACCACTGTAACGTCCGGCCTCATTGCACTGGAGCAAGCGTACTAGCTTCCCGGATATCTAGTGCCTGGTGCGGTGACCATTGGTAGTGTCGCAAGTAGTGGCTTCTGCATCGTGCACGACGTCCGAGATTCCATTCCTCTGAAGTTCAGTGTCAGTAAGACGTCCTGTTAGTACTGCATAACCGAGGCCTGAGATGGCTTTTCAATTGTTAAGCGAGATGCGCTTGGTACGTCCTCCGATAAAGTTCATAGAAAAATGACATAATATCTACGCACGACGAAAATCGACGCAGGTATTTCAGGCAGAACGACCGTGAGTATGGGACCACGCCACCAGTAACTTATGGCAATGTGATCTATTTGGGTTGGTCGCTGCCAGTATAGGTGGATGCCAATTAGTGCTTCGGCGCCCATTGCGCCTAAAAGTCCTGCAAACAAAAACATCCGTTGCCTCGCACATATAGATGACCACGACTGTCTGTCCAGTCGGAGGTAACTCCATACTTATCAACAACCAGAGCATCTGAAGAGCTCAGACAACATACTTGCGCACCTATATCCTCTGCAGGAACTATGATATCTGAAAAGTGGCACTGTATAGTACCGTGTTCAGTTCGTGATGGAACACGTCTTTGGCATCATCAAAACTGCAGCCGGTGGGGGTATGAGCGGAAACAACCAACAAACAGCGTCTAGTACCGTTTTGCGGGTCAACCTTACTTGTGTCATCAAACAAGATGCGTACTGTTGTTCACAGGAATCCAATAAAACAACTATGACTCAGCTTTGGCGCTGAAGGCGATGCCCACCTCATCACGACCAGCGCTTGGAGGGGCCATTCTGACGACGTCGCTAGGGTTTTTTAACCTGGTCTCTGAAAGCCAATAGCTTTTAAAGAATACGGGCAAACATGCTTGCCGTCCGAGCTGCATCAAAGTTCGAACAGTAAACGCTGAGGCTGAATGGAGAGCCCGGAGGAAAACCACCTCGACCGGGAACAGGGCCGCTGAACTGTTTGATGGAAAGCGGAAAATCCGATTCACCCAGTTGGTAACATGAGCAATTGGTTGGGCAGGACAGCGCAGTAGTAAGATAATACTGTGGAACCCTTTTCAAAAGGGGCAAAGATAGGATACGGCACGGTGGGATTACGCCTCTCTGCATTCCTCAATGACATCAAGTCCGTTAACATAATATGTCACCACTGTTTTACTAATTGCACGACAGTTTCCCGTTACCCAAATTTTTATTCCTAGGATTCAAGCTTCCATTTCGGAATACCAAGGGCCTTCTTTGCCATACTTCACATGAATGCACACGACCCTTACGGTGCTGCGATCAATATATTCTGATTACAGCCAACGGTAAACAATCGCAACGTCATCCCACATACCGCTGTGCTGTGTGGCAACCGCCGCCGACACCGACGACAGCTTTAAGGTGTGCTATCGGGATAACAATTAAGTGTGTATATTTGATTTACTTATGCTTCCACAGAAATGGTACCAACGCCCAAAGCCACAGGTTGCAGCTACCTCACACAGCGTCTGCAGTCTCACATAAGCCACAGATGTTTATAGGCAGGTGCAGTAAATGTATATACACTGCCTTCAGAAAATGTAACACACTCGCCGCGTCCTCCCACGTGCCGTCGTGTTGTGTAGAGTCCTCTGCCGACGTCCCCACCAGCATTAGCGTGCTGCAAGGTGCTAACACTTAAGCGTGCTTACCGCATTCCCTTATCCTTCCACAGAACTGGTAGCCCAGCCCCCTTCCAACCGTCGTAGCAGCCTTACCCAGGATCACCATTAACACTGCAGCCTCCGCTTTACACAGACAAGGGACTTATATGTATACACACCGATATCATACCACCTGTCTCCTGTGACATCGATAGGTGGAATGCGTTTCCCCGGCTTCCTGATAGTAAGTCGCCATTGCACGTGAAGTTACGAATGCTTACTGGTTACCATTATCCATGTCTGCGTGAACGACCCCACGGCCCTTCTCAGGGCCACCCTCTATCCTATAGCATGGCGTATCCCCTGTGTAAGCACCATGTAAACACCGGACGGCTTGCAGCGGTTGGAGCACCGGGACCTAGGTGCAGTTGGTGGTCGGTAATCGTCCACCGATTAAAGTACTGGGCAGTCCACTTGCTTACTGTGTGAAACCGCTGTGGTAACCTTTCTCGGGAATTTCGGACAACATAAGAGTTGCAAGCCCACTTTTCCCCTTCACTGACAAACGCTGTATTTACAACTTATCACTCATTGCGCCATCCACTGGTCATTTTAACACCCAGCATTGCACCGGAAACACTGAACAGGAGATAACCGATGCATTAACAGGTAAGGAACCGTTACGTACTCCGCATACACTCAATACTGCACATGTAGACCAAATGTTCTTATTGACGTCTATTATTGCATATTAACCTACACCTACAATACAATAGGTGTGTAGTGCCCAGCTCACAACAACCGGTAAGCAAGTTGCTAACTGTTGTCATTTTTGTATGCAGTATGCGGCTGCTGTTGTGAAATACCTCTTTCGACTGTCCGCAAACCACTGCATTGCAGTGGTTCCGGTGTGGCATAAATTGACACCACACCACGTTCGAAGGCAACTTCCAAACAAGGTAAGTGACAATGCCAGACGAAAAGGATGACAATTGTTGTATTTGTATCTTCCATTGTGCAGTCGTCCGTATGCCACCTCATCTCCGGTTGATATGTGACACCGCAATGAAAGGTGATCCTACTTTTATCACCAATACACCTGTATTTTATTTCCAGGTAATTCCTTCTAAGATATCGTTGACCTGAAGGATAAACACCACTACCGGGAGGTGGACTACATCGCTACCATGTGCTTAAGTAAGTCAACGCTGCGTTACTTACGTGCATATTACTTTCATGTTTGTCTACGAAACATATCCATAAACCATTCCTCAGTGTTCGCTCATTGTGGGTCAAGATCGCCTCACACGCTCCCAATGAGGACATGGATATTCAAAGTCGGTACAGATTTCGGTGTTCCCTTTGTGTCTTTTTTGTTAGCATTTACATATTTTCCCGATTATGCAGCATAAGGCATTTAACGCAGTTGCAATGCATGACGGAAACAAATAGAAAGCCGTGTGATCCCGTACAACTTGTATCATTACCGTTAACAAAGCCCATTCATTGCGTTCGTTCTGGTGCATTGCCTAAGGCTACCTCTGTAGCTTATCTCGTACCGATAATAATGCATGCTACGCGAATTATATGCACTTCATAAGCTGTACTACGTGCAGATTGTTTGATTTACGCAGATGATTTAAAGATATGGATGGGTGTCTCCTGTCTGGATGAAGCTGATTTACTACAAACAAGGCTCGATTCGCTACATCACTGGTCGATCAGGTGTCAATTGCCCATAAATCACGATAAATGTTCCGTTCTTCCGATCCGTGCATCCGAACCATTTGGAGTTTATCATATCGGTGGGTTTTTGCTGCCGAACTCTGATCGTGAGATGGACCTCGGCGTCATTGTGACCCCAGACCTAAAATCGACCGAAGATACCTTGAGGAAAGTCGCTTCGGCCAACAGGTTGCTTTTCGCCATACGACGGTCCTTCGCTCGCTTGACTCCGGAGATATTCAGGCTCCTGTTCACTTCTCATATACGTCCGATTCTTGAGTATTGACTGCCCGTTGTTCATCCTCTTTCCAAATTTGAATGCAACTTGATTGAACAACTTCAGCGGAGAGGATCTAAATCCGTTCTGGAATTACGAAACCTGCCTTACTCGCATCGTCTCCAGTGCCTGAAATTGTTCTCCCTAGCCTACCGTCGAGATCGCGGGGATTTGATTTTCACACGGCGTATCGTTAGAGGGGAACTTGGAGTTGAAATGCAGTATTTCTTTCTACTAAATTCTTTCAGTTCGACTCGGGGTCACCATTGGAATTTGTTTAAACAAAGGAGACTTCAGGTCCGTTGTAATGTCACTCTATCTACCAGAGTAGTGAACGAATGGAATAATCTACATGTGTGTCGTTGCTGCGCAGTCGGAGGAATGTTTCAAACATCAATTGGATTCTTACCTGTCGAGTAAACTCGGATGATGTTGCTTCTTGTGTCAATGCAGCGGTTCCATTGGAACCGACTTGCAATGTCCACCTTGATCCCTGTGACGAACGGAAGGCGATGGAGCTAACAAAGGATTTTTCCTTCTGCTCTCTACATTCCAATGTTCCAATGTTCCAATGTGCAGCCTCATTTAAACTTACCCATTTGTAGTCGCAACCATTCAATGATATAACATCTTAGTCATCCCTTATTCCTTATCACAATTCTTCAAGTCATTACGCATGTTATAAACCATGCACTTAGTCATGCCTTCGTCATAAGAGATATTTATTTCTTATTTCTGCAGATCCACGACATTACATTTACTTAAAGGGTATCTTCAAGACATAATCTGTAAGTTCCAGACAAATTATTTACGCAGCTCCGTTCATTAGCCTCACACAAAATAATTACATCACCTTAAAATATCGCATTTCAAGTCGTCCATTTATAACATCCTTGCAATTAACCTTCCGTATAGATTTCGCTCCCTTCCACCCGTTGCATCGCAGTCTTTTCCGCTTATAATACACAGACAGTTTCTGTATCAATACACGCAACAATTAAAAGCAATACCCAAGCAAAAATAATGCCACATAGCAGAAACCATTTTTCAGCGCGTGAGTGGCTAATTTTTGGCATGAAAAATCGGCCTTGAGGGACTTTGCTTTTCGGTACACCAGGATGGATGGCGATGCTTTCATAACTGGATTTTGAAAGCAATGTGTATAGGTCGCTTTATGCTTTAGTATGTACAAAAAATGGTAGTTGGTAAGATATATTAGTTGTAAATTTCGCTTTCATTCATCGCGATTTTACCAAATAAAAAATGCTATAATCAGAAAAAAGAAATGCATACGCCTTACCCAAGCAAGTAACTTACTGCAAGCATAAACTTTTCGTACATGAAAGAATTGTATTAACGTTTATTTGCTCTATAAAAAAGCTGTTCACACTACACTTTTATTTAGCATTGCCCGCTTTTCATTATGCCGTGAACTTCAACTACGCCTGTTGTCATCACTTTAATTTATCATAACCGTTTTCACGAAGCAACTCCACATTGAATTATTTTCTATTTCCCAGCACCTTAATAACACCGAAATTAGGAATATACCATGCAACCACACAAACAAACGGCTGTTACCGAGGACAACGGTAGCAAAACCCTTTCTCGCCATGACAAAAATTAGACCTTCCCTTTCAGCGCATTAACATTCCTTGATTTTCCGCCACCATTACGACCTTAGTCCTTTTAACCAATTTACCTCAGTAAAATGTTTACAAAAGATAGCCCATGTATTAACATTAAACGATTTACATTAATTAATGCCATCTATCTTTAGCGTTATGAAGGCCATTTATTAAAGTCTAGAAGCAGATGTACCAGTTCCCACCACAAAAATTTATGTTTTACCGCCGAACTGTCGTCTAACGGTCCCAACTGTAGACCTGTTAATTTGACCAGCATCATGCTGAAATGCTTGGAAAGGCTTATAAGGAACCGAATCTGTGAGCACTTGACTGAGCACAATCTAATTAGAGCGGAACAGCATGGCTTTCTTTTAAAAAGTCTTGTCTTACCAATTTATTGTACTTTACAGACGAGATTACCCGTTGTCTTGATGGTGGGATATCGGTAGAGGTGTTCTATTTGGACTTCAGTAAAGCCTTTGACTCCGTGAATCATCGAGTTTTACTTGAGAAGCTGACATGATTTGGATTGCATCCTCAACTATTACTATGGCTCTCTGAATTCTTACGTGGAAGGACATTCAGAGTCAGGGTTGGGGAAGCGAGTTCTAGTGTTGGCCATGCCTACAGCGGTGTCCCCCAAGGTTCGGTTCTGGGTCCATTGCTGTTTCTTATGTTTGTAAATAACCTGGCTCCTCTTCTTGAGGATCCCTGCTACATCTTCGCAGATGACTTGAAGCTAGTCAGTAGGGGAAACCGAGCGACATTGGCTAAGGACATTATCACTGTGGTGAATTGGTCAAGCCAATGGGACCTACCTCTAAATGCCAACAAATGTCAACTATTGACTAGTAGTGGTAGCGGAATTGCAGTTCAGTCTCCTGCGGGATCTCTATCATTGCGGTGTATTGACGAAGCCCGTGATCTAGGTGTCATCGTAGCGAACAATTTTCAGCCTTCGGCACAGTGTCGCCATGCTGCGAATAAAGCACGACACGAATTATTTCGTCTTAGGAGGGCGCTGAGTAACACTAAAGCAGAAGTATTCTTGTCCTTATATAAATCAGTGGTTACGCCACATCCGGAGCATTGTGTTCAGGCCTGGTCACCGTACCTCCGGAGTGACATCATTTGTGTAGAAAAGATTCAAAAACTTGCGAGCAGGATGATTGAAGGTCAACGAGGGAAGTCTTACGAAGATCGTCTAAGTAGCTTAGGATTATTTTCCTTGGAACGGCGTAGGTTGAGAGGGGATTTGATAGAGACGTTTAAGATCATTAAGGGACTTAGTGGTATTAGTTCTACCCATCTGTTTGAGTTGGCTATGTCAGATCATTTGCGCGGGCATCGCCTGAAGCTCAAACATCACAGAGCTCGTTTGGACATCAGGGCAAAGTTTTTTACGAACCGAGTAGTTAACTTCTGGAATAAACTTCCTTCTGATTTAGTGGAGTCTGAGACCGTAGAAGCCTTCAAAAGGGGCTTAGACGATTGTTGGTCCATTCTTTTTCCAGAGATATTGTAGTTGTACTGGAATATGTAGTGTATTTTGATGCTGGCATATGAAAGTGCAAAGATTGCTCTTGCTTCATTCCATTGCAGAAGCAAGAAGAGACAATCCGACGTCGAAGTGCTGGGGGCCGCTTCACTTACCGGCACACGAACTGGACGCTCGTTAGGTGGAAGCCTCTATCGTCCGTCTGACCTGACCTGACTAGATCTGCCCGTAAACTTCGATGGGGCTTGGAGACCCAGGAACTAGTATGACGCCGGAAATAGAGCGGAAAACCTACGCTATCGTTGCTTCGATGTCGTTTGCGGAGACGGACAGTTCCACCGCCAGTGGTGAAAACACCGGCTAACACCGGTGCTAAACTTTCAGTGCTGACTTCAATGTTGGCAGATGTTGAGTTGGCGATAGCTAAACTCGCCTCTATTGCGTCGCTCGATACGAAAATGGATTTGGTTTTAAAATTCCTGAATATTTCGATTGAAGGCACTGCAATAGACGGCAAAATTGCTGACGATCCATCCACTGGAGTCTGTTACTCGGTCATGAAGTCGCACATCCTACCGGTCAATTCAGGTAGCATTGCTGGCTATCCTCATGAGCGCATCAAAGTGAAGCAAAATAGGGTGCGGAAATACCAAATGCCCTCTGTTAAACCCAAAGAATTAGTTGCTTTGGCATCGAAAAAGATGCCGTTTTTGACGGTCGTAAAGTCATCTGACGATTGTACGCAGAACCTTCCGAAGATTCTGACCGTCTCAGCTGCCAGTGAACCAGCCCGTTCTGACGAAGTGCTGGTAACTGCTCAATGCGATACAAGGTCAACGGCCCCTGCTCCAGTTAACCAAAAGAAGAAGCGGACCAGATCTGCTCGTAAAACTTCGAAGGGACTTGAAGACCCAGAACTAGTATGACGCCGGTAATAAAGCGGAAAACCTACGCTACCGTTGCTTCGATGTCGTTTACGAAGACAGAAATAGTCCCACCGCCAGTGGTGAAAACAGATGATATAGGTATCGACTCCAAGGAACATGGGGTAAACACTCCCCGTCGTGCCGACTCTTTCACGGATAGAAGCGTTATATTCCGTAACGTTACTGAGTCTGCGGCTGCTCTCCCGAGGGAATGCATCTTGGATGACATCAAGTGGCTGAAACTGTATGTCAGCAAGCTGCTTCCACCTGGCTTCCCTTGTGTCACTCTCAGAAAGCTGACAAGATTGATGAACGTCCCTATCGGTATGCCAAACCCACGACCCCGATTACTTCGCGTGGTGCTTTCTACCCCGGAGGAACGCAAATCATCACTGCGGTTTGCATTCGAACTTAAGGGTGGTGGTGTTAGCGTTCAGCCAGCCCTTCCACTGGCAGATAGATTGAAGTTAAAGGAGGCTATCAAAGACCTCAAAACTAGACGGGCGGCTGTTGAGTAGAGCCTCCGTCTGGTGGGTTTTTAGGTGGTCAGCCGGAAGTTACTTTCCGCGCTATCAGAACCCATCCTGATGGCGCACGACGCAGGGATGGTGGTGCAGACTTCCTTGAGGTGGTACTTAGCGCCGTGCGTAGCCTAAGGAACAAGGTGCACGAGTTGGGTTTACTTGTAGACAAATCTCGTCCCGACATACTTGCTTTCACTGATACGCAGTTGTCTCCGGATATCACGGACGGTGAGGTATGTTTACCTGGTTACGCGCTGCTTAGAACTGATCGCTCCGTTGGTCGTCGAGGTGGAGACATTGTGCTGTATGTGAGCTGTAACTTAGATGTGTTGAGAACCTGCACATTCTAGTCGTCCGAGCAGACTGTTGAAGCCCTATCGGCTGTTTTGTGCACTTCCTCTACCCAGTTTACAGTTATAGTGATATACAGGAATCCTGGAAGTCGCTCCAGGGGGACAGTTGACTTTATTCGCACTCAGTCCTCGAATAAGTTTAGCTCTAGGGGATTTCAGCCTTCCGGAAGTCTGTTGGACCGATCTTTATTGCAATTCGGCGTCAGGAACCTTGGGTGCAGACTTTCTTGAGCTGACTCTCCAAGTGCCTTTGCACCAGTTCGTGGACTTCCTCACTAGGTATATGGATAACCAACTACCATCTGGTTTTCGCTGAGTCCCTCGACTTCTTGACTGACATTTCGTACGGTGAACCTCTGGGGTCCAGCGATCACGCATGCATATCCTTTCGGTGTGCTCTATCAAGGCACCAAGAAACCGCTGTTGAATTACTTCCGAATATTTGGCGGGCGGACTTTAGTGCAATGTGAGCTAAAGCCTCAGTTCTGAACTGTGGGGTCTCGATGGCCAACTGTGTCAAGTTAGCCTGAGCTAAATTTAAGGCATACCTTTCGGAGGTTTCCATTCCCTATATTCCACTCATGAGGAGGAGCGGGCTAAGGGCGCAGCCTCCATGGATAGATACCACAGTCAAGTACCTACTCAAGAAACGGTCTAGATCCTGGTGAACCTACTAACCATCTCCGTCAGCCAGTACCTATGATAGTTATCGATAGATTAGAAATTAATGTAAACAACTTCTCAGGACTGTTGGTCTCCAGTACGAGCACAGTTTAGAGTACTTGGCAGCAGCTAATCCCAAGAAGTTTTTTGCTTTCGTTAGAAGACGCAGCGGGGCAAAACTGTCTATACCAGCGTTATTGCGAACAGACGGGACCCGTGCGCAAGCTGACTATGACAAGGCTTGTATACTTAGTGATCAGTATACTGGGATCTTTACCACAGGTTGAATTGGTTTCAAGAGTTCCAGAGAATTCTTGCTTAGCTGAGTTTAACATAACGGAGACTCAGGTCTTCGAACCACTGGAAGGCATTAATCCCTCTAAAGCTTCCGGTACTGATTCACTTTGTCTGAAGCTGTTGCATGAATTGGTCACTGAGCTGAGTGGTCCTCTCACATGCGTGCTTTCAGTATCGCTTGACAGCTGCATTCTACCTTCGGAATGGAAGGCGGCAATCATCTGTCTGATTTTTAAGGGCGGTGACAGCGCTCTGCCCGCGAACTACCGGTCTGTCAATTTGACAAGCGTATTAGTCAAGTTGTTTGAAAAGCTGATAAGGGATTCAGTGGAGAACCACCTGAATAGATTTAACCTTCTCAGTGTTGCGCAACATGGATTCCGCAAGGGGTTTTTGTGTCAGAATAATCTACTTGTGGCTCATGAATGCTGGGCCGAAGCGGTAGACAGTGGTCACGCTGCACACGTGCTATTCGTGGACTTTTCGTAAGCTTTTGACACTGTTCCACATCTTCGGCTCTCAGTAAAGTTGAGATCTTACGGGATATCTGGTCGCGCCCTTCAATGGGTGTCTGCCTTCCTTGAGGGGAGGGACAGTGCGTACATGTGGGCCGTAGCCTTTCGCTCAGGCAAGCTGTCCTTAGTGGCGTCCCGCAGGGCTCGATATTGGGGCCATTGTTGTTCGCGATCTATGTAAATGACTTACCGGGATAGCTAGGGGTGTCATCACTAATGTTTGCTGACGACCTTAAGCTCTGGAATATTGTGGATATCCCGGGTGGTCCTGAGGCAATTCAGCATGTCTTGGATAGGCTCTGGGAATGGCCTACCTTATGGTTGATGCCCATAAATAGGGCCAAGTGCTCTGTTCTCCGAATCGGACCTGCTAATCCTCCCACCCGATATGTTGTCGGCGGTGGTGAACTCCCTGTTGTCACTCAGCAGATTATACACCCATCGGCACTTCATTCTGGAGACAACTGGAAGAAGGCTGCCTGTCGAGTGTTTCGTATGATGTGGTTTATTCGCCGCTCTTTCGGAATCTTAACGGCCAATTTGTTTGTAAAGCTATTTTCGGTATTCGTCCGACCCCACCTGGAATATTGTATTCAGGCTTGTCCACCATGTCTTAACCGAGACAAAATGGACTTGGAGAGGGTGTTATGAGTGGGCACTCGGCTTGTGCAGGGTCTACGGAGACAGACGTATGCTGAACGCTTGGTCAGTTTGGGGATGTATTCCATGCACTCATCATGATCATCATTATACGTGTCAGCTGGAGTTTGGAAACACAGCTGCTGTTCCGCAATACATAAAGGAAAAGGAAAATAAATACAACAGTTGCATGCCAGCTGAGCTACCTGCAACGGATAGGCATCGTTCAGGTAAGCGACCAGCCGGCTACTAGACGAAGAGAAAAATTATGTTTCACGCTATGAAATGAGATCGTAGATGGAGGGGGAGGCTAAAAGGGATGGGGTGGGACAAAGAAACTCACAGCAGGAACGCCACTGAGGTTGGCTCCTTGCCATGTCAGTAAGTGTATCCAGCCAAACGTGTTCACTGCCTTTTGGACCCGAACCAGGGAGCCGTGACGCTCTAACCGAGGCCAGCTCCGAAGTGAGGGCCTTCATTCCTCTGAACCAAGTCATCGCTTGGCCGCCTCTCCTCTTCTTGCATCCACATCCTCGGTGAGCAATCAACGCACGTCGTGGAAGTCGGTGGGCTGGCATGCGCAAAACGTGGCCGAGCCATCGGAGCCTGGTGCGTGAAATGACGGTGCTGAGCGGTTCAGTTCCTTTTTCTGTGCCGTAAACAAGGCGTCGAACACGCTCGTTACTCACGCGGTGTTCCCACCAGATGTGAGCCAAACTGCGAAGGCACCGGTGGTCAAACGTAACTAGCCTCTTCATGTCTGCTGATCTTAGGGGCCAGGTTTCGCAACCGTACAGTAGGGTCGAACGTACCGCTGCATTGTACACTCTACCCTTCAGGGCGAGAGTAATGTCGCGGCACCGCCATAGGTGCCGAAGGTTAGCAAAAGCACTTCGACCTTTTACCATACGGTTCGTGATCTAGTCTTCGATCCCAAGGGCGCTGATACAACTTCCCAGGTAATTGAATTTCCGAACGACTTCTAGCTGATCCCCATCAAGGGTCAGCGAAGGAAGTTGTCCTGGCCAATCTTGGAGGAACGCTTTGCATTTCGATGGTGCAAAGCAAAGTCCGAAGCGGCTGACAGCCAGTGCTAATCTGTCCAGCGCGGCTTGGCACGTCTGGAAGCTGTCACAGATGAGCGCAATGTCGTCTGCATACTCCAAGTCAAGAAGTCGTTCTCCTGGGAGTAGTTCCACACCTTCCTAGTCATGTCCTGTAAATGCAATCTCCATGACTTCGTCAATAGCGAAGTTGAAGAGGAAAGGTGAGAGCGGGCATCCTTGTCTCACACCGCTGGAGATATTGAAGGGTGGCGATAGCTTGCCGTAAGCTCTCACTCTGCCCGTGCTACGCGCGTATAATGCTCAGATAATATTTACATATTTCTCGGGCACACCTTTCCTGAGTAGACAATTCCAAAGGGCACATCGATCAACCGAATCGAAGGCACCTTTGATGTCTAGGAACACGACTACCGTGGGACGCCAATATGTGTGACGGTGCTCCAACAACCGACGCAAGGTGAAGATGTGGTCGATGCAGCCACGACCACGACGAAACCCGGCTTGCTGCTCACGAATGTGGCTTTCACGAGCGCCAGTCAGTCTGTAAAGAATTATGGAAGCGAGTAATTTGGAGGCGATGGAGATCAGACTGATTCCTCTATGGTTGCGGCACTCCGAACGCGAGCCTCCATTGAAGATGGAAACAATAACGGAGCGGCTCCAGTCGGTTGGGACAACCTCCTGCCCCCCCTCCCAGTTTCACTAGTAATTCATGTAAATCTTCAACAAGAGCAGAGCCTCCGAATTTGAAGAGGGCTGGAGGAAGATCATCTGGTCCTGCGGCTTTGTTCAACCTCAACAGTCCGATCTCACGTTCGACTTCTGAACGAGAGGATGGATCCAAAGGGACAGCCCACGGAGCAGGGCGATCACTGGCCGGCGAAGAATCGAACAATCCTAGCCGATTAAATTGCTTTTCAAAATGCTCAACCCAACGCTCCAAACGTTTTGACAAATCGTGGATAGGCTGTCCACTCTTGTCACATATAGTTTCATTAACACCAGGTCTCTTGCTGCCCGTTTCCCGTATCAGACGGAATAACTTGCGATGGTTGCCAAGGACAGCGGCCACTTCCATCTCTGACACAGGATTACACCACAAGGATTCGCGGTCTCTATTCAGGCTAGCACGGAGTTTCACCCGAAGCTGTTTGCGAGTTTCATTGTGTTCGCTTTCAGCCGGGATATGCCGGCGAGCGTCGATAAGTTCTAGAGACCGCGAAGAGACCCGATATCCATGTTGGCTGTTAGATATACCACGTAAGGATTTGCCTTCTGCTAGTAAGATCTGGTGAACATGTGACCAGCGACCATCAATTGTCTCCAGTGAGTGCTTACTCAATTCGCATGTCAGCGTACTTTGATACGCATTCAGAACAGCTGGCTTTGTCAGTTGGCTGGTGTCAATGCGATCACAGCGTCATTGTGGGTGTCCGCCAAAACGCATCCGCAGGTCAGCACCTACAAGTGCATTATCGGTGTCCACACATGTGCTCCAAATCGAGCGACAGTTCTGGATGCAACCTCTCCAGCGGTAACTGATAGCAATGTGATCGATTTGCTTCCAAGGCTGGTTCGAGGCTGGTGGGCGCCAAGTCACCCTCCGGCGGGTGCTGTGTCGGAAGTTAGTGCTCTCAAAAAATAAGCGAGCACACAAATGAAGTAACCGCTCACCGTTATCATTACGAGAGCCTACACCGTGCTGACCGCCTAGATGCAGTTCATCAGTGGACAACTTTCCAACTTGAGCGTTCAGATCCCCAGCCAGCACAACAGTGTCCGTGCTTCTTCTGTAGCGAAGGAGCTGGGTCAGTTGGCGGTAAAACTCGTTCTTTACCGAATCATCGCTACAGTTTGTGGGTGCGTAGGCAGCGATGATGAATGGACACCTATTAGTCCCTCGCGACTTCTAAACTTTGAACGAGCCAGCCAATCGGACCGCACACATCCGGCTACTGATTGGAATCCAGTCAACCAGAGCAGCTTCAGCCCGGTGCTCGAAGCTGCATCATCACCGGATAGGCGCATTGAGAAAATACTGCTTTCGTCACCTGAAGGGGATCACAAAGTGAGCACAGAGCTCGAGTCTTGCAGGCGGGTCTCTGATAAGCAGCAGATATCGATCGAGAGAGTCTCTAATGTTCGGGCAAGTGCTGCCTGTTGACCGATCTGTAGTAATGTGCGTACATTGAGGCATGCCAATCTGAAGGAGGATCGAGGGCTCCAAATGGAAGCCGGTGAACTAGAATGGGCCGCTTGTTTGGATATGGGCTTGTCGACAGGAGAGGAGTTACGCTCCGCGTTAGCATGTGAGTTGAAATTAGAAGTTAAACGCCTAGCAAAGCATGTTGGGGAAGGGCCAAGAATCGGGGGTTGAAAACTGCCGGATGCAGAAGATAGGGCACCGTTGATTATCCTCTGCGGTGGCCAGAGCATCACTAGACTGTTTGAAGAGAAATGCATTGTATTGCGTGGGCAGAATACTGTCAGGTTGCCCAGGCCTTGACAGGGGAACGATTAGGGTTCTCAGCCAAAGCCTTTGGTTCAAAAACCTGTCCGCAAAGCAGCGGGTTTGGCGTTCGTCTACAAGGAGTCCGTTTTAAGGAATAAGGAGCCACCCTCATTCCAACCCCTAACCTGGAAGACCAGGAGGCTGAGTTTGTCTGGCCTCTAACCATTGATCAGTATGGTATGAGTGGCTTTGAAGGTGCAAAAATGTACCACCCAGTATAGCTCAATGGATCACTGAGTCACACAAACCATCGCACCACGGTAAGGTCCAGCCTCATTGTGAAGACAAACGTATGCTGAACGCTTGCTCAGTTTGGGGATGTACTCCATGCACTATCGAAAGATAAAAGAGGACCTGATTCTCACTTATCTTGTTTTGACGGGTAAGATTGACCCGGACTTGTCAGGGCTATTTAGTCCCACTACGTTACTTAATCTACGCGGTCACCCACGGAAAATGCATAAATCACGGTCTGATATAATTAGTACGGAAACTCGTCTGTCGCGCCGAGTTATAGATCGCTGCGATTCGCTTGCAGATCACGTCTTTAGGGAACGTAGGGTTAAGGATTTTGCGCGCCAGCTCGATGCTCTGGGGTGGTAACAGCAAACCTTTCCTTTTTTCTCGCTGACTCATCTTCATTTTTCGGTTTTTTTATGACTCAAATATCTTGGTATTCCACTTGCTTAGCTCTTTCCACTTTCTCTTTTGCCTTCTGAGTTTACTTTTTTCTCTTTCTTCACGTAACCGGCCCAGCAGGGACTGCTAGGGCAGGATACATGGGCATTAATTGGTTGGACAGGGTGTGATGCGGTCTTTGTTTTAGGTTCATCAGTATTTCAAAGTCCGCCAAATCCTGGTTCATCGACCCCCTGAAGAAGGAAAAGTCAGGGAATAATCCTACCGTTTCAGTTTCGCTTGAACTTGAAGTTGTCTTTGGCGCTTACTGGTAATTTCCCAGTTTTTCCCAGCTTTAAACCCGTTTTGCATTCTGCTTTTGTCTTTTTTATTGCGGTCGTTTTACTGTTGAATGCGTGTTGTAATTCCACTCTGTTTTCTACATGAACATGACTGTCTCGCTAAACACCGAGGCGGATGGATCCTTGGGTTCTTCGTTTGATGAATGAAGTTTAGCTTGCGGACAGTGTACCTGTTGAGAGCCAGTAACAGATGTATCTGGCCGTTTGCAGTGTGACGTTTGCTGTCGCTGGTATCACGAAAGTTGTAACGGCCTACAAGTAGATCAGTACAAAATACTATCATCCAGCGTGAACTTCCTTTTCAACTTTGCTAAATGCTGCGCTCAAAGATCGACGCGCCCGGCTATCACCGGTGTTAAACTTTTAGCGCTGTCGTTAAGGTTGGCAGGGTTTGAGAAGGCGACAGCCGAGCTCGCCTCTATTGCCTCGTCCGATGCGGAAGTGGATTTGATTTTGTAATCCCTGAATATTGCGATTGTGGACACTGCAGTAGACTGCAACATTCTGACGATCCATCCGCTGGGGTCATTCACTCGGTCAAGGAGTTGAACATCTTACCAAACACTCCAGGTAGCATTGCTGACTCACCGCACTAGCCTGTCACTGTGAAGGGTGAGGAAATACCATAAGCCCTTTGCTTAACCTAGAGAATTAATTGTCATGGCATCGAGAAAGATGCAGTCTTCGTCAGTCGTAAAGTCATCTGACGGTTGTGCGCAGGAGAACATCCCGAAGATGCTGACCGTCTCGGCCGCCACTGAACCAGCCCGTTCTGACGAAGTGCTGGTAACTGCTCAATGCGATACAAGCTCAACGGCCCCTGCTCCAGTTAACCAAAAGAAGAAGCGGACCAGATCTGCCCGTAAAACTTCGAAGGGACTTGAAGACCCGGGAACTAGTATGACGCCGGCAATAGGGCGGAAAATTTACGCTACCGTTCCTTCGGTGTCGTTTGCGGAGACAGGGACAGTCCCACCGCCAGTGGTGAAAACAACTGGCATAGGTGTCGAATCCAAGACACGTGGGGTAAACACTCCCCGTCGTGCCGACTCTTTCACGGATAGAAGCGTTATATTCTGTAACTTTACTGAGTCTGCGGCTGCTCTCCCGAGGGAATGCATCTTGGATGACATCAAGTGGCTGAAACTGTGTGCCAGCAAGCTGCTTCCACCTGGCTTCCCTTGTGTCACTCTCAGAAAGCTGACAAGATTGATGAACGTCCCTATCGGTACGCCAAATCCACGACCCCGATTACTTCGCGTGGTGCTTTCTACCCCGGAGGAACGCAAATCATCACTGCGGTTTGCATTCGAACTTAAGGGTGGTGGTGTTAGCGTTCAGCCAGCCCTTCCACTGGCAGATAGATTGAAGTTAAAGGAGGCTATCAAAGACCTCAAAACTAGACGGGTGGCTGTTGAGTAGGGCCTCCGTCTGGTGGGTTTTTAGGTGGTCAGCCGGAAGTTACTTTCCGCGCTATCAGAACCCATCCTGATGGCGCACGACGCAGGGATGGTGGTGCAGACTTCCTTGAGGTGGTACTTAGCGCCGTGCGTAGCCTAAGGAACAAGGTGCACGAGTTGGGTTTACTTGTAGACAAATCTCGTCCCGACATACTTGCTTTCACTGATACGCAGTTGTCTCCGAATATCACGGACGGTGAGGTATGTTTACCTGGTTACGCGCTGCTTAGAACTGATCGCTCCGTTGGTCGTCGAGGTGGTGGCATTGTGCTGTATGTGAGCTGTAACTTAGATGTGTTGAGGACCTGTACATTCTAGTCGTCCGAGCAGACTGTTGAAGCCCTATCGGCTGTTTTGTGCACTTCCTCTACCCGTTTACAGTTATAGTGATATACAGGAATCCTGGAAGTCGCTCCAGGGGACAGTTGACTTTATTCGCACTCAGTCCTCGAATAAGTGTTTAGTTCTAGGGGGTTTCAGCCTCCCGGAAGTCTGTTGGGCCGATCTTTATTGCAATTCGGCGTCAGGAACCTTGGGTGCAGACTTTCTTGAGCCGACTCTCCAAGTGCCTTTGCACCAGTTCGTGGACTTCCTCACTAGGTATATGGATAACCAACTACCATCTGGTTTTCGCTGAGTCCCTCGACTTCTTGACTGACGTTTCGTACGGTGAACCTCTGGGGTCCAGCGATCACGCATGCATGTCCTTTCGGTGTGCTCTATCAAGGCACCAAGAGACCGCTGTTGAATTACTTCCGAATATTTGGCGGGCGGACTTTAGTGCAATGCGAGCTAAGGCCTCAGTTCTGAACTGTGGGGTCTCGATGGCCAACTGTGTCAAGTTAGCCTGAGCTAAATTTAAGGCATACCTTTCGGAGGTTTCCATTTCCTATATTCCACTCATGAGGAGGAGCGGGCTAAGGGCGCAGCCTCCATGGATAGATACCACAGTCAAGTACCTACTCAAGAAACGGTCTAGATCCTGGTGAACCTACTAACCATCTCCGTCAGCCAGTACCTATGATAGTTATCGATAGATTAGAAATTAATGTAAACAACTTCTCAGGACTGTTGGTCTCCAGTACGAGCATGGTTTAGGGTACTTGGCAGCAGCTAATCCCAAGAAGTTTTTTTGCTTTTGTTAGAAGACGCAGCGGGGCAAAACTGTCTATACCAGCGTTATTGCGAACAGACGGGACCCGTGCGCAAGCTGACTATGACAAGGCTTGTATACTTAGTGATCAGTATACTGGGGTCTTTACCACAGGTTGAATTGGTTTCAAGAGTTCCAGAGGATTCTTGCTTAGCTGAGTTTAACATAACGGAGACTCAGGTCTTCGAACCACTGGAAGGCATTAATCCCTCTAAAGCTTCCGGTACTGATTCACTTTGTCTGAAGCTGTTGCATGAATTGGTCACTGAGCTGAGTGGTCCTCTCACATGCGTGCTTTCAGTATCGCTTGACAGCTGCATTCTACCTTCGGAATGGAAGGAGGCAATCATCTGTCTGATTTTTAAGGGCGGTGACAGCGCTCTGCCCGCGAACTACCGGCCTATCAATTTGACAAGCGTATTAGTCAAGTCGTTTGAAAAGCTGATAAGGGATTCAGTGGAGAACCACCTGAATAGATTTAACCTGCTCTGTGTTGCGCAACACGGATTCCGCAAGGGGTTTTTGTGTCAGACTAATCTACTTGTGGCTCGTGAATGCTGGGCCGAAGCGGTAGACAGTGGTCACGCTGCACACGTGCTATTCGTGGACTTTTCGTAAGCTTTTGACACTGTTCCACATCTTCGGCTCTCAGTAAAGTTGAGATTTTATGGGATATCTGTTCACGCCCTTCAATGGGTGTCTGCCTTCCTTGAGGGGAGGGACATTGCGTACGGGTGGGACGTAGTCTTTCGCTCAGGCAAGCTGTCCTTAGTGGCGTCCCGCAGGGCTCGGTATTGGGGCCATTGTTATTCGCGATCTATGTAAATGACTTGCCGGGGTGGTCCGAAGGCAATTCAGGGTGCCTTGGATGGGCTCTGGGAAAGGTCTACCTTATGGTTGATGCCCATAAATAGGGCCAAGTGCTCTGTTCTCCGAATCGGAGCTGCAAATCCTCCCACCCGATATGTTGTCGGCGGTGGCGAACTCCCTGTTGTCACTCAGCAGGTTGATTTAGGGGTCGTACACTCATCAGCACTTCATGCTGGCGACAGCTGGACGAAGGCTGCCTGTCGAGGGTTTCGTATGATGTGGTTTATCCGCCGCTCTTTCGGAGTCCTAACGACCAATTTGTTTGTGAAGCTATTTTCGGTATTCGTCCGACCCCACCTGGAATATTGTATTCAGGCTTGTCCACCATGTCTTAACCGAGACAAAATGGACTTGGAGAGGGTGTTATGAGTGGGCACTCGGTCTAGGGAGACAAACGTATGCTGAACGCTTGCTCAGTTTTGGTATGTACTCCGTGCACTACCGAAAGATAAAAGAGGACCTGATTCTCACTTATTTTGATGGGTAAGTTTGGCCCGGACTTGTCAGGGCTATTTAGTCCCGCTACGTTAACTTATTTCCGCGGTCACCCACTGAAACTGCATAAATCACGGTCTGATTGGTTAGTACGGAAACTCGTCTGTCGCGCCGAGTTATAGATCGCTGGAATTCGCTTGCAGATCATTTGGTTTGGGGACCTAAGATGTCCTTTGGTGGGAACACCAAACCTTTCTTTTTTCCTCACTGACTTACCTACACTTTTCAGTTCTTTTTTATTAATTCAAATATCTTGGTATTCTACTTGCTTAGCGCTTTTCACTTTTTCTTCTTGCCTTGTGAGCTTACTTTGTTCTCTTACTTCACGTAACCGGCCCAGCAGGGATTGCTGGGTCTGGATACGTGGGCATTAATTGGTTGAACAGGGTGTGATGCGGTCTTTGTTTTAGGTCCATCAGTATTTCAAAGTTCGCCAACTCCTGGTTCAACCACCCCCTGAAGAAGGAACACTCACGTGATCATCCTATCGTTCCAGTCCCACTTGAACCATCCGTGCCGCGTCCATAGCAGGTTTGTGATGCAGAAGCGGCCGTTCGTGATACCGTGCCTTGCGGCGTTAGGAGGTTTTGCGCCTCTAATATGTGGAGGACTCCCTTCACAATATTCTCGAGCGCTTTTTCAAACTAGAGGTTAAACAAATTTGTTGATAATTGTCCATTTTAGTCACGTCACCGCCGTTGACATCGGCTTCACCACCGAGCATTTCCAGTCGCTCGGTAATGCACCTTTAGACAACGCTCTGTTGAACAAACCAGTCCCAACAGGCGAGATGATGGCAGATAAGGACTTTAGAATTAGCTGATGGAGGTCGTCAGGTCCGGCAGTCTTCGTGCCATCAAGGATGGCGAGTAGACTGTGGACATCTTCCATATTGTACTCGAATTCCATAGGAGTTTCACACGTCGACTTCGGCATATGCGCATGCATAGGGAGGCAAAGTGCGCCGCCAATGCGGACGCACCTTCAGTGCTGGTAGTCAGAGCCTATCCATCCGAGCCCCCTTATACTGCTAGGTCACCTGCGGACCTCAGGCGTCGTTTCTCGTAAGCGGACGTCACTGAGGTTGTGAGCTCATCTTCGAACTGTCGATGCTTTCGTGCTTTTGTGCTGTTGCATAGATTCCGCTGCCTCTTGTAGGCCTCATAATCATCGATAGAGCCAGACACGAGGAATTTATTCCATAATACTTCGCTGTGGAGCTAATTAGCCATACTCTTTGTCAAACCGACTTGGCTTCATTGGTCCAGCTTTTCTATATTTGTGGGGTACGAAACGAGCCCACAACGATTGTGCAGCCACTTTTCTAACGGACCAACAGATCAATCCTGCAGTAGCGACCAGTCCACATCACTGGGGTCTATTGAGACCATCGAAGCCCGTCTTCTAGTAATTGTAGGATGGCTCCAGCGGATGCGAGTTGGGCAGCGGCAGCTCTAGGCTGGCTAAAACCATCGTGTGGTCGCTAGCTGCTAGTGGCTCCAGGACCTGAATATGATACACACTTTCGCAACTACTTACTAGTAGGTCCAAGCACAATGGAACGGAAGGCGGTGTAACGCGCGTCGGTTGGCAGACATGTGCTGCCCCAGTCTCAAATATCCCCTTCGCAAATTTAGCGGCGCTTTCACAGTGCCCGGGGAGAAGTTGATCCTTAAGCCACTGTATTCGAGGGAAGTTACAATCACCCATAAGCAGGAAGCGGTGCCGGCTCATGTAGCTATTAACATGCGCCAACCAATCCAGATATCGACTTCGAAAGCTACGATAAGCCACCTCCACAAGCAATTCCCCTTGTCTCAGGCAAATCAAGCACCATAACTGCTCGCATAGCCCATCTACGCTACGGCATGTGTTTCCCAGTCTCCCGCACAGCGTGGACCGAGTGTATAACAGCACATCACCACACTCATTTGATAGCCTGTCGCACCTGAAACACTAGTAGCCACTTATCTGGAAGTCCTGGGTATTGATCTCAGAATTTAACCAGGTTTCGGCCAGTCCCAGTATGTCCGGACTACGCTAAGCAACCATGTGATATACATCGTCACGTTTGTTCATTAAATTACAAACATTTGTGAAGGCCACGCACAGGCCGCGCTTGGAACCGCCGGGCGCGCATGAAGCGTCATCGACTAGTTGATCCGGGTTCGTTGGACCCAAGAAACTATCCAAAAATTTACTATGCGGAGGTTACTT
The DNA here is from genome assembly GCA_944474145.2 of Dicrocoelium dendriticum. Lineage (NCBI taxonomy): Eukaryota > Metazoa > Platyhelminthes > Trematoda > Plagiorchiida > Dicrocoeliidae > Dicrocoelium > Dicrocoelium dendriticum. Next base: position 39,690,389 of record OX104066.1, read on the forward strand.
TCCTCGTTGTCGGTACGCCGCTTCAACTCATTGATAGCGGATTTCAGTTTCTATCGGTCCGACGGATCCAAATCTGGACGAATATAGATTTTCAACACTTTTAGCCTATCGAGGCGGGATAGTACCAACCTCGGACTTGCGTCGTCTGCAAAGCTGTCTCGCAGAGGCCGAATCTTCCCCTCCTCTCTTTCTCCATGATGGGTGAGTTGCTTAACCCCAAACCCCTGTTCCCCCACGTCGACGAACCCATCAATCAGGCTCTGTAGAAATTCGAGGTCGTGATCATAAAGAGTCTGCGGATTCGTATCCATTGACTCAGGTGCGTGAGATATCAAGGTTGCTTGGGTATCATCGCTATTATTTGCTGATGACCTTAAGTCGTGGAATATTGCAGATGTCCCTTGGGGTCAAGAGGCCATTCAGCATGCCCAGGACAGGTTCTGGGATTGCCTTACCTTTGCTACCAATTAATCAGGATAAATGTTCCGTTTTTCGTATAGGAGCAACATGCCCACCTTCGAGGTACCTGCTCAAACTGCATCTTGTCTCCAACCAAGCTGATCTAGATGTTTTTCATTCCCTGATTTTGCATTCTGACGTCAACTGGAAGAAGGCTGCAAGTTGGGGGGTTCCGGATGTTGTGGTTAATACGCCGTTCCTTCGGAGTCTTAACTGCCGACATCTTTGTGAAGCTGTTCTCAGATTTCGTCCGGCCCCGTTTGGAATACTGCGTCCAGGCTTGCCTGCCCTGCCTCGTTCGGGACAGAATGGAGCTCGATAGGATTTCGCGAGTCGGTACCAGGCTGGTCAAGAGGTTACTAGGGCAAACGTACCCCAAGCGTCTACTTAGTTTGGGTATGTATTCAATGCACTATCGACAGCTTCAAGACCTGATCCTCATCTACCGTATCTTATCTGGAATGGTTGGACCGGAGTTGACATTGCTGTTTAGCCCGGGTAGGTTATCTTGTCTTCGTGGTCATCCCATGAACCTACACAAGCCTCGTTCTGACGGGATCAGGGCGGAAACTCAGGTGTCACGCTTAGTTATCGAGGGCTGGAGTTTGCTTCCAAAAGATGTGGTCAGTGAATCGACGGTTAAGGGTCTAGAGCGCTAGTTAGACGCTCTTGGGCGGCAACACGAAATTCTTCCTTTCTCCTGACTATATCCGTCTTTCTACTCCGAGTTCCTATTCCATGATTTTCTTCACTCGTTGGTATGATCCACCATTTAAATGACCACCCCCTTTACCTTCATTTTCTTCCCATGTCTTTCTTACTTCACGTGACTGGCGCAGCCGGGACTGCTAGCACAGGAAGCGTGGGCAGTAGTTGGTTAACTAGGATGTGGTTCGGGTGTATCGTTTTAGCTTTCTTAAGACCTAGGTTCAACGACCCGCTCAAGAAGGAACAGCACGGGCTTTATCCTATAGTTCCAGTCCCAATTAAACTCGAACTTGAATCCGATGTGTTCCACGAGATGAGGTAGGAGTTGTAGTTCTTTCGACTTTGTGCGGATAGTTTGATATGGAGCTACTGTTGGAAGCAGTTTACATCGAGGTGGCTCCGAGTTCATTCCATTGTTACCTTGTCGACTCGTGTGGCAAATGACTGGAACAGTCTGTCTGATCTTTCCAGTGCACGAACCGAGGAATGTTTTAAACGGTTACTAGACACCCATTTGCTGGACAAGTATGGACCATGTGTTCACTGCGACCGTAGTAGTCCCATTTGGAACACAGGGTCGCGGAAACTCACTTAACCCCTTCATTGACTGGGAAGTGATGAGGCTGATAAAGGATAGTCTTTCTGCTCTCTACAACAAAGGGAACCAATGAGTCACCAAACAACACGCCAAAATGGGACGGCTGGCCGTCCATCTTTGCAGACAAGGTGCGTCGGCAGTTACAATGCACTTTTTGACCACCGGCCACCGAGTCAGTCTTGGAGTGTACTTCACCACCTTATGTGTGTTCGGTGACCGCACGTTCTTAGGCTACTGGAGGCCCATGTTATCGATCACCAGCGCCCACCGCTCTATATTCAAAAACGACTGTGGCTCTAATCCTACCCCGTTAGCGCAAGCACCTGGCCATCTACAATCATAAATGTAAAAGTAAATCGCCAGCGATACGCAGTAATAGCGCTTCGCTGCTACACAACCACCACCAGTCGCTGCCTAAGCTGAGTGTACCGCAAGGACGCTCACGCCTACGCTGATGCGAACCGGTGACCTTATGGTTGCAAACCAGGCGCACCACCCGGCGCACCACTCGGCCACCGGCCGATCTACGATCTCATACGACACCTTTGCTCTATCTACTAGTGTCGCACATTTGCGATTGATAAGGACACACAAAATAACGACGTCATATCACAACTTAAGTCTTCCAGTTTTCTTGTTTGGTCTGCCAAGAGCTGCATGCTCCGCAACTGGACCTTAACGCGGTTCAGTTGTCTGTGTTCTTCAGCAATCCATCGAGCTATGCTGGATGCGTCTTTTTCACTTTCTGAGCCCCTAATGCCAGATTGGTTTGTAGTTAGAGGCCAGACCAGTTCGGTTCGTCGCAAAAAGATTGAACCTTAACTTGGTGCGACGGTTTGCGTACCTCGTCGACCCATTAAGCTATATTGTGTGGGGTCCTCGGGCCCCTTGAGTATCAGTCGTACCGGGTTGGTCAAAGGTTAGAGGTCAGACGAACTCAGTCTCCTGATCCTCCAAGTGTAAGGTTGGAAACTGCGTTGCGCCCATTTCTGTAAAACCGAATTGTTACCACATCCGGTGCCTTGCGGACAGGCTTTTGAGCCGAAGGTTTGGCTTGAGGCCCCTACTCTTCCTCCTGTCTTCGGCTGGGCGCCATGGTAGTATCTCAACTCACGCACAATCATGACTATTTCTTCGAACTTCAACCACATCCTGCACTGGCCGTCGCGCAACTTATCAAGGGTCGCCTTATCTGCTGCATACAGCATTATTGCGGCACATTAGCTGAGGTATATTGCTCAATCTCTGGCTAACGTGTATTGTTGATGATGATGATGATGATGAAGAAGCAGGGCGAGTAGGCGCAAACATGGCTACTCCTGCCGCCTCCCTTCTTTCCTTTCCACCTGTTTACAATTTCATTTTAACCCCCATTGCTAGCCTTCCCATCTTAATTGACACCAACCGCAACGTCACTGCAGTTCTACCATCTGCAACTATGTTCCCGTACCACCCACTGGACGCCAACTGCCAACAGCTCCTTTTAAGGCCACAGTGTCCCGTCTCGTTGGCCGCGTTCAACCTTCGTACTCTAAGACAAATAGCACAACTTGCCGCACTCGCACTCACGTTTTACACACTGGATAATGACGTGTGTTGCGTATCCGAAACTAAGCTCTATGACCCTCATGGGGTTATTGAATTGACTGCGCCCTGTTTGTCCTCTCGCTATTGGTTGCACGTATCCGGAGACATTGATGCGGTAACCACTGGTGAAGCTGTAGTGGACATCCTTCTCAGCTCCAAGGTTGAGTCATCTTTAGTTAATTGGATTCCCGTGAACAGCCGTTTGTGCGCAGCTCGTTTGATGACATCAATCAAGGTTGAATCACGAAGTAGTACAAGACGCTGTTTGTTTGTGGCAGTTCTGATGCTGCCAAGGAGGTCTGCAACGACGAACTGAATATGTTCCTATGCAGTGCTACCAGTTCAGATTTCATAGTACTTGAAGGGGATATGATAGCGTAAGTAGATCGTCTGAGGTCTTCAAAAACACAGCTAGGTGGTAATTATGGACTTTGCTCCGACCGTGAATAGGCATCAGCAGTACGTCGGTACGCAGTACCGACTCTTCGCTCCCGCGCAACCACCACCAGTCGAACGTTGGCTGAGGATATTGCGAGACTCGCCCGGTGCCTACGCAGGCTCGAACTCGCGTCCTTGGACTACAAGGCAGGATTGTGATCCTTAAAGCTACGGGCCTTACGGACAACGGCCAGCGTCTGCTACAGCTGTATGTAGAACACCGTCTGTTTCTCGGTAGCACCGCTTTTAGACACAGCGGACGCCGAAGTGCCACTGAGTGGTCACCTATAGATCGTCAGCTTTAGAACCAAATTGATCATATTGTCACAATTAAAGCGGGCATGGTTCCATCCTTGACTGTTGCTCGTTCTGGAACACCTGCCTCGATTCTGAGCGGGCTTTGGTACGCTGCTGTTTTTTTTAACTATACCTGGAGGCGTATCAAGCGCCGCTATCGTTGGCAACTGAGAACTTATCCCTCGGGCAAGTAAATCTAGCAGGATGCCCTACATAGAATGTATGCTAACAATTTGGAGGCGTTGGACATAAGAGTGATGCCTCTGTGCTTGGCGCATATTGTATGTGTACCTTTCTTAAAGAGTGCGGCGATAATTGACTCATCACAAGAGGATAGAATCTTTTCTTTACACCAAATATTGGGGAACAAATCTGTTAACTAACAAAGGCATCAGCAGTAAGCCGGTACGCAGTACCGACGCTTCGCTGCCGCGCAACTACTACCAGTTGCACATACGCTAAGGATACTGCGAGTGTCGCCCTGTTCCTACGCAGGCTCGAACCCGCGCCGTCAGATTACAAGGCAAACTCATTACCTTTATGCTACGGGCCGGCTGTTAACTCTTTGACCATTAGCTGGCCACCGTACTCGAATAGCTCCGTAAGAAGTCCGTCTGGACCGGAATCTTTGAATCGCTTCACATGGCGGTGCTCGAACGAGACCGCTTCGGTGGATGGTCCCAGTTAAATATTCCAATGCGCGCTAGAAGACAGGGGACGGATGAGGTCATCTAAATTGGGAATGGAAGTGTTCATCCTAGCTGTCTATGCACTTACACAAATCAGCGGTTCGTGATTTGTCAACCTCGTAACTAGCCCCACTGACGCCAGGTCTCATATGCCCAATGGTTCGAATGATCTGAATGAGCCTGAGAAAGTTTCCATTGAGGTGCGCCGAGAACACAGTTTCACGACCAGTACGCAAGCTCTGATTTAGTTGTTGGCTGAGTTTGCGGCGTAACTCCCTGCTATTTGAATCAGCTGCGATAGGTCGGTAGTGGTCAATCAGTTCTTAAAAGGGAGCGTGGACTCAATCTCTCAGAAGGCGACAAGTGGTTCTACAGACTGATTGGTCAGAAAGGAGCATCCCTTTCTGCAAGGAACTCTAATGATGTTCGATGTTTTGAGATGGAATATTGGTGGACGCATCTGAGACTGAAACTGCGAGACTGTATTTAAGAACAAGTAGAAAGGTTTCTGTACAACTCTATCGAATTATGAAAAGTCAAAAACATTTAGTTGTGAATCGTCAGTGGTTGTGTCTGGTCAGTTCGGTTAGGAATTCGTATTGATGTCATTATTTCCGAGTATTCGCTGTCTTCTGTTAGCATTTTATGTGCATTATTTCACAAAAGCACAGGTTTCCGAAATAATCTTCGATACGGGTTTTAAAACACTTCACAGAATTGGCCTCTATTAATTCTTCTGGTAGTGTATTCCACCAGTTTACGATTCTTCGTTCTATACAAAGCTGATGTGATACTTTGTTCATGCAAGGCACCCTAAGTTTGTAATGGTGTCTTCGGATGTTACAGGGTTCCCGCAGGTGAAATATTGGCCGCAGTATGGAGAAGTGATTCAAGTGTAATACTCGATAAGTCGTAATAAGGTCAAGTCTTACTCGGCAGTAGGATAGCGTGTAGAGTCCAAGCCTTTCACAATGTTTTTCATATGGAAGCTTTCGTAGACTCGGTATCATTCTATTTGCGATATGCTGTGTTTGCACCAGCTTTTCAGTTTCCCACTGGGTTATCGGATAGTAAGCTGGGGCACCGTATTCCAGGATTGATCTAATGAGCGAGGTGAATAGATGAGGGACGGTTTCTTCGGATCATGTGGAGAAACTGCGTCTTAATGCCCAGAACATACGAAGTCCAGCACGGTACAATTTCTCTGTATTTTCTAGTGATCTTATATCATGTCGCGCATGCTCTGGGCGTGGACTGCGCATGCTCTGGGCGCTGAAACGCAGCTTCTGCACTTGGTCTGAGGACGTCGCCACTCGCCTCTTCTCTTCCATCGTCAGACCAATGGTAGAGTACGGCTCGCCTGCATATTGTCCGATCACACGCGGCGAAGCGCAAAAGATCGAACGAGTACAACACATCGCCACCAAGTTGATCCCCAGCTTGAAAGGCTTATCGTATGAAAACCGGTGCATGAAACTTGGGCTCTACACCTTGTCATATCGCCGTGTTCGAGTGGATCTTATCATGACCTACCGTATTTCACATCTCGGTCATTTCCCCATGCTAAGGTCGTTACTCCACTTGCGAGTACCATGCACCACACGTGGGAACAGGTACAAACTCGTGGTACCTGATCTGAAGAAAATCCCACACCCCCTGTGTTTCGAGCGGAGGGTTGTGCACGCCTGGAACAGTCTGCCAGAACACGTCGTCGAGGCCGAATCTGTGCATAAATTCAAATCTTTGTTGGATTTACACTTCGCTAACATACGTTTCAGAGAACGGTTGCCACTTGACAACGATATCACCCACTTGTGACTCACTGTGTAAACAAGCATTTTGTGTGCTACAGAAGGAGTTGCTGAACCATCTCAGGATAACCACCGGACGCGTTTATTTATTTTTTAAAAGATGTTTTTTGATTGTCACCCGATGGAGTTGTACAGAATTATTTTCTACTTGCTCCAAAATACAGTATTCAGTATTCAGTATTCTGACAGATGTGTTAGGGTGGATCAACTGGCCGTCGTATGTGTACGATCGAGTGGCTCGACATTTGTTGATACTGATGAACTCCGTTAAGAGGGAGTTGCATTTCAGTGGACCGCGTTGACAGTCGATTTAAGTCATGCTGGAGGCCAGTGCAGTTGTTTTGGTTCTCAATGATCATCCAGGTTTTCATATCATCTGCAAACAGGGCACATGGTGACTAGAGCTACTGCGGAAGATTGTTGATATGAATAAGAAATAATACTGGCCAAGGTACAGTTCCTTGAGGCACGTTACTGGTCGATCGGAACCAGTCTGTCAGGTAGTCATTGACCTGTACTCTAAACTTTCGTCCAACTATAAACTTGTGTAACCATTGTAGTAGCGTGTCACTGATTCGGTATGTCCTCAGTTTAGGAAGCAGTACCTCGTGGTTCACTCTGTCAAACGCCTTACTAAAGTCGATGTACACCGCGTCAACATCTTTCTGTTCATTGAGAGCTCGTACCCACTGGTGGTTTAGGTACATCAAGTTGGTGATGCAGGATCGCCCTTTCGTAAAGCTGCGTTGCGCTGGCGTCAATACGTCCATCGATCCGAAGGACGGCAGCAGACACTTTTTCACAACCTTCTCGAGAACTTTGGATAATCATCATCATCATCATCATACACGTTAGCTAGAGGTGGGGAACACCTCAGCTACTGTGCCGCAATACATAGAAAAAAGGAGAGAAAAAAAGAAACTGGTGCAAGCTGGCTGAGCTACCGGTAACGGATGGGCATCGTTCCGGTAAGCTACCAGCCGGCTACTGTGCATCAAAAAATTATTATGCAAAATTATATAAGGCTAAGTAATGAGATCGTGGTTGGAGGGGGAGGCTAAGAGGGATGGGGTGGGACAAAGAAACTCACAGCACGAACGCCACTGAGGTCGGCTCCTAGCCATATCAGCAAGTGTGTCCAATCAAACGTGTTCATCGTCTTTCGGACCCCAACCAGGGAGCCGAGACGCTCCAACTGAGGCCAGCTCAGAAGTGAGGGTCTTCATTCCTCTGGACTAAGTCATCGCTTGGCCACCCCTCCTCTTCTTCCATCCACACCCCCGGCGCGCAAACAACACACGTCGCGGAAGTCGGTGGGCTGGCATGCGTAACACGTGGCCGAGCCATCGGAGCCTGATGCGTGAAATAACGGTGCTGAGCGGTTCAGTACCTTTTCCTGTGCCGTAAACAAGGCGTCGAACAAGCTCGTTGCTCACGCGGTGTTACCACCAGATGTGAGCTAAATTACGAAGGCACCGGTGGTCGAACGTAACTAGCCTCTTCAGGTCCGCTGCTTTAAGTGGCCAGGTTTCACAACCGTACAGTAGGGTTGAACGTACTGCTGCATTGTACACTCTACCCTTCAGGGCAAGAGTGATGTCGCGCCGGCGCCATAAGTGGCGAAGGTTAGCAAAAGCGCCCCGAGCTTTTGCTATACGGTTCGTGACCTCGTCCTCAATCCCACGGGCGCTGATACAACTTCCCAGGTAGTTGAATTTCCGAACGACTTCTAGCTGATCCCCACCAAGGGTCAGCGTAGGAGTCGGTCCAGACTAATCTTGGAGAAACGCTTTGCACTTCGAGGGTGCGAAGCAAAGCCGGAAGTGACGGACAGCTAGTGCTAATCTGTCCAGTGCCGCTTGGCACGTTTGTGAGCTGTCACAGATCAGGGCAATATCATCAGCATACTCTAAATCAAGAAGTCGTTCTCCTGGGAGTAGCTCCACACCTAAATCGTGTCCTGTAAACGCGATTTCCATAACTTCGTCAACAGCGAAGTTGAAGAGGAAAGGTGACAGCGGGCATCCTTGTCTCACACCGCTGGAGATATTAAAGGGCGACGACAACTTGCCGTAAGCCCTCACTCTGCCCGAGCTACGCGCATATAATGATCGGATAATATTCACATATTTCTCAGGTACACCTTTCCTGAGTAGACAGTCCCAAAGTGCATGTCTATCCACCGACTCGAATGCACCTTTGATATCGAGGAACACGACAACGGTGGGCCGCCAATATATGTGACAGTGCTCCAACAACTGACGCAAGGTGAAGATGTGGTCAATGCAGCTACGACCTCGACGAAATCCAGCTTGCTCTTCACGAATGTGGCTTTCACGAGTGCCAGTCAGTCTGTGAAGGATAACAGAGGCAAGCAATTTGGAGGCGATGGAGATCAGACTGATTCCTCCATGGCTGCCGCATTCCGATCGTGAGCCTCCTTTGAAAATTGGGACTATGATGGAGCGGCTCCAATCGGTTGGGACAGTTTCCTGCTCCCACAATTTCACTAGTAACTCGTGTAAATCATCCACAAGAGCAGGTCCCCCGAATTTGAAGAGGGCTGGAGGAAAATCATCAGGTCCCGCGGCTTTATTTAACTTCAACAGTTTGATCTCACGTTCGACTTCTGAGCGAGAGGGTGGATCCAAAGGGACAGCCCAGGGAGTGGGGCGATCAGTGGCCGACGAGAAATCTAACAATTCCGACCGATTAAATTGCCTTTCAAAGTGCTCAGCCCAACGTTCCAGGCGTTTTGATAAGTTGTGGATAGGCTGTCCACTGTCGTCACGTGTAGTTTCACTAACACCAGGTCTCCTGCTGCCCGTTTCCTTTATCAGACGGAATAACTTACCATGGTTACCAAGGGCAGCGGTCATTTCCATCTCTGTTGCACGACGAGACCACCAAGATTCGCGGTCTCTCTTCGGGCTAGCACGGAGTTTTGCTCGGAGCTCTTTGCGAGTTTCATTGTGTTCGCTTCCAGCCGGAATATGCCCGCGAGCATCTATAAGTTTCAAAGACTGTTCATGTTGGCAATTGGACATACCACCTGAGGATTTTCCTGCTGCTAGTAAGGTTTGGTGAATATGAGACCAGTGCCCTTCAATTGCATCCAGTGAGCGTTTATCCAAATCGGATGACAGCGTAATTTGATAGGCGTTCAGAACAGCTGGATTCACCAGTCTGCCGGTGTCAATGCGCTCACAACATCGTCGCGGGCGTCCGCCAAAGCGCATCCGCAGGTCAGCGTATACAAGTGCATAGTTGGTGTCAACACCTGTGCTCCAAATCGAGCGACAGTTCTGGACGCAACCTCTCCATCGGTAACTTACGGCAATGTGATCGATTTGCGTCCATAGCTGGTTCGAGGCTGGTGGGCGCCAAGTCACCCTCCGGCGGGTGCTGTGTCTGAAATTAGTGCTCGCAAGAAATAAGCGAGCATCCTCACACAAATGAAGTAACCGCTCACCGTTATCATTACGGGAGCCTATACCATGTTGGCCGCCCAGATGCAGCTCATCTGTGGATAATTTTCCAACTTGAGCGTTCAGATCCCCAGCCAGCACTACAGTGTCCGAGCTTCTTCTGTGGCGAAGGAGTTCGTTCAGTTGGCGATAGAAGTCGTCTTTTACCGAGTCATCGCTACAGTTTGTGGGTGCATAGGCAGCGATAACGAATAGACACCTGTTAGTCCCACGCGACTTCGAAGCTTTGAACGAGCCAGCCAATCGGACCGCACATAACGGGCTACCGATTGGAATCCAATCAACCAGAGCAGCTTCAGCCCGGGGACTCAGGGCAATACCAACACCGGCTTGGCCGGTGCTCGAAGCTTCATCGTCACCGGATAGTCGCAATGAGAAAGTGCTGCTGGTGTCACCTGAAGGGGATCGCAAAGTGAGCGCAGAGCTGGAGTCTTGCAGGCGGTCTCCGATAAGCAGCAGATATTGGTCGAGAGGGTCTCGAATGTTCGGGAAAGTGCTGCCTGTTGACCGATCTGTAGTAATGTGCGAACATTGAGGCATGCCAGTCTGAAGGAGGATCGAGGGCTCCAAATGGAAGCCGATGAACTGGAATGGGCCGCTTGCTTGGACATGGGCCTGTTGACAGTACAGGAATGACGATCTGCGTTCACCTTTGAGTTGAAACTAAAAGACAAGTGACTATTGAAGCAAGGTGGGGGAGGGCAGAGAATTGGGGGGTTGAAAACAGAGGGGATAAAGTAAAGCTGGAACGGGACGATAATGGTGAAAAAGCGCAAGAAGGGGAATAAGAAGATGGGAAGGCTTGAGCAGTAGCATCCAAACCCCTATCCACCCTGCTCGATGCAGCAGATAGGGCACCGTTGATTATCCTCTGCGGTGGCCAGAGCATCAAGAAATTGTTTGAGGGAAAATTCATAGTATTGCGTGGGCAGGATACTGTCAGGTTGCCCAGGCCTAGACAGGAGAACGATTAGGGTTCTCAACCAAAGCCTTTGGTTCAAAAACCTGGCCGCAAGGCAGCGGGTTTGGCACTGGACTACAAGGAGTCCGTTTTAAGGAATAAGGAGCCACCCTCATTCCAACCCCCAACCTGGAAGACCAGGAGGCTGAGTTTGTCTGGCCTCTAACCATTGACCAATCTGGTATGAGTGGCTCTGAAGGTGCAAAAGCACCACCCAGTATAGCTCAATGGATCACTGAGTCACACAAACCATCGCACCACGGTAAGGTCCAGCCTCATTGCGATGGATAATATCGAAGTCAAACAGATCGTTCTATAGTTCTCTATTTTACTCGGATCATCACCCTTGGGAAGTGGTCTCACTTTCGAGCCTTTCCAGTCGTTGGGGACAGATCCTTCAGAGTGATTTACTGAATAGGTTTGTCACGGCTGGGGGGATGATAATCGATAGGGACTTGAGTATTAGTGGGTGAAATCCATCTGGTCCGGGGGGATTTGCATCATCGGGGTTGACGAGTAGCTGATAGACTTCGACTGCTTCACATTGTAGGCTGTCGAGCAAGACTGACACAACCTGTGCCGGTACTGGAACAGCCGCCGGTTTACTGGAAAATACGGTGAGGAAGTGCGTAGCCAAGGCGTCCGCGCGCTCGGCGCTTGAAACGAGCGTCTGTCCGTCCAAGCTCTTTAAGACCGGTAGGTCGCCCCAGGTTTCAGTTGAAGTTTCAAGTAGGCAGCTATTCTTTTGGGTGCCGTTGTGGCCGAGGATGCTAGCTCCTCTCAGAACTGCCGGCGTTTCTTGATGTTTGCGGCATTACATAAGTTACGCTGTTTCTTGTACATCGTGTAATCTTCATCACATCTGATGGAAAATATTGATGAGTCAAATGAATGGTGGAGTTAACTAGCCTGTTGGTATCAAATTTGCTATACATTCTTTTCGAGGAACGTCTGAAACGCATACAGATTTCCGCATAGGTCAAACTGTGCTTTGACTAGATTGGTGGACCAGGTCGATCTGCAATCCCGTACACTGCCTCCCTGTCTGAAGCTGATTGCGATGTGACCTATTTTTGACCACGCTTGCATTTGTGAAGGAAACATCAGGACGGAATGTCTTCTCGCATGTTTTAAGTTCGTGCTCGCGAGAAAGAGGTGGTCGTTCTCGCATAACGTGAGAGCTCCACCTGCGTTATCAGTTCTTAGCATGAATTTAGCGGTGAACAGAATGGCGTTAGCATGACAGCAGTCGATCGCTCTTTGCGTTGAAGTTCCCAACAAGGACAACGGTATGCTTTTGTGGCTCTATTCAAAAGCTGGCGGTGTCCGCGGTAAATGTCGTCTTTGACCGATACTCAGCTGCAGTCGCTTGGAGCGAAAGTGGAGATCACAAACAAGTTGCCTCCCTATCCACGGTGTCTGTTGATCCTGCATCAGCCGCGAAGTGGACCCACATACAGTCGGCTGTTCCTCTGGAACCAGTCCAGCAGCGCGGCCTCAGTCTTGTCACTCGCTGCGATGCTTACACCCACCAAGCCGACTACAGCTGCTTCTGTCACCAGGTAGACACAGGAAGTATTTGCTTCCGGGAGCAGCAGTGGATGTCCACGTAACAAAGATGCTGGGCATATTTCGGTTTTGCTTCTCCCAACACTGGGAGAAACAACACCGAAATATGTCCATTTCGGATACGGTCCTTTTGATCGGAATGACCTAGGTCTACCTCAAAGTGAACCGATGTCTCAACAGAGGTTGCGCCTTGCAATCCAGTCAAACAGCGGGTTCTCCTAGTCCAACTTTGAACGATGCTGGAGTCCTATAATGGAGTTTAGGAAATGTAACTAACATAGATGACAAGCGGTTGCACACGTAGGCATTGTCCCTGATAGCACGACTATCCGCCAATTGACCGATTTCCGTCCGACTTTTGTCCGAAAAATCTACAACAGAACAGATTTCAGACGGAAATCAGACTGTCGAAAAAATTGACAGCACTTACTTATGACGTTTTTCATCGATTCCCAATCCCGATTTCTATTACTTGTTCTGGCAGCAATTTATATTGATGAAACCTACGGAACCCTCCTATAATGCACCAAAACACCATTTTTGGGATATGAAACATATATTGCGTAGGGGCTTCCTAAACGGATAATCATGAAGCAATGTGATAAACAGTGCTAGGTACGGTTTCTTGCATCTACGTAACCTTCTTTTCCTCCAGCTTTAAAGCCTTTGTTCCCCACACAGTGATTTTACTCTGACATCTACAATCGGACACTGAGAAAAACTCGCAGAACCTATCCATACTCGTAACTATCTAGTGGCAAACTCTTTTATTATACGTTGTTGCATGATCGTTCAGATTGCATTCAGTATACCTTTTAACCATGTCAAATATTTGGGTTTTCACACAGCGGTTTCAATACGGAAGCGGACGGAAATCGGACAGTTGATCGCTCTATGGTGCTACAGTCATACCTGTCTAAGGCAACCACTCACGGGACAGACAAAAGTGGTCGCCTTGGACAGATGGTCTCCATGAGCAGGTTCATGCATAGAAACATTACTCTTAGGAGAAAACGTTGGGGATGTTTCTGTCTGGTCGCCATGGCAGGTTGGACTGTACCAATCAGATTTAAGATTAGGATCGAAATAGAGCCACTGACAGGACTATTTGGACATGGGTTAAACTGTCAACAGAACTAGATTCAAGCAGAGGAGTGTTAACGAAAGTGTGCTCGACATGTGATGGATGTGCTTGAGCAATGAAGTAGGCAGAAGCAGAAGAGAGAGAACTAGTGGTGGTAGCACAAGCCGTGATCTTGTCAGAGGGCGCGATTCTACCCGGCTGCTCAGAACGAGTTAGGGAGTACTTATAGGACACCATTCTGAGCCCTTGGCTGAATAGCCTACTCGCAAGGCAGTGGGGCGAAGTCTGGGTACCTCATTCACTGGGATCCGGTGACTGATTACTTAACTCATACTCCTTCCGTTAGTTCTTTACCAAACAAGAGCCCATGTTCCCCCACGATTTTAGCACCACGTTGATAGAATACAATTCTCCACCAGGGTGAAGCAAGGGGAAGTAACGTTTCAGTGGCAAGTCACATTCACCACATCGTACGGTTAAACGGACATGTGGCTTGCCAGATGAAAATCCACCAATACCTAGAACTGCCGCCGAGCCATTTGCTGGAACGGGATAAACCCAAACCACCGAGCTGGCACCACGTGGGGGTTGTTCGGCAATCTAGCTGGAGCAAGACTCGGCTATTCGCAATCACGCTGGCTTTCTTACCGCTCCCAACGTTCCTGGTCAGTTATTGGGCTATGCTACTCGTAGTTTCATGGCACTACGGACACTGAAACTGTGCCCATTGCAACCAGTTTACGCCCTTCGATCAAACTGATCGATGCTTTGGGATTCACATGCAGCCGGTGCGTCTCAGCTTAGGCGTAAAGCAGATGTCAAGAGCATTACTCATAACACACTTGATGATGGTAATACAACAAGGACTGGTTAAGATAAAAGTGGCACAAGTTTATAATTAACATAGATCCGTGTGTTAAGTGTGCATGAATGCGTGTAGGTAAGAACGAGTGTGGTTGTGTTGCTTGAATTTGTGAATCTGACGCCGTTTTTGTGATTGTCTTCGGTCACGCGTAAGAAGGAGAGAAATGAAATCCGTATTGGGTGACCCACGTCCGTGGATTGGGTTAGATCTACGGCACAAGTTGGTGCATTCCTACAAACTCGGCAACCAGGAGCTTCAAACGTCTCCTGGCGAGAAGGTTCTGGGAGTTTTGTCCAGGTTGACCTTTGATGTTCCAATCAGACTGAAACGGCGTCAAGGAGAGGCATCGAACACGTGTGCCTCCTGAAGCATGCATTCGGACGATTCGACCCTTCGATTTTTTCACAACTTCTCGGCTCATACATACGGCCACATGTGGAATACGCAATACAGGTCTAGCAGCCATGACTGAGGAGAGATCTCACCGCCTTGGAGATAGCCCAACGCCGGGTAACCGAAAACGTCAAGGCTCTGTATAATTTGCCGTATTAACAAAGACTTCTAGTGCTCGGGGTCTGCAGCAGACAATATGGGCGATTGCACCAGAACCCCGCTCGTGCCCCGTTCTCGTCTCGTAAAAGTGAAGTATGCTAGTGCAATGCACCTCATGGATTTATAAACCCTTGTGCTTTCACTGGAATGTGTCCATACGCTTTACTGGCGTTTTTCAAAACACCGTGAGGTTACGTTATGCAATACTAAAGGGTAACTATTTGATCGCTTAGGTGGGCTGACAACTGACGAGTTACGATAAACTGAACAGTCAAGAGCATGAGATTGGTTTGCAATGATAGTACTAACCTTGATATTTTCGTGAACCAGCGCCATAATATTCCTGGACCCCACTATTATCCGACGAACTTCTCAACTGTATTAACTACGAAAATTTTGGTTGTACCTTTTTTAAACAAAACGTTTTACTATACCAAAGCAGCTATGCTTGTATGTATATTTGATCGTGCCATCACTCGTGGGCTTCTTTCTATCGAGGATATACCATTTATTTATTTATTTATTTATAACTTCAGTAGCGTAGCCGTTGTACTGACTAATAATGTGAGTACTTTTTGCTATTGCATTGAAGAAATGCAAATTTTTGTACGGTCAGCATATGCAGAAACAACCGGGGGTAGATTGGCGCGCAAGGGATCTGGAAGTGTTCCGCTTTGGCTCACGAATAACGTGGACACCTTACATACACTGTGCCTAACACGTGCATCGCCACCGCTGAATCTCACAGTAGAGCATTATATTCAGACGTCACCGTGACATGCGCCTCATTTGTCCTAGCAGTTTTGTGCACAGTTTAATCGCGGTATGGCCTATATGCACATGTTCACAGTTGTTGCGAATACGTTTGTGGACGCAGTTAGTCATCTTACCTACGAGAAGTGTGTCTTTCAGATACACCAGTGTTGAACAGATCCCGAGTGTTATTCCTTGGTTAATGCCCTCTGAAAGGAAGACGAGGTTCCTTCTATCTATGAGCTTATTATCGTCCCAATCTATTCCGTCGTATAATTTCAATGTGGTTTTAGGATATTGTGAAACGAGTGTTTCACTAACGGTTTCGGGTGTCCACTGTTCAGCAGTTACATCACTACTTCCAAGCGGCGTTCCCAACTTCTCTATGCACAGGGCCTTATCTCTGTGAAACACGGCTAAGGCGCTCCTAACATACACATGCTGTGGATGACCGGAACTGTTATGCTGTGTCCCATCTGTCCGCCGCTTGACGAAATATCGGTTTGGAAGCTAACCATTCTTGTAAACAGAGTAGTCACTGAATGGCGATGTGTTACTCCATGGTGAGCGATTTCAGGTTCCTCACAAACTAGCTTTCCTTATCCACTCTTATCTACCATGTGTCATCCACTTGATACCAACTTTTGTCCATCTACTGGTTTGTCAGTACTATGTACAAAATAGTGGACATTGACGATCTAATGATAACACCATGTTCTTGAGCACCTACTTCCGACTGAAACCCGAGCTGAAAGAATATATGGCGCAATGTCTTACTCTCGGTTGTTTCAACCGCCTTAAGCTTCGGCCACTTCCCAGCTTACTGTCTGCAGTCAAACATCGTTTGACCATATCCAATGCGTCGCATTTTGGCACCTTCGTGAGGAGTGCACTGCCGTTAACATAGATCATCGTTTCATCTTCGTTTCACACGAACTCATGACGGTTCTTTACAAACGTATTCCTTCACCCTGTCAACGGCCACATTATACTAACGATTGCATACAGACCAGTAAATGCGAACTTTCGCCAACCCCGTAACCTTATCATAATTAACGCGGTACCCTTCCGCAAAGGTCACTGCAGTACATCATGCATTGCTGTGCAGATGCTGATGCTGACCTCATCATTAAGGCCGATTAACTGCAGTTAACAGGTAATGCGGCCACACCCACCGATATCTAACGCATTGTTCCATGATAGCGCGTAGTGAAACACCACAGACATTGATTATTTCATCTAACCACTATTACCCACACCCGGTAGCACGTAGACACCGCCAAGCATAGGTCACACTATGTGAGGCTGACGGGCATGCCTGCTAGCTTGCATGCAGTTAGCTTCAGTGAAGGCAATCGATGCTGAGTCTCATTGTGGAGCGCACGCCACGTCCGGTCGGCTGCGCGCAACAGTGAGCACTATGAACGCGGATGGAGAATCTCCGTCATCCCAGTTCTGTGTGGTGCGTCTTGAAGCCGCATAAGTGAGTGGGTGTAAAGTACTTCCTCAACCATCCATGGTGCTAGTCCACATTCTACGGTGATTGAGTTCACATGTTCTATTGACGTCCGCGCGTGCATCACTTGGTGTGTTGGATGAGTGCAAAGCCAAACGTGCGCGTGGACCTAACCGCTGCACCAACCGATGCATGTGTTCTGAATACTCTTGCACTGATTTGCAATTGGTCAGGACGATGGGCACGCATTTGTGCGTTGCGCCACATTGGATTCCACATGATGTGCTTATGGCCTGCCTTGAATATTCTTGGTAGGACATGATTTGCTTTAGAAGGGTCTTGATTCCGTTATGGATTCGACTCGGTATCGGTAGTCTCTTGTTCGATAGCCGAATAGTTGAAAGAGGAAAAGTGGAAGAAGGGGTATTATCGACGTGATCGAGGGGCAAATAATTCCGGCTGCGCATTCTGGGAGAGGGGTTTTGTTCGGTGTGCAATACCATTTGTCTTTGACTCAACAGTCTGACCCACAAGGCACTGGGGGACATGGAAGTCCGCTTGATTTATTCCACTCGGTGCCATTAGCTCAATAGCGTGACCAACTAGGCACTGGGGAGTAAGTCCAACTGCTGTGATTGCAGAGAAGTGAACACGTGTACGTTTGGATGTTGTCATCTCGTGTGCATGTTTCTGAGACAAAAAGGCAATCTCAAGCTTAACATCCGTCGGACCGGTTCGCTTACCAGAATGGGAACCACGTGACTCTGACTTCCAGTGGTCAGAAACGCTGAAGATTTTGGTGCGCGATAGACATCAGTGGCGACTGCGTTATTCATTTGCATCATTTGCTAGTTGATATCTAATCGCACATAAGAACTCCAAAACACAATCCCAACTCAAAATGGAGTGTGTAAAATCCAAAAATCCTTTCTTCTGCTATTGTATTTCGTTTCCTCTTTTCTGCCATGGTTCCAAAGGCACATTGTCTGTACTCAGACTGTCTTAGTAAGCCACCAGCATAGCCATACGGGGGTACCATCTAAGAGAAGGCGAGTATGCTAAATGTATAGTCATCATCAGCGCAGCACTTGGTAAGTTCGCTACTTCCGATTCAATTTACTAACCCAGGCCATTAAGGCGGTTGATGTGATACTTGTGTCTGTACGTGTGCCTGCGTGTTGAGATTCTTGCATTTTAGGGGTTGGTTTTTGATTGAAATCCCCAGTGTGATTACGTTTGATGTGAATGTTGACAAGGTGCCTGCCTGTCTATTACCCACCACCTCCTCCATACTGGCTCCTGGAGGCAGTTGGTCATTCCTGGAAGGGACGAGGTGCTCAGTCGTCGTTGCGATGCGAAGTTGAAAGAGTGGCTCCATGCATCCAGTGTGGAGCGGTCTACGGCCCAGCCACCGCCTTGTGTACTTCTGGTACGCATGATTCCCCAATTGGACTGATTGGGACGTTGACGCTGTACATCTTGAAGGAGTGTGAGCCGGCTCCGTTGATGAAACGTGGCTCCCATCCACATGCCTCCCGGTCTTTTTCTTTGGGAACTACACATGACATGGGTAATGTGGATGGAGCTGTAGATGGCGCAGCACAAGCCATCCATGGTCCTTCCTTAGACACAGGCATCCTATGGCTGTCCCAGTGGAGGCCGCAGTGACAGGAAGATCCAAAGTCGGATACCGCGAACCATGTTTCTGAGACAGGACATCAACTTCGAGGGACACAAAGCCATAGCTGTTGGCCGTCTTAGAGATGTGTGGATGTTAAATGGCGAAATATAAAATGAGTTGAAGAGATTCTCTGTTTCCGTTGTTAGTGCGATCGACGAAATGAGATTCAATCTTTCCTGATTAACATGAGAAGAAGACACTGATTTCTTATCAGGCCAACTGGGAGTTCCCGGTTAAATTATCGTGCAAACAAAGACCTGTTAAGACGTTTGCGGCTTAGAAATATCACCTGCTTTTCCCGCATATAGGGCTTTTACTCCTGTCTCGAGACTTTTTGTTTCGAGATCTTGGTGTATCAAATTGATCGGATGACAGCAAGGCTCTGTCCTGACGTGTGCCTCATTTTAATATTCTCCCTTAAAATGTACCATTTATGTTTATGCTTTTGTTCATACCCACTTCATCTCTTTCCCCGCAGAGTATTCTGAGATTATAATGGGTGTTCCCGGACTTTGGAACTTATTAGAGCCAGCTCGTCGACCGCTCGACCTCGAACAGTTATCCGGCAAGATAGTTGCTATCGGTAAGTTTAAAGAATTATGTTAAAAACTGTTCCCATGTCTACGTTTCACAATGCTAAACTTTTGGGAAGCACGAGTTATAATATTGTGTGGGCATGAATTGAGGACTCGTTTACGCGTCCTTCCCTCCTTCATTACTTATAATTTCGCGATGATGATTTATGTGTATGTATGATGTACTGATTTCCCTTCTGCTTTGGATTGCACGGTGTGCATTCTATATACAGCATAGTCAGAACCACCACTATCCGTGGATGCGACATATGGTGAAAAATACCTGCCGCACACATGTACTTAGTTTCTTTATAGCTACTCAGTTACACGGTTGGCTTCCGAAGCGCAAACCTGGTGTTAAGCAATCCACGCGATCGCTGTTGATCAATGTCTGATAACAATTGGCCTCTGCATTGTCTTACTTGTATTTGGTGCTTTCGTCTTCTCGGACCGGTCACATCAGTGGCGTTGTAAACGCTCCATAATTTCTGACTCTTAACTGTTCCCTCTAACAATTTTACTTCTTATCCCCTTTGAATTATGGTTGTCACTATTTTGGCAGCGTGAGCGAAGGCAACTAAATCCACCGCACTTCGGTGCACAGCTCATAGTTAGCAAAGCTGGAAGTGCTTTTGCGTCGCCCAATCGTTACATCAGACAGTCATGGAATGCCCAGACGACCAATGACTAGGAATTATAAAAGCGCACGCGCACGATTGCCCGGTTCACACTTCTTTACGCATCGCTCAGCGACGCTACACACTAACGCACTGATTATGTCACTGACTGGTGACGAAACGTTTGGAGCAAAAGTGCCAAACTCAGCGAACAGTTCGTCTAACAAATGAACAACCTTAGCTAACTGCATTCACTCTTTGATTCTGTTTCACTTTTCCAGACATGAATATTTGGTTGCATCAGGCTGTGAAGTCCCGCGCATCCACCGGTGGACCTTCAAGATATTTGTCAGTTTTATTTCGTCGTTTGTGCAAACTCATTTACTTTGGCATCCGGCCAGTGTTCGTGTTCGACGGCGAAGTTCCTACTTTGAAAAAGTCCACTATAGTAAGCCGAGATCTATTCCCTATCTGCCTTATACTTCACTGCTGTCTTTTTTATCATCCCGAATGTGTGGTTTTATTGACATCGTCAATCCTTACTGGCCTTATAGTGGCCGAACATCTACCATCTCCCTCGGTGATCAAAACTCAGTTGCTTGTAGATTATACAATTAATGGCCGCATCCAGATACTTTTGCTTTCAGCATATGACTTTGCATGCAAACATATAAGTATTTTCTTTTTTCATAAGAAAGTGATGGAAATAAAGGTAACTGTAACCCAAGACGGCATGGAACATACCCTTTCATCAATCTCCACTGCCGTGATAGAAAATATTCTATTTCGCCACAGTAACAGCGCTTCCTGGTCGCGACCAAACCCACCACTGTCTATTCTTATGACTGGATCAGTCGCTCCAAACGAACAACTTTCGTTGTCTATTATATAGTGTCATAATAACCGTGCTGTGTAATATATTTCCTTGCCGTTCGTTTGCATTTTTAAACGCTGCATTCCGAGTCACACGATTTCACCCGTTCAACACTACTTTGTTCTCCTTCATGTTGAATATTCAACACTTTTTGGTCTGAGTCGCAAGTCTGTATTGTTTTGGGAGCTCTACTACTGGTACGGTTTAGTTCAGCTCAGCTAATCACTCTTGCTCCAAACATCTAAGTGCGGTGAATCCAATTACTATGATTAGGGCTGTAGGAGTAACAACAAATAACAGGAATGGACAAACAATGCCGAAAAAAGTGAGTAAACCTACACACGAAAATACAACCTAACGGACCAGGGGAAGCTATTCGTCTAACAGATGCTATCAATGAACCGAAAACCGTTTTTGCAATCTAGCTATTTGTGTGGGATATCTAACCACTAGTGTGGTGGATCTCCTGTTCCCGATTTAGCTATAACCCGATCTAGTCGCCCAAATTATCTCTGAAGTACCACATTTAATAGGTACAACCTGTCACCAGCTCTAGTTTATTCGTTGTGGCATCGCATTTTCCGCCATTTAACATGTCTGTCATTTCTCGTTGCACAGGCCGCCCGACGCCAACTTCGCACGCAGCTGGGAGAAAAGGCTGAGCGAGCCGAACAGCGCATGCTACGGCGACTGTTGAGGCGCGTCGCAGAATCAGCCGCTGAAGTACATACGCCAAATAGTAGTGCCAACTCACATGGTGAAGCCCACTCCAAAGGCCCGGAACAAGGTAGATACATTCCGCTCACACAGTGTTATCGAGTTAACTTGTTATTGTACCTTGTCCGTACTGACCATTTTGCCCCAAAGTCTAGGACTTATTACACAAACAACCGCAGTTTAATCTGCTCCAACTTCATGATTCAAGCCCCGACGTGCGGTCAATTGTACTCCCTCCATCTTTGAAGTAGTGAGACACGGGTGTAGTGAATACCTATTACTGGAAATAGAAAGCTTTATATATATATATATATATATATATATATATATATATATATATCACATCGTATTGGGTGCGCAATAGGCAGAGTGGCGAAGGACATGAACTGGCTGGAGTAGCTTGTTCTGGTTTGACATACTGTTCAGTGATGCACCATGGAGTTCATAGTCAAACATCGATTAGCAGGCATCAGCATTGATGTCCCCATTCGTTTCGAGCAATACTGTGAGGCGTCGGCGAAGTCGGTTAATTTCACATTTCGAAAGCTGAGCTGCATTAGAATTCAATATGCATGCCCCTTTGGATCGTAGAGTATTATAACAATTTCACGATGTCCAACTCTTTTTCCGCCCAATTTTCTTGTTGTACCATTTTTTCGGTGAGACATTGTTTATGTCCTTTTGCTTAACTGCTGTGCTATGGCATACTTCTACTTATCATGTCTTACACTTGTTTTCGATTACAGCAAAAGTGGCCCTATTGCAACGTCTCGCCGGTCGGCCAGATGTGCAAAGAGCGAAAGAAGACGCGCAATTGTTTGACGCTCCACCGGGCAAGCTGGAGTTAGTTTCTTCCGACTTTAAGAGTTGCCCACATGCCCTGTCTCAGGTGTATCCTGTTAAAGTTTGCTGTCTTTACTCGCTCCTTCCTATCACAAACTTAAATACCTATCTGCGCATGGTTCGGGCTTAGTATACGACCAATCGCTAAGACCGGTGTTAAGGTCGACTTGGGCTGCATCCAAATGAGTGGGATGGATACGAGTTTGACGTACCTCCCCCGAGTGTTATGTGTAGACACGATGTGTAGCTATACATTCAGACAACCATCACACGTTAAAGAAAATGATAAACAGCCATTTTGTCCCATCGGAACATCAGTAGCGCGGATCCAAACTCTTACAAGTCAGTGACTGATACCACTGGACCATGAATGATGGTAGCGGACCGCTATGATTTATGATCACAATATAGCACGCGGTTCATCCTGCACTATCATGCATGTTATGAACTTGCAGTGGACAGAGCTACGACTACCCTGGCATGCCACAACTAATCAAAGCGGCATGTAAGGGGCTAAGGCGATTGCACTTGGGGATTTACTGCGGTTTGAGTGGATTAGTCGCAGATAGATGAGCTCTGCCGCCGAGTTCCAGCAGGACGAAACGACCATCTAGCGTTTTTCAGGAAGTATTTGCTGTAACGAGTTTTCTCACAAACACAGCAAATCTCCCTACTACTCTGACGAAATAGAGCGTCTACATATAGGCTATCACTTGCACGCTGCATAGGAAATAACTTTCAATGTGGACAAATGTGTTTGATTTGGTTGTTGTCTCCTAATAAAGCATAATACTATCACGTAGCCTAAACGTAACAAGCTTGCCCTGTAATCTGACGGCGCGGGTTCGAGCCTGCGTAGGGGCACGGCGACCGTCGCAGTATCCTTAACCCACGTGCGATCGACAGCGAAGCGTCGGTAATGCGTACCGGCGTACTGCCGGTGCATTTTTTTCGTCAGATAATGGCCATCTATTTACCACAAATGTAAACCGTCCAAAGATATCGCGCTTGTATATACCGACAGCCAGAGCACGCGCCGAGCACACACATTTTTATATTATCGATTAACTGTGCTCTCTCCATTTTCCTTCTGTAAACTTTTGGTGCGCCGGTTTCAAGTACAATACCATGTTCATACAAAGCCTGATCAATGAACGTGCTGTCCTCACCCTACTGGTTCCCGATTCTTTTTAAATGCACTTGGTTGTGTATAGTTCGCTACTCTCTACTATATATGTGCCCGCCGTTGTATTCACAATCAAGGTCTACGGCTTAGCATTACGTCAGAAGTGCAGGTGCCTAGTCTGCAACAATAGATTATAAAGATTTTGTATGGTGAATCACCCCACCAGCTAGTTTTCATCAAACAGATGATGTACAACGGGTCTGCATATGCCTCTCTTGAAGTGTTCGACTTCCGATCCGTCTATTTCACGTGATAGATTATACAGTCGTAATGTCTACATGTTTGAGTACCGAGTCAGGGACGGTCTATCCTCGTTTAGGTCGAAGAACAACGACAGTGCGCTACTACATGAAAGTGCTGGTCTGGAGTTCGATGATCTTGCTCGGGATTATTTAGTGAGTTCACAGCATCTTTCATCATAGTCTGTCCTCTGTGTGTGAATTCACACGTATTTTTCAAGAATTTAGTTTATTCAGATGGATTTGGAATGATTTATCCTTCTACATCCAGTCGCCCAACCGACTATCTTGCTCTTTCCTTTTTATTCGGTTTTGCACCATGCTGATATGTGCATTGCTTCGATTCTCGCGCTCATTCATTTTTTTTATAACACTGTATGTGCTACGACCTGTAGGTTAATACAGAGAGACTAGTGACACTAAGACCACACATACACACACTATACACGTTAACTAGAGCTGGGAAACACCCCAGCTACTGTGCCGCAATACCCAGAAGAATAAAGCGAATAAAAAGCAACAGATGAAAGCCAGCTGAGCTACCAGTAACAAATGGGCATCGTTCCGGTAAGCTACCGGTCGGATGCTATGCAGCGGAAAAAAGATAATTTACTATGCATAATTATAAAATGCTAGATGGTGATATCGTGGTTGGAGTGGAGGCTAAGCAGGTTGGGGTGGGACAAAGAAACTCACAGCATTAAAGCCAGTGAGGTCGGCTCCTAGCCATATCAACAACTGTATCCAGCCAAACGCGTCCGTCTTTCGGACCCCAACCAGGTAGCCGAGACGCTCCAACTGAGGCCAGCTTCGAAGTGAGGGCCTTCATTCCTCTGAACCAAGTCATCGCTTGGCCGCCCCTCTTCTTCCATACACATCCCCGGTGAGCAAACAACGCACGTCGTGGAAGTCGGTGGGCTGGCATGCGCAACACGTTGCCCAGCCATCGGAGCCTGGTGCGTGAAATGACGGTGCTGACCGGTTCAGTTCCTTCTTCTGTGCCGTAAACAAGGCGTCGAACATGCTCGTTGCTCACGCGGTGTTCCCACCAGATGTGAGCCAAATTGCGAAGGCACCGATGGTCAAACGTAACTAGCCTCTTCATGTCTGCTGATCTTAGGGCCACGTTTCGCAACCGTACAGCAGGATCGATCGTACCGCTGCATTCTACACTCTTCCCTTCAGGATGAGTGATGTCGCGCCGGCGCCATAAGTGGCGAAGGTTAGCAGAAACACTTCGAGCTTTTGCTATACGGTTCGTGATCTCATCTTCAATCCCACGGGCGCTGATAAAACTTCCCAGATAGTTGCATTTTTGCAAGACTTCTAGCTGATCCCCACCAAAGGCCAATCTTAGAGGAACGCTTTGCATTTCGATGGTGCAAAGCAAAGCCCGAAGCGGTTGACAGCCTGTGCTAATCTGTCCAGTGCCGCTTGTCAAGTCTGGGAGCTGTCACAGATTAGGGCAATATCATCAGCATACTCAAAGTCAAGAAGTCGTTTTCCTGGGAGTAGCTCCACACCTAAATCGTGTCCTGTGAACGCGATTTCCATGACTTCGTCAATAGCAAAGTTGAAGAGGAAAGGTGACAGCGGGCATCCTTGTCTCACACCGCTGGAGATATTAAAGGTCGACGACAGCTTGGTTACCAAGGGCAGCGGCCGTTTCCATCTCTGATGCACAATGAGACCACCAGGATTCACGGTCTCTTCAGGCTAGCACAGAATTTTGCCCGGAGCTCTTTGCGAGTTTCATTGTGTTCGCTTCCAGCCGGAATATGCCGGCGAGCATCGATACGTCCCAGACTGCAAAGAGACCCATTGTCCATGTTGTCGATTACACATACCACATGAGGATTTTCCTGCTGCTAGTAAGGACTGGCGGATATGAGATCAGTGTGCTTCAAATGCATCCAGTCAGCGCTTACTCAACTCGCATGACAGCGTACTTTGATAGGTATTCAGAACAGCTGGCTTTGTCAGTTGGCTGGTGTCAATGCGCTCACAGCGTCATTGTGGGCGTCCGCCAAAACGCATCTGCAGGTCAGCACATACAAGTGCATGGTCAGTGCCCACACCTGTGCTCTAAATCGAGCGACAGTTCTGGCCGCAACCTCTCCATCGGTAACTTATCGCAATGTGATCGATTTGCGTCCATAGCTGATTCGAAGCTATTGGGCGCCAAGTCACTCTCCGGCGGGTGCTGTGTCAGAAATTAATGCTCGCAAGAAATAAGCGAGCATCCTCACACAAATGAAGTAACCGCTCATCGTTATCATTACGAGAGCCTACACCATGTTGGCCGCCCAGATGCAGCTCATCTGTGGATAATTTTCCAACTTGAGCGTTCAGATCCCCAGCCAGCACTACAGCGTCCGAGCTTCTTCTGTGGCGAACGAGTTCGTTCAGTTGGCGATAGGAGTCGTCTTTTACCGAATCATCGCTAGAGTTTGTGGGTGCATAGGCAGCCATATCCAATAGGCACCTGTTAGTCCCACGCGACTTCGAAGTTTTGAACGAGCCAGCCAATCGGACCACACATAACCGGCTACCGATTGGAATCCAATCAACCAGAGTAGCTTCAGCCCGGGGTCCTCAGGGCAATACCAACACCGGCTTGGCCGGTGCTCGAGGCTGCATCGTCACCGGATAGGCGCAATGAGAAAGTGCTGCTGGTGTCACCTGAAGGGGATCACAAAGTGAGCGCAGAGCTGGAGTCTTGCAGCCGGGTCTCCGATAAGCAGCAGATATTGGTCGAGAGGGTCTCGAATGTTCGGGAAAGTGCTGCCTGTTGACCGATCTGTAGTAATGTGCGTACATTGAGGCATGCTAATCTGTAGAATGATCGAGGGCTCCAAATGGAAGCCGATGAACTGGGCTTGACAGCTTGCTTGGACATGGGCCTGTTGACAGGGCAGGAATGACGCTCCGCGTTCACATGTGAGTTGAGTAGAAGGTAAAAGCCTAGCAAAGCAAGGTGGGGAAGGGCCAAGAATCGGGGGGGGGTTGAAAACTGGGGAGATATAAGTGAAGTTGGAACGGGACGGTAAGAGTGGAGAAGCGTAAGAGGGGGAATAAGAAGATGGGAAGGCTTGAGCAGTATCATCCAAACCCCTATCCACCCTGCTCGATGCAGCAGATAGGGCACCGTTGACTATCCTCTGCAGTGGCTAGAGCATCACTAGTGTTTGATGTAAGATTCATAGTATTGCGTGGGCAGGATACTGTCAGGTTGCCCAGGCCTAGACAGGAGAACGATTAGAGTTCTCAGCCAAAGCCTTTGGTTCATAAATCTGACCGCAAGGCAGCCGGTTTAGCATTGGGCTACAAGGGGTCCGTTTTAAGCGATAAGGGGCCACTTCATTCCAACCCCCAACCTGGAGGACCAGGAGGCTGAGTTTGTCTGGCCTCTAACCATTGATCAATCTGGTATGAGTGGCTGTGAAGGTACAAAATAGCACTACCCAGCATAGCTCAATGGATCACTGAGGCACTAAAACCGTCGCACCACGGTAAGGTCCAGCCTTATTGCGATGGGAGCAGTCATTTTCAAAGCTCTCCAGGAGCGATAAGTTAAAAATGCACTAAAATGATCTCATCACTTAGTATGCGAAGCTCCTACAGTTTGTGGTAACCACCGGCTACCGGGGACAGTAGCATGTGTCGTTCTTGTGCTTCGTTCCTGATTTCACAGTTAGATCTACAGTCCTAACGCACTCACTATCATCCTTGCGAAACCTATTTTCGAGCACCAAAATTTATTCGAGCTTATTGCTCGTGATCTGTGCCCCGCTCTATTAATATCTTTTCACTCGTAGCGTTTTCACTGGAAATCTAACAATAGTCATACCTTTTTTTGCTTCATGTCCGCGGATCTGTTTGAAGTTCGTTGAATCTTCTCCAACATATCTCGCTTCTTGAAAGTAGGATACACAATATTTCTCTCATTTTTTAACATTTCACTTTTATCGACCATTACTGCGGATTGAAACACTTTCACTTACTCTTGTGGGTACTCCGGACCTCCGTTGATATTATTCCATTGCGGCTGGACTTAGATGATTTGATCCAGGCTGGTGCCAATTTCGAATTGCGCCGTATTCCTTTTTCGTGCACGTTATTGTGATAAGGTCATCAAGCCGCAATAGTTTTGTGTGCGAATCGCATCTGATGGCGAATTCATCTCTAAAGTGGGTGCTTGGAACTAATTTCACTTGTTTATCACATTCACTGGCGTACAACGCCACCGTTTGTGGATTGAAATCATCTCGCGGCACAGTGAAGATACAGATATCCGTTTTCAATGCAGTCTCTTCTCCGACAGTGTTTCGACTAGTAATCTGGAAAATAGTTGCTCTCACGCCATACGGTTCCCATTTTCACTCATATTATCAGATCTACTCTGTCCTTAAATTGTATCCTTTCTTTATTTCAACAGGACAGTGTGAATCTGTATGCGCCCAGTGATGGACAAAATGAACCCCTTGATCTACACTCACCTTCTTTTTGCGCCCTACCCGTCTTGGCCCAACTCAGAGTGATCCAGTTAGCTCGGGAACAGCTGGAGTCCGGATTCCGTAAAAATTGTCAGCAACAGTTAGAACTTGAGGTGAGCACCGGAGTACTCTTTTTCGGCCAATTCCACAAGCCCAGTTCATTCGTATTACACGAATTCGGTTACCATCGATGGATAATAAGGGATATGCCACCGTTTATCGTTGTAACATGTAGGACCAATATTACACGAACGGATCGTTCCATTTCTTGATTGCCATCTAGCTGTTGATCATAAGTGTCAGATGGCTCTTGGTACATAGATCTTGTTTGTGACCCTGCGATATTTTTGTACTAGCTTAGCACCTTGGTCACTGTCGGACTGTCCTTGCGATCAACATTTCGTGCATGTTAGGAATCAAATCTACCCACCTAACTGAGTCGTCTCTGTGCGTCCACCACAATTACTATTTTTCCTTGGTTACACGTGGTCGTTTGTGAAGTTCTGTTTGAACCTTGCTCGCATGTTTCCCCAAATGTCTCTTGATCGTAGTGATTCTTCTACATCCAAACAGAGAGACAATGAGGTATTTTCCGCCAACCAAGTGCATCGGCTGCTCCTTCGACGCCGTTTGGCTGAGCGGCATGAGGAACTTTCAGTTCAGATCGCCAAAGCAGAAGCGGCACATCAACTCGCGCAGTTGAATAACCCTCATTTATTGGACGCTCTCCGCCCTTGTTTGAAAACCAAGAAGAAAGATTCTGAGACAGTAACGAGCGCGCTCAGAATCCAATCACGTGATACAGGCCACGCCATCTTAATCAAGAAACCATCACCGCAAAACCGGTTCGCTCTGAATCGGCTTATTGAAAGAGAGTAAGCCTGTTGGCACGACGGCCAGCTTTGTATTTTTTAACTGACTATTGGTCCCGCTTGACAACGTTTTCTTTTACTTTAATAATCTTGCAGCACTGTCTTTATGTTAACGGCGCGCATGGCGCTGCATATTTGGAGTGTGCTCTATCAATGCTGATACTTGGTTGCACAGTCCTCCATTCTTTACGTGCATATTAACCTCTACTTAGTAAGAGTCGGGTTGCACTGTGTCCTATCATCCGCACGAATTCTGCTGGGGCTGAACAACCGCCTACTGCTACTCGAGCATCTGATGATCATCCAGTCGAGTCTAGGCTTGCCAAAATCAGTTCTAACCTTGTACATTCTTGAACTTTTGCCTTAGTATGTGGCCGTATTAGGTTTATTCTGCGCTTACGGATGGCGTGTCTCATCCTCAAATCAGCCAGAAGAGTCCGTTGGCATTAGTCAACACAGCTTTCCTCCAAGATTTACAGAAACTATCCTCTACACTGACCCTCGGTGGGAATCAAATAGAAGTTGTCCAGTAGTTCAACTACCTTGACAACTAAATCAGCGCAGATAGAATAGGTGAGACCACGAACCTGATAGCAAAAGTTCGAGGCGGTTTCGGCAATTCTCATCACCGGTAGTGCCTCAGCGACATAATTGTCGCTCTGAAAAATAAAGTCTCGTGCTGCTTAACAAATCTAAGCACGGATTCCTTGATAAACATCCTTGTACAACCTGTCGGTCGCACTACCAGGATGACATCACAGAATCCATTTATTCTAGTCATACACTTACGATTTTATCCCGGGTGCATCCGGATCAGAAATCCCCTTGTCATCGCATCGCAACGCGCTGCTCCGAGCCGATTAGAATCCGGGACCACTGTCTTCCGGCTACACCTGCCTACCAACCTCCAAGGTACCAGCCTACTTACCAGTTTCCAGCCTCCACAATCTCAAATAAAGGTAAAAATAAATAACAGGAAACCTGCTGAAACGGCCTCCCGTCCTACACAACCTCTCACAATTTACCACTTTCCTATAACTCTATTTTAGTGGAGGCAGGCGTGGTTCCACAACCATTCTCACAGCTGACATACAAATCAGATGTAGCTTATCTTGTTCCACTCCACTTATTATTCATTATACACTTTTGTTGAATTTTCGAACGACTTCCAGCTGGTCCCAACCAAGGGTCAGCGCAGGAGGCAGTCCCTGCCAATCTTGGAGGAAAACTTTGCACTTTGAAGGCGCAAAGCATAGCCCGAAACGGCTAATCTGTCCAGTTCCACTTGGCACGTTCCAGTCCTCCTGCAGCTCATCCATATGACCGGATAGCTCAATATCATATAAATCCCAATTTGGCCTTGTGACAGTGCTTTCCGCCGAACCGGACCTAGCAGCGCACACAAGCGATACAATGCCCGGCCATGCCATTAGCAGACTCGTTTCCACTACCCTTTCTCTAACTTATGTTGCTGTCATTTTTGATTTCCATTTACATGAGGTGCTCACGGAAAACAACACACCTCACGTACCTTAATCTATGTAATATTCACAGAAAACAATTTGCATTTTCTAAACATGTTTGCTCAGTTACACACCTCACGTGTAATCTTTGTCACTGAAACGTGGTGTTCTTCGGGTCCGTTGCATTCTACTTTAGATATTCCTGACTACCACCATTTTTGAAAAAAAGATCGTAGCACGAAGTGAGGAGGCGAATGTATCGTATATCTGCGTCGCAAATTTACAGTTGAGCTTCCTGATCGCTCATAGCTAATCAATGGCTATCAGTCGCTGGAGACTTCTACGACATATACATCCCGCGAAAGCGACAGCTACAACTTCAACTATTATCTCATCAGCCTTTGATTTCGCATCGGTGTTACTACACATACCAAATATAATTGCTGATGAAATCAATTTACCCATCACCACAACGAATCTCATCGTCTCATACAGATTTCTTATCAACTATCAGCTGCTGACTGGAGTCCGTGAGTCAGCAGGCCAAATAGGTCGGCCAACGTGACAGACTTAATATTCAATTAGACCAAACTCGTCTTTATTATTACAATTACACCAATCGATAGACTGCGTCAAACGTTCACAAGTGATTTTGGGTTAAAAAGGAAGAGGAGAACGTCTTACAAATATCGTGCGAAGGAAAGGAACCAGTCAACTTACGTCGTCGTCTGGGTAACGATGGAGCTTCCTAGAATATAGGACTGATCGATGAGGAGAGTCGTCCCGTTAATGGTCCATCACCTGTCTACTACTTGCTGCCGTGGAAGCGGTATGCATAAGATTAACGAACCCGAACCTGTGCATCCAAAAAACACGTCCAGACGCTACAGCTCCAATGTTCATCATCCAAGCGCGAAGAGTCTGACCCGACCTAGCAACCCCACGTGCCTTTCATCACATGATCGCCAGACGCATATCAATAATTTCAACAAAGCAAGACTAACCAGCATTTCGCGAGATAGACTGCATTCATTTTATTTCGTGTATTCCCAATCAGTCGTTTATAGACGTACAGTGGGAGGATTTAGTGAGTGCATGGGACATGGAATCAATAAGGCAACTAATTAGAACCTGGGATGATTGGGGTCATCGCTTCCAGTGGCTGATCCTATACCTTACCATGGCAAGACTAAGCTGGACACGAGGTCAACTTACTTCCATAGGTTGGGCTTCAGCTGCCTCGGCAAACCGGAGCAGTGCTGGACTGTTATGCCTTCTGACGAATTTGAACGAGTTCCGGGGTTATTGATACACATTACAATCGAATAGGTGTCGAGCAATAGAGCTGGCAAATAGTTTAGGGCCGCACATCGCTAGGCCTCGCGGAACATGCTCCATAATCCTCTCAGTCCGACCAATGTACATGCTACTGCACGTACAGTTAAATTGGTAAACGTAGGCGGCGGTGGCTTAAAGGAAAGGTTGATCTAGGTTGAATTGGTGCAGCAATTTTTCGGTTTGATGCAGTAACACTAGCTCAGCAGAGTAATAACACCTCTTATGGATTGTCGTAGTCGGTGACAGAACCTCTTATCAGTTTGTTCCCCTTTGTTTGGTAGGGTGACGAATACTTTTTTTCTTTGGAACATCAAATTCGATTCTAATGTTGTTGATCAGTTGTGTCATCCTTTGTACCCAAAAGTGGTTTTCACCATTTTTACCGTTTATTTCTGTACCGAGCCTGATGATGAATAGATCGAAAACAGTTGTTTTCTCTAAAATCCCCGCTTGCCTTTCTCTTTGGGATTAACAATATCTCTGAATTTCCTCCTTCCTTCCATGAGCCTAGATACTGACGCTATCACTTCCTGCCCGGAACTTACAACAACACACATCCTGTACAATGACGAGATATCTTTCGGACATACAACAAGCTATGGTCTATCAAACCACCGTTAAAGCCTGATTCGGATGGCATCTGCCATTTAATTGGAGAGTCCTCATCATTACACACTAGCTGAAGATGAGAACCACTTCAGCTTGTGTGGTGCCATCCAAAAAAAGATAAGATATATGGAGAAGCGAGATACCAAACACAATACAAAAAACGACAGGTAACATATTGCTTGGTGACATATTATGCTTCAAAACAGAGATTGCGACTGGAGAAGAGATAAGGGACAAAAATACAATACAAACGCTATTGAGGCGGTTCTTTGCCATCTCATCAAAAGTATCCAGCTAAAAGTGTTCATCACCCTTGGGATCCCAACCAGGCAGTCGGGATGCACTAACCAAAGCCAACTTCGAAGTGAGGGTTTTCATTCCTTCACCAAATCATCGTTTGGCCTCCCCTTCTCTTTCATCTAGACCCCGGTCGTGCAAACAACGCACGACGCGCGAATCGGTTTGCTGGCATGCGCAATAAGTGGCCTAGTCATCGGAGCCTGGTGCTTGAAGTAAAGGCGCTGCGCGGCTCACTCGTTCTTCCTGCACCAAACACACGACGCTCATGTGACTTTCACTGCAGACATGAGCCAAGCTGTGAAGGTAACGATGATCGAACGTTACTAGCCTCTATGTCTCTCAAACTTATCGGCCAGGTTTCGCACTCGTACGGAAGGGTTGGACAGACGGTTTCATCGTAAACTCTGCCATCCAGAGCGAGAGTGATGTCGCGCTGTCGCTGCAGGTGATGGATACTGGCAAAAGCACCTCGAGCTTTTGTTATACGGTTCGTAGTCTTATCTTCGATCCCACGTGCGCTAATATAGCTGCTTATATACTCGAATTTCTTGACAACTTCTAGGTGATCATCGCCACGAATCACTGCAGAGGCGGGTCCCTACCAATTTTAGTGAAGAACTTCGAATTTCGACGGTGCAAAGCATAGCCCGAAATGACTGATGTTTGAGAGCTGTTACAGATGAGAGCAATGTCGTCGGCATACTGTAAGTCGCTCGTCAATAAGCAGCTCCATGCTTTGTAGGTCGTGTCCAGCGAACGCCGTTTCCATGACTTCATCTATGGTGAAGTTAAAGAAGAAGAGTGACAGCGGGCATCCTTTTCTAACACTGCTGGAAATTTTGAAGGGCGGCGACAGCTTGCTGTAAGCCCTCACTCGGCGGTCAAAGTGATCTGATAATGTTTACATCTTTGTCGGGCACACGTTTCCTGAGTTGACAGTTTCAAAGGGAACATTAATCAACCGAGTCGAAGGCACCGATAAATATCGCGGTGCCCTAAAAATTAACGTAATGTAGAAATGTGATCAATCCAGCCGCGAATTCGACGAAACCCGGCTTACTTCTCATGAATGTTGCTTTCACGGGTGCAAGTAAGTCTGTGAAGAACGATGGAGGAGTTTCGCATGGGCAATTGAGATCAGACTGATTCCTCTGTGACTACGACATTCGGAACGTGATCCCCCTCTGAAAATCGGGACGGAGTGGCCCAGTCTGTTGGGACGGTTTCCTACTTCCATAGCTTCGTAAGTTGTGCAGATCATCTGCAAGAGCAGATCCTCCGAATTTGAAGAGGTGGATGAAGTCTCTCTGCTCTTGCGGCCTTATTCACTTTCAACAGTCATCTCACGTTCGACTTCTACGAGTCCAGAAGTATGGGCCAGGGAGAAAAGCGATCATTGGCCGATGAAGAGGTTGATCAAGCTGCTTTTCAACTGTTCGGCCCAACGCTTTAAGCGTTTTGAAAAGTTGTGTATTGGTCGTCCACCTTCTTCACATATGGTCTCGCTAACGCCAGGTCCGTTTCGCGTATCAAACGGAATAACTTCCGATGGTTACCAAGGACAACAGCCATTTCCATTTCCGATGAGACCAACAGGACTCACGGTCTCTCTTCAGGCTAGCACGCAGTTTCGTCCTGAGGTCTTTATGAGACTTGTGTTCGCTCCCAGTCGGAATGCGTCGGCAAGCATCCAATAATTCGAGAGACTGCATAACGACCCAATATCCAGGTTGGCGACTTGATTTACCACATGAAGACACCTGCTGGCAATAACCTCTGATGCATATACGACCATTGGCCCTCTGCTGTTTTCAGAGATCGCTTACTCAGGTCGGGTGCCAGTGCACCTTGGTACGTATTCAGAACATCTGACTTCACCATTTGGCAATTATCTATGCGCTCACTGCGCCGCAGCATGCGCCCACCAAAGCGAACTGTAAGATCGGCACGGACGAGTGCGTGGTCAGAATCCACGCTCTTGCGACAGTTTTGAACACAGGTTCTGCAGCGGTAACTGATCGCGAGACGATAGATTTGCTTCCACAGTTGGTGGACGCCTAACAATTGAAGAAGCAGGATGAAAAAGCTGACGAAACGGCTGGCCTCGGTTGGTTCCCCCGAATCCCTGGATGGAGCCCCAAGGATGCTGAGTGCATTTGGTTGGAAACGTTGGAAATCATGGTTCAAAACCGAACTCAGTGGCGGGCGTGTATCTCTGCGTGTTGCGGTGATTCCTTTCTCTCCCCCAATAAAAATACTCAAAAACTGTGAGTGGTGGAATAGAAAAACAGGGTTTGAGTAAACGAAGAAAAAAAGCAATTTTCACCCATTTTCCACTCACAGGTAGGAGTGTATACCAGCCTTGAAAAAGCGCTTTACAATTGGATGGTGAAAAGTGGATGCTGTGTCGGAAGTTAGTCCTCGCGAGAAATAGACGAGCATCTTCAAACAGATGTAGCAACCGCTCACCGTTATCATGGCGTTAGCCAACACCATGTTGTCCGCCTAGATGAAGCTCGTCATTGGACAATTTTCCAACTTGGGCGTTCAGACTAGTAGCAAACACCACAGCATCCGTACTTTTGCTGTAACCAAGGTCGTTAAGTTGGTGATAGAGTTCATCTTTCACCGAATCATTGCTACAGTTTGTGGAGGCGTAGGCCACAATTACAAACAGACACCGTTTGTCTGCGCACGGCTTCAACGCTTTGAATGAGCCAGCCAATCTGACGGCGCACATCCGACTGTTGATTTGGATCCAGTCAACCATAGCAGCTTCAACCCGGGGACTCAGAGCAATATATATATATATATATATATATATATATATATATATATATATATATATATATATATATATATATATATATATATATGCATCAGTCTATGAATAGACATTGCACCATCGGAAACCATGGAACTCAAAACAAGGTACAGAAATAGTAAAAGAAAACACAACACAACAATGTCCACGGTTTCGTCAGAGGGCGAAATACTACCCGGTTGCCCAAGCCGAAGTAGGGTGTTGACTTAGGGGACACCACCCCGAGCCTTTGGCTGAATAGCCTGTCCACAAGGCAGCGGAGCGAATTCAGGGAATCGCGCCCATTGGGAGCCGGTGACTGATTGTTCAGTTCATACGCCTTTCGTTTGTTCCTTTGCCAAACAGGGGCCCAATGCTCCCCGAAATTACAGCATCAACTTGCTGGAATACAATGCTTCGCCAGGATGAAGCAAGGGGCAGTGACTTTATTTAGTGGCGAGTCACGTCCGCCACGTCACAGTGTTGTTAAACGGACATATGTGGCTTTTTATAGGGAGAACGCTTGCCAGGCGAAAACCCACCACGTCCTGGAACACTGCCGCCGAACCATTTGCTGGAACGGGAAAATCCCGAACCACCCAGCTGGCACCACGAGGAGGTTGTTCGGCAAGCCAGCAATGCCCGCACTGGTTTGACCAGTATTTGAATTTGTGTTATCTCCAGGCAAACGCTATGAGAAATCGCCACCAGTGTTGCTCGTGGGGGGATAACACGGTAATCAAGGAGCTCGAACCTTGCAGGCGAGTTTCCGATAAGTCGAAGATATCGATCGATAGGGTCGCTGGTGTTCAGGCAAGTGCTGTTAGCTTATGGGAAAAGAAACACAAAACCCAACTTAACAACACGAGCACTACTGACTACCTATCACACTCGTTCATAAGCATGATCATAATGGGTATTATTATTCTTTTTATTATACACATTAGGTACTGTGTCGCAATGATCATAAGCAGGCTAACAATATGTCCCTATTGGCGGAACAGCCTGTCGTAAATCCGGGGAATATGCGTATTGTTATTACTATCATTTTACCACTATAAGTAGCATTGGTGAAAAAGCGGATCTAAATAAAGCAACCAATTTGGGAATTATGTCAAGTGTTGGATTCTAAGTTGAACTGTCACATGGTCACGTGGTTTGTTCTCACCAGACACGTAGGATCGACCGGTATGTGAAGGGTGTGATGCGTTCGAAGTGCACAATTGAAGGTTCAGATTTTGTTCTGTTCTCCGAGCTGAACAGTTTCGTTGCAGACGTTTCATCACCAGTCGTGGTGACTTCCTCAGTGCGTTATAAGCAAACTGATTTGTTTTGTCGATTCTTACCGGTGAGCGAGTGACATTTGAACCTGCTCAGTTCGATTCAGGTCTCGTGATCATTGCTAGTTCCCAGTGTGGGCGCCGCCTCTTTCGACTCATTTGCCAGATGATCCACGTAAAATCTTTTCTCGCAGCTGCCTGTATATCGGATCTAAATCGATGCGTTGGTTTATTGAACTGACTGTAGAAAACCAGGCTTCAAGGAATTCTCTTCCTTTTTTGGTCTCTCCTTGCGCTAGTATCTGTTTTCTCCCAACCAAATGCGTGCCCTTCTTCATCAACGTGAGTCGAGACCAAGGATGATGGGTAATGGTTTCGACAGGCTCGCTTGTGTTCTTGTAGCCTTGTAGACAATTTTCTTCCCGTTTGGCCCACATAATTCTTATCACAATTTTTACACTGTATCTTGTAAATGACGTTCCGGCGTTCGTGTGCTCTCGTCTTCCCTTTCGGTCTAGATAGGGTTCCTTTCAGCGTGTTGGTGGGTATGTGAGCCAATAACAGATGGTGTGGCTTGAGGAGTCTAGCAGTCAGTTCCGATACGTTCTTGATGTATGGTAAAGCGATCCGTTTGGTTGTTGTTGGTTCAGGTGTGGTGTTTTTACTCTTCTGGTTAATGTATCTTCGGATGAAGCTGCGTGGATATCCGTTGCGCATGAAGGATGTAAACAAATGACTTTCTTCCTCGCGTTTTGCTTCAGCAGTATTACAATGTGATTCTATCCTACGGAACAAGGTGCGGATGCAGCTGATTTTGTGACATTTTGGGTGGTTGCTGTTGAAATTTAATATTTGATCTGTATGCTTATCTTTCCTGTAAACTGATGTTTGTGGTTCTCCGTCCGTTGTTCTAGTAACAAATACATCTAAGAAAGGTAGTTTGTTCTCCATTTCTGGTTCCATAGTAAAGTGAATACCGTCCATTGCATCGTTCAGCAGGCTTTGTGCGGTTTGCAACTGGCTGCGTTTGAGTATGACAAACGTGTCGTCAACATATCTGACCCACAATTTCGGATTCACGACTGGTAGTAGATTTTCTTCTAACGTTTGCATGACAACCTCTGCAATGAGTCCAGATATTGGTGATCCCATTGGGGCTCCTTTCACTTGTTCATACAGTGCTCCGTCGAAGTTAAAGTAGGTCGTAAGACATAAGTCAAGAAGCTCACATATACTATCAGTCGTCAGATTACCAATTGCTCCTTCGCCAACATTCAGGCGTTCTCTGATGTTTTCTTTCGCCACTTGTAAGTTGACAGAAGTGAACAGTGCATTAACGTCGAAGGACACCATCATTTCTTCATTATCAATCCGCAGCCCTTTGAGTTTCTCCAAAAACTGCTGGGCGTTGTTTATGGAATACCGCGAGCCACTAATCAGATGTTTAAGGCGCCTCCATAATTCATTAGCTAAGTTGTAGGTGGGCGTACCAGGGAGTGACACGATTGGCCGAAGTGGTACACCAGCTTTGTGCACCTTCGGGAGTCCGTAGAATCGGGCGATGTGTGAGTCACGAGCTTTCATCCTATTCTGCTCCTCCTTTGTGAGTTTCTTTGAATCCTGAAGTCTTTTTAAGGTCTTATTAATTTTATTTGTCAGTTGTACTGTTAGATCGCTTTCTAGGCAGCGGTATGTTGTACGGTCGCTTAGGAGATTCTTTGTCTTTTCAACGTATTCTGTTTTATCCATTAAAACACACATACGTCCTTTGTCCGCAGGCAGGATCACGATAGTTTCATCAGCCTTTAAAGATCTGATTGCTTTCTGCCCTTGCCGTGATAAACAGTTTTGTTGCTTGGTGTGGGTTAGCATTGGAACAACCGCATGTCTTAATTGTGTTTTCGTCTCTTCGTCAAATCCATTGAACAGATCACCCGAGCTACAAGTATTCCGATTTATTGCTGACAATTGAAGGTTATTCAAACGGTCCGCTACAATACCAGAGTTCTTAACTGTCGTCCCCTTTAGTATCACCACATCGGCAATATTCCATAGCTACTAGTTGTCACGCACGAAAAGTCTTAGGAGCTGTTGGTGTGCGGCGTAGTGTTGTACACTCTGTCCTCAACTGATTAGCTATTCTCAACGTCTTTGTTCGGAATACCACCCGATGTAGTATTTCTGGCTTGGGACTCCGAGTGACAACGAGCCATGGTTGACGTATCGTTGAAAATAGGAGGATTAATAGCAAAGCACCAACCTAATCAGTTTGCATACCGGCCAGAACGATGGGAAATCGCATCAAACTAATCTACTCAAATCCAGCTTATGTTAAGGCCGTACTGTATGCGATCATGTCCACTCACCTTGTTGGTTACCTTACGTACGCGAATCGGAGACATGCCTACCGCGGATGATAACCGGCAGATTTTTTCAAAGATTTTTAGATGTCAAAGCTTCCAGGTTCAACGCTACTTCCGTGGAAAACAATATCGTATGATCAAGCTTTCCCAGACAAAAATGAATGCTCATATAAGTATTTTTCAACATCGGGTTCTGATACATGACTCCACTAGGCTGAAACGCTAGTTCTATTTAAAGATCCAGCTGGAAGTTCTATTTTCTTTATATTGTTTAGCCAACGGCTAAAGCAGCTATGTTACAACTGGTTCAGCCAAATCGCACGAAAGCGCAAGTGCCACGTGACTTAAAGTTTTTGGAACGAACTTGAGGCTTGTGGTCAGTGTCAAATGTGTCCGGTTCATGGTTGCAAGTTCCACCGTGTCCAACTCATACAGCGGATCGTAACAGACCCTTGGAGCTGCAAAACAAAACAAATACCTTGTAGATGACTGCATACCCATATCGTAACCACCTAATAGGAATCAGCCAAGGACTGAAGGATGCATAAAAGAGGGAAGGATAACTAGTGTCGGAGCAAAGCGATGGTAATTGGAAGCAATGATAACAATTGAAGCGACGCTCATCCAACTCTTACTTGTTCACATGTTGCATTAACACCGACGGACCGGCTATAGTGACCATTACTTATCCGATTAGCATTACCGAGAAAATTTTAAAGTATCTTGAATTTCTTGCAGTCGTGTTAGTCACACTTACACCAGCAGATCAACTGGTTCGGTGAACTTCCTACCTCGATGACGACCATCAAATGAGGGATCATCAACCCGGGCATGTGAGTCAGGCCACGTGCGAATTTCCATTCGTGCCTTCTAGCTTGACCTAGATCATGCCAACAGCCTAATGTTATAAGTCGCTTCTCTTCACACTACCCTGTCAAACGCTTTCTTCAACACAAGTTCAGTTAACACATCTCAGATGCATCGTGAATTGTACTCTGTGCTTTTCACGTCCAACACGAGGGTGCAGACTCACTAGGCTCGTGTTGTGTGCATGGTAATAGAAGTTCAAAAAACGGCATATGTTTGGACATGGCGGCTTAAGGTCTATCTAGGTGAACTGACCAACTTGTACAGCGAGATCGCATTAGATAATTGTTCCAGTTGTTCAGAGTGGTCGAACATTTAAATATATTAAAAAGGCGGTGCAAGTGACAGTACGAATAAATAAAGATGTAACCAAACGCGTACTTGAAGTAATACGGCCCTTCGTAAAACCGTCTCCTGTGGATTTGCTTTCCTGCTGCGTAATCCTTCGAAAGATTTCACATGCGTTTCCACACCCCATCTGGCCATGTGCCGATGTGACTTACAAGCAGTTGGGTCATCAGTGCATTTTATCATCTTTAGCGCCATTATGTGTCTATAGAGTCATCGGCATTTCAGCCGTCCAGCTTGTTCCATCATTCACCTCTCTCGAGTCGTGCATTTTAATTATCCTTGTATGTACCGATTAGCCTGGAATTTACATTTCGTCACCGCAGGAGCTCGGCCCAGTCGCGGCCAACAATCAAAAATAGTAGGTACCAACAATGATAGTAAGTGGCATATTTCTCTATAATGATAAAATTCGACAGTTTTCTTAATCAAGATACATCGGCCGACATGCACATTACCTCTGGATTTGTGCACACGGATAACGCAAAATCAATAACCTTAATTGCCTGCCAGCTCACCACTATTGTTCAAGTAGTTACAGCTTCTGTCCATGTCATCATACTAGGTGTATCCTCTTCAGTTTGCTCTCCGCCCCAAACTTTACACTAATTCCGACTGACCTCTAAGGTGTTCCATTAGAGACTGTATTTTGCATCCGGTGTCTCGGCAACTGGTTTGCCGATTGGTATTTGCTCAAATATATTTTCCGCACTTGTTTAAATAGACCACTGTTTTCATCAGGTGCTCTTTAATCTTGCATCTTCAGCAAACTGGATCTCAACGCACAGGATGTAGCTACCGACAAAGAACATTTGAATGATGTTCTTCAGCAAAATGATGACTTAAAGGACGAGGTGCAATCGACGAGCTGCATATCTGTCGAACCCCTTGTTGAACACGAAGTGAAACCTGAGTCTGTCCCAAGCTCAAGCTCCACAGAGCTTATGTCAAATGAAGATACCTACACCGAGCATTTCTCAGCTGTGTCTTCCGAATCGACCTCTTCAGATGAAGCGTCGCACTCGTCTTTTCAAATTGCGCATACTCAGCTGACTGACTTGAGCTGCCTTCCAGCTACTCCCAACCTCTTTGACAATGCTGACGTTGGGACCACCGGCGATTCCATTCCTACCCCTGAAACACTTGTTCCTTGCGCAAACGATTCCGTTCCACGCACCACGCGGCCGAATCCAAAAGCTTTCTCATCGGTTACTTCGTGCAACACTTCTCTTCAAATTAAAAATAGCAAGCTCTTGACGAACGAGGACGATGAAGTCGAAGAGGATTTTATCGAAGTCTCAGAGCCACCTATCGCTACTCCATCCTCTGATGAAGCAAGTAACGAGCGAACCGTGTCGAGCGATGAAGAGAGCCAATCCATCTCTACAGAGCGTGATATCACTGCAGGTTTCACTTTAACTCAAAATTGGATCGAAGACGCCGACGAATTCCGTCTGGACGACGAGGTGCTACGTGAACAAGCGGACAGGTTCGCCCGTCAGGCCCAAACGACCACAACACGGTGCATAGAGGAGGCGCAAGTAAATTGGCTATTCATGGCGCCTGACTCTCTTCAAAATCTATTTGTGGTGATATAGTAAAATCATTTCGTCCAGCGTTGTTATTGGGACCGAAACACGGCCACTTCGCACTGAAGATGTCAGGAGATTTGCCGTGTTTGCTCATCTGTGCCTGCGGAGTGTTGGAGTTACCGCCAGTTCGCTTCACTTTAGCGTCAACTAAGCTTAACTTAGGTTAAATAGGTTATGTCCTGTGTATGCCCATTGATCGCCTTCCTGGTGTGTGCATTATACGCTCCCGCTGCACCTAGCTGGGCAAAACTGCGAGGTGAGCAGTTGATGACTGGCATAAAGGTATGAGGAAATTGACCGAAGGACCTGATCAGGCCGGTGCTGTTGTCTTCGTGACTGGGTCTCTACGAATAGGCCACATTAGTGGTTTGAGATGCGCAGTCGCCGAGTCCACGGAATTCGGTCCCCTGTCTCTAGTTGTTAGTGTTTCATCTCCATTGGTTTTACTCACTTTTCTCTCATGTGTACTTTTTGTGTTTTATTTCGCTTTCTCGTCGTTGTTCACTGTTTTTCTGATAAATTGATTTGTGGAAGCTGGATCTACCACCCTTTAGTTCCTGGATTGTGGTTGCCTAATTGGATTAACTAAACTGCTTATTTCAGAGAGGTTTCGAAACGATCGGTAGTATATTAGGTGGAGGTTTCGCTTTTGTCACCCAATCACCATCAGGCCGGTCATCCGCTAGTTCATTTAGCCTGATTAGGCTCTTGTGCCCACAAACGATGCCAGCCTATTGTTTTCAACCTCCTCCGAAGTTATCGATTCATTCCAAATATTTCGAAATGTTATTACTATTGTTATTTATGAGCCGCACCTCGGTGCATGGATTATCGTTGACCACCGAGCAGGACTGACCTTCATGTTACACAGAATGGGGTATTGAAGACCGGTTTCAGTGTAAGGATATGCCCTCCACACAGGTCCAGCAGTATTTGCTATTGGACCAGTACGTAGAGCATGTATATGAATTCCACATATGCGTTACTCTGTCGATGTAGCATCGAGTCCGTTTAGTGTAAACGAAAAGATGCGGCATCCTGATTGGATGCATCAGTCAATACACGCATGTTTATCAGTTGTGATCCGTGCCACAAGTATGACGATCAAAGACAGAGAAACAGGGATAAAGGAAAACAATATCGATTCACACAGAACTGCAACGCACATTAAAAACACCGGATGTAAATCACTACTGATATCGTGACTGTAACATACCTCAGCTAATTTCTTGCTACTGCCACCCACTCCGAGGACCCCATTGGTGATGAAATTTACCAAACCAATTCTGTCTGTCACAGCCGTTACAACTGGAATGGAAGTTCCAGCATTCGGCCGATGGCTCGAGTTATACCAACTTGGCTGACGCAGAACACGGCTTCTAGGTGCAGAATTGGGATAACACGCTACCAGTCCGTCCAACCACCAAACAATCGAACAGTTCTCCCACCTAGATTGTTACCTGGCTCGTGTGGCTTACTGAAGTTTCAGCTATCTCTTGAGATGGTGAGATATCAGCATATCGTATAGCTCTGGACTAGAAATGGAGGATCTGAAACGTGTTCCCTGAGCTTAGAACACCAGGTGAGCACTCGGGTTAGACCGTCAACACTTGGGAAGCGGCACCAAAAGCTGAT
The DNA here is from genome assembly GCA_944474145.2 of Dicrocoelium dendriticum. Taxonomy (NCBI): domain Eukaryota; kingdom Metazoa; phylum Platyhelminthes; class Trematoda; order Plagiorchiida; family Dicrocoeliidae; genus Dicrocoelium; species Dicrocoelium dendriticum. The sequence continues at coordinate 39,734,402 of OX104066.1, forward strand.
GGCACCACTGTGAGCAGTGCTCGTCACTCGGAATAGGTCAACCGGTATTCTGGCACACCGCTAGGCCTCCACACTAGCACATCGCATGACTTCTGAGTATCTACTCGGTTTACATTGTTTGCCTACAACGTCTACTTTGTTTAAGCCTCAGCTGACGACACGATAACAGGGCACTACTAAGCTGATCGATTAGTGGTCGTGTTTGTGCTTGCTTTCCGTTACAAAACATCAAGATCTACTTAGAAACTGTGCGTAAAGTTAATGGTACTTTTACGTTCAGCTCCCTCTACTCCGCGCCACTTTCGTCCTCCGGATCAGTTCGTAACGACTTTTCGCTTTGTCTCTCTCACCATTCCCATCAGTATTCATATTACGATGGCACTAAGACAGATACCCGGAAGTGAGGCACCTCTACTCTCGCGATTGATTCGTGTAACTAAATGACCAACTGTAGTGGTGATAAAATACCGCACCGAACATGATGTTGGCTCCTCGAACGGGTGAGCTGAACGAATTTGAACCGATAGGCTAAGAGCTGATCGGCCGAAGAATAGCACACAACTGATTTGGACTAACATGAATAAAGCTCTAAGCCGGAAAGAATACGCTACATTTTTAAGTGTTTCTAAACCATGCGAGATACAACATGCTTTTGTTGTTACCTGAATGCCAGATTTTGATCGCGGCCTAGACACTTTTTTGATTCACAGAAGGCTACGAGGACACAAAACACAACTGACGCAGTTGCGTCAGTTGGCACGCCGATCTTGAGCATCCTAGCCATTATTCCAATTAGTTTTTTGATGTGATATCCCTCCTTTCGTTTCCCTCTTGATTTTAATGTCACGCATGACAAATCAGGTCACGAAAGCCGAATAGTTCGTAAATCTAACTGAATTTGAGCATTGGAATGAGGAATTATTCTAGTTTATTCGATCGTAAGCACGCCTATCACACATCTCTCGTTACGCTTATAGGACAGTATTTTCGTCGTCTGTCCCACTCACACCAGCTTCGTTCCTCTTTCAGCAATTGCTTCGCTTGTTTGGAGTTCCCTTCCTCATCGGCCCGGAAGAAGCGGAAGCCCAGTGTGCCAGTCTGCAGCGCTCCGATCGTGTAGACTTTGTGGCTACCGATGACTCGGATGTGTGGCCGTTTGGTGCTCAGATCGTGTGCCGTCACCTGTTCGGTGATTCTGGGTCCAATAAATCGAAAACAAAAAATGGGAAGAATTTCCTCCGTTTTCCTTCATTATATCTCCTAGAGGATGTGCAGCAGCGTGTCGGTGAGTGGGGAGCAGGCTGACTTATTATGCATCGCGCGCAGATTCAACTAGCTTTAAGCCGAACATTTAGTCTCTGTTACTGTCCATGTCTGTGATGGTGATCATCCTATATTGTTGCTTAGTTTTCGAAAGAGGGGTTGTTCTTTCCGTTTCGTCTTACAACGGTTCCAATAGTGCATTCTGCTATGAGCTGCTCGAGAGAGTACGCGACGCCTGACCTCGTGTTGCTGAGCTATGACTGCAAATTTACCTCCACTGCAGGACTTAACGTGCCTAACTTTCTCCGATTGGCTCTACTGTGTGGCAGTGACTACACTCTCGGTGTGCAAAACGTTGGCCCCGTCACCGCAATTGAAATCCTCAGTGAATTTGACCCACAAGAAAATGCCTGTTCCTCCGACTGGCACTCCTGGTTAAACGGGTCCGACGCATCAGATGATCTGGTTGTCCAAGTGATTGAGCCACTGCACCGCTTTGTGTGAGTCATTTCCTGCAAGCGTATTTTTTGTATCATTTATTTTGACGTTTTTGCTCTGAAAAAAGCTATCGCGGCCACCTCTGGAGATCACGCAGTATTATTCTACTTCGTAGTCTGCCGTTATGTATGCACCTCGATCAATTCTGAGTTGGTATCCACTAATATTTTTCAGCAATATAACGACTTCTAAACTGTCTCCTTCACAGTGCCTGGTGGAAAGTGGCGACTGCGTCCGGAGACCCGAAGACGTCTACTGCGAGTCCCTTGAAAAAGAAATGGCTCAAATTGTCGCTTCCTCCTGGTGAGTATACCAACGGCGCTGTTTCTTGCGTAAAATGTGACTACTGCCTTAATAAAATTCTATGGAAAATGTTAATGATCTTCCGATCTCGCAGATCACTTCAGTCGCTTGTTTATTTTCGATACAGGATTTCCCGATTCCCGCATCGTCGAGGCCTATCTCCGCCCAAATGTGATGACTCACACTGATCCATTCGTTTGGAGAGCACCAGACGTCGAATCGCTCGTCAGATATCCTTTTCAAGTGCACTCTTCACTGTTGGCCTCATGTTTTCTCCAGTGCTTTTTGTAGACATGGTTATCATCTCACCTTGGGACGACTTGCACCTTCGCGGTAGCACCGTACGATATCGTGTCTGTAAGCATCGTCTGATCTCGAAAGTAAGATACTGTTGCTACCTACCGCATATGGTTGTCGGTCAGGTATATATACCTGACCTGGGCGACGACCAATCTGAAATTCGACGTCCCCGGTCAGCGGTCTCATGATTAACTACCTTCACTATTCAACACGCATACCTTTACACACACCAGTCCCCAAACTAGGCTTGTGAACAATCATAGCACTCACCTGGACTTTAACTTATCCAGTCCACTGAGCTACACCGAAAGATTGTCCTATTTTCCAATATTTTTCGGTGCTATATTCCTTTCCTGGTGTTCTCTTATAGAATTACACAAGTTTCTCATGGAGGACTAGTTCATATGGACTATTCGGGTGACGCTGTTCCCCTGTTCGACAGGTGCAACGCGATGCAGTTCAAACGAGATGAGCTTCAAGATGGTATACACCATGCTGCGAGCACCTTCGAAAAGCTAAGTCTTGCCGTCTCATGCCCACCGGATCTTTTCTAACTCGATAACTCTTAACCACGGGGCACTAAATTGTCTGACGCACTGAATTTGGTAGCTTCCTGAACCATGACAGGCTTGTCTGTTGGAATGTGCTGACGTATCGTGAAAACTAGGACTGCCTAACACACATTTAGTGCGATAGCGGTACTTACTCTGATGATAAGCGTTGCCTATACATGATTGTCGTTATTAACAGCGATATGACTTTTATTACAGATGACGTGTAATTCAAAGAGGACAATCACTGAGCTGATAGTGGGAGATGAAACTGGACTACTAACGCAGGTGTTGCTGGTCAGCCCCGTTTTCCAGATTGGAGTCTACACGGTCGGACCATGTTACGAGAGCACATAATACCAGCAACGACATGTTTGGTATGAGGCTGATGGAGTGTGCAGTTTTCTCTTGCGCTCGAAATACACACCATCAGAAAGTGCTAACGCCTTGATACTGTTATACCCTGAGAAGAGAACTAGAGATGGCCGACCTCCAGATCTCTATTGGCTGCTTCAGTTGCAAAGACGAGTGCGCGGCAGTGGAGTTGGGTCAACAAATTATAGTTTTTTGAAGTCTACTAAGAACTGTTCATGGAATCAGAGCCGTGTCATTTGAAGTGTAAGGTGCGCAGACATTGCGAGTTGCGGTGCTTCATGGCACCGGAATTGTTACCTTTTGATCAGTCTAGACAATGAGAAGACGGGTGTTGCACGATGATATCATTTCGCGCTTGCTGATCACATGCAAACGAGGGACATTTAACGATCACGAAAGGGGAAAGCAATGATTTAATTGGTGTCAGAATGGGAATGGAAGAAACACAAGAGTATAAACTCCAACAAAATCACAGTTTGAGACAAGTGTCACTATCCCCAAGAAAGCTTGAGGGTGACAGTCAACTGTTTTTGCACACATAGGTTCGGACGGCTGTGATTAATTGCTACAGCCTCCGCGAGCTTGAGTATCTTGGCGTTTTCATTACGGTAGATAACCGTAAACGCCAAGTTAGAATCAATTTGGTGCCCCGTTCCAAGTAGATGTCTGGCTATCGAAGAGGCCGGCAATTTGGATCTTGACTCTTGTCCCTGCGATTGTTTTGCCACAGTTGTAGCAACCCATTTCGGGATGTGGTCACCGATCCGCTTGCGCAGACACCGGTCTGTTCTGCCGATGTAACTGCTTTCACAGTTACAGACAAAGTTGTAAATGCAGTGTGTTTTGGCAGAGACCGACTGCGTAAGCTTAACCGGAGGCGTTGATAACTTACTGGTTGTCCAATTTGGGCACAGTTTTGCAGCATTGAATGTATGTCAAATTGCTGTGGCAATACGGCGCTCGACTTGCGTAGCCACACCATCCCCTTTGAATGGCAATTGGAGATAGACGGGCATTTTTGACACTGTATGGGGCTTTTGTTTATTCCCTTCCGTCGCGCGATCGTGAAACTTAATAAACGCTGTCGGGTAGCCATTTACCTCTAGCGTCTGTGTGGTGAACTGCAATTCAACTTCCACACATTCAGGACTGCATATTTTACGAGCTCGTTGGAACAGGGTTTTGACGAGGCAACGCTTGTACCGGACCGGTGTGAAGCTGCTGAAGTTTTCGTCAAGTCCCGTCCAAGTGGCTTTTCGGTAGACAGAACGTCGTATCGAGCCGTCGTCAGTTCTAGTCAAAAGTACATCCAAAAATGGCAGACGGTTGTTCTCTAACTCACATGTAAAATGAGCGTTCGGGTGTGCATTGTTCATCACTTCGAGAGATGGTTTGGCGGCATTGATGTTGGGGGTGATCACTAGCTTATCGTCAACGTATCACTTGTAAAGACACGTCTGGTCACAGTGTGCTACAACCATTGACATGAAAATGTTTGCTAGCGTGGGACAGAGTGGACTTCCCATTGCAACGCCGTTCACTTGTCCGTATGACTCACCTCCGAATAAGAAATGTGCATTCTCTGTGCATAACAGAATTAAATCGTTTAGATATTCGACGGGTATCGAGAACGCCACTTTTCTATTCGTTACGAATCGCATAGGTATTCCAATGTCTCTTTTAATGGGACATTAGTAAAATGTGATTGAATCTCCAGTGAACACATTACTTTGTCTGTTATGTTCATATTTGTACATGTTCGATCAGTTCGAAGATGTCTTTGACAGTGTGTCTCATGATCATTTGTCTGACTGGCGCTAGTATTCTGACTAACCACCTGGCCAGTTTGTGATACGGAGAAGTATTCATGGACTGAGGTATGACAGCCTAGTGGGTTTTCACTAAGCCATACATTCGTGGGGTGTAATTGCCCGTTGGTTTAAGTGTGTTGTACATTGCTTCTGTAATCATTCCGTAGTGCAGCAATATTTTCAGCCTGCTGGCCACCGAATTTTCTATCTGGGTTACGTGGGTCACACTTTTGAAACCTGCACTTATCACTAAGTATCTCATACATCTTGTTTGGGTAATCTGACTTGTCCATGATGACGACTCCAGTACCCACGACCGGCTTCAGAACTATCACATGCTTGGATTTCAGATAGCGTAGTTCTTTGATGTGGTGCTTGTCTAGAGTGCAAGTTTGGCGTATCGGTGCCTTCATGAAGCCACTTGCAATGTCCACAAGCTTAACGTTAAGCCAGTTGTAGTTTACCTGTGTCGGGTTAAGCTTGCTCAATCAGCTTATCGAATTGTGCTTCCACATGAATTCGATCAAATTTCCTTGGAGGGGCTTTGTAGTTCAGACGCAGTGAGAGAGCTTCCATTTGCTTTCTGTTCAAAGGTATGGAGGGGAAGTTATGTAGATGCTACTGTAAGTCATCATTAAAAATGGATTCATCATCGAGTAGCGAATGTCACCACTTCTAATGATTTATTTGAGGGTTAGTTTAAGGCAATCGTGTGAATGGATCACAACACGCAATCTTTATCTGGACCGCGAATTATCTCGAAGTGAATCTCAGACATTAAGACTATATCTGAGAAAGATATGTATGTTAGGCGGTAGCTTCTACATCTCTGGCTTTAATCGCAATCCTGCTATCTCCACTCGATAAGTCCAAACAGACAGGAGTCCGTCCATGGAGTGCAGTGTTGCAAGCGATCAACTCCAAACATTTTTTCTCAGCTACAGTCTAGGTGACTGAATGGGCCGAGATCCATTCGCACGAGTGCTTCAAACTGACCCTCAATTGTGCTAATGAATTATTGGTAACTGTGAGCCACTTCCGTGATTGCCCGTGGTTTTAGGCCCCTCATTACTCTTGCCACTTCTGTAACCAGCGGAGTGCACAGACACTCGATCTGTTAATGACAATGGTGACGCTGGCTGCACGCTCCTTAACGCACTGCTCTTCATTAGGCACATACACACAGAATTTGCTTGGTTGGCGTCCAGATCAAACAGAGTCGATGCTGCGTGCTGTCTTAAATAGGCAGCAAAAGCGGGCCCTCAGTTCGTCATCACCCACAGCGCGCATCACGGCTTACTTTCCCCCCATCCAAAATGAAGATAGATCGGATGAAAATCCGGTGAATGTGAGTACTGGCAAGTTTCCAATATTAGAATGAATAAATTTGCTCTATACTTTGTGTAATTTGCTAATTCTCTCATCTCATCGTTCTGTAGGTTCTGCCGCCGAGTAAACGAGCCCGGAGAGCGATTTCACAGCTATTGACCAAAGACGCGGCGAACAGCGGGGAAAAGCCTAGCAGTGGTATGCCCTCGACCAGTGAATGCACACTACCGGAGGAACTACAGCAACTCCCATATCGAAAACGTCAAAGCCGGAGGCGTATTACCCAGTGTGGCACAGAAAAGTCTACCGCCAAAACTACCAGGCAGCGAAGATCAACTCAGAAGCGATCTAGCCGCCAGGTAGTTGACCACGTGGCTTTGTCTGAGGAAGAGCAGGATTCCGTGATCTAAGAAGTGTACATATTTTTGATTTACTTTTTGTATAAACTCTATTGTTTCCAGCACTTTTGCCGATCATCACCTCAGCCACTGTCGCAATACATAAAAGAAAAAAGGGGAAAATTGCAGCAGGTGCAAACCAGCTGAGTTACCGGTAACGGATGGGCATCGTTCCGGTAAGCTACCAGCCGGTTACTATGCAGGGTGAGAGTGATGTCACGCCACCGCCATAAGTGGCGAAGCTTAGGAAAAGTGCCTCGAGCTTTTGCTATACGGTTCGTGATCTCATCTTCAATCCCACGGGCGCTGATACGACTTCCGAGGTAGTTGAATTTTTGAACGAATTCTAGCTGATCCCCACCAAAGGTCAGCGCAGGAAGCGGCCAAGGCCAATCTTGGAGGAACGCTTTGCAATTCGAGGGTGCGAAGCGAACCCGAAGTGACGGACAGCCAGTGCTGATATGTCCAGTGCAGCTTGGCACGAGACTACCGTCGCAAAGAAACTGGACCTTAACGTGGTGCGACAGTTTGTGTACCTCATTGACCCATTGAGCTATACTAGGTGGTGCTCCCGGGCAGCTTGAGAGCTACCAGGTTGGTCAATGGTGAAAGGTCAGACAAACTCAGTCTCCTGGTCCTCCAGGTTGGGGGTTTCAAATGGTATGGCGTCCATTTTGTATAGCTAAATCATTGCCATCTCCCCGCTGCCTTGCGGACAGGCTTGTAAGCCAAAGGCTTTGGATGAGGACCCTAATCGTCCTCCTGTCTAGGTCTGGACGCCCTGACAGTATCCCAGCCCACATACAACCAAGACTTTTTCCTCCAACAAACTTCATCCTGCATCGGCCGTCGAGCAGATTATCAAGGGTCGCCTTATCTGCTGCATACAGCAGGGCGGATAAGCGAAAACATGCTACTGCTGGCGCCTCCTTTCTTTTCAACCTTTTTCTCTTATTCCCATCCTGATCCCGATTACTAACCTTCCTTCTGTAATTCCCAGCTTAATTAACAGCAACCGAAGTGCCACTGGAGTAGAACCATCTGCAGCCACCTTCTCGCGACACACACCGGACGCCTATCGACAACAATCCCCTATAAGTCCACGCTGTCGCGTTTCCATGGCGACGTTCAACGTTCGCACTCTAAGACAAACAGGTCAACATGCTGCACTCGCACGCACCTTGGACACACTGGGTATTAATGTGTGTGTGTGTGTGTCCGAAACTAAAATCAACGACACTAATGGGGTTGTTGAAATAACTGCACCCGGCTTATCCTCTCGTTATTGGTTGCACGCATCCGGTGACCCCGATGCAGCACTCATGGGTCAAGCTGGTGTAGGTATCATTCTCAGCTCCAAGGCTGAGCCATCGTTGATTGATTGGATTCTGGTGAACAGCCGTTTACATAAAGCCCGTTTGACGACATCAGCTAAGGTTGATTCACGAAGTAGTAAAAAACGCCCTTTGTTTGTGATTTCTGTATATGCTCCCGCCGACTGCAGTTTTGATGCTTCCAAGGATACATTCTAGCACGAACTGATGACGCTACTACGCAGTGCCACTAGTTCAGATATCATACTACTTGTAGGGGATATGAACGCACAAGTAGGACGTCTGAGCTCTTCAGAAGCTCAGCTAGGTGGCAATTATGGGCTTAACTCCGAAAAAAACTGACAACGGCGAATGTCTGCTGCAATTGTGTGCGGAGCACCAGTTGTTTACTAGTAGCACTGCTTTCAGACACAGTGGGCGCCGAAGTGCCACTTGGCGTCCTCCTGTAGCTGGCCAGCGACGGACCCAAATTGACCACATAACCATAAGTTACAGGTGGCGTGGTTCCATCCTGGATTGCCGCTCGTACTGGAATACCTGCGTCGACTCTGATTATGCCTTGGCACGCGGTCGTTTCTCCGGGAGGCGCACCAAACATCCCCTCCGATTGGCAACGGAGTAATTGTCTCAGTCCTCGGTCAGGCAAGCCTATCAAGAAGCACTGTATACCGAACATCGCTGTCTTGTCCTAATGACACTGAGCTTCAGTGAAATAAGATCTCGGCCGCCATGCACGACTGCTTGTGGCACTATCAATCGTCACCGCACCAGTCACTAGATATCCGAGAGGTCAGTGAACCTGTTGGAATCCATAAGAAACCTCCCGGCTGGCTCTGAACATAATGTGACCAGACGGGCTACTAGGCGCGAACTAAAGCGAAGTTTACGTGCTGACAAGGAAGCTTGGTGGACCAGTAGGGCTCAAGAAATGGAGGAGGCAGGAGCAGTAGGCAATTGCCGCAAGCTCTTCCAGCTAATCCGCACCAATGGTCCCAGAAAACCAAGCGTCAGTGACACAATCAGAGATAGCGCGGGTGCGCTGATACACAATAAGGAGCGCCGTATGGCTCGTTGGGCGGAACACTTTTAAGATCAGTTCAGCTGGCCCCCTGCTCCCGGACCTCTTCCTACTTAGGTGATGCAGAATTAGCCATGGACGGTTAGTTTAGAGCCACTTTCGGAAGCCGAGTTCCGAAACGCGATCACAGTCCTGAATCGTTTTCGTGCCACTGGCCCGGATTCCCTCCCACCTGCACTATTTAAGGATGGAGGTGAGATCCTCTACAAAGCACTGACCTCCCTATTCGAATGTATTTGGAAGGAAGACAGTGTCCCGGCCAATTGGAGCGAATCGAGTATAGTGGCATTAGACAAAAAGGGCAGTCGCACTGACTCTTCTAATCACAGGGGTATTAGGCTAACGCCAATTGTGAAAAAGTTACTAGCCTCGGTTCTCGTTCGTCGCCTCACTGTGGCACGGGAATCTCGGATTACGAAAGAGCAGGCCGGTTTCCGCCCAGGACGTGGCTATATAGACCGTATGTTCACTTTGCGGCAGGTGCTAGAGCAGCGCCACGCATACCGCAGACCGACAATAGCTGTGTTTCTCGATTTCAAGAGTGCGTTCGACTCAGTCGATCGATCGATTCTGTTCGAAATACTTGCGCGGAGAGGTGTTCCCACGAAATATGTGAACATCCTTCGTGCTCTATACTCGGACACTACAAGCCGCGTCAGGGTCTACGGTGGTCTATCGGATAGCTTTCCGACCACAAGTGGTGTTCGTCAGGGTTGTCCGATTTCCTCATTTTTGTTCAATTTTGTCGTGGATTCTATCATGGGGTGTTCTCTTGCGGAATCTCAAGATGTAGGTGTTGAAATGCTTCCTGGTGAAAGGTTAGTTGATCTAGATTATGCGGACGATATCGTCTTGCTTTTCGACAATGTTGCGGTGGCACAATCAACCCTGAATAGCCTGTCTAGAGTGGTCCCATTATTGGTATGCGCTTTGCACCTTCACAGTGAAAAGAGTTGCAGCAGGACCACCAGCCACTTGATGGCCCCTTGACAGTTGCTAACGAGGAACTCGAGGTGCTTGATCAATTCACTTAACGTGGCAGCTGCATCAGCAAGGATGGGCGCATAGAAACTGACGTCAGCTCACGCATTGCAAAAGCCAGAGTTGTCTTCTTGAACCTGCGGCATCTTTGGCGACAGAAGGGAGTTTCCCTCCGTCTGAAAGACCGTGTATACAAGGCCATGGTGAGGGCCATTCTGCTTGTCTCACACCGCTGGAGATATTTGAAGGGCAACGACAACTGGCCGTAAGCCCTCACTCTGCCCGAGCTACGCGCGTAGAAGGCTGATGTAATCATTTAACCGCGAATATAAACCACTTGCTGAAGACATGCTTATCGAGAAACGAAAACACGTACACAGACAAATGTAGTTTGATAGACTATGCACGGCTACCGAGTTAATCAAATAAGTGTTGTATTTCCAAAATCGATATTGAAACAAGAAACGCGGCTTAGAGGAGGTGAACTTTCGAAGAACGATGTGAATTAGGTCCGTTTAACATAGAGCACTACTTGCCCTGTGAACAAATCCACATAAACCACATCAAAAAAGCGTTTCCAACCGATCGGCGTTACACCATTTTTGATCACCTCAGGAGCGAGCAGTGCTTCACATAAGGCGGGTCGTCCAATTAAATGTGGCTCCATGAGGTCGTACAGCTCCGGATTGCTACATCCTTGGCGCGGAAGACAGCTGTGCGCATCCATTATCACAAAGTCTGCCTGAAAAGGTAAGCAAGAATACACTGTTTAGGTTGAGCAAGTTTGTTTGGTCCAAAAATGTCCCTGATGTCCTGACACGTGATACATGGAAGAAAATGGAATATTTGGTAGTGTCCCACTTATGTGGTAAGCGCTTGTCATTAAGTATTGCCCATCGTAAGAATTTATGCCGCTTTCTAAAGCACCAAACGAAAGAGCGAGATCGGGGTTCCGTTGGTTCAAGCTAGTCGTAGCCAAATCGGTTAGTAAGCTGCCATCAACAGGAAGTGTTCGTTAGATACATTTGGTGTCGTACAAACGGGACAAGTGGGCCTTAACGTGGTGAAATTCAAGTCAGTTGGTAAGCTATGAAATGCAGCGTACCCAGATTCCTCGATACGCTTTACATTAATCATAATAACAACCGTGATGCAGACGGGATGTATAAATCCGAAATCATCAGAGTCACAAGCAAGGGAACTAATGCAAGAGTATTACTGACTGGGTATCAAAACAGTGACGTGGCTGGTCGCAAGGATACCACACAGAGAGATCGCAAAAATCAACCCGCCTGAGCCTTTCTGTGTTTTTTGTCCTCATCTTAGTGGTTCACCCAACTACGCGCAGTATAGAGAATCAACACATGCTGATGATGTCGGTTTGCGGGCTTGCGCATCACACAACAGAGCTAAGGAGAGCGATTCAGGTTCAACAGACACTTATTAGGTACTGTAGTCTGTTGCCGAAAACAAATGAAGGAATTCCGTTTCACTTATACGGTCCTTTCGCTAGCGTCGGTTGCCAAACAACTGCAGTCGACATGCCATTTACCGGGTGCTTCGACAGTGAATGTTTGGTGGGGATTTCTTGTTTGCTGTCAACGTATCCGCAACGGTAAAGTCAGACGTCGTGTCTGGGAATGCAAGTATTCACCTCAACAAGCTGGTTGTGCTGCCCTAGTTATGATGGCATGTTCGCGTCCTGTGTATTTCAGCTGAGCGTTTGCCCCATTGCGCCCTTTCCGTTCGTGCAGGACTTGGCTGGAAGAGACCACGCGGTGGTCAGCCGTCTATCTGGGGACAACATATGAAATCGTTGACCTGACGTTGTGCAGCCGTTGGAGTCCCGATAGCTCGAAATAACTCAGGATAAGGCGCGCATTCGAAACCACTGAGAGATCTATGTGCATACTTGTTTAGATTCCGATGCTTAATGCCTAAGAGTCAAAAAAGACAAAAAAATAATAACATAAAGGTTCCGTGTCTTCTTGCAGCGCAATAGCTGAAGTATGTTGACCGCCTTCAGCTAATGTTCTACAATGTTGATGGTCCTACCTGTTATCTTCCACTAATTTCCACAGGTTTGCTTGGCTCAATGTTGTTCAAATAAACTGTTCCTTAAATTGTTGGCGGCATCCAGTTCCGCATTTGCTTGTCACTGCGGCTTCCACGGGAACAGCCCCAGTCTAGTCAGGGACCATGGGTGGCAGAACAGAAGCATTCATGCGCACCAGACGTACACAAGGTGACTGGACCGTAGCCCGCTCCACACTGGATGCATGGAAGCACTTCGAGCCTAGCAAGGTACTGAGGACCGTGTATTCCGTCCCGTCCAGCAACGGCCAACTGTATCCTGGAGCCAGGATATGACGAGGTGCAGAGCGTTAGACAGGTAGGCACCTTGTCTACATTCGCATCAAGCGCAGCCACGCCGAGAATATCAAACAACCAACATATTCGAAGGCAAATAAATGCGCAACAGTGACATGGAATATGCAGCAAAATCTAGTTAGTGTAACCCAACTGCGGTGAAGAAGCATGATGTATGCAACATCAACCTCAGCAGCGCAAGCTTACCTGATTTTCAACGATCTTTCAGTGGAACATTCGCAGCAGTAAGATACAGGCTATTAGTCTGTAGACAACTGTGACCAGACTGATAAACAGTGATTTTCACATGACGTTTTACGGCATTTTAAGGATGGGAATGGTGTTTGACAACCAGAATAAGACGTTAGTGACACGGCACCGAGTTACGAAGAGACTGGCCGAGACTGAGTACATGTCATCTTTATGTACAAGGTTTGCTGGACCGGACGCATAATCAGCACGATCACGAAGTTCGCAGCGTCATGGCATTCGTCTCCTAATGCCGATTCCTACGGCTAAGGATCTTAACGGCTTATTGCGGTTGTCGTATGGGTGTAGGCCAAGGCATTTGGGTCTGCCGCACTTTGTTTCACGAATCATGTTGAATGAACAAGCTTATGTTATCCATGAAACATCAATTAATCAGTATTATCCGGTACCCACAGGCACTGATTCATCGCACCAACAAAGCGGTAGTTGCGTTGTTAACAATAATAAGAAATTAAACCAGTGTCGAGGCTTTCCAATCATAGCTTACTTGCAGTTGATATCGGTAAATGTTCCAAATTTCTTCGACAGGTTTCCGGCTGTAGATGGAGTAGGCGAGAACGGTCCGTTTGCGCAGCTCTGCACTCTCATAATGCGGGTGGTTGGTAAAAGCAAACCCGACCGTGGTACCTGTGGGCTCGGAGCTCGGCTGCGTTGTTGGGTAGGGTGGTGACGCTGGTAACATTAACCGAAGGGATCCCATGGTAGACATCGGACCGGAAATCACCCATGGCTTTTGGTAGGCTTCAGGAGCGGGTGGTGGCGGTAGACTTTGAAACCAATTATGTAAAACTTCATCGTTGTATGCACTGAACTGACCACGAATCGCCCATTCCGCCTAGAAAATGACAACGCTACCGGCGTCGTAAATGAACAAACGAGGGAACAGAATAGTCAATGAGTAACCAATCATTTTTGGACTACATAATCCGACGGCGACTTCGCCTTACATACGGAAATGTTCTCTCTTAGTAAATAGGCAGGAATACGACCGTGTAATGAACATCGTCCGAAGCGCGGAACGACTCGTTAGTGACAACGAAGCTAAAAACCAGATTTTAACAAACAACCAATGTGGTGGATACAGTCGGTGGAACGGAGGTACAAACTATGTGCACTGATCTAGAGAAGTACTTGTGAATCGCTCGAATGGATTTAATTCCGTGACTTCCAACAGGAGCACTGATTTACCCCACACATGAGGATTCTAGCAACAGAAGCAATCTGGAGCACTTTAAGAATATCCCAGGCACCTATGGTGTGTTCACGTCAAAACGATAGCATTGACAAGGCGCAGTTCCTAAACAAGCAGCTAACTAAGCACAACGTAACACACCTCCGACTCAGACCTAGTGATCATGGCGATAACCGCTAAGCACTAACAGCTGGGCTCTTTACCTGATGAGTCCAGGCCAAGACGAAAACGTCGGTCGTGGAGTGCATGTATGCGGAGAGAGACACCGAAACCTTTCAGACCCGTATCTTTACTATTAAGTATGAACGCAAATTTTTTGCTGTGTAGTGACCACGATCCTGTTATTCCACCAAACGAAGACCCACCTGGATGTTCTTCCTTCCTGAAACAGACATATAGGCGAGTAGAGACGCAAGGAGACTATGAACGAACCATTTCGGATACGTGCGTATTCCAGACGATTTCCGCTTGTCCAGTTTTAGCCATCCGCGCAATGTGGCAGCCAGACGGTCCCATCTGCGAGGCTGTGCCAAAATCGCTAGTGACAGACACAGTTGGGGAGTCCAAAACAACTTCAGCCGCATAACAAGCAAGGCCATCAGAGAGAAGCAGCATAACTGGAGGACAAACAAAAATGTGATTAGCGACAAAACCAAGATTCTAAGGAGGCAATAGGCGGAATATGAATAGAGCCCCATGTAAGCTAATTACAGCCAGACACATATTAGAAGAAAAACTCCCAGTTCATCTTGCGAGCCCACTGTTATTTGAAGTGCTTCCTGTGTAGGTGAATCATGATACGGAATTTCAGTGTGGGGCGCGATTAACGTTGCAAACAAGTACGAATGCGGTCGTGAAGTGCAGCGTTACAAGCGAGCGAGCAACGCCTAACATTTGTTTGTGTTGATTACAGTCCCAATGAAAGAAGTAACCGAGGTTCACTTCGAAGCGAATCGCGGACCAGATATGGATTACGTGTCACCGTCGATTCACACAGCGGATGTTTTGAATGGGCCAGTAATGAGTAAGTAACCGTTGTGATACGGGTTGCCCAGTGGCGGGTTCGAATCGCAGCCCTGCCATCTCTACCTGATGAGTGCAGAGAAGTAGGAAATCAATCGTGGAGTGCACGGTTGCGAGCGGACAGCCCCAAGTATCCTTTTGTCCTAGCAATCTGAATAGCACAGTACATGGACTGTACCATCAAAACGGACACGATTACAAGTGACAGTGACTGGACAGAAGTAAGGTGTGCGTGCCATCTTCGTTGTATGTGTAATCTTGGCTCCATGCGGTCTGTCGCAACCGCTCAGGCGAACTACGGTGGTTTGATTGTGACATCAACGAAATTCTCAAGGATAAGACAGGAAACACTTCGCGATATGTGGCTTGTATGTGGTTGTTTCGAGGAGATAATGGTAGTCCACGTGAACATGAGTGATAAGCTGATAAGAGCAACCTGGGAATTGTTTCCTTGCATTAAACCTGCAATCGATTCCACATGTGTCAAGTGCACCAAAGACGCACGAATTGGCAAATGAATCATAATTCAACATCAACAGATCAACTCAACCCCATTGACGGCGCCAATGTTTGTTAAGATAGCGGCATAATAAGACAATTAAAAATAAAGTTGTTGCGCACTGTCGTAATCAGTGTGGTCAAAAGTGGAAGATGATGCGAAAATTAATGGTAACCACCATACCACTGTGTGCTATTAGGCCGTCAAACACCTGCTCTAAATTAGTGATGCTGTCTGATGCAACCGATGTTAAACAGAGTGGTCGCATTGGTCCGTTGCTCGCAAGAATAACGCGCTAGTGAGCATTCGGACGTTCCGTTCGATAACACGGAGGATTTCCGACCAGTCAATCCCATCATTGCCTTTGTAGAGAAAGTACCTGTATGCCACCTGCATGACGCTTTTAATGCGAACGCGTTTCTGTTGGTTGTCCCCAGCAGCTATATCACCACCACTAAGCAATGGAACCCGCATGTGCGCGAATTACCGCCATAGTTCATTGAGGGGCAAGCAAGATCGTCGGGTTCTCCGCTAGTGAAAACTTCAAAGTTCTGCAGAAATCGGATGAATCTCATGAGAAAAAAGGAGCGCAATTGTGAAAGAATTTTAATTGAAAATCACATTCTCACCTGAAAAACAATAAAGATGGACACGAAATCTACGTACGCTTTCGATCGCTCATGGGAGTAATGACTCTTCGCGCTTGAAACTAAGATGCGGTGACAGGCAGATCCAAGTGCCCATAAGCAGCATAGAATGGACGCAGGTATAAGCCCTGTTGAAACAAGCTGCTCCAGCGCCTTCCACTGAGAGGAAAAATAAAAGCGTTGCGAAATACCAACGGATGGTGTTGATAGCGTTCACATATTAACATTGAAATTAGGTTGTCGATGAAGCACCAAATAAGTGGGGAATTCAATCAGGAGAGTTTTCAGTAGCTCGCGTCTGTGTGCGTACCCAAGATTAAGAAAGTACATTAAAGGAGCGAAAAACGTCCAGATAAACACGGGCTGAACTAAAATGCCAGTGTGCATTTCAAACCAGTTAGACCATCACGATCATCCACACGACGAAATCCAGTAGAACCGATTAACTTCACTTGCGTCGGCGAAAGACAAGAATGTATATACTGTGAAACGTCACAATCGTCAAAAGCAGACATTAAGGATTAAAACCAAGAGACCTAAATCAATAGCGCCGGGTGGGAAAGTGCGTCTACCCGTTGTTGAAGTCTACCTCGATGAAGTACGCAGACATAAGCCAGTCCAACCAAGTCATTGAGCTGGTTTCATCATGCCAACTGTCGTTATTAGGTGGTCACACAAGTTTCACTTAACTATTTGCAGTACTGGGAAGCCATCGCCGAGATAGGCAGTCAACATTCACGTGAACATTAAGGTGTAAATTCAGCACACGACCCAATAAGGAGCTCTAGGGACTTTTGCTGAATACATGCCTAGTTCTCCCACCGGACAATGAAACACTTCGTTCCCTTCATGAAGTTACATTAATGCTCCTTTTGCAATGCTGTCAGTAGATGTGAGGAATCTAGCTACAATGGGAAGTCACCGGTTCCTGGGGAAATGAACTAATATGCGCTGCGCGTCACCCGTAAAATCAAAAGGATATGAGGCGCGTGAGAATGAACTGTCTCTACATAACCACACACAGATCCACAAGTACCAGCTGACCATTCGATACCTGCCTGGCAAATCAGCAATTGTATGATCTTCAGAGGGAAGCATAAACAACCGTCAGACCCATTTTTGGATCGGGTGTATAGGTCATATCGATCATATGCATAAGAGGTGCACAAACTCACACCAATGAAGTCGAATTCTGCGGCACAAGTATATAGCCTGGTGTGAAAAGTGCGAAACCCATCGCCAAGTTGCAATTTCTCACGCAGCAAATCCACAATGTGCCCACCGTCGTGTTCGGCTTCCGCGGTAGGAAAGAAAAGGTGAGTTAACAAGAGACCGGGACAGAAGGTGAAACCGGTGGTAGCCAACAGCGGCGACAAGATGAAGCGCCATGTGCAAACTGACACACCGAAGACTTGAACCAAACAGGTTTCATCTAAACAGAGACAAGGACAGAGACAAAGCGTTACACCAGGCAGAGGATGAGCGAGTTTGTTAGGTTAATCAATGCGCAATCGTGGGAAATATTATCACGGCTACACTAAACTTATTTTAGTTCGGAACAACTTATTGCCTATGATCTGTGCATCGAAACACAGTAGATCCTGCTGTCACCCGATAATAACAATAGGGATGGTAGTAACAGGTCTGAAAAAGGTAAGAATAGACAAAAAAAATCCAAATCGTCGAATGGAAGACACGATAGTCAGGGGAAAGGCAATTAATGCAATATAATGGTCGGCCGGTGGCCCAGCGGTCTGCGCGCCTGGTTTGTAACCATAAATCACCGATTCGAATCCGCGTAGAGTGCGGGCGTCCTCGCGGTATACTCAGTCCACGCGCGACTGGCAGTGGTCGCGAGGCAGCGAAACGTCGTTAAGGCGTACAGCTGGCGATTTAATTAATTGATTATTAGAGGTCTTTAACACATTCTCCCCTCATAGTAATGTGAAGTAGACAGAGTGATACGAGGTACACCCAACCGAGTTCATCTCCACTCAGAAACTCAACACATGAAATGCACCGTTCCAAACTATAGTGTCTAGAACAGTCAGCGTTCGACTAGGACTAAAGCACTCAGAGAAACGGAAGGCGTCCACTCATGAGTAGACGGCTAGATACCACAAAGACTATAGCACCTTGAATAAGTGAGCACAGAAAAATCAACTAGGTATACAGAGAAAACTAAAACACTAAATATAAGCTACGGAAAAATGTAACGGGCACTGAAAATGCCGTACTCTGCGCGATGGCTGTAAAAGACTCCTCAACGGTATAACGCATACTGTGAGCCCAAAGCCAAGTTCAAAACATAACATCTGTGCAAAAGCGACCAAGAGTGAAAGACGTACAACCACATATAACAAGGTAATGAAGTGGATGTCACAAGTATTGATTTTCAACATACCCACCTGCGGCTGTCACCTTAGAATCCGGTTTCCGATTAAGCTGCTTTGTCAAAATCCAAATCCCGAACAAGGTTCCTGCAAGGCCCGCAGGATAGCCAGACGTCAGAAGTAACCGGTTGCCGAATTGTAAAACGAAGTTGGCGAGCAATGCGAGTAAGTGGGCCCACACAACCGTACGCACACGTCGAATCAAATGAAGAGCAAGTTCATGGGAACAAAACACCGTGCTGATGCAGACGGCTGCAAACAGCGCGGCGACTTGGGTAGCCAAGGCGAACTGAGCAAACTGCCAAGGCAATTGAAACCCCAATAGCAGACAGAAATAAACAGTTGCATCCAACCAGGATATCTGGTTAGGCAGCTATAACAAAAAAGTAAAGGAACGGGGAATGTAATATTATTCACTCTGAGAGTGAAATCTAGGGAGCGAGTGACAAATAAATGGACTGAAGTAGATTCATATTGCACTAACGGAGTATCTGATTGAGTTACAAATACAGTGACATGAGTGTTTCGGAGGGAAAAGAGGAAGCAATATGGCATGGTACGACATAACTAATGATAAGACGCTCAAATATGAGGTGGTAAAAAATAGATGCGTGCATATAACGCTGCGAATACACCTGCTTCGTGAAGGTTACGTGACCCGCTCAGTGATGAATGGTGCCCAATTGGCAAAGATATCGAGGGATGAGTAGCCGACAAAATATTTCGCTCTTAGGCGTCGGGAATCTGGGATTGATCGCTGGGAAAAAAACATGCTCACTTGTGCGGCAGCCCGCTCGACGATAGTAACGGAGCGTCAAAAGGCACTAGGACAACTCATCAAATATTGATTTGAATAAGCGCTTTGTGATGGCAATCAGAGTAGAGAATAAAACCGCGTCCATAGAGCCTTTGCACGAGTTCCATGTCGGGGCTTGAGTATTTTTCTCACAGTACCCATGGTTTGTCTTCAAGACATGAACTGATGATGGCTGATGTTTCTCGGCGATGAAACACTGCGCGCCGCACAGGGTCATGATACACATCGGAACACACTAATGGTATCATCACAAACCTAGAAGCGCATGCAATCACATCTCTCGTAGAGCAACACAGCGTGCTAATAATGCAACTGAGGTAGCTCAGAAACTTGATGTTAAGCTTAAACAATAAATTTTAGCACACATGTCAGAAAAGCACAAACGCTGAATAAACCACACTCATCATCATCAACAGCAGTGCATCAGTAATTTGACCTGATGTTTATCTACGATACAACCACTATGGTCTAGGGAATGAGGACAAATGGGACAGTGTGAAATCTGAATACCCTAAGTAAACACCCAAGGTCAAGAGCCCTACACCTTGTCAAAGGAGCGCAATCACAAACAGATGACTATCCTGTGCACATAAGGTGATATCGGCGAGTTCGCTCCCTTGCGACTTCCACTACCCCACAGATAACTCACCGCCACACACACTGTAAAGGGAAAATTCGGTCAGAAGACGACAGTAAGCACGCAAATGGTATCGACCACAAGGCTTCAAAGCAAGCGCAAGATAGGCAGCGTGGACACCATCCAGGATGGATCGGCAGCAGCTTCTTTAGTCGTCAGTGAATGAGCTTAGCGTCATCCTACATCCAGCAAAACAAAAATAAACCCGCCTCGCTAAGCGTAACACGCGCCCAAGCCAGCACAACACATCCCATTTTATTTTTAGATCAATGAACTAACCTGCTTATCATCACTTAGTACTCATCATTATATACGTCAGCTAGAGGTGGGAAACACCTCAGCTACTGTGCCGCAATACATAAATGAAAAAGGAAAACAAACACAAAAGTTGCATGCCAGCTGAGCTACCAGCAACGGATAGGCCTCGTTCCGGTAAGCTACCAGCCAGCTACTAGGCAAAAAGAAGAAAACAATTATTATGTTTTACCCAAGGAAATGAGATCGTAGATGGAGGGGGAGGCTAAAAGGGATGGGGAGGGACAAAGAAACTCACAGCACGAACGCCACTGAGGTCTGCTCCTTGCCATGTCAGCAAGTGTATCCAGCCAAACGTGTTCACCGTCTTTTGGACCCCAACCAGGGAGCCGTGACGCTCCAACCGAGGCCAGCTCCGAAGTGAGGGCCTTCATTCCTCTTGACCAAGTCATCGCTTGGCCACCTCTCCTCTTCTTCCATCCACATCCCCAGTGAGCAAACAACGCGCGTTGTGGAAGTCGATGGGCTGGCATTCGCAACATGTGGCCCAGCCATCGGAGCTTGGTGCGTGAAATACCGGTGCTGAGCGGTTCAGTTCCTTTCCCTGGGCCGTAAACAAGGCGTCGAACACGCTCGTTACTCACGCGGTGTTCCCACCAGATGTGAGCCAAACTGCGAAGGCACCGGTGGTCGAACGTAACTAGCCTCTTCATGTTCGCCGATCTTAGGGGCCAGGTTTCGCAACCGTACAGTAGGGTCGAACGTACCGCTGCATTGTACACTTTACCCTTCAGGGCGAGAGTAATGTCGCGCCGCCGCCATAGGTGGCGAAGACTAGCAAAAGCACTTCGAGCTTTTGCTATACGGTTCGTGATCTCGTCTTCGATCCCAAGGGCGCTAATACAACTTCCCAGGTAGTTGAATTTCCGAACGACTTCTAGCTGATCCCCACCAAGGGTCAGCGCAGGAGGCGATCCCTGCCAATCTTGGAGAAACGCTTTGCATTTCGATGGTGCAAAGCAAAGCCCGAAGCGGCTGACAGCCAGTGCTAATCTGTCCAGTGCGGCTTGGCACGTCTGGGAGCTGTCACAGATGAGGGCAATGTCGTCTGCATACTCCAAGTCAAGAACTCGTTCTCCTGGGAGTAGCTCCACACCTTCCAAGTCATGTCCTGTAAATGCAAACTCCATGACTTCGTCAATAGCGAAGTTGAAGAGGAAAGGTGACAGCGGGCATCCTTGTCTTACACCGCTGGAGATATTAAAGGGTGGCGACAGCTTGCCGTAAGCTCTCACTCTGCCCGTGCTACGCGCGTATAATGCTCGGATAACATTTACATATTTCTCGGGCACACCTTTCCTGAGTAGACAATTCCAAAGGGCACATCGATCAACCGAATCGAAGGCACCTTTGATGTCGAGGAACACGACTACCGTGGGACGCCAATATGTGTGACGGTGCTCCAACAACTGACGCAAGGTGAAGATGTGGTCGATGCAGCCACGACCACGACGAAACCCGGCTTGCTGCTCACGAATCTGGCTTTCACGAGCGCCAGTCAGTCTGTGAAGAATTATGGAGGCGAGTAATTTGGAGGCGATGGAGATCAGACTGATTCCTCTATGGTTGCCGCATTCCGAGCGCGAGCCGCCTTTGAAGATGGGAACAATAACGGAGCGGCTCCAGTCGGTTGGGACAGTCTCCTGCTCCCACAGTTTCACTAATAATTCATGTAAAGCATCAACAAGAGCAGAGCCTCCGAATTTGAAGAGGGCTGGAGGAAGAGCATCTGGTCCCGCGGCTTTGTTCAACTTCAACAGTCCGATCTCACGTTCGACTTCTGAGCGAGAGGGTGGATCCAAAGGGACAGCCCACGGAGCAGGGCGATCACTGGCCAGCGAAGAATCGAACAATTCTAGCTGATTAAAATGCTTTTCAAAATGCTCAGCCCAACGCTCCAAACGTTTTAACAAATTGTGGATAGGCTGTCCACTCTCGTCACGTATAGTTTCACTAACACCAGGTCTCCTGATGCCCGTTTCCCGTATCAGACGGAATAACGTACGATGGTTGCCAAGGGCAGCGGCCACTTCCATCTCTGACGCACGGTGAGACCACCAAGATTCGCGGTCTCTCTTCAGGCTAGCACGGAGTTTCACCCGGAGCTCTTTGCGAGTTTCATTGTGTTCGCTTCCAGCCGGAATATGCCGGCTAGCATCGGTAAGTTCTAGAGACTGCGAAGAGACCCAATATCCATGTTGGCTATTAGACATACCACATGAGGATTTGCCTGCTGCTAGTAAGGTCTGGTGAACATGTGACCAGTAACCATCAATTGTCTCCAGTGAGCGTTTACTCAACTCGCATGACAGCGTACTTAGATACGCATTCAGAACAGCTGGCTTTGTCAGTTGGCTGGTGTCAATGCGCTCACAGCGTCATTGTGGGCGTCCGCCAAAACGCATCCGCATGTCAGCACATACAAGTGTATGATCGGTGTCCACACATGTGCTCCAAATCGAGCGACAGTTCTGGACGCAGCCTCTCCATCGGTAACTTATCGCAATGTGATCGATTTGCGTCCAAGGCTGGTGGGTGCCAAGTCACCTTCCGGCGGGTGCTGTGTCGGCAATTAGTGCTCGCAAGAAATAAGCGGGCATCTTCACACAAATGAAGTAACCGCTCACCGTTATCATTACGGGAGCCTACACTGTGCTGACCGCCCAGGTGCATTTCATCAGTGGACAACTTTCCAACTTGAGCGTTCAGATCCCCAGCCAGCACAACAGTGTCCGTGCTTCTTCTGTGGCGAAGGAGCTGGGTCAGTTGGCGGTAAAAGTCGTTCTTTACCGAATCATCGCTACAGTTTGTGGGTGCATAGGCAGCGATGATGAATAGACACCTATTAGTCCCGCGCGGCTTCGAAGCTTTAAACGAGCCAGCCAATCGGACCGAACACATCCGGCTACTGATTGGAATCCAATCAACCAGAGCAGCTTCAGCCCGGGGACTCAGGGCAATGCCAACACCAGCTTGGCCGGGGCTCGAAGCTGCGTCGTCACCGGATAGGCGCAATGAGAAAACACTGCTCGTATCACCTGAAGGGGATCGCAGAGTGAGCACAGAGCTCGAGTCTTGCAGGCGGGTCTCTGATAAGCAGCAGATATCGATCGAGAGGGTCTCCAATGTTCGGGCAAGTGCTGCCTGTTGACCGATCTGTAGTAATGTGTGTACATTGAGGCATGCCAATCTGAAGGAGGATCGAGGGCTCCAAATGCAAGCCGATGAACTGGAATGGGCCGCTTGATTGGACATGGGCTTGTCGACAGGAGAGGAGTGACGCTCCGTGTTCACATGTGAGTTGAAATTAGAAGATAAATGCCTAGCAAAGCATGTTGGGGGAGGGCCAAGAATCAGGGGGTTGAAAACTGGGGGGGGGGGTAAAAGTGAAGCTGGAACGGGACGGTAAGAGTGAAAAAGCGTAAGAGGGGGAATAAGAAGACGGGAAGGCTTGAGCAGTAGCATCCAAACCCCTATCCACCCTGCTCGATGCAACAGATAGGGCACCGTTGATTATCCTCTGCGGTGGCCAGAGCATCAAGAAATTGTTTGAGGAAAGATTCATTGTATTGCGTGGGCAGGATACTGTCAGGTTGCCCAGTCCTAGACAGGAGAACGATTAGGGTTCTCAACCAAAGCCTTTGTTTCAAAAACCTGACCGCAAGGCAGCGGGTTTGGTGTTGGGCTACAAGGAACCCGTTTTAAGGAATAAGGTGCCACCCTCATTCCAACCCCCAACCTGGAGGACAAGGAGGTTGAGTTTGTCTGGCCTCTAACCATTGACCAATCTGGTATGAGTGGCTCTGAAGGTGCAAAAGCACCACCCAGCATAGCTCAACGGATCACTGAGGCACACAAACCATCGCACCACGGTAGGGTCCAGCCTCATCACTTAGTACTACTTTACAAAATGCATTATCGTTGGTGTGCCGGTGCAAATCTATGCCAGCAATGCTCCGTAAACAATCCTCAAAGAATTGAATATCCTAAATCCTAGGCCAAGGGGGTCTCACAGAGAAGAACGATCCCCCGCTGGCCCTGTACGCAGGGCTTCTTAGATCGATAGACTCTTCTGGCTCTATGTATTTGCAGATCCAAGAATACAATTCTAATTCTCATAGTACGTGAACCAACTTCACGCGTCCATGGGTCGTAATGCAGCAGGTAAGATAGATGGATAAACCATTAACACTCCGTCGTCGTCAAGAGATCATAGAGTGGCGAGTAATCCTACACCAGTAAGGCAATACCACTCGTGTAATACGTTAATGCCCTAAGCAAACGTCCAGGGTTAAGGCGCCTAGACCTAGTGTTAACAACATACCGTCACAAACGGCTGGCTATCGTGCAAAGATAACGCGGCATCGGCGAGAGGGCTTCCTTGCGGCTTTCACTGCCTCGCGTCATAAGCAGCCATCTCGCAGATAATCAGCACCAAACACACTTCAAACAGGCAGTCCGACTAGGACACTGCAGCAGACGCGCTTCTGGTCTCGACTGCGAGCCATATCCTGTAAAGTCTCGAGCCAAGCATAAGGCGAGTCCAGCTTGGAAAACGAGACGGACCAACGGTACCCAGTTTGGTCATCAGTGACTTCATTTCCCGCTGCCAACTCAACTTGTGTCCATTTCGAGGCTTGCGCCACCCCATATTTGGCAGACTAAACAAGGCTCTCCTAGATAAACGGTGACCTGGCATACGTAGTTATGTGCCCAAGCCAACGCAACTTATTCAGCGCAATTTGATGTTCTAAGGAACTGGCTAGTACTCGCCTACGCACATCAACGTTGCGGACACACTGGTGCCACCCGACGCTAATAATGCCTCGTAGACAGCGGTGACCAAAAATTTTGAGAGCGCCGCAGATCCTCAGAACGACGAGGCCGTGTCACTCCCATAGAGTAGGACGGCCTTCACTGTGACCCTATGAACGGCGTTTCCGACGGAGTGGAAGTACTTCCTGTCGCCAAAGATGTCGCAGATTCAAGAAGGCAGTTCTGGCTTTTTCAATGCGTGAACTGAGTTCAGTTTCTACGCGCCCATTGTTGCTGATGCAGCTGCCAACTACACATAAATAGAGCAAGGTATGAGAACACATACCGGTACTGCGAAAACCTGTAAAATTACAGCCGGGCTTCGAAACTCGGCCTCCGATGCGACTTGCAAAGTAATCGGCCACTTCATACAGGCATTTCCCTTCATGAATCTCAAGAAAGCAAGAAGAAACAACATTTTAGCAGAATTTACTGAATTCAGCAGTTTCGCGTATTCTCATCAGCTGTTTACATACAGTTAGTGGGAAACAGTGCGATGTTAAGAGCAAAAAGTTCAAAGCAGTCGAAGATCCTTAGCCTCACGTGACCCGTTCCGAGGAAAATGGAAACACTAGCCTCATCAGGGAAGGGCTAGCGTGGTCACGAAATCCGTTTGCTTGCGCAGACTTGCCTTCAGCCGCCGAATTGCTGCCGCCTCCGCAAACTGTAGTAAGCGGGGATTAGCTTGTTTGCTAACTACCCTGAAATTGTCGCGTGGGTTTTGGCATTCAGGGCAGTCACGTGAGCCTAAGGACCTTTGACCGCTTTGAATTTTTTACCCTTAACATCGCACTGTTTTCCACTAACTGTAGGTAAACAGCTGATGAGAATACGCGAAACTGCTTAATTCAGGAAATTCTGTTAAAATGTTGTTTCTTTTGTTTTATTGCTAATCGGCCACAGTTGGGCTTTCACCGCCAAAGCAAGAAAACATCCTGGGGCAAGCGGAACAGACTTCGGTAATTAGTCTAAATGGGTGAGTCAGTGTTTTCCATTGTCCCGCCGTCACATACGCTTTTGTGGTCAGTTTCGGATTTCCCTGTCAATTTGGCCAGCGACGACGTTTGCGCCTACAGAAGGACCGTGGGTGGCTTGCGCTGCACCACCCACAGCTCCAACCACACACCCCATATCCAGTGTAAACCCGAAGGAATAAGACCGGGAGGCATGTGGATGGGAGCCACGTTTCATCAACGGAACCGGCCCACACTCCTTCACAGGCAAACACAAGCACGCTGTATTTGGGGAATCATGCGCACACAAGGCGGTGGCTGGACCGTAGTCCGTTCCAAACTGAGTGCATGGAACCACACTTCAAGCCTAGCACGGCCACAAGGACCGTGCACCCCGTCCCCTCCAGCAACGACCAACTGTCTCCTGGAGCCAGTGTAGACGAGGTAATGGGTAACAGACAGGTAAGCACCTTGTCATTATTCACATCAAGCGCAGCAACACCGGGGATTTCAAGCAACAGCCAATCACTTGGAAGGGTGATATCAAATAAAAAGTCGAATAAGACATATGGATGCGCCGGTACACTCTTCTCTAGATAAGCATATGAAATAAATTGGTTATCAAAAAACATGCGATGTTTTCAAGATTACGGAAGAAATTGAAAAATGCCACAAATGCGAAAGAGTTAACGAAGTTAACCATAATAATTTTAAGCGTTATGTGCAAGTTAATAGAAGACTATTCAGGTAGACAATAAAATGAGGTAAATTAATGCATTAAAACAAGACAGGAAACCATCCACCTGAAATAAAGAAACTCAGCATGCAAGCACGTGGTCAGTAAATAGAAAGGAAGCGCACGCAGCATACCCACAAACGCTGCGCCCGTTCTGCCTACGTTCACAGCAGCACCCGTCGTGTTTTTGATGCTGATCCCGAGTGGCCTCGCTCGTGGCTCATTAGGCCTGCCTGACTCAGGCACTCGCGACCGCATGTGCTACAGCATCATGCGCTCGAAGTTGATGGAGTACACACCATCGGCGCCTGTCGCTTACGCAACTGCCGTTTCTTCTCCGTATGCACGAGGACTTTCTCATGCACCTCGGAAAGTGCCTTCATGATCAGATCGCGCCATGCACGCCGATCAACCTGAAATCAACATCAGAACGTAATAGGCTCACTTTGATCATGTCCTGGTAACGAAGTTTCGGTTTCCCCACATTCGGCTTTACTACACTCAGCTGACCATATAACATCTGCTTCGGTATCCGAGTGGAATCCATAAGCTACATGACCGAGCTACTTCAGATATCTCGGCAAAAGTATGCAGTCCACCGTATACATTCAACTTCGGCGCAGCACCTTTGTGTCTACAACTCTGTCGCACCAACCGATGCACAGAATCCGTCGCAGACAGTGTTGATGAAACCGCTCGAGATATCTCACGTCTCGCTGGTACATCGTCCACGTTTCGCTGCCGTATAGAAGAACGGACAACACCATGGATCTGTACACCATCAGCTTCGTGCCGACAGTAAGTTGGTTCCACACTCGATACTCAAGCTTCCCTAATGCCGCCACTGCCTTCGATACTCTCCGATATGCAGCACACTGTGAATTTGTTGGTAATTCGAAACCACATTCCAGAGGTAGCAGAAGCAGGAGGTGGTTTCCAGTACTTCGTCACTAATGCTGATTTTCGGCCACAATGCAGGGTACACCTCTGGTGAAGGCTGAAAGAGACAGACATTTTTACCTGTGTTGATGGTGAGTCCGAATTTGGCCGCTGTCGAAGCGAGAGTCGAAGTCAGTGAGCAGCAACACACGGATAGTTGTCTCACACATCAGGGTTCTCGCCCCGAAACAATAGATGTTCAGCAACTCACAATCAATACGGTGCTCCACACGAACACCGTAAGCACAAGCAGCATCAAAAGCACAAGACATCATTGCATGAAAATAAATATTAAACAGAGCATGCGCTAAGGCACAGCCTTGCTTCACATCCGACAAAAGCAAAGTCATCCGAGGTTTGTCCACTCAGCTGCACCCGCGCCCGAATATCACCGTGCAATCAAATAAACTTACAACTTTACGCGGGCAACCAAACTTATTCAACACTAGCCACAATGCCTCGCGGTTCATCGCCCACTGGTGACTGCGAGCCATGTCTTGTAAGGTCTCGAGCCAAGCACAAGGTGAGTCACGTGGAATCCAGCCCGGAAGGCGAGACGGACCAACGGCACCCAGTTTGGTCGTCAGTGACTTCATTTCCCGCTGCCAACTCAACTTTTGTCCACCTCGAGCATTGCGCCACCCTACATATGGCAGACTAAACAAGGCTCTTCTAGGTAAGCGGCGACCAGGCATTCATAGTACGTGCCCAAGTCAACGCAACTTATTCAGTGCTATCTGTTGCTCTCAGGAACCAGCTTGGTTATCACTGCCTAGTACTCGCCTACGCACATCATCGTTGCAGACACGTCGGTGCCATCCGACACCAGTAATGCTCCGCAGACAACGATGATCGAAAACTTGAAGGCGCCCAAGATCTTCAGATTGAAGGCGCCACGTCGCACTCCCATAGAGCAGGACGGCCCTCACTGTGGCTTGTATACACGACCTTTCAGACGAAGGGAAACTCCCTTCCGTCGCCAAAGACGCCGCAGGTTCAAGAAGGCAGTTCCGGATTTCGCAATGCGTTAACTGACGTCAGTTTCTATGCGCCCATCGTTGCTGATGCAGCTGCCAAGGTAGCTGAACCGATTAACCACCTCGAGTTTCTCGTTATCAATGGTCAAGGTGTCAACAAGTGGCTGGTGGTCCTGCAGCAATAATTTGAAGGTGCAAAGCGCATAACAAATAATGGGACCACTCAAGACAGACTACCCAGGATTGATTGCGCCTCCCCAGCATCGTTAAACCAAGGCGATAACAACATAACATAAGCATAATCAACATCAACATGCCTTTCATTAGGAAGCAACACAACACTTGCATCGTGAGAATCCGCAGGGGAACACTCCAAGATGGAGTCCATGACGAAAGTGAACAAAAAACGGGAAAATCGGACAACAGTAACAAACGTCACTAGTTGTCGGAAAGCTATCCGATAAGTCCATCTAGATCGTGATGCAACCTGTAGTGTCGGTCGGTGGCCAAGTGGTCTGCACGTTTGCTTTGCAACCATAAGGTAACCGGTTCGAATCCGCGTAGGGATGGGCGTCCTCGCGGTATACTCAGCCCGCGCGCGACTGGTGGTGGTCGCGCGGCAGCGAACCGCCATTAAGGCGTACCGCTGACACATTATTTTATAAAGCACGTAAGAGAGTTCGCGGGGACAGCATTTCGTGAAAATATTTCATACGAAACGCATCGATCTACTATGTCAAACGCATTCTTCTAGTCGAAGAATACCGCTATTGTCGGCCTGTCGTAGGCGCGGCGATGCTCTAGCACCCGTCACAGAGTGAATATATGATCTATATAGTCACCTCCTAGGCGGAAACCTACCTGCTCTTCCCTAAGACATATATATATATGTATACATATATATATATATATATATATATATATATATATATATATATACGCTGAGGCTGATGTTGCATTCTTGATGCTTCTTCACCGCAGCTGGGCTGAAACAACTTACACTTTAACTAGGTCTTTTTAAGCTGGCTAAATTTCATTCCACTTCATTTGGTTTGTTCTGCCTACCTGAATAATGTCCTATTAACTGGCCACGTTGCTTACACTAATTGCGCTTATCTTCGGTAACTTTGTTTCGTTTGTAGCATGTTTAAGTAACTTGTGGACATTTTTTACTTATCCCGGATTCGTTGCTAACCAACTTACTTTATATGGTAATTTAGCGAAGAGTTATGCCACCGTATCTATATGCATTATTCGATTTATTTTATTTCATCTAGTCGTTTCAAGTGAATGGCTGTTGCTTGATATTCCCGGTGTGGCTACGCTTGATGTGCATATTGACAAGGTGCCTACCTGTCTATTACCCACTACCTCGTTCATACTGGCTCCAAGAGACAGTTGGTCGTTGCTGGAGGGGACGAGGTGCACGGTTCTTGTGGTCGTGTTAGGCTCCAAGGGTGGTTCCATGCACTCAGTGTGGAGCGGGCTCCGGTCCAGCTACCGCCTTGGGTGCGCTTGATTCCCCAAGTACAGCGTGCTTGTGTTTGCCTGTGAAGGAGTGTGGGCCGGTTCCGTTGATGAAACGTGGCTCCCATCCACATGCCTCCCGGTCTTATTCCTTCGGGTTTACACTGGATATGGGTGTGTGGTTGGAGCTGTGGGTGGTGCAGCGCAAGCCACCCACGGTCCTTCTGTAGGCGCAGGCGTCCTGTGGCTGGCCACAGTGACAGGGAAATCCGAAAGCGGATGCCGCCAACCATATATATATATATATATATATATATATATATATATATATATATATATATATATATATATATAAAGCAAGGTGCAGTGACTTTATTTAGTCACATCCGCCACGTCGCAGCGTTGTTAAACGGAGATATGAGGATTTTATGGAGAGAATACTTGCCAGGCGAATGCTCACCACGTTCTAGAACATTGCTGGTGATGTAGCTCAGCTGATAGAGCATGCGTTAATTGAAAGTAGTTAGTTCCCGTTAACCATTTGAAAATCACAATGAGAAGATAAAGATAGACAGATGCATGCATTTCGTAGTCTCTTCAGTGCCGAAAACAAGAATTGGAAGTGAACTACAACTCGAATGATGCAAACGTGCAAACAAACAAAAGGAAAAATTGAATCACGTCTCTATGTCCAAGGCAACCTGAGGTTGACCGAGAGTTATTCTTGGACACAAAGCTCCGGTTTGATCCGGTTTATCGTAATAGCCTCAGCGAAGCGGAGGAGACGGGAATCGGCATGCCGCAGCTGAACTTTGGACGACGTGCTAACCTCGATCCAATGACCTGAGAGCAATAAATGCCTGCCGATCGAAGATGACGGCGGCCTATATGCATGCTTAGCCTGACCTGGGAATGCTCGTAGCTCTGGTTTCCTCCATTTTCTCAGCTCTTTTGGTCCACCAGGATCTCTTGTCAGTATGTAAGCTCCATTTTGAGACGCGGCTTGTGGTCTCTCTAGTCACAGTCATCGTTTATCACTGAGGATTTTCCTTCTTGAGTTCAGCATGTTCACATTCCTCTCGTATATCGAGTGCCCGAGAGTGCCGCAAGCAATGACTCTCGCGTCGTGCATGATGGTCGAAACAATATCCCACCAAAGCTAATCGGAATAATTAAGGTTGGTATGCAGGGATTCCGTCTGAATAAGAGACGAGGTAACTTCTCAGTTGCAAAGAAAGGGAAAATTAAAATGTCCGTCAGCAAAATTGCTGGGAAATCGACACAAACGGAAAACAGACAAAGTGCTCAACGTTGCTTCGTACGTCAACCTTTGATGACGTTAGCAAGTAGGCTGCGCACAGAAATCCAATCAACCAACGATGACAGCTCTGGGATGAGAACGACGCTCACTCCAACATGACTCGTGATTGCTGCATCAGGACGTGCGCATGTTCGACAATCGTGTGAGGGAGTTTGATCTCATTTTCAGGCACGCAGTACACATTAACCCTAAACGTGTTCAATGTGTGCACAAACGGCGCTCGGTCTAAATGTCATAGGGTGCGCGTGTTTAACGCCGGTAGAAAATCAAAGTGATGTGGCTTGATAAAAATGACTGTTGACTACTAGGGGAACACATGTGCAAATGATGAAACTCTAATGGTACTACGGCTACCGTCGTGTATGCTAGAAAATTATAGAAGAGTTAGTACTGAAGATTGGGAGGTGTGTAGACGAAATGGATGCTAAGAAAAAGAAGCACCAGTAGCATGTTTTCGTTCGGGTACCCTGCTGCACACAGCAGAGGAGATCACTTTTGAAAATGCGCAAAAGGCTGATAATAAACTCATAGCCGTATGTGGACTGGGAAGCTGCAATGATACCCGAATCTAGGCAAGAGAACGATTATGGGTTTCAACTGAAAGCTGTGTATCAAACAGCTAGGCGCATGGCAGCCGGGGCAGCGAAAGCGAACTTGGCTTTCATTGACATGTGTCACTTGGCAGACGCAGTTGATATTTGGCCTTGTGGAAAGTGGAGTGGTGCTGAGGTGAAATACGGGAGCCCAGCAATCGCGTTTGAGTAGATCAACGAAACATAATAGCAAGGGGTTTCAGGATAGACGATAAACTAGTCTACAGCACAGGCTGCGTGGGCATCTTTGAGGTGTCGGTTATCAAGCGAAACAAAGGTCGGAGTGCAAAGAAGGTAATGAGTCGAGCGATAAGGACAATAACGAGACCGGTAACAGTATTAGAAGCAAACAAACATAAACAACAATATATCGAAACTTGGAGCGTGATTAAGTGTCTTAGTGATAGCAGATGGAGGTTAAGTACAAAATAACCAGATTGGTGTTTTTGATTTATATTAGGCGAGTTGCAACAACGCTCGCCTAATGCAAGGGATCTAGCTCCACCGGATAAAATTGGGAAAATTAAGCAGATCGCCGGATGAGCGAGAGTATCTTGCGGGTGAGTAATCAAACCAATATCAGAGGTTCGTCGCAGTACCCTCTCAGTCAACAAGCTCGGACACGTCCGTATAGCTGCTAAATGTTGTGTAGTACGCAGTCCCTATGCGGAAAGTCGTAGATCCTGGGACCAACCACTGTCCTGTGCACAGTTCATAATTGGTATGGCAGTGGAGGATGAGTCGCGCTGTATCGTAGTCAACTGTCAATCATGCAGGTCCGCGGCTGTCACCCATGTCTTCATGGCACAAGCTGCTGGCACCCGGAGATTATGGGGTCGAAACCCGACAGGGTCGAAAAAGCTGTCTGGTGCTTTTCCGGACGAGATGGAGCCTGTTGGCTGGGAAGGAACTATAACGAATTACCTCTGAAATTACACCCAAATCCATACTACTCATTAGTTATCAAACCAATATCCTAAGCGGAGCTCATAAGCGCGCGGTTCCATGTGCATAGTCTCAATGACCCACAAGCCTGAGCCTCCGATTGTTCGGATGACCTAACCTATGCGAAATCGAGTGCACAGAACACAATCTATCAGAGCAGTTGTCAAATGTTTACTCATAAAGGTTGCTGTGGTGAAGCATGGATCCCAAGCAACAAGTATTCAAATGTCCGATAACAATCCATTGTTGAAAAGTAAGTAGTGGACAACGGAATCACTAGGCAAACGACAAGTGAACAGCAGAAAACTAGTGCACGTAACTAAAGCTAACCGAACTACGTGGATTCGATTTAGCCCAAGTGGAACAACAAAGCACGATGCACGTGTCGTACTCCAACGACAAGAACTACGTAAGACGACAAGGGTACTTACACGATGTATGAGCAATCGCAACATCCATGCCTGTTGAATTGTGAAGAAGGGATATGCGAAATTCTCCCGTAAGGGTTGAATCCACTGCACTCGAGTGGCCTCACGATGATTAAAAAAGTAGGCCATTACCGGAAGAATCGCGCCCCAGACAGAAAGAAAAGGCGAACGATGTGAGGACGGCCACTCGATCGAAGCGATGAACCAACCGGACCACGCCAAAGCGGATAGCATGAGGCCAGCCAGTACAAATACGCCAGTGATGTAGAAATAAGACGGTTCGCCTAAGCCAACACAGCTGATCACGGATTTATCTGCCAAGCCAAGCGTTTGTGACGCAACCATGGGAGAGCTGATAAAAGAGTAGGTTAAAATGAAAAATAGCGGCGAGTGTGAAAGATCCGACGAAAGAATAATGAAAAACCATATGTAGGATAGATAAACGATAAGGTATACGAGTAGCAGGTATACATTGTTAAGTGTTAGGACAATGGGAACGGTGAACCGAGATACAAAGTAATAAGCATACTAACGATCTGTTGCGAATGTGCTCCAAAAATACCGGTGGGTTGACAACGAGTGCGATCGGTCCACTTGGAACGTCCCGTTGGACGCGATAACATTCCTGAGAGAGAAGTCCCTGTGACCGTAGTATGCGATATACTGTGGCCAAAATCAATTCCGGATAAAGATTGAAGCGTTGCATTGAGTTGAGGTCCGGACATGGAACTTTTGGATCTGATTGCGTCAAGGTCATTAAGTGTGCGTAGTGCATACCTACTAATCCAGAGGCGTTGAAGCACCGTGGAACTTCCGTTCGAGCATCGTGAATAAGCGAGTACCATCCCGCTAACCAAGCGCGTGCTGTTATTAGCTGCGGGGAATTAAAAGATAGGGTGAATAAAAGATACGTATTTCCAACAACTACAAATAAACAGATGGGGCAAACACAAAATTAGCAGAGCATAACATCAAAATCATACATGTTAGCTAGAAGTGGAAAACACCTCAGTTACTGTGCAACAGAGGCACGCCAGCTGAGTCACCAGTAACGGATGAGTATCATTCCGGAGAGCTAACAGGTGGCTATTGTGCCGCCAAAAAAGAATTACATTATGCTTAAGAAATGAGATCGTGATTGGAAGGGGAGGCTAAGCGAGAGGATGAACGACAAATAAACATAAACGCCACTGAGGTCGGTTCATTGCCATGTCATCAAGTGTATCCAGCCAAACGTGTTCATCGTCTTTCGGACCCCAACCAGGGAGCCGAGAGGCTCCAACCGAGGCCAACTTGGAACTAAGGGCTTTCTTTCCTGTTGACCAAGTGATCCGTTTGCCTCCCCTCCTCTCTTTCATTCACACCCCCGGTGCGCAAACAACGCACATCGCGTGAGCCGATGGGCTGGCGTGTGCAACACGTGACCCAGCCATCGGAGCCTGATGCGCGAAATAACGGTGTTGTAAGGTCTGATCGTAATTGACACTCATAATAAATAGTGATAATGTTTATTGCTGACAGTGTAAAATGCGCCAGGAGATATTGCATAGTGCGCTACGATTAAGTGGTATGGCAAGTCAGATGAACACGAAAAAACGATTGGACAATACAAATGCCTGCCACAAGTTGCAAACCCAGATGCCACGATACAAAAGAATCAAAAGTAGGAACAATGTTCAGAGAAGTACTAAACTCAGGTTCTTCGAAGTGGTATAGAGAAGATGAACACATGAGTAAAGCCCGATGTACCACATGGATTCAGGCGGTTGCAAAAAACGCCGTTCTGCTCCGCTCGGGTTCTCCACAGTATGGTCAACGCTACCGCCTAACGTCTCTCAGTAGAGTTTCACAAGCAGATTCGTTCATCAGGTGCCGTGATATGCATCATCTAGGTTCCGCAATTCTCGTACACAGCTCTCTCGCCGTTTGGCCTATGCACCCCGCACAATCTTTACTTAGGATTTGTAAAAGCATTAAATTGTTGTCTAAAGGAAGGCCATCGCAACGAGACTGGAGCTTAACGTGGTGCGAAGGTCTGCGTACCTCCGTGACCCATTAGGCTAGGCTGAGTCGCACTTTCCAAGTGCCTAGAGTCACCCATACCAGACAGGTCAATGGTTAGGGGTCAGATTAACTCAGTCTCACAATCCTCTTCTGAGGTTAGGGAGAGGTCGATGACCCTCTTCTCTTAAGACCTAGCCATGGGAGACAATAGGTCTACAAGTAATAAGCCCACAGCTCGATTGTCGTAGAGCACGAGCGCCAAGCGTTGCCTCAGACGGCTGGAGAGCACCGCCTGGCGTTCAGTGGTTTGTTCCTGCCCCTCTCAAGCCAGGCAGCCCCTGGGCAAATTGGTGCAAACGAACCAATCCCCACCTGCAACTACCGTGTTCGCGGGTGCGTAACATGGTTGGCGGCATCCGGTTCCCGATTCGCCTGTAACTGTGGCCTCCAGGACGCCTGCGCCTACAGAGGGACAATGGGTGGCTTGCGATGCATCACCTACAGCTGCATTCAAACACCTCATATCTAGCGTAAACCCGAAGGAATAAGACCGGGAGGCATGTGGATGGGGGGGCACGTTTCATTAACGGAACCGGCCCACACTTCTTCACAGGCAAACACAAGCACGCTGTATTTGGGGAATCAAGCGCACACAAGCCGGTGGCTGGAACGGAGCCCGCTCCACACTGAGTGCATGGAACCACCCTTCGAGCCTAGCACGACCACAAGGACCGTGCACCCCCCCCCGTGTCCTCGAGCAACGACCAACTGTCTCCTGGAACCAGTATGAACGAGGTAGTGGGTAATAGACAGGCAGGCACCTTGTCAATATGCACATCAAGCGTAGCCACACCGGGGATATTAAGCAACAGCCATTCACTTGAAACGACTAGATGAAATAAAATAAATTGAATAATACATACAGATACGGTGGCATAACTCTTCGCTAAATTACCATATGAAGTAGGTTGGTTAGCAACAAATCCGCGATAGGGAAAAGATGTCCTCAGGTTACTTAAAAATGCTACAAACGCAACAAAGTTACCGAAGATAAGCGCAATTTGTGTAAGCAACGTGGCCAGTTAATGGAAGATTATTCAGGTAGGCAGGACAAACCAAATAAAGTGGAATGAAATTTATCCAGCTTAAAAAGACCTAGTTAGTGTAAGTTGGTTTAGCCCAACTGCAGTGAAGAAACATCAGGAAGGCAATATCAGCTTCAGCATGGGGCGCGGTTGGCGGCATCCAGTTTGGGATTTCCCTGTAACTGTGGCCAGTCACAGGACGCCTGCGCCTACAGAGGGACCATGGCTGGCTTGCGCTGCACCACCCACAGCTCCAACCACATACCCATATTCAGTGTAAATCCGAAGAAGTAAGACCGGGAGGCATGTGGATGGGGGGGCCACGTTTCATCAACGGAGCCGGCCCACACTCCTTCACAGGCAAACACAAGCACGCTGTATTTGGGGAATCATGCGCACACAAGGCGGTGGCTGGACCGTAGTCCGCTCCACACACTATGGTCGTAAAACACATGGAAATTGTCCCAAACACTGTGTGTGACAGGCATCGAGCAGATCCCTATGGTTATCTGCAATCACACTCCCGAGTTGGATCTGTCCCCAATGCCTTGTGGGCTAGGCTATTGAGCCTAGAACTCCCGGTCATTAGCATCATCATCATTACATATAAGGTGAAGGTGAAACAATTCAACAATTGTGCCGTAATACATAAAAACGAAAAAAGCGAGATGCGGAAAATTATAGAATGCTAGAAAACAGGAGACAGGCTACTTGGTAACATTATGCTTCAAGTGGGAGATCGAAGTTGGGGGGTAATAAGCGGGATGAGGAGGAACAAGGAAACTCACAACACAAACGCCATTGTAGCCGATTCCTTGCCAAGTCAATTAGTGAATCCAACCAAACGTGCTCATCGTCCTTCGGTCCCCAACCCAGCAGTCGGGAAACACCAACCGACCCCAACTTCGAAGTGAGAGATTCCATTCTTCCTGACCAAGTCATCCCTTAGCCATTCCTCCTTTTCTTCAATCCAGACCCCGGGCGCGCAAACAACGCATGTTGCAGGAGTCGTTGGGCTGATATGCGCAACACGTGACCCAGCCATCGCAGCCTGATGCGTGATATAACGGTGCTGAGCGGGTCACTCGCTGTTCTTGAACCGAATACGCGGCGCCGAACACGCTTACTGCTCACACGGTGTTCCCACCAAACATCAGCTAGGCTGCGAAGGCAGCAATGATAGAACATGAGTCTGTCGACTTGATGGGCCATGTTTCGCAACCATACAGTAGGGTTGAACGAACGGCTACGAGAGTGATATCGCGCCGGCGCCACAGATGGCGGAGACTGGAATGAGCGCCTCGAGCTTTTGCTATGCGGTTTGTGATCTCATCTTACGTTCCATTGGCGCAGCCTAGATGCTTGAATTTCTTAACCACTTCTAGCTGATCCCCACCAAGGGTCAACGCAGGCGTGGGTTCCTGCCGACATTGAAGGGTGCCAAGTATTGCCTAAAACGGCAGCCACAGCTAATTTTTACACTGTAGCTTGGAATGTCTGTGAACTGTTACAGGTAAGGGGAATGTTGTCGGCGTAATCCAAGTCAATAAGTCGTTCACCTGTGAGCAGCTCCACGCATTGCAGGTTATGTTAAGTGAAGGTAGTTTCCATGATCTTGTCGATGGAGAAGTTAAAAAGGAAAGATGACGGCGGGCATCCTTGTCTCACGCTGCTGGAAATATTGAACGGCGGCGACAGCTTGTCGTAAGCCATCACTTTATCCGAACTATACACGAACAGCGCTCTTATGACATTCACATATTTCTCGGGTGCACACTTCCTCAGCAGACAGTCCCAAAGAGCACATCGATCAAGCGAATCGTAGGCAGCTTTGATGTCGAGGAACACGACTACGGCGGCCCGACGATAAATATGGGGGTGGTCCAACAATTGACGTAGTGTGAAGATGTGATCAATACAGCCACGATTTCGACGAAACCCGACTTGCTCCTCGCGGATCCGGCTTTTACGTGTGCCAGAAAGTCTATGGAGAACGATAGAGGCGAGGTTCTTAGAAACAATTAGGATCAGACTGAACCCTCTATGGTTGCCGCATTCAGAACGTGAGCCCTTTTTGAAAATGGGACTATTATCGACTGGCTCGTCTGCTGGTATAGTCCAACGCCTCCACAGTTTCAGAAGTAAGTTGTGCAGATCATCAAAGAGAGCAGGTTCCTCGAATTTAAAGAGTGGTGGAGGGATTCTATCCGCTCCTGCGGCCTTATTTACTTTTATCATGCAGAGTCCACGCTCGTACTTTAAATCGAGCGACAGTTTTGGACACAGCCTCTCCAAATGCTTCGGGTGGAGTCCCTCAAGCCAACCTCCAGGTATCCTACTGCCTTGTGGATCAGACTGTTAAGTCAAAAGAAAGGTAAGGCCCCTCAAATAAAATTGCTCCCTCGGAATGGGCAGCCGGAGAGTATCATCTGGCCACTGGATTCCGTCGACAATACTCCCTCTTCTACACGTGCGCTTCAAAATGACCCTCTAACCAGTAAGTAATCGTCGTACCAAGCGTTACCTGTTGTGACCCGGTGGCTTTGGGGTAGTGGTCACAACCGACATCCCAATGGTCCCGGGTTCGAAGCTTGCTATTTCCATCTGATGAGACCAAATAAGATAGAAACGCGTCATGGAGTGTAGTGTTTTCTAGCGGGCAGCACCTAAATTCCTTCTACTCCATCTTCTTGTTTTTCGCTCCCCTCTCAAGTCTCTTCCCCCCACGAACAGTCGAGAAACGGCAACCGACGCCAACTTCGAAGTGAGGGTCTTCATTCCTCCTGACCAAGTAATCGCTTGGCCTTCCCCCCCCCTCTTTTTCCATCCACACCCCGGACGCGCAAACGACGCACGATGCGGGAGTCGGTGTTCTGGCATGCGCAACACATGGCCTAGCCATCTGCGCCTGGGTGTGAAGTGACGGTGCTTAGCGGTTCACTCGTTCTTCCTACAGCAAATACGCGGTGCCGAATATGCTCACTGCTAGCGCGGTGTTCCCACCAGATTTGAGCTAAGCTATGAAGGCAAGGATGATCGAAGGTATGAGTAAAGATATCGAAAACCGTTTCCTGTTGATGAGTACTGATGAGTTGGTTGAATCGTAACCGAATTTCAATAAACCATAAAAGGGGAAGTTACCATAGCGTTGTCGACTGTAAGTGTGGATGACGTTAATTAAAAGAGGACCTGGACGGCACGGATTGTGACTGTAAGCATCCATCTATTTGCCTGAATTAGCTCAACATACCGAATTTATGCCCACTAAACCGGGATGGTGCAATAGCAACCACACTAAATGGGATTTGCGGCACAATAGCGGAGGTGTTTTCCCACCTCTAGCTGACGTGTATAATGATGAGGATGATTGATCTAGTTTGGCGTGGAGAATTAGTGGGTACGAAGAGTGATCTTCCAACGCAAGCTGTCGCAATGAGACTGGACCTTAACGTGGTGCGACGGTTTGTGTACCTCCTTGACCCATTGAGCCATAGTGGGTGGTGCCTCCGGCCCCCTTGAGAGCTACTCCAACCAGCTTGGTCAATGGTGAGAAGTCAGACAAACTCTGTCTTCTGGTCCTCCAAGTTTAGGGGTTGAAATGGGATGGCGTCCATTTCTGTAAAACTAAAGCATTGCCACTCCCCGCTGCCTTGCGGACAGGCTTTTAAGCCAAAGGATTTAGCTGAGGACCCTAATCGTCTTCCTGTCTAGGTCTCGAAGCCCTGGCAGTATATCTCAGCCTATATAAACCATGACTTTTTCTTCCAACAAACTTCATCCTGCATCGGCCGTTGCGCAGATTATCAAGGGTCGCCTTATCTGCTGCATACAGCAGGGCGGATAAGCGAAAACATGCTACTGCTGGCGCCTCCCTTCTTTCTTTTCCATCCCGACGCCCATTACTAACCTTTTTACTGTAATTCCCAGCTTAAATGACAGCAACCGAAGTGCCACTGGAGTAGAACCATCTGCAGCCACCTTCTCGCGACACGCACCGGACGCCTATCGACAACAGTCCCCTATAAGTCCACGCTGTCCCATTTCCATGGCGACGTTCAACGTTCGCACTCTAAGACG
Source organism: Dicrocoelium dendriticum (assembly GCA_944474145.2). Taxonomy (NCBI): domain Eukaryota; kingdom Metazoa; phylum Platyhelminthes; class Trematoda; order Plagiorchiida; family Dicrocoeliidae; genus Dicrocoelium; species Dicrocoelium dendriticum. The sequence continues at coordinate 39,775,126 of OX104066.1, forward strand.
AACAGGTCAAGAAGCACGTACCTTGGACACACTGGGTATTAATGTGTGTGTGTGTCCGAAACTAGGATCAATGACACTAATGGGGTTGTTGAATTAACTGCACCCGGCTTATCCTCTCGTTATTGGTTGCACGCATCCGGTGACCCCGATGCAGCACTCACGGGTCAATCTGGTGTAGGTATCATTATAAGCTCCAAAGATGAGCCATCGTTGATTGATTGGATTCCTGTGAACAGCCTGTTACGTAAAGCCCGTTTGACGACATCAGCTAAGGTTGATTCACGAAGTAGTAAAAAACGCCCTTTGTTTGTGATTTCTATATATGCTCCCACCGACTGTAGTTTTGATGCTTCCAAGGATACATTCTAGCACGAACTGATGACGCTACTACGCAGTGCCACTAGTTCAGATATCATACTACTTGTAGGGGATATGAACGCACAAGTAGGACGTCTGAGCTCTTCAGAAGCTCGGATGGGGGGTAATTATGGTCTTAACTCCGAACGGACTGAAAACGGTGATCGTCTGCTGCAAGTGTGCGCGGAGCACCAGTTGTTTACTAGTAGCACTGCTTTCAGACACAGTGGGCGCCGAAGTGCCATTTGGCGTCCTCGTGTAGCAGGACAGCGATGGACCCAAATTGGCCACAACCATAAGTTAAAGGTGGCGTAGTTCCATCCTGGATTGTGACTCGTACTGGAATATCTGCGTCGACTCTCATGATGCCTTGGTACGCTGTCGTTTCTCCGGGAGGCGCACCAAGCGTCCCCTCCGATTGGCAACGGAGTAACTGTCTCAGTCCTCGGTCAGGCAAGCCTATCAAGACGCATTGCGTACCGAACTTCCGCTGTCTTGTTCTAATGACACTGGGCTTCAGTGGAATAGGATATCGGCTGCCAAGCACGACGAAGGAGCATCTGCTTGTAGCACTATCAATCCTCACCGCACCAGTCACCAAATATCCGAGTGGTCAGTGAACCTGTTGGAATCCATAAGAAACCTCCCGGCTGGCTCTGAACACAATGTGACCAGCAGGGCTACTAGGCGCGAACTAAAGCGGAGCCTACGTGCTCACAAGGAAGCCTGGTGGACCAGTAGGGCTCAAGAAATGGAGGAGGCAGGAGCAGTAGGCAATTACCGCAAGCTCTTCCAGCTGATCCGCACCAATGGTCCCAGGAAACCAGGCGTCAGTGAGACAATCAGAGACAGCGCGGGTGCACTGATACACAATAAGGAGCGCTGTATGGCTCGTTGGGCGGAACACTTTCAAGATGAGTTCAGCTGGCCCCTGCTCCCGGACCTCTTCCTACTCAGGTGATGCAGGACGTGCCATGGACGGTTAGTTTAGAGCCTCCGTCGGAGGCCGAGGTCCGAAACGCGATCACAGCCCTCAATGGTTTTCGTGCCGCTGGCCCGGATTCCCTCCCACCTGCACTATTTAAGGATGGAGGTGAGGTCCTCTGCAGGGCACTGACCTCCCTATTCGAACGTATCTGGAAGGAAGACAGTGTCCCGGCTAATTGGAGCGAATCGATTATAGTGGCAATAGACAAGAAGGGCAGTCGCACTGACTGTTCTAATCACAGGAGTATTAGGTTACACGCCAGTTGTGAAAAAATCACTGGCCTCCATTCTCGTTCGTCGCCTCACTGCAGAACGGGAATCTCGGATTAGGGAAGAGCAGGCCGGTTTCCGTCCAGGGTACGGCTGTATAGACCATATATCCACTTTGCCGCAGGTGTTAGAGCAGCGCCACGCATACCGCAGACCGACAATAGCTGATCCTAAATTTCAAGAGTGTGTTCGATGCAGTCGATCGATGCATCCTGTTCGAAATACTTGCGCGGAAAGGTGTTCTCGCGAAATATGTGAATATCCCACGAGCTCTACACTCGAACACTACAAGCCGCGTCAGGGTATACGGTGTCCTATCGGATAGCTTTCCGACCACAAGTGGAGTTCGTCAGGGTTGTCCGATTTCCCCATTTTCGTTCCATTTTGTCGTGGATTCTATCATGGAGTGTTCCCTTACGCAATCTCACGAGGTAGATGTTGAAGTGCTTCCTGCCGAAAGATTAGTTGATCGTGATTATGCGGACGATATCGTCGTGCTTTTCGACGATGTTGCGGCGGCACAATCAACCCTGAATAGCCTGTCTAGAGTGGTCCCATTAATTGATTTGCATTTTGCATCTTCAAACTGAAAAGTATTGCAGCAAGACCGCCATCCGCTTGATGACCCCTTGACCCTTGCTAACGAGGAGTTCGGTAGTTGATCAATTCACTTATCTTGGCAGCTGCATCAGCAACGATGGGCGCATGGAAACTGACGTGAGCTCACGCATTGCAAAAGCCAGAGCTACCTCCTTGAACCTGCGTCATCTTTAGCGACAGAAGGGAGTTTCCCTCCGCCTGAAAGGTCGTGTATACAAGGCCACAGTGAGGGCCATCCTGATCTAAGGGAATGAAACTTGCCCCTTCGGTCTGAAGATCTGAGGCGCCTTCAAGTCTTCGTCTGCGAAACATTACTGGTGTCGGGCATTAAGGTTTTCAGGCAAGTCCGCCTTTTCTTCTTATTATTCTTTATTTCGGCCGGCTGCCGAGTGGTCTGAGCGTTTTGTTTGCAACCATAAGGTCACCGGTTCGAATCCGCGTAGGGGTGGACGTCCTGGCGGTATACTCAACCCTCGCGCAACTGTTGGTGTTCGCGCGGCAGCGAAGCGCCGTTGCGGCGTACAGCTGACATCATTATTATTATTATTCATGATTTTAGAGCAGCGAAGCATCAGTTCAAATGGCTGATGTACTGCTATGGGGCATCTTCCAACGCAAGTGACCATAAAGGTGTGGGATCAAAAACTTATAAGTCATGAACTCTTGCCTCTTATATATGGGTTTTGATAAGGTGACTAAGTTCGCACCAAGCATTGGTGTTAAAAAGAAGACAGCCGGATGCATCCAAACCTCATCCAATAAGCAACTCGACAAATATAGCTTTGAACATACCTGTTAGGTGTCCCTTAGGGTAGCTAGATGGGCTAGGTTGGTACACAACGCGTAATGCAAAGATGAAGTTCATTTATAACACCGTTGGTCATTGCATTTCGTCCCAAAACTATCCTATGAAATGTAACTAGAGCCTCCAAGTGAGGGTCAAAAAGAAAGGAACGCTTGAGGCTAGCTAAAGATATGTGGCAGCATATACGATGTTTCCTTCGTATAATTCGTCGTCTTTGAGAGGACAGGTGGACGGAGAGATTACGAGTTTGTCTCGTAATCCGGCGGTCGCTGGTTCGAATCCGCATGGATGCGGGCGATCTCACGATATACACAGTCCACGCGCGACTGGTAGTGACCGCGTGGCAGCGAAGCGTCGGGAGGGTGTGCTGACGTACTGCTGAGGCCTTTCTTACTTCTTTCTTCTTTGGTCTCACATGTCTACTGAAACACGGTGACATAATTTCCAGCTAATAGGACATTGCAGACGACTGCGTCCCCTAACTTATTTGCCGTTATAATACATGTAATAACAGGACACTACAGCGGATCAATCGTATTAATTTCGTCGGACTAATGGGCGTGATGCTTGATGCTAGCAACCAATGACTGCTCGCAAGAGGAGCTTCGAAGATAACGCATAGTTCAACACATTAAGTGTACCCCCTTTATAGCCCAATCGATGGACGGGTGCTATAATCGCACAACCAGTTAGCCGTATGGAAGTATAATGACAAATATGGGTGAGATATACGTTTACTGCCGAAACCAACAAGCCCTCTAAGCTAACGGGCACCCAGGGAAAGGTTAACTAGGGAGAGGAAAGGAAGGTTCCGACAGCATCCAAGACAGGGTTCGAGTAGCGTTCCTGATGTGCGTATATAAACAAAGCCGGTTCGTAGCCTTACGGATCACAAGCCTGCCTTATAATCTGAGGGCGCGTGTTCTAACCTGCGTAGGTACCAGGCGACCCTCGCAATATTCTTAGCCGACATGCGAGTGGTGGTGGTTGCGAGGGAGCGAAGTGTAGGTACCGCGTACCGGCGAACTATTGATGCTTTTTTCTGTCTATAAAAAACGTGTTCAACATGCGAAAAATGCTTAATTTCCCCGGGTATAGATGAAAGTATAAGTTGGTATTATTTCACACATCATATGGGGAAATCTCCAGGTCGCTACACAGCCCCATTCTAGAAGGGAAACGGAGTTAAGTGACCTGAAATCATCTCATCTCAGGAGTCTAGCCAAACCAATAGTCACTGTTGACGACTAGTTTCTCACAAGGACGTGGCTTAGACAGTAATACCAGCAGTAGGCCGGTACGCAGTACCGACGCTCCGCTCCCGCGCAACCACCAACAGTCGCGTGTACGCTGCGGATTCCGCGACGGTCGCCCGGCCCTCCTAAGCAGGCTCAAATAGGCACCCTCGGATTACAAGTCAGGCTTGTATCTGTTAGGTTACGAGCCGGCATGTGGCTTAAACGCATACCACGCGGTATCGCAACATCCTATACGCTAATGGAGAGGCGACTCTATCTCAGCTGGCCGACAATGGTGACCATATCTGGGAATCCTACGGCCGAAGCACGCACATCCAGTCAACGCTGAAAGACAATGTGACGAAACTAGCAGCAGTCGTTGATACGGTAAGTAAACGACTCAACAAAATAATGACTTCGAGGAACGCTGAAAAGAATCATTTTAGGAGTCGATCTCGTGAGTTACGTTCTAAGTCGCCTTCGAAATCTCCCTCTAAGACACCTACCCATTACTGGTACCATTTATGATTTTGTGAAAACGACAGATCCTATCGTCCAACCTGCGCTTTCTCTCGCAAGTCACAGGGAAACGGGCCGGCCCGCACATAGGGCGTGGGGGGGGGCGGACGTTGCTGGTCGCCACAGTCGCCTTTTCTTCATCACCGATCGTGAAACAGCTACTTGGTGAACACAGTTACTGAGGTTAGCGTCCTTGCTCGCGATAAGAAAGACCCGAATGAGAAGTCTATTAGTTTATTGCGCGCGGCCAACGATACCATCATTCACATTTATGGTCAACGCTCGCGCAGGCTTAATATAAGTTTACGACGTTCCTTCGAATGGATTACCACCGTTGCGGATGCCCAGTAGCCAACTTTTAGCCTCGACTTTTTTTGACACTTCGAGCTGTTAGTTGTCGTGAGGCATCGCCATATGAATCTGGCGGTTATACGCAGGTTGACCGACACCGAGCCAATGAGTCCTGTTTATGCCAACCAGCCGGGCTCAGTTCTTGACCAGATGCCTCTCAGCAGATCCCCGCAAGTCATCCGCCCAATAGCATCGTTGCCATCCACTAATGGTGTCGCGAAGCATCACATCGTTACCAAAGTTCCGCCTGTATTCGCTAAAGCCAGGTGAATGACCCCCGACAAGCTAAATTGCCCGCTCAGAATTCGAGCACATGTTTGAGCTAGGCATCGTTCGCCCTACTAAAGGCTCGTGAGCGTCACCGTTGCACATGATGCTCAGAAAGTCAGGAGACTAGTACGCTTAAGAACATAGCCGTTCCCGATTGCTAGCCTATGCGGCACCCGTGTGTTCGCGGAGATCGATTTGGTTCGCGTTTATAACCAGATCCCGGTTGCTGAGGAAATCATACCAAAAACTGTCATAATCATACTGTTTAGGCTCTTCGAATTTTTACGCATCCCCTCTGGGATTTTCAACGCATACCAGACCCTTCAACGATTCATAAATTCCGTCACAAGAGGTTTAGACTTCGTCGACTCTAACAACGACGATATCCTAGTGGCAAACGCTTCCAAAGAATAGCACACAGACCATCTCAAAATCCTTTTTGATAGGTTAGTCGCTAATAGCATCAGTGTCAACGCCGACAAATGTAACTCACAGCAGCAATCCGTCGAATTTCCTGGACATCACATCGATCAACATGGTATACGGTCTCTAGATGACGTTCCAGTCCCGACTACGTTGACTGCTATTCGCTGTTTTAAAGGCATGATCAACTATTACCAACGTTTCCATCCACGCTGTGCCGACTTGTTAAGTCCAGTAACCGATCCATTTCGTGGACGTAAAAACGGCGCAGTGGAATTAACCGCAGATACCGCCGTAGCATTCAGAGCCAGTAAAGAGGTTATGGCTGAAACCGTTACGCTTCATCGCTCGGTGTTGCTGTTAACGCATCGGACACCGTCGTTGGCGCAGTACTGCATAAACTAATCGATGGACGTTGGAAACCTCGCTTTTTATTTTAGACATTCACAACCTGCCGAAAGAAAGTGGAAACCGGTTCGACCACACAGCGTTCGGCCACGAGATATCCGGTGATGTTGAAAATTTCGAGGGTCGAAGAAGTAAAATGAGAGACGTCAGGCACGCGCAACTGATGGCTGTTTGACATTTCCGACATGTGCTTGAAGGTAATATAATTATCTTCAACGACCATAATCCGCTTATCTACACCTACCGAAATCAATCAACTTGACATACACAACGTGACGTCTGTCAGCTGCATTTCGTGACCTAGTGTTCTACTGATTCACGACACATCTCTGGTCAGAATCACGTCCTTACTGACTTCATTTCTCGCGTCTCCACAATCAATGTCACCCGGCAGGCAATCGATCTGTCTCTATGGTCGCGGCGCAACAAACCGATGGTGATGGTCACTCCGCTTTAAAAATTACTCTCTGAAAATCGCTGCGCACCCAAACTTGTCAACCGATGGCACTATCGTTTGCGATACTTCCAACGGGCACCCTCGTCTCCGAAGCTTTTCGTCGCAGTCTTTGATACCACAATATCGCTCGTCCAGGTATCAAGACCACTTTTAAGCTCAGTTCAGAGCCATATGTCTGGCCTGGTATGCAGCGCGACAACAGGCGCCGGGCACGTAGTTGCCCAAGCCGTCAGAAGGCCAGTGTTCAGCAACACGTACCCGTTCCGATTCGCTCCTCAATTTCCACTCGTTTTGCACACGTCCATCACGACAGACCGTCAGCACACGTTGGCTCCAGGCTGTTCCGATTCTCGACGTCGCAGCTGAAACAGTCACACGAGCATTTATCGATCGCTGGGTCACTGTTCAGGGTTGCCATGTAACCCAATCTGAATTTAGTACCCTCTCAGAAACGCTCAAAGTGCTAGGCACTCATCGCATCCGCACTACCGTCTATCATCCTGTCTCGAATAGTATGGTCGAGCGTTTCCACAGACAACTCGTAGCATCCATCAGTGCAGTCGACGTACTCAACTGGACGGAAGCCTTACCGATGGTACTGCTGGACATCTGCTCATCAATCGAGTCCAACCCACAAACTTCTAGTGCCGAATTATTCTATGGACAAACGCTAAGGATTCCTGGAAATTGCTTCTACTACGTTCCAAAATCTAGTTATTACGGCGTTTCCTATGCCCAACGACATGCTGCTAAGCTACGCTTACCTCGACTATTTGAACTCAGGGAAACCAAGCGTAAATCTTTCGTTCCCCAAGACCTACAACGTTGTTCACGCGTTTTTGTTCGCGTTGATGGCTTTCACCGACTATTATAGCGCCCATAAGAACAATTTAAGGTCATTCAACGCAAAGACCGAGTCTTCATCTTTGAACGCTACGGCAAACACGAAGCAGTTAGCACTAACCGACTCAAAGTCGCCTATTTCGAATCCGACGATAACTTCGAAGACGACCATAGGTCACCAGTTTCGTCACTTCCAGCCGAACCGGACGCCACATCTGCCGCTCCATAGGCTACATGATGCAGTTCCAAAATCGACCGCGTTCAAAGCCGAACCGCAAAAATTGACTAGGTCAAATAGCCGATTTCACTGGCAGGCACGTCTTAAAGTGTGACGTCCCCATTTTGACCAGACCAAAATGTAAAAAAGCGAAATGTTTTGAAAACGAAAAAAGGACAGAATCTTATGCGAACATAAGATTTTGCTTTTATCCTCTTACTGCACTTAGTAAGCGCTAGCATTGTTCGTTTACTCTGGTCAGTTGCGCGTGCCTGACGTCTCTCATTTTACTTCTTCGACTCTCGAAATTTTCAATATCACCGGATATCACGTGGCCGAACGCTGTGTGGTCGAACAGGTTTCACTTACTTTTGGCACAAGTGAGGAGGACACGGATGGGAGCCGGCTAGGATCCGATCGCGCTAATGCTCGCCCAGCAGCTGCATCAGGCTTCACCACTCGGTCCGCAGAAGGCTGACTGGCGAAAGACAGATCGAAGGATCACTCACGGTTGCCCTTCTAGGAAGGGATGTATAGCGATGTGGGGATTTCCCCATACGATGTGTAAAATATTAACAAATTATATTTTAATCCGCACCCTGGACAATTAAGCAGTTTTTCGCATGTTGACCACCTTTGTTTATATACACGCACATCCGGAAAGCGACCTGAACACTGGTTTGGACGCTCCCGGAACTCTTCCCTTCCCTCTCCCTAGTTAGCCTTCTTTGGGTGCCCGTTAGCTTAGCGAGTTTGTACTTTTCAGCAGTAAATGCATATCCCACTCATACTTATTTGTCATTTTCCATATTTTCCATACAGTTGACTGGCTTGCCCATCCACCGATTGTGCTATAAATTGTCACGACGCATAATGTTCCAATATTTCCCCGTACTGAAGTAAGCTGACCGATGGTTAACCACCAGACACAATCACGCGTTGATGGTGAGTTATATTAGAGCTTTCACAAAAAGGCGAATTAGATGACTCAGATGATATCCACGGCAGTTAATATATAAAACATCGAAAAAACCAAAACAATGGAATTACCTGCTTGAAAAACGAGTAATAAAATCCCGATTCAGTACGAAAGGTAAGCTCGCGCTCCCTGCTTGAAAGGTGTGAGTAAAAGAGATCGTTTTCATGCAGAGAAGACACGTAAAAATAATGCAGGGCGCCAACGATGACAGACACGAAAGCTATCAATGTATTCATCACCAGCAGCGGTAAAAGGGCCAGGTGAATTCACTAATGCGCTATAGTTGGCTGAAAACTTCAAAGATAGGCCAGCAGTGTGCCCAGAAAAGCGAGCAAATGTTCGCAAAATGACGAGGTCCAGGCCAGATATGTAATAATGCGAAAGCACTGAAACACGGAATCACAGTAGTTACTCAGTACCGCGAAAGCGAAAAAAGAGAAAGCGGGTGATGTGACAAATGTGTATCTGCATAGTACGAGCAAAGCACAAGTATGCCAACTGAGGTAAGTAGGGGCATTACAGCAGTCGCAAAAGGCTCACGCAGATAGTTTACTAGCTTCGCCGATGTGCATAACCTATGAGATGAATAACACAAAATAGTAACGAACAAGTTAACATCGGGTATGTGAGTGGTCAGTGATGCTACGTCATCTCATCAAAGGAATGAGCATCGTCCGTGGCTCATGATTCTAGTGTATACAGGCTGGTTGTAACCTCGATGTGTTCTGTCGATTATGGGGTAGATGGATTCGTGCGATGAAAAAGTCTTCCGTTTTGACAACTCTGTAAGACTAATTTGAAATGACTTGAAACCGCATCTCATTCGGAGTTCTGCGTGTACGGTCGCTGTTGCACACATTGCACATTTTAAATAGGGTAGTGAACCAAATTGCACCGGAGTATCTTAGGTTTGATGATGTCTGGGTCACGTATTTAATCAGCATGCCGCCAAATTTGTACAATACTCCCATCGTTACTAGAAGTCTGCAATCGACACTAATCGTTTCGCTACACTGCAAAGATCTTTAAACAGTGCTTCGATTATTCCTGCTGACGAGCTACAACTCATCGGTGATGATATAACAAGGGTCCTTAGCAGAAGGAGCCAAGGCCTTTATAAGCATGAGAAACGACAAGGGGCCCAAAACGGAACCTATGGAAACACGGCTGCGAGCGGTGCCGATGCTTGAGCTGGCGTCACAAACTCTAATAAGGTAATAATAATAATAATAATAATAATAATAAGGTACTACTCTAATAAGGTACTATAGCAATCATCATCATCATTAGCAACAGCAGTACATCAGCCATTTGAACTGATGCTTCGCTGCCATACAACCATGAGGAACTATGAAATAAAGAATAAGAAGAGGAAGAGAAGGGGGACTTACCTGAAAATCTTAATGCCCTAAGCAAACATTCAGGGTCAAGGCGCCTACACCTTGTGTAGACAACATTCCGTCATAAACAGCTGGCTATCGTGCAAAGATAAGGCGGCATCGGCGAGACAGCTTCCTTGCGGCTTTCACTGCCACGCGCCATAATCAGCCATTACCCCGCAGATAACTCAGCACCAAACACACTTTAAACAGACAATCCGATTAGGAGACGGCAGCAGACGTGCCACTGGTGTCGGTTGCGAGCCATGTCCTGTAAAGTCTCGAGCCAAGCACAAGGTGAGTCACGTGGACTCCAACCCGGAAGGCGAGACGGACCAACGGCACCCAGTTTGGTAGTCCGTGACTTCATTTCCCGCTGCCAAGTCAACTTCTGTCCACCTCGAGCCTTGCGCCATCCTACACCTGGTAGACTGAACAAGGCCCTCCTAGGTAAGCGGTGACCAGGCATCCGTAGCACGTGCCCGAGCCAACGCAACTTATTCAGTGCTATCTGTTGTTCTAGGGAGCTAGCATGATCATCACCACCTAGTACTCGCCTACGCACATCATCGTTGCGGACACGCTGGTGCCATCCGACTCCAGCAATGCTTCGCAAACAACGATGATCAAAGACTTGAAGGCGCCTCAGATCTTCAGACCGAAGGGGCCAAGTTTCACTACCATAGAGCAGAACGGCCCTCACTGTGGCCTTGTATACACGGCATTTCAGAAGGAGGGAAACTCCCTTCTGTCGCCAAAGATGACGCAGGTTCAAGAAGGCAGCTCTGGCCTTTGCAATGCGTGAGCTCACGCCAGTTTCTATGCACCCATCATTGCTGATGCAGCTGCCAAGATAAGTGAATTGATCAACCACCTCGAGTTCCTCGTTAGCAAAGATCAAGGGGTCATCGAGTGGCTGGTGGCCCTGCAGCAACACTTTGCACTTTGAAGGTGCGAAGTGCATACCAAATAATGGAACCACTCTGGATAGGCTATTCAGGGTTGATTGTGCAGCCTCAACATTGTCGAAAAGCAACACGATATCGTCCGCATAATCTAGATCAACTAACCTTTCACCAGGCAGCACTTCAACACCTACGTCATGAGATTCCGCAAGGGAACACTCCATGATAGAATCCACGACGAAATTGAACAATAACGGGGAAATCGGGCAACCCTGTCGAACGCCACTTGTAGTCGAAAAGCTATCGGATAGGGCACCATAGACCCTGACGCGGCCTCTAGTGTTCGAGTATAGAGCACGAAGGATGTTCACATATTTCGTGGGAACACCTTTCCGCGCAAGTATTTCGAACAGAATCGATCGATCGACTGAATCGAACGCACTCTTGAAATCGAGGAACACAGCTATTGTCGGTCTGCGGTATGCGTGGCGCTGCTCTAGCAAAGAAATTCGGCTATCCAAGTCGAAAGTTGATGGTGAAATGATTTCAACTTCTGTAGATAAGAAACGATGGTCAACAGAATCGAAAGCATTGTTGAAGTCGAGAGAGTAGACTTATATTGAAATCCCCCCATCGACAGTGAATTATATCAACCAAGAAGCACAACAGATTTGTAAGAAGACTTCTTGACGAAGCTAGGCTGCGCCGTTCCAATCAGTTCAGTACAGTCGAAGGACAATGATCCGGGCACCGAAGTGCGATGGATCCAGTTGCTACGGCTAACGTCACAAGAATAAAAACAAATAACGGTGAGAAAGCGAGATTGAATGCGAACAGAATACAAAGAAAATGGAACCATCAAAAAAGTGCGTAAATTAATCGAGATAAAGGGAAAGTAATGGTCAGATGCGAGAAACCGAGTGCAGGAAAGCCAATGACAGCGCGATTGCGCCATACCTGATAGTCTCCAACAACTCATGTGCACCGTCCAGGCACCCCCATACACGAAGACGGCACGCACAAGCCTGACCAAGTGTCGCATTCAATTACTTTATGCATCTATGCCACGTCATGGACTGGATACCTCGCAGAATCGCCCAACTTAGTGCACGTCGAGCAAGGCCGTCAACGACCATACGGAGGACATGGCTTAGCCAAGGTAAGCGACTAAGATTCGGCAAACACTCGAGTGAGGAATTAGAAGGCTTCATGCTAAAACCAACTGGCGAACTTCAGCATTGCTCACCCGGTGTTCCCTGCAAACGTGAGTAATACTTCGCAAGCACCGGTGATCAAACACGGTCAAGCGTTTAATGTCTTCGCTGCGAACTAGTCAGGTCTCTGATCCACACAGTAAGACCGGCCTTACCGCAGCTTTATACGCTCTACCTTTCACTGATATGTTAATAACCCGTCGTCTCCAGAGATAACTGAGCCTCTGGAAAGATACGCGGGCCTTGTTGACGTGACCAAAAGAGGTGACAGCTACCAAGCTAAATGAATCGACCCATATATATATATATATATATATATATATATATATATATATATATCTTGCACACAATCTGTTGTATAGATACTGTGCCATCGGAATCATAGCTGAATAGGAAAACAGTACGAATAATAAGAAAATGACAAAAAAGGCTTTTTGTTTAGTTTGATACTCCTAATTTTTGAATTTTTCAGTTTGCTTTTTTAGGGGGGATGAAGGAGGGACACCGCAACACACCAATGCACACGTCCGCCACTGACACTCATCTTGAGCCATGGCTTCCAAGGTCTTCAACCAGCAATTATCCGCATCTCTAGGAACCCAACCAGGTAGTCGACAACAACCGGCCGAGGCCAACTGTTTCGTCAGCTTTTCATGCGGCTTCTCCAAGTTGCAGGCTGTCCTCCAGATCGTCAATTCCAGCCCTGTCCAGCGACCGCAAACAATGCACGACGCGGATAACGCTGAACAGGAATGTGCAATACGTGTCCCAGCCATTGCAGTTGATGCAGTGCGACGAGCTCTTCGAGCGAGTGACTCCCTTGTCCCAAGACACGTTGTCTAACTTCAACATTGTTAACGTGGTGCCGCCACCACACACGGGAAGTGGACCGCAGACAGCGGTGCTCGAAGACGGATAGTCTGCGAGTCACCTTTACGAATGGAATAATGATAATAATAATAATAACGAAAATAATAATAATGTGTCAGTTGTACGCCGTAACGGCGCTTCGCTGCCATGCGACCCCATCAGTGGTAGGCGGGCTGAGTATACCACGAGGACGCCCACCCCTAAGCGGATTCGAACCCGTGCACATCCTTTACGAATGGGCTAAGCCACGCGTCCGTACAACAGTGCAGCACGAGCAGTTGCATAATAAACCCGCCCTTTGAAGGAGAAGGATGTTGTGGCGACTCCACAAGTGCCTCAGCCTAAAAAAAGCGAGGCGTGCTCTCGAGATACGCAACGAAATGTCGTCTTCAACAGCATCGCCAGCAGTGATGCAACTTCCCAAATAGACAAAGCTCTCCACAACCTCTATAGTGTCTCACCACCAAGAGTGAGTGCAGACAGAGGCATCTGCCAGTCTTGGAAGACAGGCGGGCATTTGGATGGCGACAAATACAAATCATAGTTAGATGCTTTAATCGCCAAGCGGTTTAGTGCAAGTTGAACGACGTGTGGATCGTCATCCAGCAAGACGAAATCATCGGCATAATCCAAATCAACAACTCGACTACCTGTGAGGAGCTCAACGCTAGCGTTCAACGAATCGCCTCGAGCGTTCTTTAGGACATCCTCAATGGCAAAGCTGAATAGAAGCGGAGAGATAGGGCATCCTTATCGATCTGCATTGGAGACCACAAAGGCAGACAGAAGCTTGCCATAAGCCCTAACCCTGCCCGAGGTCAGACTATAGAGATCGCACAGTATGGAGACGAACTTCTCAGGGACACCATTCCTCAGTAGGCAGTGCCACAGTACCGTCCGATGGACAGAATCGAAGGCTGCACGGATATCCAAGAACACAGCAATCGTTGGCCTCTGATACACATGGCGGAGCTCGAGGATCTGGCGAAGTGTGAAGATTTGATCGATACAGCCGTGGCCAGGACGAAACCCACCTTGTTCTTCTCGCTGCAACGATTCGCGCGCTGAAGATAGCCTGCGAAGTATGATGGACTCCAGAAGCTTGCAAACGACGGGGACTAAGTTTGTCTCTAGTCGGAGCAGATTGTGCGCAGGCCGTTTCTGAAGATGGGGACGACTATGGATTCATCCTAAGATGATGGAACTTCCTCTTTCGACCAGACTTTCGAGAACAAAACTGAGTTCGCGAAGCATCGAAGCGCTACCATCTTTAAATAGAGCTGGAGGAAGACCATCAGGGCCTGGGGCTTTACAACGCTTCATGTGGCGGTGCTCCTGCTCGATTTCCTAGTAAGCTGCGGATGCGTTGTTGCCACAGTCCATCTGCAAGAGGTTGTGAACAGAAGTACGGGGACCGTGCTCCAAAACGGTAAGTTTTAACCGGCGAATGTGGTAGCGTGGTGCTATACGGTAACGCAAATCTGTTTTAAGGACGGAGCGACCGTCTAACGAAAAGTGATCGAAGGATCATCGGACCGCTCTTTTCACGGACGACGAACAAACAGTTTGATGGCTGTGTCTAGGTCAGGTACCTTGGACAATAGAGGCTTTCGCCTAAAGAGCGTCCTGCTTCTTGTGTCAGTAAGTGAAAAACAGTCCCGGCACTTCGACATTGGAAGCACTCTTATTGCTTCTGCAAAGGGATAAAGCAAGGACAACGGCAATATTTGCACTTTCAGGTGTCAGCATCGGAATACGATACATATTCCAATACAAGCATAATATCTCTGGGAAAAGGTCAGACCAACACTTATCTAAGCCCCTTTTGAAGTGTTCTACAGTCTCATTCCACAAACTTTGGAGGAAGTTTATTCCAGATGCTAACTACTTGGTCTTTTTAAAAATTCCGTCTTAATGTCCAAACGCGAGTCCTATGTTGTTTGAGCTATAGGCGATGCCCGCTCAGGTGATACGACATAGCTAACTCAAACAGATGGGTGGGCCTAATACGAATGAGTCTCTTCATGATCACCTGTTGATCGTTTTTCCGAGCTTGGTTAAGAGATCGCATACGTTTCACCACCTTGCGAGGTGGCATCGACCCCGTGTACCATCAACTCAGAAAGAAAGATCTTCGGCAAATCGCAAGACGTGGTTCAGCCGTGGAAGCAAGTGGGCAGCGATCACGTGGCGCAAATCGAAATCGCCACCTTCAAAAGTCACCTGCCCGTGGATGACGGACTGACAATTCAATAAGCAGCATTATACACCGTCTATTACCGCACTGAAGATGCCACCTCGCATGGTGGTGAAACGTATGCTATCTCTTAACCAAGCTCGAAAAACGATCAACAGGTGAGCAACCAAACCGGGCTACCAGTGTTCCAAATTATCCCTTCATGATCTTAAACATCTCTATCAAATCAACTCTCAACCTGCGCCGTTCAAAGGAAAACGATCCTAAGTTACGTAGACGATCTTCGTACGAGTTCCCTCATTTACCTTCGATCATCCTGGTCGCAAGTCTCTGTAGATTTTCTATACACAGCTTCACTACGGAGATACGGTGCCCAGGCCTGAACACAGTAATCCTGATGTGGCCCATCATCATCATCAACAGCAGTACATCAGCCATTTGAACTGATGCTTCGCTGCCATACAACCATGAGGAACTATGAAATAAAGAATAAGAAGAGGAAGAGAAGGGGGACTTACCTGAAAATCTTAATGCCCTAAGCAAACATTCAGGGTCAAGGCGCCTACACCTTGTGTAGACAACATTCCGTCATAAACAGCTGGCTATCGTGCAAAGATAAGGCGGCATCGGCGAGACAGCTTCCTTGCGGCTTTCACTGCCACGCGCCATAATCAGCCATTACCCCGCAGATAACTCAGCACCAAACACACTTTAAACAGACAATCCGATTAGGAGACGGCAGCAGACGTGCCACTGGTGTTGGTTGCGAGCCATGTCCTGTAAAGTCTCGAGCCAAGCACAAGGTGAGTCACGTGGACTCCAACCCGGAAGGCGAGACGGACCAACGGCACCCAGTTTGGTAGTCCGTGACTTCATTTCCCGCTGCCAAGTCAACTTCTGTCCACCTCGAGCCTTGCGCCATCCTACACCTGGTGGACTGAACAAGGCCCTCCTAGGTAAACGGTGACCAGGCATGCGAAGCACGTGCCCGAGCCAACGCAACTTATTCAGTGCTATCTGTTGTTCTAGGGAGCTAGCACGATTATCACTACATAGTACTCGCCTACGCACATCATCGTTGCGGACACGCTGATGCCATCCGACTCCAGCAATGCTTCGCAAACAACGATGATCAAAAACTTGAAGGCGCCTCAGATCTTCAGACCGAAGGGGCCAAGTTTCACTACCATAGAGCAGAACGGCCCTCACTGTGGCCTTGTATACACGGCATTTCAGAAGGAGGGAAACTCCCTTCTGTCGCCAAAGATGACGCAGGTTCAAGAAGGCAGCTCTGGCCTTTGCAATGCGTGAGCTCACGTCAGTTTCCATGCGCCCATCATTGCTGATGCGGCTGCCAAGATAAGTGAATTGATCAACCACCTCGAGTTCCTCGTTAGCAAAGATCAAGGGGTCATCAAGTGGCTGGTGGTCCTGCAGCAACACTTAGCACTTTGAAGGTGCGAAGTGCATACCAAATAATGGGACAACTCTGGATAGGCTATTCAGGGTTGATTGTGCCGCCCCAACATCGTCGAAAAGCAACATTATATCGTCCGCATAATCTAGATCAACTAACCTTTCACCAGGCAGCACTTCAACGCCTACATCATGAGATTCCGCAAGGGAACACTCCATGATAGAATCCACGACAAAATTGAACAAAAACGGGGAAATCGGACAACCCTGACGAACGCCACTTGTAGTCGAAAAGCTATCCGATAGGACACCGTAGACCCTGACGCGGCCTGTAGCGTTCGAGTATAGAGCACGAAGGATGTTCACATATTTCGTGGGAACACCTTTCCGCGCAAGTAATTCGAACAGAATCGATCGATCGACCGAATCGAACGCACTCTTGAAATCGAGGAACACAGCTATTGTTGGTCTGTGTGGCGCTGCTCTAGCACCTGTCGCAGTGAATATATGGTCTATACAGCCGTACCCTGGACGGAAACCGGCCTGCTCTTCCCTAATCCGAGATTCCCGTTCCGCAGTGAGGTGACAAACGAGAATCGAAGCCAGTAATTTTGTCACAACTGGCGTTAGGTTAGAACAGTCTGTGCGACTGCCCTTCTTGTCTATTGCCACTATAATCAATTCGCTCCAATTAGCCGGCACACTCTCTTCGTTCCAGATACGTTCGAATAGGGAGGTCAGTGCCCTGCAGAGGACCTCACCGCCATCCTTAAATAGTGCAGGTGGGAGGGAATCCGGGCCAGCGGCACGAAAACCATTGAGGGCTGTGATCGCGTTTCGGACCTCGGCCTCCGACGGAGGCTCTAAACTAACCGTCCATGGCACGTCCTGCATCACCTGAGTAGGAAGAGGTCCGGGAGCAGGGGCCAGCTGAACTCATCTTCAAAGTGTTCAGCCCAACGAGCCATACGGCGCTCCTTATTGTGTATCAGCGCACCCGCGCTGTCTCTGATTGTCTCACTGACGCCTGGTTTTCTGGGACCAATGGTGCGGATTAGTTGGAAGAGCTTGCGGTAATTGCCTACTGCTCCTGCCTCCTCCATTTCTTGAGCCCGACTAGTCCCCCAGGTTTTCTTGTCAGCACGTAGGCTCCGCTTTAGTTCGCGCCTAATAGCCCGTCTGGTCACATTGTGTTCAGAACCAGCCTGGAGGTGTCTTCTAGCTTCCAACAGGTTCACGGACCTTTCGGATATCCAGTGACTGGTGCGGTGACGACTGATAGTGCCACAAACAGATGCTCCTGCGTCGTGCATAGCGGCCGAGATCTTATTTCACTGAAGTTCAGTGTCATTAGGACAAGACAGCGATAGTTCGCTATGCAGTGCTTCTTGATAGGCTTGCCTGACAGAGGGCTGGGATAATTTCTCCGCTGCCAATCGGGGGAGACGCTGTGCGCCTTCCGGTAAAGTTCATGGAGAAACGACAGCGCACCAAGGCATGATCAGAGTCGACACAGGTACTCCAGTACGAGCGGCAATCCAGAATGGAACCACGCCACCTGTAACTTATGGCTATGTGGTAAATTTGGGTCCATCGCTGGCCAGCTACAGGTGGGCGCCAGGTGGCACTACGGCGCCCACCGTGTCTAAAAGCAGTGCTAGTAAGAAACAACTGGTGCTCCGCACACAGTTGCAGCAGACGCTCGCCGTTGTCAGTCCGTTCGGAGTTAAGTCCATACTTACCACCCAGCTGAGCTTCTGAAGAGCTCAGACGCCCTACTTGTGCGTTCATATCCCCTGCAAGTACTATAATATCTGAACTAGTAGCACTGCGTAGTAGCCCGTTCAGTTCGTGATAGAAAGTGTCCTTGACTGCATTAGAACTGCAGTCGGTGGGAGCATAAACGGAAATCACAAACAAACAGCGTTGTGTACTACTTCGCGATGTGGCCCAAGCACTGCTTTATATAACGGCAAGAATACTTCTGCTTTAGCGTTACTCAGTACCCTCCTGTTGCTTCGGTCCATACCTCCCGTCGGACATCAAATTCAAATGGGGCAGGAACAAAAGGAGATTCCCGTGGTCATTCGATTTTGAATGTGCTGTTGATTCAAGTTCGAGTTCGGTGTAGGATGGGACAGTTGTATGAGCCAAATCAGCAAGTGCAGAACACGTCGTAGTCAACCAATCAAGACAACCAATCAAACAGTCTGTCGAGAGCTTGTTGCCAAGCATGGGAGCCACCAGAGTCGCTCAGCGTGCACCAGAACTTCAAGTGGTCTGGCAGTTCGTTAACGTACAAAGCAAACAGCAGCGGACCAAGGACTGATCCCTGTAGGACGCCGCTTAGAACAGCTTGTCGGGAGGAAAGACTAGTGCCAACGCGAACACACATTTTTTTCCTTCAAGAAATGCTGATAGCCACTGAGGAACGTGTCCGAAGACCCTGCAGGAATGCATCTTAAGGGAAATACGAGGATGTGGTAAGGAGTAAAAGGCTTTGGAGAAGTCAATGAACAGTACGTCCACCGCTTGACCCTGGTCAACATTCTCCGCTCAGTTCACTAGAGCAACCAGTAGATTGGTCATACAGGAAGACCCTTTGCGAAAACCATGTTGAAATGGGTTGGGAATGTCAAACGCTCTAAAATGGTTTCCAGGGCATTTCTCACCGGCTTTTCTAGCAGCCTAACCAGCACGCTGGTCAAACTAATGGACCAGTAAATTACAGGAAGATGCTTGCCACGCTTTTTAAAGTGGGGACAGACAATAGCTTCCTTCCAGTCAGTAGTTAACGCGCAGCTAACAAGAGATTTCGAACAAGGGCGTTACTGGCTCACAAACTTCAGTTGCCAGTTCATATAGTAAATTCGGGTGAACGGCATCGATAGCAGCGGCTTTGGTAGGATTTAGCACTAGTAGCAGTGAAAGTACTTTGGCCTCTGATATGCAAATTTCAGTCAATAAAGAATTGACCGGGACTATCGCCTCTAAATCGGTAGTTGGCAAAAGTGACTAGGATAAACGTCCCCGCATATTGTCCTCCGAGAAGATAGGCATTCTCGTAATCAGTGTGCGCGGCAACGCCATTGAGATCGATGAATTAGCACGCCCTTGTCTTATGACATGGGCGAAAAACCACTTCGGGTTGGTTGAAGCCGTGTTTGCTAATTCCATTTCATAACGAAGTTGAGCGTGCCTTAGGTACTGCTTACATTGTTCCGTGCTGTTCGATAACACCGTAAGGCATCGACTG
Source organism: Dicrocoelium dendriticum (assembly GCA_944474145.2). Lineage (NCBI taxonomy): Eukaryota > Metazoa > Platyhelminthes > Trematoda > Plagiorchiida > Dicrocoeliidae > Dicrocoelium > Dicrocoelium dendriticum. The sequence goes on from OX104066.1 coordinate 39,795,087, forward strand.
ATTGAGTCGTAACGTAATCCCGCCAAAACTTGGAGCGTCTGTTCAACAGTTGAAGCGCAGTTAAATCAAACCAGGGTGGTCTGGCGTTTTCTTTCTTCCTAACTGGAAGCGGAATATGGGGGACACCTCAGAAAGGAATGTTTTCAACTTATCCGTCTGGATATCGTCTGCTGCCAAAGTGGTGCAGAGTGACAAGGTAGCACTGTATTTCATTGCATCAAAACCAGCATGTCAGATGTTCAAGCCCCTAGCTACGCGTTTCTCTTAAGATCTCCTAAGAGCACAGTCGAATGAGACAGGCGTGGTCATTAGCTCCAAGTGGTTGACCGTAAACGATGTTACTTACGAAGTCGATTGACTTGGCAAAAATAAAGTCAATAATGGACGGAGATTGCCCCTCCATGAGCAGTGTGAGCTGAGTTATAAACTGATGTAGGGGGCTTGCAACATCAGCTCCACTAGCTTGGCGGCTAAGCCTGTCCGGAAGAAAGTAAGAATTGCCTTGGAAATTCCCTATTTTAGCGATTAATCGATTATTAACGATTATCGCATCGATTTCGAACGTTCCTGAATGTTCTTCTTCTGCACGTGATTAAAAGCCACCTGACACCTCGGCAAAAGCTATGGGGGACCATTAACCTTCAGTTCAGTTCAGATGGGGACTGGAACGATAGGAGAATCCCGTGAGTGTTCCATCTTGAGTGGATCGTTGAGAGAGGAATTGATGAATTGCTCAGTTATTGATGGATCTAAAACGGAAACACCCGTATCGCACCCTGGCCAACCAGTTAATGCCCACGTTTCCTGCTCTAGCAGTCCCTGCTGTGGCAGTCACGTGAAGTAAGCAAAGGATAGGAAGAGAAATCCAAGGTACAGGATAGGGAAGTGCACTTAA
>OX104066.1:39796072-39921575 GCA_944474145.2 Dicrocoelium dendriticum
CTGCGTGTATCAAATAGTCGTTCTCCTGGGAGTAGCTTCACACCTTCCTAGTCATGTCTTGTAAGTGCAATCTCCATGACTTCGTCGATAGCGAAGTTAAAGAGGAAAGTTGAGAGCGGGCCTCCTTGTCTCACACCACTGAAGATATTGAAGGGTGGCGACAGCTTGCCGTAAGCCCCCACTCTGACCGTGCTACGCGCATATAATGCATGGATAATATGAACATAATTCTCCGGTAAAAGCTTTCCTTAGTAGACAATTCCAAAGGGCACATAGATCAACCAAACCGCAGGTACCTTTGATTTCGAGGAACACGACTACGGTGGGCCGCTAATATGTGTGACAGTGCTTTAACAATTGACGCAAGGTCAAGATGTGGTCGATGCAGCCACGACCACGACGGAACCCGGCCTGCTCCTGCATTGTACCTTACACCTTAATATTGCCTACGGTATTTGAAAACGTCTCCTCTGTTTCCTTTCCTTTACTGACACTACTGCTTTCTTTTATTAATCACGTGGCTGGCACAGCGGTGACTACTAGTACAGGGCATGTGGGCATTGTTTGGTTGACCATGTGAATTGTTTGTGTTGATTTGGCTCTCCTTTGGCAGACCAAGACACCGGTTTCCCTGTTGGATCAACGACGTTTTCCAAGGTGGAACATTCGCGGGATTTTTCTACTGTTCCTGTCTTACTTGGACTTGAACTTGAAGTCATCCTCCATGATTGCAATTCGAAATAACAGCCAAAGGTGACGTATTCCATTAGACTACACTTAAAGTAGCAACGTACCTCATTTGCAGAGATATCAGCAGTTGTTTCGCAAATACTTGACATAGTCGTATTTTATGTTGTAAAGTTGATGCAACTTATCAGTTTATTTCCCACATTTCTTGCAGGCCAATGTGTGCCACGACGTGGCACGTACCGCCGGCTTATTCAGTGGACGGAGCGTCGGATTCGCCAATTGTAAACGATGATATGTCGATAGTGCGGTTGTGGTACACAAGGTTGTACGTTGATAAATGAGAATTTTGGGCATTTGGACGCGTGTGTAGGTTAAATATTATGTTAAGGTATTGTTAATATGCCAAGAGGTTAATTGTACTTAAATATACTAAACCGTTTTACTGCGCCACGGTGGTTAATTATTTTCCCGCTTCTAGCGAAAGCAGCCATGGTGGATGGCTCGTGCATTCCTGCGTATCAACAACGGTCCATATCTAAACTTTTCATTGATCGAGGCGGATCTAAAACGTTTTCGGATTGAAACGGCGACAAAGTTCATTCGTTGGTGCTTTAAAACTTGAAAGCTTATCAGAAAGAGACTGCACAGGAGCTACCGGAAAGATGCCCGTACCGATATATTCAGTTTGTGTGCGTGCCTAGTAAGCGCTTGAATGTTGCTGGAAAGCAGTAACTCGTGTGTATCCGCCTGATGAAAATATGGTAACAGACACCGTGTTACGATTGTCATGCTCAGTTCTCAGCGGGATTTAAGGAGGATGTTACGAGCTTGGAAACCATCCGCACGGTGTTCAGGTGTAAAAGCCTTGGCCCTATGCCAAAAAGTCTGCGGTTAACAACGGACCAGGAAAGCATGATGCCTAACCTAATGAGGACGTTTCGTCAGACGCAGGCGATGCGGACGTTTGTGCGTCTGCAATATAAAATTCGTTTATTGCATACTTACCTAAAAGCAATTCGGGATTGATATTTTTACAAAGTTTACGCTATTTTATATAAATGTATGTCGGCTGTCCCTGTAGCAAGCATACACGCTGCGGCAAAATCGGCCATGAACTATGTCAAAAGTTAGACGAAAAATGCAGTTCCTAGGCCTAAAGTATAATTTAAGCCAAAGCAACTGGGGCTCCTTATTGACGGACTAACCCAACTTGAACGGCTCACTAAAAGCCAGCTTTCCCAGATGGAAGCAAATCCTCTCGTATGTGTTGCTTAATAATTATAAATGTTCATGAATACGACAAAGAACCATCAGCTGAAATGATTCCCGACGACCACGCTTTTTGAAGTGGATAGTATCCATCCTATCCGATAAAGGCGAGCAAGGTAACAACTTCCTATTTCTTTACCGTATGGATCGAAAGCAGGATGATCCACCCAGTACTCGCCCGCTAAACGTCGTCTGTCGGGATGAGGTGGTATGCTGCCGCATCCTCAGTTTTACCTCCCGTCTCAACGGGGAAACTACTGTGTACTGAAAGACACTTCCACAGAAGGTAGCCAGAATGAGACAAGCCGTCAAGGAACTTCGAACTCGCCGAACAAACGGCAAAACTGATCTCCACATTGTGGATCTTCGCGTTGTCCGGAAAACCCTGATAAATCTGGAAGCCAGTCCTTCTGCTATCCAGCCCCTATGTCTAACTAGTGGTCTGCGAGTGATATATGCCAATGTACGCAGCCATAAAAACACGCTCGACGAGATCCCTCTCCTAATTACTGAGCATCAGCCTGAGTTACCAGGTCTAACGAGCTCTGGTTATCAACGGAGATCCAGGACGCTGGGATTAGCATATCAGGATAGCAACTCTCAAGAGCAGATCGCTCTAGTGGGCGGACTGGGGTTAAAGTACGTCTCTACTCGAGGCCCTGCCTCAAGGTACACGTTATTGGAGCCTCAGAGATACCCTGGTGCCGAATTCATGACGGCTACTAGTTGCACACGGTCAGTGTAGCTTACAGAACATCACTGAGCTCAGGCGTCTGTCTATAACAGTCTGTAAAAACCAATGGCCGAGGAGGGAACTGTCTGCTAATGGGCGACTTCAATGTACCCAGTGTCGACTGGAACCTGCTTCACTGTGATCATTACCAAGATTCCTTCGAGGCTGGCTTTCTCGACGTTATTCATGAATGCAGTCTGATCCAGCACATTTCGGCGCTAACACGGATGGTACTTGGTCAAACATCAAACATACGGGATCTCGTCCTCACACCAGCGATCGCTGATGTCCGTGGTCTGAAGATTCTACATCCTCACGGCCAGAGTAACCACCCTACAACCTCCTTCTTTTGCGTATGCCGCATTGTTATATATGATCAGGAGACACACTGTCGCGATTTCTGGCGTGTTGTCCTATCCAGGTTACAAGAAGTGGCAAGCACCTCAGACTGGACCATTCCACAATCCCTGAACCTTGATGAAGCATGGAACTTACTGCGCTCGAAGATGATATTGGTCATCAAAAAAGTTATTCCTATCACCAAGGGCAGGCCTTACGCTAAAGATCCACCCTGGATCGACCGACAGGTGAGGTCCCTGATGAACAGAGGACGCAAACTTTGGGTCAACTTCAAAGCATCGCAGCTAATATCAGATTACTCGAAGTACAAAGTGATCAGAAATTTGTGTACTCTAAGAACGCGGCAGAAACGACCGCAATACGAATCTAGCCTAGTCATGCAATCGCGAACCTGCCCAAAGCTGTTTTCGTACCCGAAGCGAAACACCAGGGCTGGCAGTGGTATCTCTGCTCTACCTTGTGCCTGACCAGGCGAAGTTAGACACTGTGCGTTTTCGACGTTTAGCTGCTTACTTTGACATATAGCTATTATTCATTAGAATACTTAGGCGCGTTACTTCGATATTTTGACGTGCTGTACTTTAAACTTCTTAAATCCTATATACAGCAAACCAGTGTTCCTGGAACACGAATTATGAAGCTGTGCTTTTCCATAAAGACTGACAAAAAAGGAATGCAAGGTAAAGCCGCCCGAGCCATAATCCGGGGCAAACGTTGAGGTACGCATTAGAATACCGCATTTTCTTGCGATCAAAGCTCCGGCTTATGCACTACAAAGGCGGTTAAGGCAACTTAACGTCCTGCTGCAAAAGCCAACCTAAATAAACTGCGCCCCTGCAGTTTTCTTCTTATAGACCACATGAAAGATGCACTTAACAAAATCAGTGCACTCTCAACTAAAGTGGCCGCTCTTAAAAAGGAAATAGCAGTTATCAAAACAGAGCTAGCAAAATTTATGGCATTGGCCCAACTGGCAGGAAAAAGGAAACCTGGCAACGCCGATGTGCTCAAAGATGCCGGCGTCCTTCTTACTACCATCTCTACTTAGATAAACGGGCTCGCCCGTCGTGCCCGAAACGTTACCGTCTTCAGCCTTCCTGACAAACTTCCTTTGGAGAAAGTCACCCGGCTACTTACGTCCATGTGTAACATCCCTCGTGACATGTGCCTGAGTAAGCGGCTCAGAAAATCAAAGATCACTCGTAATTGCCCTATCCTTATCGCCTTCAAAACGCAAGGACTGGCTACACGCTTCATAGCAAATCGGTTTACCCTACGAACAAACGCAAACATTGGACCTATTATTATCAAGCCTGATCTAACGCCGTTGCAAAGAGCATTCCTACCGGATATTAATACCAAAGCAAGGCAACAGCCTCATGATTCATCGCCCATTGCCAGAGCTACCGCTTCCGCTACCACAAGCACTAACGTGGATCTGGATCTAACCCATGCGTCACGCGTCTACGACAGCATTACATACCGACTCAAGCCCCACAGCCCTAATATGTAAAAAGTCAAGTAATGATTCAGACTCGCCCCGGCTAACAATACAAGAAGCTGAGTCAACGCAAAACGCTTCCGACATGAGGGACACCGATTCCGAACCTATTAATGTAGACTTCCCGCTAATCAACTCCCTTCCCTCCCCTCGTGCAGAGCCAAAACCACCGTAGCAACACAACAGACAACCAACAAAGGTCAGCAGCCGAAACAGGCACGCCTCGTATTACGAAGCACTACACGCTGGTGCATCACCATACCAAGGATAACCGCACCCAAGCAATGCCCTCGTGGCACAAACGGATAGCTGATAAGCACCAATCAACTTCCGTACCAATGGATCGCGTGAGGTCGAAATCATTCCGATCACAAATGTCGCCCTCCACGCTGGTTTTGACCCTACCCCCAATCACTGCGCAAGTCCTACCTACTCGCGGCGCGCAACAATGCTATTAAGCCCCAGAACTATAACAAATACCGTGGTTTTCAAAAACTAGGGGCGTTCTACCAGTCACCACCGAAAATGGAAGTATGAGCTGCCCGCGCAGCATAAACGCAGTGATTCCCTTAATAACTAACTATCCGCCTGGTACGCTATCGCCCAGCCGACCCCACGAAAAGCGCTACGCCATCCAAACGTCAAGTGCAAACCCCGTTACCAATCCCACAACCTCTCGAAACAGTGAGGAACATAGCACCCTTCCAAGGACGACGCCCTTCTTAATATCTCTACCGCTCCATGAACACTACCCCGCACTCCCTGACCATAGGTTCTCCTGAACGAAACATATATCCGGATGACATGCGCTACAACCGGGCCATGCTTTCCAATGCCCCTTTTTATGGGATGCAGCAGGACAGGACTTACCTCGTCCATTACACCAAGAGTTCTTGCCAGCTCTCTATTACCTCCAACAGCTCATATGCTCACTGCAACTAACCCCCACGGTTGGCTTCAGCCCTCCAGATAGGTTCTACAGTCAATAATATTACTACAGCCTCATTAGCGGCCGACTTCCATCAGCTACCTACTCATTAACTTCCTGATCACATTCCTCTATCACCCGCTCCACCATTTCTTACCACTCCCATGTACCCTGCGCCAGCTGCACCCTATTGTGCAACTTACCTCCCGCAATCTAACTCCTTTAACTCTCCTTGCGTTGAACCATACAGTATGCTGCTAATTAACGCGCGCTCTATTACACACCAGCTGCACCTCACTGGCCCATTTATCCCACTCTCATACCCACAGCTGGTCCTCATCACAGAAAAGTGGCACCCCTCAAATGCCCCTGCTGGCCTAATAGGCATCCCTGACTACACCACATGCTGTAACGGACGAGACAACCAGCGGGGTGGTGGTTGTCTTATCCATGTCCGGGATGACGTTGTTTCACCCGATTTCAAACTGTTACCTATAGGTGACCCTGAAGACTCCAGCTGGATCCAGATTACAGGAGGTCAACTTGACCTCTTTATCGGTTGCGTATACAACCCTCTACACCCATCTAGCAAAAAGTTTAATAAACTCACTAAGCCTTTCACTGAAATCTCCTTAATGCCCCCACGTCACAAGATAGTGGGTAGCGATTTCAATATGCCACTTATCCCCTGGAAGAACCAGGTTGCCCCACTCAGATACAGACCTCAGTGGCGTTCGTGTTGTGCGTTTCTTTGGCCCACTCCATCCCTCTTAACTTCCCCTCCAACCACGATCTCCTTATTTAACCTTATATAATTTTGCATAATAATATTTTTGATGCACAGTAACCGGCTGGAAACTTACCGGAACGATGCCCATCCGTTACCGGTAGCTCAGCCGGCCTGCACTAGTTGCTTTTTCTTCTTTTTTATATGTATTGCGGCACAGTATCCAAGTTGTTCCCCACCTTCAGCTAACGTGTATGAGGTTGATGATGACGACTCAGCTACAAAGTTTCCTTAACGCGGTCCACGCAAATAACTGGACCCAACATGTTCACGATCACACCCGGCTTTCTAACACCCTAGACTTAATTTTTACGCAAGGTGTCTCTGATGAATTTGTTGGTATATTAGATAATATACATGGCTGCGAGCACAAGGTGGTCAAACTCATATTTACCCCTTCTACTTCACCTGCGCTACTTCTTCCGTCAAACAGTTTGGAATATTCAACCACAGTAATTGGGACAGATTTGAGATATTAGTGCGATCTTCGAACTAGGACAAATTCCTTTTAGCTACTGATGTAGACGCAGCCGCACACGTCCTATATCTAAATTTCTTCAGCTGCCTAGACGTGATCGCCCTACTCACTTGCAAAAGCCGCTTAAAGCTGACAGCGATATCAGCAAAGGCCTAAGGTGTACTCAGTAAGATCCAAAAATGCTCTACCGATACTCCAAACTAAGGAATTTCACATCCATGCTCGCATGAACGAAATCCTAACCAACTGGCAAACTGCACAAGAATCAGCCAAAATTGCTGAAGAAGATGCTGTTCTTAAATCTAACAATAAAACCAAGTCACTCAGTCAACTACTGCGACAAAAAGTGAGCAAAAGCTACTCCTGTTGCCTCACTCAGACTTTCTGACATATCCGTTATAGCGAACCATCAAAACTATATGAGACTCTCAATGGATACTTCTGCTATCCTTGCACCGATGCTAATGAAACCTCACCTGCTATGCCATTTGGGCGCACTAATGACTCACTCGACATTATTAAGTTTGACCCACTTTCTATCACTCGAGTAATCAGCTCAGTAAAATGGTCATCACATCCTGGTCCCGATAGTCTCCCCTCTGCGTTGCTGATACTCGGTGGCCAGAACGTTCCAGTTCTACTTCTGGACCTATTCATGCTTTCCATGACAAGCAAGATTTATCCAACCACATGGAAACATGCCACCCTCATCCCCAACCACAAAAAATGCAGTCAGCAGCACGTGGAAAACTATCGCCCCATCAGCCACACGCCTATAGCTTCAAGATTAATGAAAAGAATAGTTAAAGAAACCATGCTCACCTTCCTTCTTACTCATAACCTCGTCAATCGACAACAAGATGTTTTGCTGCCGTCTAAATCCTGACTGACCTGCCAAATTGAGTCCCTCAACCACGTAACTCAACAGATTGACAAGCAATCGCTAGCCATCATTTTCCTAGACATGACAGAAGCCTTTGACAGAGTACCACACACAGAACTCTTGATGAAGCTGGAAGCATACGGCATCTCTGGCAAACTTCACACTTTGTTTTCATCATATCTTGCAGCTTGCTCACAGTCAGTAATGGTTGGGGACTTTACGTCACTTCAAAAACTAGTCAAAAGTGGCGTAATTCACGGAAGCTTTTTAGGCCCTCTACTTTTCCTGCTCTATATCAATGACGGGTTCCATGTTTTCAAACCTGGGACTCCCTACCTCTTTGCCGACAACATCAAAATTGTCTTCCCCGTTCCAACCGTCACACTTCCACACCGCCCTCTCTCATATACAATACGACTTCAGAGCACAAGCTGCATGGTGAGACACCCGGAAGGTGGCATTCACACCAGCAAAATGCAATGTCCTTACATACAGCTGCACCATACCACCCAATACCTATATGCTACAAAGCCTGCCATTAAGTAACTGCCTACCAATGCTGACTTAGGCTGCACTATTCCTGTTCGCTGAACTTCGCCGAACAAGTAGTTTATTTCCCAGCAAAAGCGCGGTCTCTTATCGGCTACATCCTCAAAACCATTACAATGCAGGAATCTAGAACAGCGCCCTACAAAACATGTGCCCGGCCTCTGCTAAAGTAATGCTCTATAGTATTCACCAACCTCAAAAAATGCGACAGAATGGCCCTCGAAAAGGTTCAGCGTACCTTCACAAAACACCTCCTGGGGCACTGAAGTCTCAGCTACCGTGATCGATGCAACACACTTAAGCTCGACCCGTTATGGCTGCGCCAACTGAAAACTAACCTCACTTTCCTATACTCTCTCATTAACAATCCCAGTGGGGCCCACAAATCCCTGTCTCAGACTCGTATATCACTTCATACCCCCTACTTGATAGACCCCACCCCATTATCCTGCCAAGAACGCAAAGTAGTACTCGCTCAAACTTCTATCTATACCGAAACGAACACGTATAGAATAGGGTACCTCTGACAATAAGGGCACCTATGAATATACTCCAGTTCCGCTTCTCTATTATCAACTACCTGTCATACAAGTTTCCAAACTACTGAATATCAGCTGTCCTGAGGACGAGTTTTTTGAACTGGGACCAGACCATGTATAATCGCCCCTTCTTACCTTCCCAAACTATCCCTTCCCGACTGCTAACATTCCTACCTGCCTGCTTCTTCCAACAACCCCTTAAGTCTTCCATCATCTAGGCATCAGCCACCAGATACCGAAGGCCTATGCATTCCCTCGAACCGCCCACATCTGGCTAGCTCGAGACACTCGCCTCTAGCTAATCGCATCATCTTAACTGGCTACTACCTAGATGGTGAAGCCGGCGTGCGCAGAACCTCAAATACCGGTTTACGTTACCCAAATACATCTTACTTGCCAAGCTGACACCGTTCTCTCGTACACTTGTTACCCTATGAATCAAGAAACATGGAAGGTTCTCTTTTAATCGCACTTCCATTTACCGTATATTCCTACTACTTCTCCTACTTGTTTGTCTCTAGATATCCTCTCCCCCTACGGAATGCCTGTATTACTTACTTCCACTGACATGTTGACGCATTTTGTGACACTGTATATATTCATTAATGACCAAGTGTCTTATTGGAATGGCTACATCTGGCCACTGATAGCTTGTCCTAGCCCTATTATCTGTCGATCGCCTTAACTTCAGTTCCTGTTTAGAAGCAGCTACCCTGTCAGCGCTATCGGTCACTTGAGCGCCCGATACAGGACACGGATGGGGCGTTCGTGAAATAGGGCATATGAAATCGGCTTATGGCCACATCAACTGTCCAACGGCGACTGAAGACATCCATGTTCCTTCGATTAACTTTTAGGATAAACAAACTACTCATTAAAAGATATTAGAGATGTTCACATCGTGAATGCAGTATTCACCCCCACATTACGCATAACTGCTGGTACATGTACGCTGCACATTTCGGTTGTGCGACACCTATAGGTATCGCCCATAAAAGACATTACTAATTAATGTCCGCTTAAGGAAAGGTGCAGCTGCCATACAGCGAAAGGCAGCCATGGATTCAACGGAGGCCCTGCGAAGTCAAATGTGATCTTAGATTTTGACGTTAGTTTCAACATGTAACCGAGTTTGCTTGGATATGTGACAATAGCAGACTGTCCTGCTGGTAGGAATATGAGCAGTGAGGACCCATCGATGTAGTTCTGTAGTCTAGTCGTAGGGCGCTCGTCTCGTAGTGTTGGTGTCCGGGTTTCGAACCTTGGCAGAGTCACGTTTGCACTAACCGGCATCCCTGAATGGATCGCGTGATTGTGCGATGTGTCGTGGTAGTAGTGCCATTTCCCCTTTTCGCTGTGTTCCAGTGAGCATTATTAAGAATGTAAGCACGTTTCACACTCTTCATGAAGAATCGGCTGAATCGCGTGCACCAGTTGTGTTAATGGCTATGTTGAGGCCAAGCTCATAGGCAATCTAATGCCATGCGTGGAGGAATACACAAATAAGTGTAAAGAGGGAGTGCTGCTGAAGACCTCTTCGCCAGTCCGAAACGACCGCTCGAAGTTATTTTGGAACCTTAGTGGCCTGCTTGTGAAGTTTCGTGCTTGTACGGTCCCCAGATGTGTGGAATTGTAATAACGCGCAATCAAAGGTGCTCGCAGAGAAGGTAAGGTGACTAGATTATTCATACAGAGCAAGATCTGGGCAAAACCGTGCTTTTGAAGGAGGAACCGCACAACTTTTCGCCTCGAGCGCCTGAGGCGTGAACCAATATTTTGCCACACGGGCAGCCATCGGGCGCCCATCGGGCTTCCACCAGGCGCTCATCGGACACTGGTGCTGAGTGGGTAATGGTCGTACGCTCCTAGCATATCTGCGCATATTCAAAGTTTGCTAAGAGCCACTCTCTTTTATCTCCAACCTTCGTCCTTTAGGACTGTCTGCGGCAAATACATCTGCTTTTTGTTGGTTTATTCTGGAACGCTATAGGTATCCACTAACAACTAGAAGGCTTCACGCCAATGCCATTGATAGCCGTCGGTACTCTCTCTCTTTCTTTGTACCAATCTCAGTTTTATATTACCTACGTCACTACTTTTCAGCTACAGCGTCATTGTAGATAGCATAACTATTTGCGTTATGAGCCACTCCTTACCTCGCCAACACTTACTCCCTTGAATTGTTTGCATCACATACCTTCGCGAGTTTGTTGACTTCTTCTGTCACTGTAACTATCCACTAATAACTAGAAGGCTTAATACGAATTCAGTTACTGTCCACTGGCTCTCTTTCTAGCACTAGTATCCTTCGTTCTTCTTATCTTCATCACGTTTTCCACAGTGATTTGTTGTAGGCTACATACACCACGCATATCCGGACCCACTAAGAGATATTCCTTGTTCCTCCATCCCGTAATCTTTTAGAATGTCTGTAGCAATTACCTTAGCTGGTTTGCTGATGTATTCTGTGACATTGTAGGAATTCACTAGTGACCAACCTGCTTAATGCATTGGTTACTTCTGGCCACTGACAGTTATTCATAGCGCCATTAGCCGTCGATCCTTTTAACCTCAGCACTATTCAGTAGCAACTAGCGGTTGTAGGTGCCAAGCTTCTCTGCGCATATCCAGAGCTTGGTAATAGTCACCCTCTTTTATCTCCAACCATCATGCATTGGGACTGTCTGCGTCACATGCATTTGATGTCTCTTGACTTATTCCGGGACACTTTAGGTAGCCACTAGCCATTAATAGACTTCACCCCAATTCCATGGCCAGCCGTCGATACGCTCTCTCTCCCTTGGTACATTATTAGTTCATCGTGTTATCTATGTCACCACTATTTAGCTGCATCGAGCCATTGTAGGTAGCGTACCTCTTTGCGTTAGGAGCCAATACTTATCTCTCCAACACTTAATCCCTTGGATTGTTGGCATCACATATCTTCGCTGGTTTGTTGACTTCTTCTGTCACAGTAACTACCCACTAATAACTAGAAGGCTTAATGCGAATTCAGTTGCTGTCCACTGGTTCTCTCTTTTAGCACCATTAGCCATCGTTTCTCTTGTATTCATCACGTTTCCCACAATGATTGGTGGTAGGCTCCATGCAACTTCGCGCATATCCTGAGCTACTAGGAGACATCCCTTATTTCTCCATCCTGTAATCTCTCAGAACGTCTGTATCACCTACCTTTGATGGCTTGCTGATGTGTTCTGTAACACTGTAGGAATCCACTAGTGACCAAACTGTCTAATGGTGTGGTTACCTCTGGCCACCGAAAATGTTTCATAATGCCATTATCTGTCGATCCTCTCAACCTCAGCAGCTCTATTCAGTAGCAAATAGTAGTAGTAGACTACTAGCATCTCTAGGCATATCCAAAACTTTCTAAGAGCCACTCTCTTTTATCTCCAACCTTCATCTATTGGGACCGTCCGCATGATATACATTTGCTGTATCTCGACATATCCTGGGACACTTTAGGCATCCACTAGAAGACTTCACCCAAATGCTATTGCTAGCCGTCGATATTCTCTCTCCCTTAGTACCATTATCAGTTCTTCGTATTAACTCCGGCACCTTTGTTTAGCAGGAGCTATTCTTCGTAGGCTTTATCTCTGCGCTAATCCGGAGCTTGCTATGAGCCCCTCTTCTACTCCTCTCTGGGACTGCCTGCGTCACATACATTTGCTGTCGGTTGACTTATTCTGGGACACTGTAGGTTTACACTAACAACTTGAAGGCTTCCCTTAACGCCATTGCCAGCCGTCAAAACTCTCTCTCGCTTAGCGTCATTATCAGTTCTTCATATTATCTGTCACCACTTTTCAGCTGCAGCGCGTCATTGTAGGTTGCATTGATCTTTGCGCCAGAAGTCACTCCTTATCTCTCCAACGCTAACTCTCTTGAATTGTTTGCATCACACCTTCGCTGGTATTTGACTTCTCCTGTCACTGTAGGTATCCAATGGTAATTAGTGAGCTTAATCAGAATGCCTTTGCTGGCCACCGATACTTTCTATCCAAGCGCCACTATCTGTCGCTCCTCTTATCTTCCTCACTAATGCAGCAATTCGCCGTATGCTCTATGCCCCTTCTGCACAGTTCTTGAACTTGCTTGGATACACTCGTCTCCTCGTCATACATTCTCCTGGGTTGTCTGTATCACCAACTTCCGCCGGCTTGTTGATATACTTAGTGTCCTGATAGGCATACACTAGTGACCAAGAGTCTGATTAGAATGCCTACATCTGGCCAATGATATTCTTCCTAGTGCCACCATCTGTCGGTCGGCTTAAATTCGGCACCTCTGTTTAGCATTATCTAGGGGTCGTGGTCTCCATCTATATGAAATTATCCAGTGCTTGCTAGAAGCCACTCCGTAGCTCAATAACCTGTATTCCTTTAAAATTTCTGCATCCAATATCTCCGCAGCCCCACAGCCAATTGACCTTTAGATCTCTCTAGCGGCAACCTATTTATTTTCACTTATCCTGCGCACCCCATCGTATTACGCTTGCTATTGCGGCTTATGCACCTTGCAAACACCACCAAGATTCTCACTATCTATGCCCTCTCCCCACGCAATTTCTTGGCTCATACTAAACCGATACTTGGTAGATTACTTACTGGTACAACCATCTTGACTATACGCAAGCGTTAGCAATCCACCTATACGGCTGATGCTTCTATAGGGTATTCAAAAGGCACTTTCAGCATAATTATTGTTGCACAGTGTACATGCTTTTGTCTCAACGCAAAAGGTTGTAACATACGACTTAAGCAATGTTTAACTCCATGCCTGCTATTGCGGCCTTCTCACGGTTGTCCCTCACTTTCCCTTTTCTCCGAGGTCCGGAACTTCTTGAAGACCTGGGATTGGACTGAGGAAGAGCATTTGCCCAAGACGGATGTAACAGCCGGCAAGGACTCACATGGAGCATGGATGAACACAAAAAGGACCCAACTGCAATCACCACAACCCTTTCTAGTATGGAGAACTAGACACACCTTCATACCCACCTACATTATACGTCTGAAAAATCAAGACCGCAGAAAATTTGAAGTTGTGCTCACCTGGACACAAGAAGAGAACCATTCGCGATGTTCCCATCCTCAACCGGTCTCAAAAATCATGGCGGCCCCGATCAAATTACCTGTCCAAGTAACAGAGGAAAGTAGGAGCCAGTTGTCTGCGCATAAGCGAATAGGAAATCAATCGTCGAACAGCTTGACAGTTATGCCTTAATGTTCAAAATGCTTTACGGCAGTGTTGCAGGGCGTGGTGAGTTTTCGCCTCGCAAGCGTTCTCCCCATAAAAAGCCACACGTGTCTGTTTAACAATACTGCGACGTGGCGGATGTACCTGGCCAAGGAATAAGGTCACGGCCCACAACCGCGTACTGGCGAGTCGACTAAGCTTACATTTTAACTCTTCCCGACATATGCAAGGATATGATACTCTCGGTCTACCTGCGCCGTTTTATTGCACTTTTAGTGCCTTGGCCGCTTCAACTACATACGATTAAACCCGAAGTATCGTCGTGATACACAACTGCTTTTAAACCTTGAGCATGCCTGATTTGTTGTGTCTCTATGACTTGGAGAATAAACTATTTATTTATTTATTTATTTTTGGTGCCAGGTGGAGCACACCGTTCTCTGTGACATGAAAGTAGAGATTGTAATGCCTAGGCGCATTTGAGGAACCTGGCACGATCCTGCAAACTATCGGCCGATAGCCTGTTTTTGTGACCTGCAGGATCATGGAACAAGTCTTCAAGCTAGCCATCCACACCCGCTGGGCAATCATTTGCCTCATCTCCCCTGCTCAGCACAGCTTTCGCAGGGCTCGTTTCTGCACCTAAGCTGTTCTTTGCCGGAGAGTGATGTGTCAAATCAATGGACGACATTAGCAAGGCCTCTGACAATGCTTCACAAATGGTTTCTGCTCAAGCTCCATAGAATTGACTGCATTGGAAATGCCAATGCATGGGTTGCGGACTTCTTGAGTTATTAGACTCTTCAAGTGAAAAGAAACCGTCCGCTGTCCGGCTTTGTTTCTATGACTAGCGTCGTACCACAAGGCTAGGTCCTTGGGCCGGAATATTTTAACCCCTACATTAACGATCTCACTGCAGCTCTTCAAGCTGACTGCGTAGTCTACGCTGATGATCGCAAGCTTGGTCAGTAGTAGCTAGTCTTGAGTACCCGGACAGACACCAAATGGCGCTGAACCAGCTGCAAGCTTGATCCGTCAAGTGGCAGCTCCCCATCAGCTTTTCTTCCGATTGGTAACCCGGATTCACTTGGTGCAAACTTCACTAGCAGACACCTTCTTTTGAATGTCATGCACGAGAAAGTTCGGGCCACCCAGATCAACCGCAAGGTTTTAAACAGATTAACGTTACTTTCGTTTCCGCAAAAGGCCTGTAGAAAATCTTTCCAATAGCATGCTTTTGTTCTCAGGTACCATGCGATAACCTTAACATTTCGCGGGTTATATGCACTCTGGAAGCTTTCAGCATTCCTCCAGATATCGTCTTGAAGTTCTCCAAAAACCTTTCGGAACTGCTCTGAAAATCGTTCGGAAATCCTCAAGAAATCGTACGGTAAGCCTACGCCGGCAGGCAATCACCATCAACTGTGCGCACAATGCATGTTCAGCTCATGTAGTACTCTAGAATGTATGCTTATCCTACACCAGCTGTTTCCATGTAACTTATTGCTCCGTGCCAATCCAGCCCCAGGATGTGGCTAGTACGCTTGCTTAATGCATACCTGCGTAGTTCTAACGGTATATGTTTTACTTAATCAAAAGCTAGACAATCCTACGTTGGCACACGAAGTGAAAGCAAGGCGCAATGTTCATGGTACACAGACCGCATAGAAAAGTAACGCGAACGCTTACCATATCCAGTAAAAATCTTAACAAGGCTGAATAGAAGCAAATATTTGTAGAAAATGAGTACAACTATAACAGTTTTACGAGAACATCAGTCATTCATGCTTCTGTTTAGGTCCACAATTTCGACTGCCTGTAGTGGAAGTATGAGTAGGCAATCTATGTCGCCGTTTACATCACCCGGACTGCTGAGGCTTCCGTCGGACGGTAGCTGCGGGACATTGTGCCGTACGGTGTGCAACAGGTTTTTGACAACTCTCGTGACATCCGTGATGGCCACACCGACATACATAAATCAGCCAAGTAGCACAGCTGTAGCAGCTCTACACCGATAAGAGGCACAACTTACAACGCATAACAGTAGTAATAGTGGTCTTCCGGAAAGCGAAGTCACTGTACGCTACGGAATACTTCATACATGCTGCGATGCCGTGTGTCGGCAAGGCGGACATCATTTTTTGGCACCATCGTCCACACTGTCCCCTTGAATGGTTTCCAAGTACTGTACCTAATGTACTGATAGTTGGTTATAAGGTTATGAATTTAGCTTTGCGTTGCTTTTCTCCCAGAGCAGCCCCACATAGCAGTAGTTCCGAACGGAAAGAAATGGATACAGTGGAATGCGATGTGAGGTTCACACGTGACTGCCGTAAAGCTTCCGTTATGCACTTCATCCTTTCGGATATACTTTTAAACAGACTGGCCCAGCGCCGGTTCATTTCTACACAAGACGGTGCATGCGTTTAGGAGACATTCTACCATTGCCTTGAATGCACAGGAGGATTTTTAAAGTCTGCTCTCAGCATTCTGACTTCGTTGAATGCGCACACCTATGCCTGGGAGAAAACATAAATTATAATATATACTTGCCAAAGCTGGGCATCTGTGTTGTCTCACATAGGGTGGTGAATAAATAAAGAAATGAATATTTCATTCTCGACAAAGCGAAGCACGCCGTTTGGGCATGACGGCAGTGAGTGATAATTTTAAGTGATAACATGCTTGGACAAAGAGCTTACTCCAAGGCTGGGGTATATGGGGTATCGGTTTAGTGCTGGGCCTCGGCACCTCTGTTGCATAGCTGCAAGGTGGCACGGGGATTTTCACAATGCATGCAGATGCTAACGTAACCTCAAACAATGCTGGAGGTGGTGCGGTAGGTTACCCCGGCTTGAATCTGCCTTTTTTGCGGTCTGCCTGCCTCCTCTTCCTCCTCGGAAAGCAGCCTGACCGGTATCCGTCCGGGATGTATTTTAGGACGCCAAATAACAGGCTACCTAATTATGACGCTACGGGGTCTCGCATAACAACGGTAGCAAGTGTATCCACTGAAAAGTTCCTGCCTGCATACCATCGTACCATTGAGAAAGCGTACTCGAAAGCACCTGCAAAATGAATTGTTGAAAAAATCTTACCGGCGGGCATGCTGACATCCACAGGGTGTATGCGGTCCCCTAGGGCAGGCGACCGGATTGTTTCCACCGCCGCATTGTACATATACTGCGGGATTTTAGGAATAAAAGCACTAGGACCATCCTGTCACAACCACTTGCTGCTGATGCTAGTAACATTGGAGCTTTGTTCCGAGGTCATGCGCATCACGTAGTAAAAGTCAGACCTACCCCTTAGAATAGAAACAAGTCGCGGTGAATACACATTATTATATGACATAAAGAGATTACTGTGTTACATGTGTTCGCCTTACTTGAAGATTG
Organism: Dicrocoelium dendriticum; assembly: GCA_944474145.2. Lineage (NCBI taxonomy): Eukaryota > Metazoa > Platyhelminthes > Trematoda > Plagiorchiida > Dicrocoeliidae > Dicrocoelium > Dicrocoelium dendriticum. The sequence continues at coordinate 39,813,411 of OX104066.1, forward strand.
ACAACATCCCCAATGACCGGAGTGAGTAGAGTGGTGATCAGTGAAAGCGGAATAAGTGATTACAGTACCCGTTGTGCATGCTGTCGCACGCTTGCCAGATAGCCTAGATAAGTGCACACAACCCCAGACACAACCACAAAGCGTCTAATTCTCTGCTACCATAGCCGTCTATCCTTCTCCTTGCCGCACTTAAGGCACTCACCCAGTTAGACATTGATCAGGTAACAGTCGTTCGCTTACCGGAGTGACATTCTTCTGCTCGTGTATTTGACCTTTTGTATGCAACAATCCCTAGCTATGTATTTCCTCTGAAAGCATGCAACAGCGGAGTGATAACAATTTTTGTTTCTCACCATGAAACACAATCACTTGCAAACGATCCGCTCTACTGCAAACTTAGTCAAACTTATTCAAAATATAAAATATGTGCTGATCGAAGATGATTGCAGCCCACGGCTAAGAAGGTCGTACAACGTTTCAAATACAAAGAACATCTGTTTGAAGAGTACACTTTTCACGCAGTGTAGTACAAACCCACTTCGTAATCCCGTACATCCGTGATCCCCTGAGTCAAAGAGACTGTTTCTGTATCCCTTGGGGTCCGCATCAGCGTTCTGTAGGCTTCATGCAATACAGGCAGGAATAGCCTAAGCAGTACCAATAGGCAAAGCAATCTCCCCTGTTCATGCTTTTCCCAAGCCTTAACATATACATAATAATATGTAAACAGCTCGCTTTTGCCGAAATTACCTTATTAGTTGCTACTGAGGCTGTTGTTAGAGGTTCAGAGTCCAAAGCAACGGGAAGCACATTATCTTCATATAAACTCAACGATAAACAGTTTTCTCCTTCAGATGTAGGTAAAAGAACCGTGATAATTGTGACAGCATTGACAAAATCCTGATTCCCATACACGTCTACCTGCGGCGCAACTGAAGCTGCCAATCTCTTTTACAAGTTTGCTTAGATGGTAAATATACGAACAAGTACGGTATGTTTGTCGAGCACTCATAAAGCTAAAGAGAATGCACACGTAAGTCTACCACCGAAGCACTGCGAACTTAATGTGAGAATGACCGGAGGGAAGTATTCTAGAAAATTGCCTCCAGCCTTCCGACGGTGTGGCCAAATATTCGTGTGGTATATTCCGGATGGCAGGTTCGAAACAAGGATGAGAAGTCCCGGCTACAAACAACCGACACGTGAGAATCAGCGACCGAGTAACTAACGCAGTAGCTCGTTCGAAACGGCAAGCAGGCAGCACGACGGTGCTCTAATGAGTGGAATACGAAAACGAGCGAGAGGGACCGAGACAGATGTATTCAACGGCTCTGCTTGTGCATGGCCTGCTCCACGGCAAGCGCGTATGTAAACAACCAGTTTACATTAACCGGGTATGTTGGAGTGGCTTTTGATTCCCCTCTTTCATTGTGCATTCGGTCCGTCAAGCTCTGTATGTACACATGCGTAAAAGCGGCCAATTTAAAAAATACATTTTGGCTTCAGCAGTACTATATTCGCACAATTCAATATGAGTGTTTTAGATGCATTAAAACGATACGTTCACATTGTAACGATATACAAAGGAGTAAAGCAATATACAATTATTTATAACTATAGTTAACTGCATTTTAAACAATGGTTAAAAGTTAACATAAACTGGAAAGTTAAGGGTAACTCCGAATCGTGAGGACCTTACGCTTTTCAAAGGATTTGCCATAATGTTTCCTCGACGTGTGCTGGGCGGGTAGGGTTTATCGTGTCAAATGACCTTGGCGCTTCCTAAGACACCATGAGAAGGGTTGCGGCCGCATACAGGAGGTTGGGTGCCCAATGCAGGTCGTTCTCCCTTAGCACTCCGGCAATTCCTAGAACTCCGTTAACATCACATATGCGTCCGATATTGGAGTATGGGCTTCCAGCTACCAACCCACTCTTAAAATCTGAATGCGACTTGCTAGAGAGTTCAGAGGCGCGGCTTGGAAGCCGTTAAGGATATTCAGTGTCTTGCTTACCCCCTCCGACTCCTAAATCGGAACGTATTCCGACAGGATTATTGTCGGCACCGTGGAGATCTTATCTACACCAGACGGATCCTAGGAAAAGAATTTTGGATTAAGGCAAAATGGCACATTGGGCTCAACGTGGACAGGTTGACACCAGGCCAAGCTGGAAGTTGTACAAGAGCCGAATGCTTCACGTCCGTTCAGAGGCTACCCTATCACTTCGTGTGTTGCATGATTGGAACCTCCTACCGGAGATCCTTTCTGATGCACCAACAGAGGATAGTTACAAACGGCTGCTTGACTTCCACCTGAGGAGTAACACAGGGATCTGCTGCTCCTACTGCAACGGCGACGATCCCCAGAGGAATACCGCTTAGCAGCCAGTTGCGTCAAACCAGCACTGAATCGGAATCGACGGCGCTGACAAGAGCCACCCCTCTTGCTCTCCACATCATTTAACCAATGCACTTGACCGTATGAGAGGTATATGGTTATAGAGCGCTAGGTTGGAACGCGCTGCCGTATTTGCTTTATGGTACGTGCACTGCAACAAAAGCTGGGAGGAAGTAGAATTAGTGATTATATATATATACTATATATATATATATACATATATAGGCCTTATACTGGGGATGACGTTGCATGCATGATGATTCCTCAACGCAGTTGCGCTAAACCAACTTACACTTCACATAGGTATTTTAAGCGGCATACATTTCAGTCTAATTTATTTGGTTTGTTCTGTCTACCTGCCTAAAATTCTATTAATTGGCACCGTTGTTTACATGAATTGTAGGTACCTTCGTTAACTACATTGTGTTTGTAGCCTTTTTAAGTAACTCCAGGATATATGGGGCATCGCAGGTGCGTTGTTAACCAACATACTTCATATGATAAGTTAGGGAAGCGTTGTGTCTGCATAGCAGTATTCGTTAAACGATATATATTAATTGACAAGGTCCTTTCGAGTGATTGGCTGTTGCTTGACATCCCCGGTTTGGCTGCGTTTGATGTGCATGTTGACAGGGTGCGTATCTGTCTAGTAACCATTAACGCGTTCATACTGCCTCCGGAAGACCGTTGGTCGTTGCGGGATGGGACGGGGCACACGGTCCGTGTGACCGTGCTAGGCTCGCAGAGTGGTTCCACCCACTCAGTGTGGAGCGGACTACGGTCCAAGCAACGCCCTATGTAAGCGCAGATGTACAATTTCAGGCCACTGTGCGAGGCAAATCCGAAACCAGGTGCCGCCAAACATATAAATGGTTGGCGGCCTCCGGTTTCGGATTTGCCTGTCACTGTGGCCAGCCACAGGACGCCTGCGCTTACAGAGGGACCATGGGTGGCTTGAGCTGCACCACCCACAGCTCCATCCACACACCCAATATTCAGTGTAAACCCGAAGGAATAAGTCTGGGAGGCACGCGGATAGGAGCCACGTTTCATCAACTGAGCCGGCCCACACTCCTTCACAGCAAACACAAGCACGCTGTATTTGGGGAATCTAGCGCACACAAGGCGGTGGTTTGACCGTAGTCCGCTCCATACTGAGTGCATGGAACCATCTTCCAGCTTATCCCGGCCACTAGGACCGTGCACCCCGTACTCTACAGAGAAGGCCCACTGTCTCCTGGAGTTCGATGGAGGAGGTAGTGGGTAATAGACAGGCAGGCACCTTGGCAACATACCCATCAAGCGGAACCACACCTGGGATGTCAAACAAGAGACGGTCATTCGATGTATCTCTCACGTTGCAGCTCCGAGCATTTATGCGTAAGACCTCAAGTATCTGGCTATGTAGACTACCTATAAACTTATCTCGTCCTAATTCTTCACTCATCCCTTTTGCTCTAGCTACTTTCATGTTACGAACCGCCATGCTCCGATGCATCACTGACTGACCCTTCACACCGTAGCGCATCACGTTTGCGCGTAGGACCGATAGCACCAACCTACCCTGCCCAATTATATCGGCAATGCCAAGCTGACGTCGTTCTCCCTCATAACTGTCACGATCCTAACCACAACACCGTTGAATAGTATAAATAAATTAATGGTATATTCTCGGTAAAACTAGACACACTCGTAAAGGTGTGATCAAATATGCATACAAACATAGCTTCTTTGGAATGTTAAAACATTCCGTTTTAATGAAAGGTATAAACGAAATGATGTAGTCCATATAAGTGAGCATATTGTCAGGTAATAGTCAGATCAAGGAACATGATGGCGCTAGGGCGCGCAAAAATCAGTCAAGATACAAGTTGGGGGTAATTTCGCCACGTATTGATCCTTGAGAGCAGCAGCCCAAACAAGGTTTTGGTGCCACAAATGACCATAACGAGTCAGGATGATTTGTGCTCTATCATAGCATTCTTCATAATAAAATCAGTTGCACAGGTTGGATGTAGAAGGCTGCGAACTGCTTTGGTATGAAATGTTTAGCTGTGGCTTTAATTTGTGGCGCGTCACATCCGCCACGTTGCAGTGTTGTTAAGCGGACATTTGTGGCTTTTTATATAGAGAACGCTTGCCAGGCGAAAACCCACCACGTCCTGGAACACTGCCGTAGCTTCTGTTGGACAGTAGTGCTAGTTAGCTATTCTAGTATAGACCGAGTTTGCACTCTATTATTCGCAGTCGGTTGACAGCCACAATTTTTCCTTGGTTGGCCGAATGGCTTAGTAAGGATCCTGCGGCAGTCGCTGAAGCCGGTCAATGATGCAAAAGAGTCGCAGAGTCGAATGATAAATGATGCAGGTGAGTAAACACATTGTTAATAGAGGTCGGCTTTTTCTATTATATTCTTGTTCGACTCGAAAACCATGTCCAGCTACCGAAGCTGGACTTGTCATGGGGACGGTGAGTGGAGTTGTTTCTTGTGGCTGAATATGTTCATAACAGACGAAAATGCCATTCTTCGCAAAGTGGCTTCGGCTTTCCTTCAAACGCAAGTAAATGTAACTGTCTGCATGGCCAAAAGAAAATTCCATGAAAGGTCATCGGAAAATCCACTTAGACGAGCACAACGCTGTCCGAGAAATGACATCATAAACGCTCCAAGTGACTGGAGCATCGGAAGGTTTGAGTCAGTGAAGGTTATCAAGCCGGAATTGTTTGTCTTCGTTTGTGGAACGTGGGATCCATGTACATATATTATTCCAGGTGTGTAAATTGTTCTACTTCGAGTACAAAGCGCGCTAAACACATTTGTTTCGACCACGTGAAGTTAGCGTCCCCAGAACTGCGGAAAGAGCTCCATTTCCAACGATGTGTGGGTTCTTCATCTCCCGGAGAAAGGACAAATCTTTTAAACAGCTGGCTATCCCAAATTCTTACTACTTCTCTTACCTCTTTGTCTTTGGCTCTCCTCTCCTCCTATGCACCACCTATCTACGGTCCCCTAACGGCTTACCTTGCGCACTATACCTCCGCACTTTTTTGTCGAATACCTCAAGTATCTGGCTATGATGCTTACCTATAGCCCTAGCTAATCCTACTTTCAGTTATCTCGTCGAACCTTGCTTGCCATTTTACTTATGGACCACCTACCTCTGGTCCGCTACCGATTCAGCTTCCACACTGTAGCTGCGCACTATTGTGCGTAGGACCTCAAGTAGTAGGCCACGTTTCCCACTAATATCCTTAGCACAAAGCTGACATCGTGATTTCTGTGATTGCCACCCTATGAACCACAATGGCATTTAATATTCTCTCTACATCTCGTTTCCATTCGTCGCATGTTCCTTATACTTCTCTTACCGGTTTGGCTTTGGCTTTCCTCTCCCACTACAGACCACTTAGCTGCGATGCTCCACCGACTTACTTTTAATACTGTAGCTCCGCATTTTGGTGCGTAAGACCTCAAGTATCTGGCCATGCTGCCTGACCATCCATTGTCTGGTCCTAATCCTTCACATATCTCTCTTGCTCTCAGTTGTTGTGGAGTTCTTCGAGCTGGGCAACTTGGTTGCAGACGTTTCGCCACCATTCGAGGTGGCATCTTCAGTGCGGGATTGATAGCAGTGAAGCATCAGTAGCTGGTAGAAAGAAAGCCCATGGCGTCTTGCGAATCACCAAGCTCCGAGGCTCCACTGACTTGCCTTCCACAATCTAGTGCCGCAGGTTTGTGCATAGAGCCACAAGTAACAAGATATGTTGACCAAGTATAGCCTTATCGCTAAGCTGACATAGTTATTTCTTAAAATCGGTGCCCTATGAACCAAAACACCATTATATCTTCTACTTTAATCCCGCTTCCATCTATCGCACCTTCTTACTACTACGGCAGTGTTCCAGGACGTGGTGGGTTTTCGCCTGGCAAGCGATCTCCCTATAAAAAGCCACAAATGTTCACCTAACAACACTGCAACGTGGCGGATGTAACCCGCCATTAAATAAAACCACAGCTAAACAGTTCACACTGACGTAATCCTCAGCCTCCTACATCCAACATGTGCAACTGATTTTACTACGAAGAATGCTTTGATGGAGCGCAAATCCTTCCAATTTTGTAGTGGTCGTTGCTTAAACCAAAAACTTGTTTGGGCTCCTGTGCTCATGAATTACTACACGGCGAAATTACGCCCAATTTGTATCTTGACGCATTAGTTATGACTGACTTTTACGCGCCCCAGCGCCATCACGTTCCTTGATCTGACTATTACCTGACAATATGCTCACTCATATGGACTACATCTTTTCGTTTATACCTTTTACTGAAACGAAATGTTTTAATGTTCCAAAGCAGCTATGCTTTATGTGTATTTTTTGCGCCTTTACATGTGTGTCACGTTTTACAGAGAATATACCATTTATTAATTTATTTATTTAATCCATTCTCTTACCTGTTGTCTTTGGCTCTTCTCTCCTCCTAAGCCGCACCTATCTACTGTCTTCCAAAGACTTGCCTTTCACACTGTAGCACCGCTCTTTCGTGCGTGAGACCTCAAGTATCTGGCTATGTAGCCTACCTATAACCCTATCCCGTCCTACTTCTTCACTCATCTCTTTTGCTCTGTCTCATTCCGTCTTAGACACCTCTGAGCTCCGTTGCTTTACTGACTAACCTATCATCATGTAGCGCTGCACGTTTGTGCGTAGGACATCAAGTACCATGCTACCTTGCCCAAGTATATCGCTGTTGCCAAGCTGTCATCTTTCTCTCTCATACTTGTCACCCTACTAACCACAACCCCATTGCATATTCTCTCTACATCTCGCTTACTTTTACCGTATATTCATACTACTTTTCTTACATGCTTGGCTCTGTCTTTCCTTTCCACCTAGGCACTGCCTACGTAAGATGTTGCAGACATTGATCTTTTACGATGTAGCTCTGCACATTTTTGCTTGGCGCCGCATCCATAGCTTTTCACATTTACAGGAATATAGCATTGCTGGATCCTTTTTCCCAAACGCATTCAACTGCAGACTTAGTTTATTTAAATCACCGCAACTCTTTTCAACGGACAGCTCGGCAGTTCATGTCTAGTGCTCTCTTAACTAAGGTCTGGTTCTTATACGCACCACATCCCGAAACTTCCTTTTTGCTCCTCTCCGTCCAACTGACTTACCTGCGAGACAGTAGAGCTCTATCTGCGGGAGGCACAGTTCGTCTATTGAGGCACCGCTGTTCCTTTTTTTCCCAGTTGGCTCAACTGCCTTGCTGGCACCTCCACGGTTCCGTTGCTACAGTTTCTGGTCTAAGTACTCACCGATCTAATGAGATAGTCTATTAGTCACAACTGTTTACTGTATCTTCTTTCCTTTGATGCCTTACTCCACATCTCATGACACCTAGTTTCTCAACACGGAATCTTTATTTTCATCCTTAATATTCGAAGGCAAATACAAACAGATGACTCCATAGTTTATAGATACACATATAAATTGAGGTACAATGTTTAGCAAAGGTTCGGCTTCGCAGGCTCTCCTTATTCCTTTCCTTACGTTCGGAGTTCGTCCTTTCCGTGATCGCTCCTCACTTCCCCGGCGAGACCTGCATAGAAGTTGCTGTATAAACTTGCCTTAAGCGTAGTATCCATAAGCTTGACCTATAGACTTAAGGAAGAACTCATGTCACCACATCGGGCATTCTGTCCCTTTTATTTGCATCGTCTGGCGGTTTGAACGACTGCGTTCAAATCCTTTTCACTTTCGGAATAGCAGCCCAATAAAGCTTCATCTACCGGCAAGTGTTCAACTTCCTTGCGATGTCATGACATTGTGTTCCGTCCACCTCGCCAATGGATTATTCATGGTACCCGATCCGTCATATGCTTGGCGTCAGTATCAGATGGATACGTTACCCAACTTGTCAGTGCGGTCTACCATCAAGTCTAAGCATCTGGAAGCTTATCATTAAGGAAGCTTTTTGCCCCTTACCTCTAATGGTTTAAGCAATTGGGTTCAAAGCATTAGTACTTTCGGAACGTCACCTACATACCTTCATGCCCTAGAAAGGAACAACCCACTTGCGATGCCATGGCGTTATGCTTCCTCACCTTGCCAGTGGATAATTTCTCCTGACGGCCTTTTGATCCGTATCCTTCATGTGTCTGAACAATTTTGCTCAAATCCAGCCAGCCTTGTCCTCTGCACATTCATCACATGCAAGACAGTGGAGAATGAACCACACTATATTGCAGTTAGATATCAGTCATGGCGGTCCGCTGCCGTGGCTCGGTGACATTAGTTGCTCACTCGAAAGAGTAAGGTCATTGGTCCGGACCAGGCAGGCTTCGGCGGGTGCGCGCTACTGACGAGTCCAAATAGGACGAAACGGCCGTCTAGCGCCTTCCTGGATGGGTGGTGGCTGCCTGTCTGTGTCTAACTGTAAAGAATCTACACAAAAACCTAACAAATCCCCATACTACTTACAAATCCTTATGACTTCGGCACAATTGAAAACACAATTTCATCTCCCTGCAAGAGTTTAACTTACTTGCGATTCCATAGCGTTTTGCTCCGTCCATCTCGCCAATGGATAAATTCTTCGTGATAATTAACCCACCTCGACAGCGTAGTATGGTGGATTTATATCTTTCGATGTATATTGTCTGTGGTCTATACTACTACGCTTGGCCATACCTAATTCCAAGGATCACAGCAAGTTACTCGGCAGCTCGAAACATCCACTCCATGCAAGCGCCTACTTAGCTGCGGTGGTTACCCCGTGGAACGGAGCGACATACCCCTGGCCCGTGGGTTATCTGCTCAGACAACGATACCGCTTATGAGTTAAGTTCCATACCCACCTGAATAACGTGGCACCGCAATTTACCCTGCTTAGCGCCCAACAGTAGCGCCGTCCACAACCGTTCTTGCTGAAGCCTGACTTAGCCTTCCACGAGCCAACGAAAATCGGGTGTCCCATGATTGCAATTAGCTACCCGGAAAACCTGTCTTACAAATCTTTAAATTATCTCATGTCATATACATTGTTGTCAATGGCAGTGTTCCAGGACGTGGTGGGTTATTGCTTGGCAAGCTTTTTCCCTTTAAAAAGCCACGGATGTCTGTGTAACGACCCCACGACGTGGCGGATGTGACTCGCCACGGAAAAATGTCGCTGCCCACTGCTTTACACGAAGGATGAGCTCAATGCGCAATATTAAAAGCGAGCACTTGTTTAGCAAACACTATCGGACTCCTCCGCCTATGGAAAAACGGAGGTCAACCTCCGGCTCCATTCTAACGCGCACCCAGCATTTTCATAACAGAAAGACTTAGTGCTCGTACAGTGCTTCTGCACTACCTTGCGCTTTGATACGAAGCATCAAGCTCTTCAGCTCTGCATAATTTCTATGCAACATTATGTGCAATTTTCAAGCCATGTACTTTGCCAACAGATAATTTTTGGTGTGGTATACAGCAGCTTTTAGGGTTTCTATGGCGCTGTCAACCACTGGATCACGCCTGTACTGGTGTATTTTGTTTCTTCAAAAATATAATTATTTATATGTTTATTTACTTATTTAATAAAGTAAACGGATATTACCACATAAGTACTCGCTATATGAGCATTTGGAAGCAAGTGTTTATAAGTGCATGCGCATTAAGTACAAAATTTACGAAAGTTATTGAAAAATACTACGCGAAAAATTACGCAGTTTTGCCACAAAATGAATGAGCTAGGTGAGTAAGTTAAGTGTATATTATCACGCACGCAGAACAAACCAAATAAAGTGGAAGGAATTTTAGCTACATGAAAATGACCTAGATCAAGTGTAAGTTGGTTTAGCTCAGCTGCGATGAAGCAGCATCACGCATGCAGCATCAACCTCAGCATGGAATATATATATGGTTGGATGCATCCGGGTTCAGATTTCACTATTTATGTGGCCCGCCACAGGATGTCTGCGACTACAGAGCGACCATGGTTGCCTTCCGCTGTACTACCCACAGCTCCAACCACACACCATATCTGGTGTAACTCCGAAGAACTAAGACCGGGAGGCATGTAGATAGAAACCACGTTTCATCATTTAGCATGTCTACAATCCTTCACAGGTAAACACAAGCATGCTGAAGTTGGGAATAAATCTCACACAAGGCAGTAGCTGAACCCTAGTTCACTCCACATTGAGTGCATGGAACCACTCTTCAAGCCTGGCATGATCAGCAGGACCGTGTAACTGGTCCCCTCCACCGACGACCATATGTCTTCTTGAGCCAGTATGGTCCAGATAGTGGGCAATAGACAGGTAGGCACCTTGTCAACGTGCACATCTAGGGCAGCCGCACCGGGGATGTCAAACCACAGCCAATCACGTATAATGATATTGGCAAAAAAGATATATCTGTCAAAGCATACGGCTAGCTCGACATAACTTACCCAACTTAGCATATAAAGCAATCTGGTTAGCAACGAATCAGCGACAAGCACAAACTGTCAAGCAGTTACTCAAAAACTGCCACAAATGCAAGAAAGTTAGCTTCGCTAACCACCAATTGATTAAGCAAAGTGGCGTTAATAGAAGCTTAATCAGGTAGGCAGAAGAAAACAAATAATTTGGAACGAATGTTATCCACATTAAACCTACCTAGTTTGTGTAAGTTGGTTTTGCTCACCTGCGATGAAGAGTACCATGCATGTAACAACAGCCTCAGCATGCCAAACACCGCCGCCAGGGTTGGCTGCAGCACGTATCGGATGTGGCTGTCACTGCGGTCTGCCACACGACGCCGTCGCCTACAGATGCAACATGGGTGGCTCGCGCTGCATTGACCCCAGCTCTAAGCAAACCACCAAATCCTGTGTAATCCCGAAGGAATAAAACCGGAGGGCATGTGGATGGGAGCCACGTTTGATCAACGCAGCCGGCCCATACTCCTTTGCACGCAACCACAAGCACGCTGTATTTTGGAATCAAGCGTACGCAAGGCGGTGGCTGGACCGTAGTCCGCTCCACACTGAGCGCATGGAACAGCTCGTCGTGTCCAGCAAGACGACAACCAGCGTGCACTCCGTCCCCTCCAGTGACGACCAGCCGTCTTTGAGAGCCAGGATGGACGAGGTAGTGGGTAATAGGCAGGTAGTTACCTTGTCCACATGCACATCAAGCACAGCCACACCTGGGATATCAAGCAACAGTCAGGCACTTGAGAAAGATAACAAAGAAAATAAATCGAGTAACGCATAAGAAAACGGTGACATAAATCTCAAATTAATGAGTATATGAAATAAGTCGTTTACAAACGAATCCGAGATAAGTTCACTAGGTCGAAAAGTACATGTTACGAAAATGGCATAAACACGAAAACTTTATCGAATTTAACTGCAGTTGGCTTAAGCGACGTGTGTACTTTTATAGAAGAGTGTATAGATAGACATTTATTGGAGAATGATTAGCATTAGAACAAACATGAAAACACACCATCTGAAATAAATAGACTTAGCAGGCAGGCAGGTGGTTAGTAAATCGAAGGAAGCATACCTATAAACGCTGCGCCCGTTCTGACTAGGTTCTCTGCAGGACTCGTCGTCGCTTCGGTAGTGGTCCCGAGTGGCCTCTCTTATGGCTCACTCGGCCTGCTTAACTCAGACATTCTCGACCGCGTGTGCTACAGCCCCTTGCACTCGGTGTCGATGAAGTACAACCCAGCGGTACCTGCCGCTGCTTCTCTGTATGTATGAGGTCTCTGTCCTGCACTTCGGCAACTGCCTTAGTGATTAGCTCGCGCTATGCACGCCGATCAACCGTCTTCGATTCCAGTGACATGCAATCAAGAGTAGAACGTGATAGGATCACTTTTAGCACGTCCTGGTAACGTAACTTTGGTTTCTCCACAAGCCGCTTCCCAACACTCAGCTGACCGTATAAGATTTGTTTCGGTATCCGCGTTGAATCCCTACGGCTCACATGACCGAGCCACCTCCTGCGTCTCAATAAAGGTAGGCAGTTCACTGCATACATCCCACTTTGTCGCAACACTTCCGTGTCAGCAACGCTGTCGCCTCAACTAATGCGTAAACTTCCTCGCAACCACTGTTGATGAAACCGCTCGAGCTATCGCAATCCCGCCGGTACACAGTCCAAGTTTCACTGCCGTATAGAAGAACGGACAGCACCATGTTTTTATTCACCATCGGTTTCGTGCCAATGGTAAGCTGATGGTTGTTCCACACTCTGTTCTCTTGCTTCCCGAATGCCGCCGCTGCCTTCGACACGCGGATACGCAGCTCACTGTGTTGCTGCTGATCCATCGACAACACCCTCCCAAGGTAGCAGAAGCGGGAGGGGGTTACCAATACTTTAGCACCAATGCTGATTCACGGCAACATTGAAGATGGCACCTCCGGTGAAGATGAAAGGGACAGACAATTTCGCTTGTGTAAATGGTGAGCCCGAATTTGGTCGCCGCTGAAGCCAGAGCACTAGTCATGGGCTGCAACTCATCCGCGCTGTATGCAAACAATGAACCGTCGTCGGCAGCAGCAGCGAAATAAATAAATAAATGCAGACAGGCTTCGCACACACTCGAGTTCTCACACCGAAACTACGAATGTTCAGCAAACCAAAATCAATACGGTGCTCCACACGAACACCGTAAGCACAAGCGGTATCAAAAGCACATGGCGTCAGTGCCTGAAGCTACTATGAAACGGGGCAGGAGCTACTACACTGCCATGCTTCGAACAAGAGACAACTGCAACATCATTCGAGGTCTCACCATACGGCTGCACCCTCGCCAGCATACCACTGGGCAGACATTCAAGTACACTTACAAAGTAACGCTGGTAACCAAACTTACCCAACACCAGCCACGAGGCCTCGCGTTTCATGGTATCAAATGCCTAGGCGAAATCAACAGAAAGCGAGTACAAAGGCTGGTGTCATTCTCTGCACTTTGCCTTTAACTGACGAGCCACACGCACCATATCTTAAGTGTTGCTACCCAAGCGGAATCCACACGACTCATCCGCCACGTTAGGTTCCACAACCTGACTAACGAGGCAGCTAAGCAGGCTTTGGGCAACCACCTGGCCTACCCAACTCAGCAAGTTGATGCCACGATAATTCGTGCAACATTACTTGCCACCTTCGCCATTGTATGGGGGTAGTGCAAGGGCATCCTTTAGCTCAGCAAGCACCTCCTCCTCAATCCAGACGCGTTGCCCAAGTGGTGCAGCGTAGTCACCAACGCGGGTCCTCCGTGTTTCAATAATTCAGGCAGGATCCTGTCGGTCCCTGCACACTTGCCGTTTCACGGCTGAGCAAGTGCTTTAGGCGTCTCATCCAGTATCGGCCTGCCCGCCAGACGCTTTTACATCCTGCTGTCTGAAGCCGTTCGATGTAGGCCAGTCAATCTCTGAACGATTGCTCAAGAGACAGTCAAAGAGTTTTCGCCAGATCTGCATTATATCTTCAGTCTGCGTGCAGGTAGCGTCTCAACTACCATCGATCAGCCTCCTCAGCGGCTACAATCTCGGTTCACACACCGCGTTCAAGGAGGCAAATAATTCCTTGTGTTGGCGGCGTTCGGCTTAGCATTCCGTCTGCTTAGACTTCTCCGTCCACCATGCATCCTTATGCGACGGAGCTCTCTGGTCAGTCGCTGTCGAAGTTTGCTAAACTGACCCTTCTTCCCCAAGTCATTGGAGTCTGCGACATGTGAAGCAAATGCTGCGTTCTTTCCCGACACCAATGCGCCAATCGTCGCATTGTTGTCAGCAAACCAATAAGGAGGCTTACCGTTTGCACGCCCGATGGTCTCCTTGGCATCAGCTGTCACTTGGTCGCGAATATGGTGCCACAGGTCGCCCACTGTGGATATGCAGTCTACATCACAGTCGTTCAGCCGTCGTCCTCTCCAGCTCAGTACGTTTCACCCCAGTACGGAGGGAGTGATTGTTAAATTTACGCCGATTCACGGCGGGAGTGCAATAGATAAATTAGCGAAAATATATGTACAGTTTGGTCCGCACCAACTTTTGATCAATCCCACACTCAGTCCCACGCAATATACGTGCCATGCACACTTCACGCCTGTCACGTTAAATAAATAAATAAATAAATAAACTTTTATTCTCGACCAAGCGAGACACCTTTACAGGCATGATCGTGTTTAGCTAACAGTGTGATCAATAACGTACAAAAGTACATATTTGGCATAACAATATATGTAAGTGTATGGGTGTATATGCGTATGTAATTGTGTATGAATGTAGCTTGTGTCTTTGAATGTGCCGCAGCATTTTTGAATGTTTGTTGTCGTCAGGAATGTGAGCATAAGCGACTGACGTCCTTGGGTTGGATAGCACTTTCCGGATATCCACGGGCCAGTGACTTTATTTTGTGGCGATGACATAGTCGATGACATAGTCGAGCAGATGAGGGTGACCACCCCGTTGGTGCGTCCAATTTGCTATATCACTCGAACCCAGTGCAAACCGAGTGTTCGTGATCGTCGGGCCTTGAGTAGCACACAGTGAGTGCACCCTGTCTCGGTTCCCATTGGCTGAACCAATGCCATGCGCACCGATAACATCTACCTACCCCGAAGCATCCCGCCCAAAGCTTGTTGAAATCACCCAGCAGCAATAGTTGGTCGATCCTCGGCACAGACCGTAGCACGGAGGATAGCTGAGTGTAGAATTGATCAGGCGTGTCATCAGAATAACACATTGTCGGACGGTATTTGCTTATAAAATTGGTTAAATTACCGCTTCCGAGTGGTGGGCGTACAGTCATCAGTCGCGTGCTGATACCTGTTCTTTAACCCACCAGCTGCTCATGGAGGCAATCGGATATTGCAAATCCGACCCCATGATCACATGGTGCTGAGGCGGCGTTGCCAACCCAGTATAAGGTGCAGCCAGCACCTGCTTAACGCAACTTACCTTGCTCAGCGAGCCGAGTTTCACTGAACTCCGCAATATCGGTGTGCTAACGCGCTAACTCCATCGCGACCAGTGCAGTGCGTCGCTCCGGGCACTCGCTGTAGTTCCGGTCCAGTAGTGTGCGCGCGTTCCAGCACCGGATGCTGAGTACTTTGCGCGCAGGCATACGGTTGCATCGGTGAGCAATCACACGCAAGCTGGTCGTTGTGCTTCAGAGGTTTGCTTGAGGGACTCTCCCCGAAGCCTTTGGCTCAATAGCCCTACACACAAGGCAGTGAGGAGCAGATCCAGATCGGGAATGTGATTTCAAAGACAGATTGGGAACTGCTTGACGGCCGTCACCCGCGGTCTTTGAGGTACTAGAACGATTCATATATGTTTTGCGACCGTATTAGGATACACCTGCGACCAAGGCCAGACGCGGGTGGGTTTGGGCTGGTTTGCACCAATTTGACCATGGGCTGCCTGGCTTGATGCGGGCAGTAGCAAACCATTTAAGAACGGGAGGTGCCCTTCCACTGTCACCGACAATGCGTAGCGCTCGTGCTGTACGCCCATCGGGCTGTGCGCTTATAACCAGTAGACCAGTTGTTACCCATGGCTAGGTTTTACGGGATGTGGGCAACGAGCGCTTCCTAGCCTCGAAGAGGATGGAATAGGATATTGTTAGGGCGCCCAAACCTGACAGCAGGATGAATCGGGTCCTCAGACAAAGCTTTCGATAAAATGTACACCAGAAAGGCAGCCGGTCAAGCAAATGGTCCGTTCACTGACTCATGCGGATCGGTGTCTTGGGCCTTAGCAGGGAGAAGGACGAAATCGAACTTCCACCCAGCGGTCGCCACGAGGAGGCGTCCAGGACAGGAGCCAATGCGAGACCTTAGCAGCACTGGGTAGATCATCTGTCAGGTTCTGGTCACAACCAGCCTCAGCGCGCCATAGGCTCTCCCTATATATATATATATACAAATATTTATATAACATATATATATATATAACAGCCTGTGACACCGATATTGTGTATTATTAATTAAGGTTGAAGAGGAAAGCAAGATGAATGCTAAGAAAATAACAACCACTGTAGCTTTTATGTCCAGTTTATTACTCAGATATTTTGAAATATTTTCGGTTTTTTAGGGCGTAGAAAGAGCGACCCGATAGCACCTCACTGCACACTTTCGCCATTGTCAGAAATCTTGTGCCATGGCTTCCAAGGTCTTCAGCCAGCGAGTATCCGTATCTCTCGGATTCCAACCGGGTAGTCGACAACAGCAGGCAGAGGCCAACTGTTTCCTCAGCCTTTACATGCGGCTTGTCTGAGTTGCAGGTTGTCCTCCAGGGCGTCTCTTCCAGCCCTGGCTAGCAAGCGCAAACAACGCCCGACGTGGAAAACGCTAGGCGGGCTGCGCCAAGCGTGTCCCATTTAACACGGTTGATGCAGTAAGACGAGCCCCTCAAGCGGGCTGGCTTCCTCGTCCCAAGCCACGCTGTCCAACTTGCGCATTGCTTACTGATGCAGCCACCACCCACTGGCAATGGACTGTAAAAGCGGTGCTCGCAGACCGATAGCCTGCGCATGTCACCTTTAGGAATAAGCCAGGCGTCGCATCCGTACAACAGTACAGCAAAAAGCGAATGGTAACATTCAAGTCGCGACTGCCCCTACTTTATTCAAATATGGGACGTTACCTGCATAAAAGCATAAGAAGCAGTATGTGAAGAAGGTTGCTGAAGGCTTTTCGTACCGGTATGTGCAACCTCGCTGCGTGCATTGCAAACGTGACGAAACCCTTGGAAAGCGGTACCCCATATCTTTCATACTGACATGTTTAACTAACAGATTCTGTGATTGTGGCCGTAGGGCGCAGTCTGCATTTAGCTTCATAGGGCAGATGTATGAGCTGTGAAACTTCAATTTTACCCACACACAGTTTTCCACTCGTCAACAGATGTCTCACGACGGCGCAGGAGTCTAAAATGTGTGTTTTGATAGACACAATTATGGGTAGCCATGTACTTTGTTCGCATGTGGCGCAGACTTAAGGACGACGGTTAACCGAGGCGAAGTTGTAGGACATGCAGCGCCGGCACATCCGGTAAACAAGCAGTGAAGTGGTGGAAGTAGTTCGCCTGTTAGAACGGCACATCACCTACCGCTTGAACAGGGATAGTGAGCAAACACGTTCCGTGTTTTGTGCCTTCATGCAT
This sequence comes from Dicrocoelium dendriticum, assembly GCA_944474145.2. NCBI lineage: Eukaryota > Metazoa > Platyhelminthes > Trematoda > Plagiorchiida > Dicrocoeliidae > Dicrocoelium > Dicrocoelium dendriticum. The sequence goes on from OX104066.1 coordinate 39,830,973, forward strand.
GGGTGCCATGAGGCAAGGATACTGTGAGGTGATTTTGGCGGACGCGAAGCACCAGATAACATACGGTGTATATATATCGTGGCACTGCATGCTGGTGGATGTGCTGGTTCTCTCCGTGTCATTCTTCTACGCGCTGCTAGCAGACGAAACACCAGAGAGCTACTTGCAAGCGGTTGAAGCGCGTCTAGAGATGGTCCCGTGCACTCACAATATTGATGGACCAACCTGCGGCTTGATTAAGCAACTTTCAGTCATTGTACCCTCAGACGCATGTGGTGTTGTACCGATTTTATGCTGTGCGAGACCGAGTCGTTACTCCCACCTGCACTTTGCGTCACCAGAAGATAGAACACTTCGACGGCTTTGGTTGCATAAGCGGATGTGTACGAGGGATGCGGATTATTACGAGAACTTTGTGCATGCCATACTGGTGCGAAACGCTGAATGTTATGAATATCTGATACGCATGTGGCTACTCGTTCTCGTTCTCATGGACGGCACGTGGCTTGAGGACGGGGTGCACGTTGGGTTTGTTTAAAACCGATAGGGTGGAGAAAAAGAATAGGAAACGGAAGCAAACCTCAGTGAACAATCCGCGGTGTGTTTTCTCTTTACTAGGGTGGTGGACCGCTTGACTGCGGTTGTTGAAGAGAGACGGACAAAATGGTTCGGGTACAAAGTGCCACCGTACGCGCCGCCGCTAATCTTATAATTGCTCACAGGAGGGCTGGTGTGTACAAAGCCCTGTGCCCGCAAACCATTCACCAAGCACTGGTAATCGGAGGGCATAATTAGGTTTCCTTCTGGGGATTCTGCGTGGACAGTGGAGTGCAAGCGGCGATCTGCTAAACAGGCTTACGCAGTAGGGGGAGGGTGCCATCGTGAATGTCATCGGCATTAGCGAATGCCATGCCCTCACGTGTCACATCGCTTACGCGCAGGGTTTAGATTTAAAGCTATTAGTTCAGCTTAGTCGCTGACGTATACCAGGTTCCCTGAACACAAGTTCCACGGCATTCATCGAGGCGGCTGTGGTGACTGGGTCGAAAACTGCAGACAGCTCACAAATGTCATTTCGGATCGCCTTACTAAACTGCGAACAGCGGTGGTGGTGCTCATTGAATTGGAAACCCTGTCTGCACCATGTCAGCTCAGATATTTCAGCGCTTGATAACCTCACTGTGGCGGCTCTGCGAGGCATTTAAATATGCGAAGTATATTCAAGGGTTCGGGAATACCACGAGCTGCAACTCAACAGTTAGTCCGGATAAACACGGGGCTACATACGTTGCACGGAAAACCGGGTACGTCCTCCTTGCTTCCTTATCGTCCTGCGCGTAGTCACCCAACAGAAATAACGAAAGTGGAAACGGAAACCAGCACAAATACACTGTCCAGAATGCGGAAATCCTCAAATGGTACTACTGCGGACGGAGTTTTCCAGTAAAGCTAACTTGCCGCCACGTGCACAGTTTCCTAATCTAAGGAGCTAGGCTTCCAGCACCTAACAGCGCGGTCCTGTAGGGCGACGCATTTCCTCCGGCCATATGGTTTGAAGAGGTACAAATGTTCCTTACGTAGACGATCGGAAGATTCACTGGAGGACAGTGCGACCGTCGATTGGGGAATTTGTGATGAGTGTGGACGTTGGTTCCACCAATCCTGCAGCCGGTATGCTGGAGGGAACGCCCTTAAATCCAAGCTATCTAATGGTAATAAATCCCTTATGCTTTCACTTTGACGGGTAGGTCACTTCATGGTAGTTTCGTTGGTGTTGTGTTTAGAAAACCACTGGCGCCGTTGTTACTGGCGATTCCACAACCCGGAAAGAGGGGAGCTGCATCGTTATCCTTTTATCACCTCTTGCACGCATTCGCGTTATGTAACAGGTACAATAAGTACATCCAGCGGTACATTTTTGTCGAGTTTAGGGTGTTTACCCAAGGGTGACCGGTGCAATGAGGCATGGAGTAAGTTGTGAGTAAGCTTTGAATAAACGTATTAATTGTGGGTTGATGATTGCATATTGGCTGAGATACTCTCGGAGCGCCTTTACGTAAAGAGAAGAGCAACTAGCTTTCTCAACCAAAGCCTTTGGTTTAAAAGCCATCCCACAACGTATGAGAATGTGGTAATCCTTTAGTTTACAGAAACCGACGCCATCCCATTACAAACCCTCAACCTGGGGAACCAGGAGACAGGTTTTGTCTGGCCCCTCACCATTGACAAAACTGGTAGCAGTAGATCTTAATGGGTCTGGAGGCAACAACCAGTACCGCTAGAGGTGTAGAGCTGGTAGGCAACCAGTCGCATCACTGCAACTTCCAGTCTCTGCGCTGGAAGTGTTCTAGCAGAATAGTGAACTTCATCTTGTTTCTATAAAAGCTGATAGTTCCGTCAGAGGTTAAAATAAATGACGTGCAAACTTTCCAGTAATCAAAGCCATTGCTGCACGATTGATTTGCGTTACATTGCAAACGGCGCAATACGTCGCGCACTAAGCAGAAGTCACGTGTTAAATTCCGCACCTAATCGTCAGCCCTCGGTAGCTCAGTGGTAGAGCAACGGACCGGAAATTCGTGGACCGGGGTTCGATTCCCCGTCGAGGCAGATTTTCGTGTGGAGTTTAATCGTGACTTCTGCCTTCTACGATACTTACGTTCCTCACAAACACCCTTCAAATAATCTACCATCGCCCTTTGGACTTCGGATGGACAGTTACTTCGGTCCACTGGGAAGTGACGAGTGAGTGAGCCGATCTGCAACACCAGGACAGTTACTGTGAGCTCATTGGCAATACGTCGCGCAATAAGCAGAAGTCACGTGTTAAATTCCGCACCTAATCGTCAGCCCTCGGTAGCTCAGTGGTAGAGCAACGGACCGGAAATTCGTGGACCGGGGTTCGATTCCCCGTCGAGGCAGATTTTCGTGTGGAGTTTAATCGTGACTTCTGCCTTCTACGGTACTTACGTTCCTCACAAACACCCTTCAAATAATCTACCATCGCCCTTTGGACTTCGGATGGACAGTTACTTCGATCCACTGGGAAGTGACGAGTGAGTGAGCCGATCTGCAACACCAGGACAGTTACTGTGAGCTCATTGGCAATACGTCGCGCAATAAGCAGAAGTCACGTGTTAAATTCCGCACCTAATCGTCAGCCCTCGGTAGCTCAGTGGTAGAGCAACGGACCGGAAATTCGTGGACCGGGGTTCGATTCCCCGTCGAGGCAGATTTTCGTGTGGAGTTTAATCGTGACTTCTGCCTTCTACGATACTTACGTTCCTCACAAACACCCTTCAAATAATCTACCATCGCCCTTTGGACTTCGGATGGACAGTTACTTCGATCCACTGGGAAGTGACGAGTGAGTGAGCCGATCTGCAACACCAGGACAGTTACTGTGAGCTCATTGGCAATACGTCGCGCACTAAGCAGAAGTCACGTGTTAAATTCCGCACCTAATCGTCAGCCCTCGGTAGCTCAGTGGTAGAGCAACGGACCGGAAATTCGTGGACCGGGGTTCGATTCCCCGTCGAGGCAGATTTTCGTGTGGAGTTTAATCGTGACTTCTGCCTTCTACGGTACTTACGTTCCTCACAAACACCCTTCAAATAATCTACCATCGCCCTTTGGACTTCGGATGGACAGTTACTTCGATCCACTGGGAAGTGACGAGTGAGTGAGCCGATCTGCAACACCAGGACAGTTACTGTGAGCTCATTGGCAATACGTCGCGCAATAAGCAGAAGTCACGTGTTAAATTCCGCACCTAATCGTCAGCCCTCGGTAGCTCAGTGGTAGAGCAACGGACCGGAAATTCGTGGACCGGGGTTCGATTCCCCGTCGAGGCAGATTTTCGTGTGGAGTTTAATCGTGACTTCTGCCTTCTACGATACTTACGTTCCTCACAAACACCCTTCAAATAACTGCGCAATGGTTAAGCATTTTAAGACACAAATAAGTTCTCTTTGGATGTGCCCACTTCCGCTTACATAGCACTTACTTGGAAGTGTAAAACTACGACAAAACTACCGTGGCATGGTTCCACGGCATGCGGACAACTTAACAGAAGTACTAGGTGTTCGGAAAAGTTTTGCACCTGCTACTTCGTCCTGCACCTACTAGAGGTACCGTGAGGTTTCAAGTGCATGCAGACACTACGTGTTTTGCGCCACAGTGCAATATAAAGTAGCGCTCGCTTGTACTGAATCACGTACTGCATAAAGCATTTCCAGCTTATGCCCAAGAGTAACAGTGATTAGGTTCCAGAGGCTCAGCTGCATCATATCAGTCTGCAAACGAAGGTTCCCGATTGCTCTTTCCTGAAAGTGCTTACCATCACGGAGTCTCAAGTGCACCGCGTTCTGGAGGTATTAAATGCGAATAAAGCTGCTGGTGGGATGCCAGTCATCTCACAATGTTGCACTAGTTTGCGGAAAAAGTTTGCTTTCCGAGTACGCATCTGGTTAGTTGACCCTACACAGATGCTCGCTACGTACCGACCAAAAGCTTACTGCGTGTCCCCATTTTAAGAAAGGTAAGCAGCACTGCTAGATTTATAGACCGATCAGTTTGACGAGATTGCTGGTGAAGATGTAGGAAAAATTTGCGATATTTGGCCAAAGCTGTCGAGCGAGGGAAGGCAGCGGATGTGAAGGTTCTTGACTTCCTCAAAGCTTCGACTCTGTTACGCCGTTTGCATTTTCAGTGCCAGTTAATTATGGCAAGTAGTTATCGCGTTCCTCCTACATTTCACGTCAGAGCCTATGCCTTCCTTCTACCCCTTTGCCGCTTGTTCATCTCAACTAATTGTCGGCCGTTGACAAGTGAGCAGTCCGCCATGGTTCATTCATCCTTCGCCGAACAACCTCCTCGTGGTGCCAGCTGGGTGGTTCGGGTAAATCCCGTTCAAGCAAATGGGTCGGCGGCAGTGTTCCAGGATGTGGTGGGGTTTTTCCTGGCAAGCGTGTTCCTAATAAAAAACCACGGATATCCGTTTAACAACACTGTGAAGTGGCGGATGTGACTCGCCACTAAATGAAGTCACTGCCTCTTCCCTTTTCCGGAGGATCATTCACACACCACGAACGTCATCCGCTTCAAAGCGTTCCATTGACTCCCCCTTTGATGGCAAACACAATGAAAAAACACACTGAGTCACATTTACCTACTCACCCAACATGACCCTTCCAAATACACAGTTAAACATACCTTTACATGCCAACACACACAGAAATTCCTATAATATTTGTCAAAATTTACTCATTTGCGCAAGTGCCGATCATACATATCTGTATTACCATGATCACGCCCTTGATGATGGGCTTCGCAATGACGAGAATAAACTAGTTATTTATTTATTTATATTTTACTTAAGAACCTGCGCCCGCCGCCCACCGTTTGCTGCTTGTTCACCACACCAAGTTGTCGCTGGTTGGCAGGTGAGCAACTTCCCTTTTGGTTTATACCCCGTTCTTCTTTTCTCACAGTTTTACTTAAGGTAACTAGACTGCTTTCGTATTACATTTCCTTTCATAGCCTGCAAATGAATGACAGCCGGAGGTATCACTTGTACGCCAATCCAAAATGCCCATGCTTTTCCTGTGGCCAAGTTCGGCCCGTCTTTCTTGAGTGCAGTCCATCGTGCCCGACCCGCTGCCCCTAACGCAACTGAGAGTACGTTCAGGTACGCCTGCATCCTGCTTGTGATACACAAAGCACAGCACAACCTCCCCGTACCCGGCTGCTTTATCCACTGCAGTGATAGCAAACAATGGACCGGAACCATAGTCTTTATCACAGCATACATCAGGGAAACGCGAGAACGGTTCTCTGAAGTGCCAATCATTTTTGCTCTTCACGCTTTGTGGGTAGAGCGCTTCTGCAGACACACTCACAACAATCAAGTTAACAGTAGAATTGGTAAAGACGGCGATCGGCTTTGCATCCATGCACATTTTGTATACATTTTGTGCTATCCCCTTTGTACGCTACTACAGCCGTAACGTTACTTACTAAAACTTATGGTCTTCTACAGTAAGTAGTTATCTCAGGGTGTGACTCGCTCGAGGTCTGAAAGAGGAAGTATTAGAGAGCAACAAAACACAAAATCAACTACCAACGTAACGTCCCTTGTCCACCGTTTTGTTATTACCCAAAGTCTACCCATTACCAATGCATTTACACCTCATAAATTAGTGATCAGCTTTCTTGAAGTGACACAATTGCCCGTTCATGTTACCTAGCTATCCATGCACACCGAGTTTGGGGAAGTCCGATGGAGTTACACCTGATTACAACTCAAACTTAACGCGCTAGTACGTAGCAAATCTTCATTTTCTTGATTAAATAACAGTTTGCAATTTGCGTACGACACTGACATTTCTCTGCTGCGTACACCGTTACGCATTTTGTAGCATAATGATAATTGCATCACAATTGCAGTTCCACAAGCAAGTCTACCGCTCTCCCTCTTAGGACAGAGTCCCCGTGCCGTAGCACTACTAACATGTATATGCTGTCATTACTTGCAAGCAAGCAGATAAATCTTATATGGTTGTTCTCAATATAAACCAATACTTCATGCCCCAATTAAGAAGGCTCAACTAGACTAGTGCAACATCAAGCATACCTACAGGTCGGGTTAGCAGTACGTTTCTCATTTGTGCCTTATATCGCTAGGCAGACGAAACCGAAACACAAGTTTTAGATCCTTTAATTTTTGAGTAGCATCCCTGCACTTCACCTGTGCGTAATTTCGTGTTACCACTTAAGAAAATTGTATATGGTTGGCAGCAACCGGTTCCGGATTTTCCTGTCATTGTGGCTACCCACAGGACGCCCGCGTCCACAGGGTTATCGAGAGATTAGAAAAACTGTAAGAAATGCCTCAAGACTGTTCATCCTCAATACAAGCAGGGGTTAGCGGACTCGGCCGCACTAATCCCAAAACGTTTTGGTTACGCTATCAAATGCAGTGAGGCAAAACCGTGTAAACCAGCGTTATTGCGAGCGACTGAAGGCCTTGCGATAAATTACTGACAATGCTGGTGTACTTAGTGATCAGTCTATCGTGCACTTCGCTCGGGAGAGTTCTGTACTAGCTTTTGAACTGTTTTAAACTGATCAACATAACGGAGACTGAACTACAGGCTACGGCAAGGTACTAAGCCCTCTAAAGCTTCCGGTCCTGATTCAATTCATTCGAACGAGGGTGGCTTGCCGCACAACCTCCTCGTGGTGCCAGCTGGGCGGTTCAGGTTATTTTCTGTTCCAACAAATGGTTCGGCGGCGGTGATCCAGGACGTGGTCGGTTTTCTCCTCGCAATCCTTTTCCTCTAAAAAGACACAAACGTATGTTAACAACACCGACGTAACGACTGTGACTCGCCATTAAATAAAATCACTGCTTATTGCCCCTCTCTGAGAGGCACTGTACTACAAGTGTGCGGTTGTTCACTGGTTCTTCACGGACAGAAAGGTCTAAGAACCATCTAGTTGGTCACTGGCTGCCAACGGATTGCGACGCCCTCAGATCGCTCTGCTGCCTTGCAGCTTATATCCTTGATCAAAGGCCCGATGTATGGCATCAATGACAAAAACATTCTTCGGCCTGGGCAACCGGGTAGCATCACGCCGATTGACGATTCATGGAGCACACTGCTTTACAACTGCTCCTGCTATGCCTTACTTCTATGTTATCGTATCTGCCCAACCTCCACTCACAGACCACTCCACCTCCCGTCCTTTACCTATATGTACTCGTAGGGCTTCTTCGGTCACCGGCACAAACGACCCGCGTCTCGCTACTGATGGAAGTAACATCCAAGTTTCCGGGTTCAAAATATCCAGCGATCGCAACCGCCTCCCACTACACCGAAGCTCCAGCTCTTTTTCGACTAAGTTCTCCATTCATCCTCGCAGCGTTTACTGTTAGGAGGTTGATGCAGATCCAACGACAAGTCTGTCTATTCCGCACTTTCGAAACGCTATCGGTAGACATTATTTGCCTTTCAGAGACAAGATTATCAGCCTCTGGTGCCGCCAACAGAACTTCCGCTCCAAAATCCCTGACGTCAAAACCACTTGCGACTTTCCTGAGACAAAGAAGCTGCCGCCGCTGGACAAGCTGATGGTAGGGTTGCACTAAGTATCAAGGCTGAATCAGCTCTGTTTGTCTGGATCCCAGTCAACAGCCGGTTTTGTGCGGACAGACTACGAGGTTCATGTAACATAAGCAGACATCGAGACGTCAAGCGTGCTTGGTTTGTCGTCTCTGCCTACAACCCTACAGACTGCAGGCCGGATGCAGTCAAGGACAGCTTTTACCAGCAGCTACACGAACTTCTACTTTCCGCCAAAAGAACTGATATAGCGCTGTTGCCAATGACGTTAGAGCACTGCGGGCCGCCTCCCAACAAGCGTGGACCAACTTGAGGCAGTTTTTGTCATGGTGGCGGCCGATAAGACAACGGAGACAGACTGCTTCTTCTTTTCTCTGCTCATCGCTTGTACCTTTCGAGCATTGGTTTACGACACTCGAAGGGACACACCGCTACGTGCCGCTCGTCTCACAAACACAATTTGCTCGCAGCTTGACCACATAGCAATCAAATAAAGGTGGCGCAGAAGTCTAACGGACTGCCGATCGCACTGTTCCATTATTTAGACTCCGATCACACATTGGTACGTACTAAGATTTGCAAGCGTTTTGCTGGATTAACATAGCGTAAACCCTATCAGCCGGACTTGGCAAATCTTCAAAACCCTGCGTTTTCAACAAAGTAACAAGCCTCACTATCAACATTGCTTGACTCCACTATTGGCGGTGACATCCCTTCGCAGTGGGCGCAGATCAAATATGCCTTAGTTATCGCTAGTATCCACACATTTGAAATCGCCCTTCACCCGCCGTAGCATGGGCTTTCCTCTGTCACCTTGTCGCTGATGGACAAACACCGCTTGATCCCGTCAGATCCTGGGCAACGTGAAGAACGCCCATCAGTTGATGGAGCGTTGCACAGGAGTCAGCAAATGGACCGTAAAGCGTGGTGGTGTGAACGTGCTGGAGAGTTGGAGCTTGCTAGTATCTCTGGTTATACCAGAAAACGTCTCCATTTTCTTCCTGGCACAAGAGATATTTGATCTGGTATAAATGCAACAACATGCGAAGAGGATGGCCCCTTACGGCAGTGTTCCAGGACGTGGTGGGTATTCGCCTGGCAAGCGTTCTCCCTATAAAAGCCACAAATGTCCGCTTAACAACACTGCAACGTGGCGGATGTGATTCGCCACAAAATAAAGTCACCGCTAAGCATTTCACACTGACGCAGTCCTCAGCCTTCTACGTCCGACCTGTGCAACTAATTCTACTATGAAGAATGCTATGTTGGAGCACAGATCATCCCTGTCTCGTAATGGTTGTTGGTTGCACCAAAACCTTGTTCAGACTCCTGTGCTCACGGATCAATACTTGGCGAAATTACCCAAACTTGTGTTTTGATGGAGTTTTGCGCGCCACAGCGCCATAATGTCCCTTGGTCCGACTATTACCTGACAATATGCTCACTCACATGGACTACATCTTTTCCTTTATACCTTTCACTAAAACTATATGTTTTAACATTCCAAAGAAGCTATGCTTGTATGCATAATTGATCACGCCTTTACAGGTGTGTCTCGTTTTTCCGAGGATATACCGTTTATTTATTTATTTATTTATTTATTTATTTATTTATTTATTTAATTCCCAACCGTCAACGACGGTTGGAGCGATGGGCTGAACGTCTTGGCTCGTAGTCCTTTTGGCTACCAGCTCCATCTGCTACCTATGGTGCTCTCCCTGGGGCCGATTAGTCTTTTCCCACAGAGTCTCCCTCTTCCCTGGAAATCAAGCAGGGGCTCCGCCACACGAAGCGTTATAAAGCCCTCGGCTCTGATGGTCTTTCTTCAGCTCTACTTAAATATAGTGGAGCTTTGCTGCTTTCAGAACGCACCGATTTTCCCGAAAGTTTGGCCGAAAGCAGACGTTCTATCATCTTGGGACGTATCGATATTCGTCCCCATGTTCAAGATAGGCCGGCACACAATCTGCTTTAACTAGAAGCATAACCTTAGTCCCCGTTGTTTCCAAGCTGCTGCTGTCCATCAGACTTCGGCTACCCCAAACGTGCGAATCTTTGCAACCAGAAGAACACGCTGGGTTTTGCACTGGTCACGGCTGCATCGATCAAACCTTTGCATCCCGCTAGATCCTGGAGCTGCGCCAGGTGTATCAGAGGCCAATGATTGCTGGTTTCTTAGATATCCGTGCGGCCTTCGATTCTGTTGATCTGACGGTACTGTGGGACTGCCCATTGAGGATCGGTGTCCCCGAGAAGTTCGGCACCATGCTGCGCTCTCTCTATAGTCTGGTCTCTGGCAGGGTTAGTGCTTATGGCAAGCTTCCGCCTACCTTTGCGCTCTTCAGTGCAGTTTGACAATGATGCCTTGTCTCTCCGTTTCTATTAAACTTTGCCATTAAGGATGTCATGAAGAACACGCTGGGCTATTCGATGAACGCTAGCTTTGAGCCCCTCACAGCTAGCCAAGTTGTTGTTTTGGATTATGCCGATGATTTCTTTTTGCTTGGTAACGCTCCCCAGGTAGTCAATCTTGTCCTAAACCGCTTGGCGATTAAAGCATCAAAATATGGTAAGCACTTTCTGCCATCCAAATGCAAGGCTTACTTCTAAGACTGATAGGTGCCTCTGCCTGAACTTACTCTTAGTGGTGAGGCACTAGTGGTTGTGGAATGCTGTGTCTATTTGGGAAGTTGCTTCGCTGCTAGCGAGAACGTTGGAGACGAGCGTTCGGTGCGCATCTCGAGAGCACACCTTGCTTTTCCTAGATTGAGACACTGGTGGCATCACCACGACCTTCGTCTCTCCATCAAGTGGCGCGTCTATTGTGCAACTCCTCCTGCTGTTCTATTTTACGGATGCGAGACCTGGCCCATTCGTAAACATGACGTGCGCTGGCTATCCGTCTTCGAGCATTGCCGCCTTCGGTTTTTTGCAGGGGTTTGCTGGCGGCAACACGTAAGCAATGGGACGAGGAAGACATTTGATCGAGGAGCTTGTATCACTGCACAAACTGCGGTGGCTGAGACAATTATTGGGCATGTCTGCCCAGCTTTGCCCGAAGTTACATGAACAGGCCACGGAGCTAAGTGGTCTTCTCACATGCGTGTTTTCAATATCACTGGACAGCTGCAGCTTACCTTCGGAGTGGAAGGCAAGCACCGGTCCGAGTTTTAATGAGTTTGACGGCGCTCTACCCGCGAACTAGCGTAGTAGTCAATTTATACGAAAGGATGCTAAGGGATCCAGTGGAGAACCACCTGAACAGATGTAACCTCAGTGTTACACCACATGAATTCAGCAATGGATTTGCTTGCCGGACTAATCTATTGTAACTCGTGAAAGGTGGGTCGAAGCGGTAGACAGTTACCCTGCTGTAGGCGTGCTATCCGTGAACATTTCAAAAATTTTGACATCGTCCCTTATCCTCGACTGTCCCTAAAGCTTAAACGGTACCATATATCTAATCGCGCCCATAAATTACGGTCTGCTTTACTTGAGGGGAAGGAACAGTGCGTGCGTGTGTGGCGTCGCCTTTCGCTCAGGAATGCTGCCCTTAGTGGCGGCCCAAAGCGCTCGGTATTGGGGCCATTGTTGTTCGCGTTCTAGGTAAAGGACTTGCTGAGAACGCTAGGAGCGTCGCGGCTATTGTTTGCTGACGACGTTTATCTCTGGAATGTTGTGGACATCCCTAGGTTCTTGAGGCAATTCCGTGTGCCTTGAATAGCCTCTTGGAATGGTCTACTTTAAGGTTGATGCCCATTAATATGGTCAAGTGCGCTGTTCTCCAAATCCGAGCTACCAAACCTCCCACCCCATATGATGTTGGCGGTGGTGAAATGATTATTGTCGCCCAGCAGGTTGCTTTATGGTACACTCATCAGCACTTCATTCTGACGACAACTGGATGAAGGCTGCTTGTCGGGGTTTCGTATGCTGTGGTATATCCGCCGCTCTTTGGGAGTCCTAACGGAAAACTGGTTCGTGAAGCTATTCTCTGCATACATCAACTATGTCTTAGCCAAGACAAAGGAACGCGGAGAATGTGTTACGAGGGGGTGCTTTTAGTGCAGGATCAACAGGGACCGCGGTCTCCTTAAGGCTTGCACAGTTTGGGGATGTGCTCCATGTTCGCTCTTATCGCATTTTGACAGATAAGATCGTCCCGGACTCGGCAGGGCTATCTAGTTCCGCAAATTTACCTAATCTCCGCGGTCACAAACTAAAAGTTCATAAGCAACGGCCTGATGGGTTTAGGATGGAAACTCGTCTGTTGCCCCGGTTTATAGATCGTTGGAATTTGCTTCCAGGTCACGTGGTTACGGAACCTAGTGTTATGGGTTTTGCGCGGGTGACGTGGGTGACAACGCCAAACCTTTTCTTTTCCTAACTGCCTCAACTTCACTTTTCAGTTCCTTTTCCTATTGACTCAAATACCTTGGTATTCTAGTTGCTTCGCTATTTTCACTTTCTCTCCTTGCCTCCTGGTTTTACTTTTCTCTTTCGTACTTCATGTACCTGACCCAGCGGGGACTGCTAGGGCAAGATATGTGGGCAATAATGCATTGGACAGGGGTGATGCGGCTTATGTTCTATGTCCATCAACATTTCAACGTCTGCCAACCGCTTGTTCAACGATTCGCTGCAGGAGGAACACTCATGCGATAATCCTTTGTTCCAGTCCCGTTTGAACTTACAGCTTGACCACGGGTTGCTTGCGCTTCACAACCCGTAGCTCCAAACAAACACCCATATCGCGTATAAACCCGATGGAAGCAGACCGGGATGCACGTGGATGGGAGCCATAGTTCATCAACGGATCTGGCCCATTATTCATTTATAGGGAAAACATGCAAGCTGTAGTTAGGGAATCGGGCGCACGTAAGGCTGTAGCACATCGGAAAACACGCTCTTCTGTATTTTGTAACCTTGGATACTGCGGCTTTTTTAACCTTCATTTGTCCACCTGGGTGACCGACGGCATCACCGTTGACACAGAGTGTTTTGATGAGTAATTTGCGTCACCGTTTCTCGCTCTGGTTGCTTGGCTTCCTGTTTCCGTAGCTTGCAAAATATAGCTTGGGCGCAGTTACCTCCAACTTCTTTAATGTCCCGTAGATGACCCCTCTCTTACATGTAACTGACAATCGACTATTAGCCCAGGCTCTACGCAACAATTGGTGACCCTGGTTAATAAAACGCCGTCCGACATTTGGTATATTTTATTCTAATGAGCTGGTTCCAGTGAAGTTTTGATTCATTACTTGTGATCCTATTGGTTTCGCACCTACCTCTTATCTGCTTTTTACCGTGGATTATCTGGAGGATGCTCCACCTGTTTACGCGGTTAGCGCCATTGGGCCTGTCTTGGCTAATTCTGTCGCGTTAGCCTCTCCACTGCTTATAGCAGCTAGTCGCCATAGCCTCAATTCAACTTTACTGATACCCAGTGCTCTCAAGTAGGTGCTCCCTTCTTACAATGTTCATTCTCTTGGATGGTATGCGTCACAGCTCAGCTGTTTGTTAACCTATTCTGTGCCGCCATAGGATCCACTAGTACCTGAAGCCTCAATCGGAATTCTATGGCTGGCCACTTTTCTCACTGCTAGCGCGCCGTTCTTCTTAGTAGCGTCACTCTTCTTGGCAATTGCTAGTCATTGTTGGCCCCATGTAACCTGCAAAGAGCAACTACTTGACACTCCAGCCTTCATTTTCCTCTGACGTTTGTCTCTTTTATTCGGCGCTCGTCTTTTGACCTATTCATTGAAACTGTAGGTATCCAGTAGTGGTCAAACTTCTTAATCATATGGCTTCACCAGCCACTGTTACATCCTTTTCTAGTGCCACTATCTCTGCTTAGCAGCAGCTAGTCGCCATAGCCTCCATCCAACTTTGCGGATACCCTGAGCTTCCTAGGAGCTGCTCATTTCTTATAATGTTCATTCTCTTGATTGCTTGCGTCACAGCTCAGCTGTTTGTTGACCTATTCTATGCCGTTGTAGGATCCACTAGTACCTGAAGCCTCAATCGGAATTCTATGGCTAGCCAATTATCTCAATCCTAGCGCGCCGTTCTGCTTAGTCGCGTCACTCTTCTTGTCAGTTGCTAGACATTGTTGGCCCCATGTAACCTGCAAACAGCAACTACTTGACACTCCAGCTTTTATTTTCCTCTGACCTTTGTCTCCTTATTCGGCGCTCGTCTGTTGACGTATTCATTGAAAATGTAGGTATCCAGTAGTGGTCAAACTTCTTAATCATATGGCTCCACCAGCCGCTGACACATACTTTTCTAGTGCCACTATCTCTGCCTATAGCAGCTAGTCGTTATAGCCTCAATTAAACTTTGCTGATACCCCGAGCTCTCTAGGAGCTGGTCATTTCTCACAGTGTTCATTCTCTTTGCTTGTTTGCGTCACAGCTCAACTGTTTGTTGACCTATTCTGTGCCACCGTAGGATCCACTAGTACCTGAAGCCTTAATCCGAATTCTATGGCTGGCCACTTATCTCACTGCTAGCGCGCCGTTCTTCTTAGTCGCGTCATTCTTCTTGGCAGTAGGTAGACATTGTTGGCCCCATGAAACCTACAAAGAGCAACTACCTGACGCTCCAGCTTTCATTTTCCTCTGACGTTTGTCTCCTTATTCAGCGCTCGTCTGTTGACCTATTTATTGAAACTGTAGGTATCCAGTAGTGGTCAAACTTCTTAATCATATGGCTACACCAGTCTCTGATACATACTTTTCTTCAGCCACTATCTCTGCTTAGCAGCAGCTAGTCCCCATAGGTTCCATTTAACTTTGCGGATACCCGGAGTTCGCTCCGTTCTTACCATGTTCATCTCTTTGATTGTTTGCGTCACAGCTCAGCTGTTTGTGGACCTATTCTGTGCCACCGTAGGACCCGCAGGTAGCTGAAGCCTTATTTCGAACTTTATGCTGGCCATTCATCTCTCCTAGCGCGCCGTTATCCGTCGTCTGTCTTACTCGCGTTTACTTGACATGTGGTCAAAAGTCTTAATGATATGGTTGAATCAGCCACTGATACCTCCATTCCTTTAGCCACTATCTCTGCTCTGCGGCAGCTGTTTGCTGTATGCTCTATTGAACTTTGGGAATACTCCTTATCTTGCTAGGCGTCAGTCCTTTTGTAGATTGTTTATTCTCCTGGTATAGTTTTTTCACAGCTCAGCTGGTTTGCTGTCCGATCCTTTGACACGGTTGTTATGCATTGGCACCTCGAATGAATAACCCAACAGGCACCCTTGTCCACTGATACCCGGTCTAGTATCGATATCTTCTGATCGTCTTACCTTCAACACTTAGTCTTCCTTTGATATCCATTTAATCTTAGCCAGCTTCTAATATGCTCAGCTTCCTATCTTCATATACCTATGTACATTATAGTTATGGTGTCTTAGGTAATACTTATCCCGTGAGCATATATAAATACGGCCACATCGTCACTGTCCTTGGGTTTCCGATAACAACCGATCGTGACTACACACCCACTTTCTAGTCTCAGGTAGAATTCGAACATTGTCAGCTTACACCTCATGAATATTTTTTTTCGGGTTTTTTGGAGCACCCGCCGTGTGTCTTGGATTGCGACACGCAATCTCATTAGTGGCGGCGGTTGACTTGGAAGTCAGCCTCTGCCAAAGCGGTCACTGGGACCGTCACCGAAGTGGAGGGTTTCGGTGTGGCTCTCTCCTATCCCTGCACTCCACGACCGACGGTTTCGTCTTGATTTAGACTTATCAGGTAGAGATAGCTGAGCTAGGAGTGGAACCCGAGGCATAGTGCTTGGCGGCTATCGCCATGATCACTAGGCCATTGAGTTCCGCGAGCAGTGTTTGACACAGCGGTTAGAAGTAGATTTTCGGGTTTTTTGGAGCAACCGCCGCCACTAATGAGATTGCGTGTCGCAATCCAAGACACACGGCGGGTGCTCCAAAAAACCCGAAAATCTACTTCTAACCGCTGTGTCAAACACTGCTCGCGGAACTCAATGGCCTAGTGATCATGGCGATAGCCGCCAAGCACTGTGCCTCGGGTTCCACTCCTAGCTCAGCTATCTCTACCTGATGAGTCTAAATCAAGACGAAACCGTCGGTCGTGGAGTGCAGGGATAGGAGAGAGCCACACCGAAACCCTCCACCTCATGAATATCTTACCGGAATCCTGCTCTTCATCCCTATGCACATGAAAGTATTCTACCCATCAGGCCATGCCTTCCGCATAAGTAAAAACATCTTTAGAATAATATCTGTTACACCTTGTACACTAGTTGTCTCAAATAAATGTCTTAATGTAGGATTTTGATCAAACGCTAGGTACATTGACTGTTCCTTTTCGGTCTTCTCTCGGCTTGTTCCTCTCTCCCTTTTCTCTGAGGTCGTGAACATCTGAGAGCTCCGGATTGAACTGAGGAACTGCCTCCGTCTTGGATGGGACGAAATAACCAACAAGTACTTACCTGGACCATGGCCTCACTTCCACTCTAACTATTTGCACCCAACCACCGATGTCCAGTGAGGGTAGCTGGACACGAATTCTTCGCTCCCCGGCAAATATACATAATCAGAGATGACTTCATGTGGTTCTGCGAAGGATCAACACATCATATTCAATAAGAATGTTTAGTACCCGACCTACCAATGGACAGGATCCAGGAACGCAATAGGCAACCAGTTATTGCATCAACCAGCGGAAAAAATGGGACGCAACCTGACTGCGAATAACCGAGCAAACAGACTTTTAACAAGAAACATAGCCAGTTACAATTTGCCATTCAATGGATTGGTGGCAGTGTTCCAGGACGTGGTAGGTTTTCGCCTGGCAAGCGTTCTCCCTACAAAAAGCCACAAATGTCCGTTTAACAACACTGCAAAGTGGCGTATGTGACTCGCCACCGAATAAAGTCACAGCCCATAACTTTACACTGGCAGGTCAACTAGCGTCACAATTCTACATAGGATCGTTACACTGGGACTTCTACATCTGTATATACTGTTGTCGTTTTACATCCTACCATACGTTGCCATTTTCCTTCCTTGTGCGCGGGCTCTTCCATTACCTTTCAGTGGATCATTCAGGTTTCTCAATCTCTTATTAGCTGAGGTCCCGTATCTCATGACAGCCAACTTATGGTTTCGCATTTTCAACATTGTACAGTTCCAATCATGGATATTTGAACAATTTTCTGCGTTACTGTTACAATTGCATTATAATGTTTGTACCGTTGTACATATCTGATCATGCCTCCATGAGCGTACCTCGCATAGTCGAGAATAAAGTATTTATTTATTTTTTTATTTATTTATTTTGGAGTAAGATCCTTCTTTTTAGCTTTTGCAGCTATAACCCGTTTTTTAACTTTCTACGATTAGTTTGGAGTTCCCCATGTATATTCAGTTAATATCTCTCCTTCCTCACAGTATGTCCGCGCTGGTGAGAGACATCGTAGTTGGTTCCCCTCTTGTAAGGAAATATTAAAATCTTAAACAGGCTATTATTCAGCGAACTACGCCTCCTGACAGGGTCCGTCTGCAGCAACTATTTATTGATCCGCGACCAAGAGATAGGATGCCCTCAGGCTTGTTGCGCGCAATGAAACAGCTCATTGGCACGCCCAACCTGCACGTAGGGATGGTCCGCGAAATGTGGATGCAACGCCTTCCTTAAAGCAGCCAGGCCATCTTTGAGATAGCATGGAACTTTGTATTCGCAGCGATTGCAGCTCTGGCATACCGCGTCATCGAACGACACCAGTCAGATACTGAAACCAAGCCTCTAAGCAGCTGAGTGGAGACAAAACCAGTCGGACACCCACGGCTAGCCAGCCGTAGGCAATAGACGCATTATCATCGTGAATAGCGCCGCTTCAGCGCAAGATCGATTATCTCACTTGTAAATAAATAAATACCTAAATAGGTATATTTCTATACTGGATAGAGGTTGCAACCTTAAGGGTTCAAACCAATCTGTACATTAATCCTATGCTCTTGCATGGAAGTGGGAGAAATCCGACTATATGATCCTAGTTAGCAATTGCCGATACATTGGCATTGTTTGGGGTACAGTTGATGGGTTCGTAGGCGCGCACGTTGAAATTTTTCTGATTCCTTCAGGCGCTATTGAGCTCCTTGTTTTTCTGTTGTGAAAGTTGTGCGGAGGCGTAGTTGTGCCGTTTTCTTTTGGTACAGGATCCAATTCACCACAACTTCACTACCCACTACGAAACTTACGTTACTCACAAACATCCTTCACACACTTTAAATTCATTAGACATTTTGGCTAAACCAGTCGCCGCAATTATTGGTGCACACATGGAAGAAATGAGAGTGGCGGAATTATGAGGGATACGGGAAGTTAAAAAATAAGTTTCTGAAATGCAGATGCAAATAAAATGGATTTGTTAAGAGTCATACTAAGACGGCGTGCTTTACTAGAAAAATACAAATTAACCAATAAATACAGCCAAACTTTTCTTACGGACAGTGCTTTCCGGCGCCAACTATCAATCTGCGTATATAGCAGAAAATGACCTTTCTAAGGCTAGAATACTGCTTAAGGTAGCAAACATTAGCTTCTCAGGACAATTTTAACCGCTGATTATGTTGAAATTAATGCAAATGTAAATGTGCATCAGTTTGTGAGTTATTCGTAATTGAATGGTGGTCTACGAATAAGGCCATTATGCTTTGTCGCTAAAAATGGATTTATGCTTTGCAAGCAGATAGCAGAAAAAATCTAAAAATTAACGAAACGATTTACGATAGGCATAGCTATCCAGCAATGCCCTACATAGCCCGTAATACCCTGCAACAACTAAGGACTTTGTAGGTGTCGGAAAAGCACACTTTACAATCCTACAAAGCAAATATAGACAAATAAGCTCTAATTTTGCGCGAAACACTAGAAATCCAGTAGGGAATTCATGTAAGCTTATAATTAACCCACCGTTAGAAGGCCCCGGCGTACATTTTCCAGTGGATCCTGAGCCACCTTACTCACTAGGAATATATAGTTTAGGACTTTTAAGTCTTCAAGTGGTTCTGAAGTTTGTACCAAAGCTGCATTAGCCAGGTCTACCTGAACAACAGAGGAGACCTTTCGGGACAGTTAGCACATTTTGGCCCAAAAAGCACACACTTTTCTTAGCTAAACATCGCAAGTTTTATCTATTAGAGTCCATTTTCCATATTCCTGAGGCCATGTCTCCAACCTCATTGAGCTAGAGGAGCCTGTCCCCAATAATAAAGAAATGAGTACAGAAAAATTTAATAAAATTTAGCAAAATGGTTTAGTGCGTGACATCCAGTTGGGTCTGCATTTTTGGAGCATTACCAACTCTACTTCTGCGGATTGAGCTTGCTCGAACATGAGGGATTGTTATGACTCATGAGTTGTTGAACACTATTGTGCAGCTGTCTGATTACTTTCGAGCTATTTCTCCCCTATTTTAAGTTCCGAAGCAAGTGCCAGTGGTGTTCATCCAGGTGGCAATGTTAACTAGTACTATGCTTTTGCACTGGCTATTTCCTTTGGGGTGTTCCTGGCACCCTAAGCAACGAGTGATAAGGTAACGCAGGAGTAGGATAGGAACAACAACTAGTGGGAGCTGGTCGTTCACACGCCGTGACGCATAACTCATGGTAGGCTTTAGAGCCAGCTAAAAGATAAATAACACACAGCCGGCCAAGGTAAGAAAAGTGGTGGTGGAAAGTTTCTGGTGGTCCAGTCAGCCAGTGTGACAGGGCCTCTCTGTCGTTGGTTAGCTTTCATGCCAGTGAAATGGAATCTGGAAATGCGAGTGTTTTACTGGCAAGTAAGTTAAATAAGAGGATCTGGTTTCATTAAGCCTGTCTACTAGTGTTGTCAATAGTGAAAGGCATATGTATACCAGATAAAGCTAAGTATATGAGGCCAAGAGAGGATAAGTGTAGAGCAATATGTCTACTTCTTGGACCTAGAACTTTTAAAGTTCACCGCAACCGCTCTGGATCATAGCGCCGTCACGCAAAAGCTAGTGCCCCAGGTTACTGCTTTTGCCGCTCGCCTTTAGGTAATAAAGCTTCTAAGTGGGTATAACCATGTTTGATTATCTTTCCTATTGTGGTAATCATTCTTAAACCTTTTGGACTAGTCCTGTCTCTCAGGCTCCAAATGCCTACAGGTTTCAAGCAAAGGCCTCTCTTCGTTTATGGATAGGCTGCCATCGGTTAAGGTTCTCAATGGTATAAGTAACAGCCTCATGATTCTCGTCTCCGTCCGATTTATTATCTGTATGGCTAATCCCAGGCGTCGCTATTTGTTCTTGCTACTGTGGCTCTAATTCCTAAATCTTTTGGACTAGTCCGGCTTCTCAGGCTCCAAACGCCAATAGGTCTCAAACCAAGACTTCTCTTCCTTTGAGCATCGATTAAAGTTCTCATTGGCATACGTACCAGCCTGATGATACTGACCTCCGTCTGCCACACTACCTGTATGCTTGGTCCCCTGCAAAATTGCAATTTCAGGTCTCGGATTCAGTTTTGCCTCTCGGCTCCACTATCATGCATCTTAGCTCACAATCACGTTCCCCTCTCTCGTTTGGCCTCTCTTTTGGTCCATATCGCATCGGTTCAATGTCGGTATAGGTGCCACTAACATCAGCGCAACATACCAACCCTTGTTTGATTCTCTTTGCTACTGTGGCACTCATTGTTAAACCTTTTGGACTAGTCCATCCTCTCAGGCTCCAAATGCTCATAGGTCTCAAACCAAGGCCTTTCTTCTTTGTACATCGGCTGCCATCGACCAAGTTCTCATTGGTATAAGTACCTGTCTCATGTACTCACCTCCGTCTGCCACTTTATCTGCATGCTTGGTCTTTCTACCGAAATTGCAATTTCAGGTCCCTGGTAGAGTTTTGCCTCTCGGCTCCACTATCATGCTCCTGAGCACACAATTACGTCCCCTTCTTTTGTTTGGCCTCTCGTTTGGTCCATATCGCATCGGTTCAATGGGGATATAGGTACCACCAGCGTCAGCGCAACATCCCAGGCCACTTTTGATTATCTTTCCTGCTGTGCCTCTCATTCCAAAACATTTTGAACAAGTCAGGCCTCTGAGGCTCCAAATGCCTATAGGTCTCAAACCAAGGGCTCTCTTATTTCGAGCATCGACTAAGGTTCACATTGGTATAAGTTACAACCTCATGATATTCTTCTTTGTCTGAATCATTATCTCTATGCTTGGCAACGCCTACCGAAATCGAAATTTCCGGTCTCTGATTGAGTTTCGCCTCTCGGCTCCACTATCATGCCTCTCAGCTCCCAGTAACGTCTCCCTCTCTTGTTTGGCCTTTGTCTTCGTCCATATCGCAAGTATTCAATGTTGGTAAAGGTACCACTAGCCTCAGCGCATCGGCTGCCATACTATTTTTAGTTTTCACATCCCCGTCTATTGGACTGATGGCTTGCATATTTCACCAGCGCCAGATGCTGAGCACTTGAACTGCTTTGGGTCTCATCCACTCCTGTGTTTAACCATACTCCATTGTATACTTTTTCCGCACCTCCTCTGGTCATCGCAAATCTTGCGGTGTAAACGTAGCATTTGGCCGTGTTGTCTGTATTATTCCCTTACCCTTGGTCACGTTCGGAGGCGGCACCACTGTCGTTTTCTCTCTACAGCTGCCGCAAGTATTGCTGTCTGTTCTCTTTCTTGTATTCTACACTGTACACCTATCAGACTATGCTGAGCCCAATAAAACGTGACGCTCCTGTATACTAACTAACTAGGCTGCCAGCAACTCATCAATCAGTGAGTTATAACTAACAATCTAGTTGACTTCAACGTTCCACCGTGGATGTCCACATATGAGTGGCACACCTAGCATCCTTTGCGGCTGCAGCTCACAATACTGATATTCCAGGACCCCTTCAACGCTAGTAATACAACCATTTTCTAACTAAACCTGTAGTATTCAAGCTCTTCTCTCTCCTATTATTAAAGTTGAAGGCCTGTCATCAAGCAGTTTCTTCCACATAACTAACCCGACTCCCTGTATCACCATTTCCTGTCGTATATTTGACCTGTTTGCTGCACCGTAGAAGTCCCTATTATTTCCCGCTATGCCAGGTCCCTTTAGCGCTAGCTTGGCAACAGTACTGTCGCTACAGTTGTAGTATATAAATCCCATTCTCGTCACAAAGTTGACATTCCGTCTCACCACTTCACCCAGCTGTCTAGCATCCGGTTATTGAACATGTTGCGTTATTATTCTCATGGCCTCAAACCCGGCGTAATAACTTCACTGGCTCTCGTACATGTTCGAACGATAAGCTCTAGCACTGTCAACAGATGGCTCAACCTATATCTTAAGCGCTTATTAAACCACTCACTATGTTCTTCTGATTCCCTCAACTCATTTACCGTTTAACAACGCCTGATACTCTCGGTTTCCAAACAGGACAGCTTTTGCGTACGCTAGGCCACTTCGGCCAGCATCTTCCTCTCATATTCAGCGAACATCGGGTCTCGCGCTTGAAGGCAAAACTACGGATATGATGTGTAACATATACGGTCACTCCATTGATTTCAACCAGCACAACTTTACCATAAATGTTATATTTATACAATAACATAAACCTGTTTAATTTTGTTGGCAGTTTGGCTGGTCCGGTTTTCTTCTCTCCCTTGTTCTACAGGATAACATTACCTTCACGGAACACCGCTGAGGACATAGCTGCGACGCTCCCATGGGCACGAACTCAGTAAAGAACAAAGAAAAAACCCACATTTCGTAATCCTGACACACTAATGAACCTAAAAAACTGATCAAGTCAATACAAGTTACTTGAGTCGCCCGACTTCAACAGCTCCAACCACTTGCACTCGACTCTGAAGGCGACTACACGGCCATGGGAAACAAGTTGGTGTTACGTGACTGCGAATATCCGCGAGGGTAATCGGTCAGATGCAAGCTTGTCAATGTTATATCACCAGCCGGCAGTGTTCCTGGACGTGGTGGGTCTTCGTCTGGCAAGCGTTTTTCCTACAAAAAGCCACAAATGTCTGTTTAACAACACTGCTACGTGGCGGATGTGACTAGCCACTCAATAAATTCACCGCCCCTAACGCATTGGCAAGTTGACCGATATCACATTTACAAGTTCTGTGCATATATCTACTCTCGCACGAACACGCCTACATATCTGATTAGTGACATGCCACAATCCTTAAGTATTTTTCACCCGTTTCTTCATACTTCACTCACCTGACCCCCACTGCGTACGGGACCTCATCGGACTAGTTCCTCATCAACATACCATATTAGTGATCTGCTTATTATCTCTACCTCTCGCATTCTGTGTACATAGACTTCATACAACCTTTGGACCTTATGGGCCCACACTACTCGCTCAAACTGTACTATTCCCACTGTTGGTGCTGCTTATTCTGCTATCATGTACAATATTGCAATACCTTGATCATGCCCAAAAGGCGTGTCTCGCTTTGTCGAGAATAAAACATTTATTTATTCATTTATGTAGCGCCTGCGCTACAGGGATGGTGATTCCGAGACTCGGTTCTTAGTTGATACCGGGGCGGAAGTCAGCGTCATTCTCCTATCACAGTTGAGCTTGCCGCTTCTCCGTCAACAAGCTTGGTTGCTGCCAGTAGTAAACAAGCAGCCACCTATGGTCATCGGTCGCTTAACTTGGACCTACGCCTTTGGCGCACTTTCCGCTGGGTATCCACCGTCATTGCAGACACCTTTGCCATCATCGGCAATGGCTTGCTCAAGCAGTTAGAACTCTGGGTCGATGCCAAACGCCAGATGATAGCCGACATTGCAAAGAAACTCAGTGTGCATGCAGAACCGCCAACCTTGTTTTTCTATATAAGCTAACCAAAACATCGGGCTAAGGTGTTGAAAGATATTTTCAACCGCTGGGCGAAGCACGCTATCCTCTACGCAAAAAGCCACGTTCATTCTCACTACCCAAAACCCGCTGCTCCATACGCTTTAACTTCTTCCTCTATAGATATGCGCATGTGTGGAATAAGTTACCTGAAGCCCTCAGAGCGTCTGATAATATCCTGCAATTCTCCACGGGCATAAAGGGACTGCTAAGTGTCCCCAAGGTAGCAGATATCTTGGTCACCTGCATCCCTGAGGAAGAGCTGTGGAAGAACGGCCCCGATCACGTATAGAACTCCATACAAAGCCTTAATTGTGCGAAAGAATCCTAATGCGCCAAGAGCCTTGTTAGACTATACACCCAGCGCAAATAAGGCTCCTTTCAAACGGACACTGTCCTCTCCTTATCAAGCTCTTCGCATTTAATTCCTCTTCTATCGGGTTGCCGTTTGACAGTGCCCTGCCCTGACCTAGTCTCATTTGACTGGCCTGCTTCTCTTTGACACCCCAGACTACAGAAATCTAAACGGTCACGACTCTGTAAACTTCCGGCTATGCCCCTCTTCTTGAGAGCCTGCTGGCTTTGCTTACCCTATTGTTAACGTAGCCGCCATCTCTAACCTGTCCATTTCCGCTGACCCTCTCGGCATATTGTGACCCTACCGGTCATTGTTCAGAAGGCTGAACACTCTGCTCCCCTCACTTGTTGCCTTTCCCTACCTTATCAGTAACCCAGCGCTGTGTGCTGACCTAGTTTCCTCCGACCAGTCTCCTACTTTCTGACTGCCTACAGAGTACTGAGCTGCAAACGGCATAGGCTCGGCACAACCAACACACTATTTCCATCAACCCGAATGCTTATAAAGGCTGGCTAGTCGAACAACCTCCTCGTGGTGCCAGCTGGGTGGTTCGGGTTTAACCCATTCCAGCAAATAGTTCGGCGGCAGTGTTCCAGGACGTGGTGGTTTTTCGCCCGGCAAGTGTTCTCCCTATAAAAAGCCACAAATGTCTGCTTATCAACACTGTGACGTGGCGGATGTGACTCGCCACAAACTAAAGTCACTGGCCCGTGGACATCCGGAAAATGGTATCCAACCCGCGGACATCAATCGCTTATTCTCACATTCCTGCCGAAAACAAACAGTCAAAAATGCCGCGGCACATTCAAAAATACAAGCTACATTCATAGACAATTACATACGTATATACACCCATACCCATACATTCACTGTTATGCCAAACATGTACTTTTTGTACATTTTTGATCACACTATGTTAGCTTAACATGATCATGCCTGTAAAGGTGTGCCTCGCATCGTCGAGAATAAACTTTTATTTTTTTATTTTTTATTCTTTTATTTATTTATTCCTAACTAATTTCAACTCTCCCATACCTAACATGTACATTACTGCTGACACTCTATTCTATCTTCTCAACTTAACTGTACTACTAAATCTCTATGTGCCGACTAATACAGCCACGTGTACTTCGGCTCCTGCTATCTGACCTCACTGACTAGTGTGACGTTACCAGCTAAAATTAAGCAGATCAAATACCCGGTCCAAATTACCTTAGAAAGTATCGTTGGCTTCCCTACTCCCAATCAGTAAAGCTTTCTCCACTCTGATCCTATTCCTTCCTTACTTCGCTGTCTTCATGCCTCCTTCCATCGGACTGCTAACTCTCAGTACCGTGCCCTGACTAAGTCTCATCCGACCGGTCTACTATCCTCTGACTGCCTTCAAAACCACGAAGATACAAACACACTAGGCTCTGTTGACTCAATGCTATGTTCCCCTAACCTCAAGTGCCTGCAAGAAATGCTTAACCTTTATTTACTTATTAACTCCGTGAGCCTCCTAGACCCATTCTTCCTTTACTGTTATAGCTCTCTTCTCATCTTTATTGTACGCCTTAATCCTAACACACCGACCAATCCAGTCGTGCCAGATCCGCCTCCTGTTCTCCGGATTCATTCAGACTTCTGAGCCGTTGCCTCTCTTGCTTTGGTTTACCTAATGAACTGTTCAACTTCCTTTGCAAGCCTCGTCAACTTTTACACTCTTTATCAATAAAACCGTTCTCATCCCTACCCTGCCCAATCCTTGTCGTCGTGTTTGGTTGCATTTCCTTAACTAGACAGACAACTCTGTACCTTGCCTTATTCTAATCTCATCTGACCAGTCTCCTGCTTTCTGACTGCATCCATACTGCCGAGACCTATATGATCTAGGCAGTACATATTCAAAGCACCGATTCCCTCACCCCGAGAAATTATCTGGTTTAGCTTACACTCTATTAGTATAGCTTATTTTAATCAGCAAAGCTTCCGATTCTGCTCTAGTCATTTCCGTACTGCGCTCAATGTCTTTATTGTACGCCAATTAACCAAGTGTCGCCTGAAAGATCTTTTACTCTCCAAACTCTCAGAGCGCTGTTACGCTAACGGTCAATGTTTGATTGACAGACCGCTAGGTGTCCCTCCTTAGTTTCTTCAGCATTTATCTTGACCCGGTACTTTCATTATCGCGCTTGTTTCATTCCTTCCTTCCTCAATCGGACGGCCACCTCTCAATTCCCTGTCAAGACTCTATTTCCTTATCTCTGATTGCTTCTATGCTACAAAGACGCAAACAGTCTAGAAGCTACGAACTTGACGCTGTTTCGCTCCCCACAGGAGCCTGCTAGACTTTTCCACTCTGCATTGGTGTTGTCTATTTACGCGCTTAAATGGTACAAGTTAACGTGGTTGCTGTTTTCATTCCTGCTTCTACTGGATGGCCTGCTCCCACTGCCTTGCTGTGGTCAAGTCCCACTAATCTGTCTCCTTCTTTCTGCCTCCTCCAGTACTAGTAAGACATAAGCGGTATACGCCCCGCGGAATTGACAAGTTGTCTCCTTGACATTTAGAGCTTGCTAGACTTGCCTACCATTTATTGTTAGTTTCCTTGTCACCTTTACTATATGTCCTTTTGCAAACGCGCCGACTAATCCAGTCTTACCCGATCGGCTTCCTGCTCTCCGGATTCAATCAGACTTCTGAGACGTTACCTTTCTTCGTTCGGCTGACTCAATTTCCTGACTACATTACCTGGAGAGCCTCTTGGTCTTTTCCAACTTTCGTCAAATAAAACTTCCTCATCCTGACCTTATGCAGACTCAACGCTCTTGTTCCCCTACCCGTGAGGATGCTAGATTCGTTCACCCTGTATCTTTGTGACCCTTTTCTGCCTTTATTGTACTTGCTATTCTTACACGCCGAATAATCCATTCTCGTCAGATCAGCCACTTATTATTCGATTTCTCTCAGAGTTCTTCTACGTTAAAATCTTGGTTCGGCTGACCCAACTTTCTGTTTACACCACCTGAAAAGCCTCGCGGGCTCCTCCACTCTTTATCAATAAAACCTCATCCAGACCCAACATTTTCTTAACTCTCCTTCTGTTCCCATTCCTATTCTTAATCGGACGGCCAGCTTAACTGCTTTGTCGTGATCTTGCCCACTGGACTAGTGTGTTTTTCGCTGACTGCCCCCATGTTACCGAGGCCTAAACGGTACATGCGCTGTAGAATTAACTGTTACCGCTACTCTGAGGAACTGCTAGACTTGTTCTCTCGTAAGTGCTATAGCCCTTTTCTCAACTTTGTGCGCCTAGTACCAAAGCGCTTATTAATCCGGTCCCGCTTAGTCGGCCTTCTTATCAATGAATACATTTGGACTTCTGAAAAATCACTTCTCCTTGTTCGACTGACTTAATGGCTCTGTATACATTACGTGGAGAGGCTTGTGGGCTTTTACACGCTCACCCAATGAACCTTTCTCATCCGGACCATAACCTTTTCTTCTATCACTTTCTGTTTCCATTCCTTTTTAAATAGGATGGCCGGCTTTACTGCCCTGCCGTGATCTGGTCTCACTTGACCAGTCTGTCTTTCTCGGCCTGCTCCTATGCTACTGAGGTTTAATCGGTATACGCACGGCAGACTAAGCATGGTGTCTTCCTTACACCTAGAGCTTGCTAGACTTGCCCACCATTTATTGCTGCCGCGTTTCTCACCTTTACTATATGTCCTTATGCAAACGCGCCGACTCATTAAGTCTTACCTGATCGGCATCCTACTCTCCGGATTCATACAGACTGATGAGATGTCACCTTTCGTGGTTCAGCTTACTTCAATATCCCTTTACAGTACCTGGAGAGCCTCGTGGGCTTTTCCCACCCTTCGTCATTAAACCTTTCTCATCCTGACGCTAACTTATTTTTTATCGCGCTCTGTTTTTAATTCTTCTTCAACTGGCCCTGTGGTGATCTAGTTCCACGGATGAGTTTCTTTCTGTCTGACTGCTCCTATGCTACCCAGACTTAAGCGTTATACGCTATGCAGACACAACGCTCTTGTTCCCCTACCTAGTGGGGCTGCTAGACTCGTTCACATTTATACAGCCACTTTTCTTACGTTTATTTTACGTGCTATTCCTACGCGCTGACTGACTCAGTCTCGCCAGACTGGCCACTTGTTTTCTGATTTCACTCAGAGTTCTTCGACGTTACAAATCTGAAGGACTGCTAGACTAGTTCCCTCTTTAGGGCTGTAGCTTTTTCCTTACCTTTATACACCTAGCCCCAAAGCGCCGATTAAGCCAGTCCAGCTTAGTCGGCCTCAACTCAATGAATACATTTGGACTTCTGAGACATCCCTCCTCTTCGTTCGGCTGACCTAATGGTTCTGTAAACACTACGTGGAGAGGCTCGTGGGCTTTTACACGCTTTAGCAATAATCCCTTCTCATCCAGACTATAACCTTTTCTTCTATCGCTCTCTGTTTTCATTCCTTTTTAGCTCGGACGGCCGGCTTTCTTGCCCTGCCGTGATCTTGTCTCACTTGACCCGTCTGTCTCTTTCTGCCTGCTTTCATCTTCCTATTAACTGTTTCCTTCTCTCTTATTGCACTCCAGTTTTATTCCCACGGCTTACACTCATTGCGCCGATCCAACTTATTCTCGTGCGCATAGTCTCTTTTGCTCCGACCTCGCTCCTGATTATTGACGGCCTTCGGACCATTGCTGAGTGTCTCTTGACTAGTACTTCCATTAGTATGCTCCTCATACCACTCTTTCTATGCCTAAGCTCTTTACCTTATGCTAACATTTGTCTATTATTGTGACCGTACTTGTCATAACGACTCCCAATGCACAGCAGCTTTGGCTCCCTGTGCCCATTTTTCTAGATTCTGACGGTTTTTGGACTGTGGAATCATGAGCGCTTTAGCGTACTTACTCTTACGAATTACTCTTCGCACTGCCGTCAGCATTCATTCGCTCCTAGCTGCTTCCTTGAACTTGCTTTGCCTCTTGGAACGTTGCTTTACCTATTTTGCTCCCGCATTCGGTTTGAACCTAGTTGTCCTTAGGTTCACCTAAGATGCCTCGCGCATTCGGACTGCTGCCATCATCATCGGTTTACCTGATTCTTTCCAACCATGGCATCATTCGCCTAACTTATGTTAACACGCTTTGTTATGTCGGTCTTTTGACCCTGCGCGTGCAGAACCTTCTTCCTACCTAGTACTTGTAGTCTGAGTCACACCAGCAAAGTAATATAAGAACGCGCTTGCTAACCATGTATACTGAACAAAATTACATAAGTTTTAATGTATCATAGGCACCGGTACGCGCCACCAGTCTGTGTTAGTGCCTCTTGGTTCATTGCTGTCCCTCTGTTTGGCTGCCTTGTGCCAGTTGCCCGTCTTCCCTGAGATTCCCACAGTTGCATCCGCCAAAACAAGTGGGTTTATCCACTGAGACTGCTCGACCCATCCTCAAACGCTTGATCCTTTCTCCGGGAAATGAAGAACCCACCCATCGTTCCAAATGGAGTTCTATCCACCATTCTGGATACGCTAACTTCACGGGGTCCAAACAAATGGGTTTAGCCCACCTCGCACTCGGAGTAGAACAATTTACTCATCTGGAATAAAATATTTACATGGATCCACCGTTCCACAACTGAAGAAAACAACCCTGGTCGGAATACCTTCACTGCCTCAAACATTCCGATTCTCCAGTCACTTGGAGCGTTTCTGATGTCATTTCGCGGACAGTGTTGTGCTCCGATAAGTGGCTTTTCCGATGGCCTTTCATGGAATTTTCATTTAAATAAATAAATAAATAATACTTTATTCTTGACCATGCGAGACACGCCCATGGAGGCATGATCAGATATGTAAAACTGTACAAACATTATAAGGCAACTATAACAGTGACGGTAGAAAATTGTTCATATGTCCATGATAAAATAAATAAATAAATAGTTTATTCTCAGTTTCATAGAGACACACCAACTCAGGCATGATCAAGGTTTAAAAACAGATGTGTATCACGACGATACATCGGGTTCAACCGTGTGTAGTTGAAACGGTGTCGGGAAGAGTTGATATGTGAGTCTAGTCAACTTGCCAATATGTAGTTGTGGGCAGTGACTTTATTCAATGGCGAGTCACATCCGCCAGGTCGCGGTGATGTTAAACAGACATTTGTGGCTTTTTATAGGGAGAACGCTTGCCAAGCGAAAACCCACCACGTCCTGCAACACTGCCGTAAAGCATTTTGAACATTAATGTTGAACTGGCAAAGCCGCTTGACGACTGGTTTTACCTTCGGTTTTTCGCAGAGTAATGGCTTCTAATTTCCTCTGTTAGTTGGACAGGTATTTTGATCGGGGTCGCCATGATTTTTGAGGTCGGTGGAGGAGAGGGACATCGCGATTATTCTTCCTGTTGTATGTCCAGGTGAGCAAAAGTTCAACTTTTCCGCTGTCCAGATTTTTCAGATGTATAATGTATGGGAGTATGAGGATATGTCCAGTTCTCCATACTGGACAAGGGTTATGGTGATTGCAGTTTGGTCCTTTCGGAGTTCTACCATGCTCCATGTAAGTTCTTGTGGGTTGTTACGTCATCCTTGGGCCAAAACTGTTCCTCTGTCCAACCCCAGATCTCCAAGTAGTCCCAGGCCTCAGAAAAAAAAGAAAGTGGGGGAAAACCGAGAAGACCGCAAGAACAGGCATGGAGTTGAATATTGTTAATGGCTTGTGTTATAACATTTGGGCTTGAGGCAAAAGCATGTACACTGTGCAAAAATAATTATGCTGAAAATGTCTTGTGAGTATCCTATAGAATTATTAGCCGTATGGGTGGATTGCTATCGCCTGCGTAGAGACAAGAGCGTTGTACCAGTAAGTAAAGTACGAAGTATCCGTTTAGTGTGAGCCAATAATTGCTTGGGGATAGAGCAAAGAGAGTTCGAATATTGGTAGTGATTGTCAGGTGCAGGAACAGCACGTAGTTAGCGTAACCCGAGAGGGGGCATAATAAGCAAAAATAAATAGGTTGCCGCGAGAGTCCTAAAGATCACTTGGTGGCAGGGCAGCGGAAGGATTGGATGCAGCTATTCTATAGGAATAAAGGTTACTGAGATACGGAGTGGCTCCTAACAAGCACTGGATCATCGCAAATGCATGGGGCCAGTGGCCATTAGCTACTTCTGAGGAGAGATGCCGAATTTACGACGACCGACAGATGGTGGCGCTAGGATAGACTCAGTGGCCAGATGTAGCCATTCCAATCAGACGCTTGGTCACTAGTGTATGCCTATAAGGTCGCTGAGTGTATCAACAAGCCAGTGAAGGTAAGTGATAGGTCAATAGACCAGCTGAGCTGTGACGCAAAAACTCCGAGAGAATGAACATTGTAAGAGGAAGCGAGCTCCGGATATCCGCAAAGTTAAATGGAAGCTAAGGCGAATAGCTGCTGCTAAGCAGAGATAGCGGCTCTAGAAAAGAATGTATCAGTGGCTGGAGTAGCCATATCATTAAGACGTTTGATCACGACTGGATACCTACAGTTTCGATGAAGAAACCAACATGCGAGCGAAGCTTAGAGAGACAGACGTCAGAGAATAATGAAGGTTGGAGAGTCAGGCAGTGGCTCCTTGCAAGCTACATGGAGTTAACAAGGACTAGCTGCTCTCAAGCAGAGTTGATGCGAGTAGGACGAATAACGAATAACGGCGCGCTAGGAGAGAGAACAGTGACCAGCATTGGAGTTCGGATTAAGCCTTCAGTTACTAGTGGAACATACGGTGGCACATAATAGGTAAAAAAACCATCTGCGTTGTGACGCAAACAATCACAGAGAGTGAACATTGTAAGAAGAGAGCGACTCCAACCGAGCCATGGAGACCGTTACATTTACTCGCATTTGAAGGAATGCCGAAGCCACTTTGCAAAGAATGGCGTTTTCGTCTGTTATGGACATATTCAGCCACAAGAAACAACTTTACTCACCGTCCCATGACAAGCCCAGCGTCGGTAGCTTGACCTGGTTTGCGAGTCGACCAAGAATATAATAGAAAAAGCCGATCTCTATTAACAATGTGTTTACTCACCTGCATCATTTATCATTCGACTCCGCGGCTCTTTTGCATCATTGACCGGCTTCAACGACTGCTGCAGGATCCTTACTAAGCCATTCGGCCAACCAAGGAAGAATTTTGGCTGTCAACCGATTGCGAATAATAGAGTGCGAAATCGGTCTATACTAGCATAGCCGACTAGCACTGCTGTCCAACAGAAGCTACGGCAGGGTTCCAGGACGTGGTGAGTTTTCGCCTGGCAAGCCACAAATGTCCGCTTAACAACACTGCAACGTGGCGGATGTGACACGCCACAAATTAAAGCCACAGCTAAACATTTCACATTGACGCAGTTCTTGGCCTTCTACATCCAACCTGTGCAACTGATCTTACTATGAAGAATGCTTCGATAGAGCACAAATCATCCTGACTCGTTATGGTCATTTGTGGCACCAAAACCTTGTTTGGGCTCCTGTGCTCACGTGGCGAAATAACCCCCAACTTGTATCTTGACTGATTTTTGCGCGCTCTAGCGACATCAGGTTCCTTGATCTGACTATTGCCTGACAATGTGCTCACTTATATGGACTACATCATTTCGTTTATACCTTTCATTAAAACGGAATGTTTTAACATTCCAAAGAAGCTATGTTTGTATGCATATTTAATCACGCCTTTAGAGGTGTGCCTCGGTCTACCGAGAATATAGCATTTATTTATTTATTTATGTATAATTCCAGTCTACGCCATTCCTCAGACCTGGCCAAGCTACGCCGGCCTCTTTTCTCATTTTTCCAAGCGAATTCCACCAGGGAACGCAGCTGTGTCCGTGGCAAACCAAGTCACACACCACATACGGACGAATTTGTCCCCGCCTCATGCCGTGTACACTGAGTAGCGCCCGATAAACTAAAGGTAGCCTGGGCGAAGTTTATGCACATGCTCAAACTAGGAATACTCCGCTCTTCCGACTGCACCTTGGCCTCTCCCCTGCGGATGGTCCCAAGGAAACCTGGTGACTGGCGCCCTTGCAGTGGTTACCGCGCACTCTACCGGTTAACCGTCCCAGGTAGGTAACCCACCCCACATATGCAAGCGATTACCGCATGCTTCACCGAAGAGACGATCTTCAGCATGATCGATCTGGTTCGGGCCTATTACCAGAATCTGTAGAAGAAAATGACATTCCTAAAAGAGTGGTTAGCACTCCTTTCGGCTTGTATTTTTAAGAATGCCATTTGGACTGCGCAACGCCGCACAAACGTTCCCACGCTTCATCCACGGTGTCAATCGTGTCTTTGACTTCGCTTATTCCTACCTCGACGATATTTTAGTAGCCAGTTCATTGATTCAAGAGCAGCTTGAATGCCCGCAAACTCTTCCAGTGCTTGCTTCTACAGGGAGTCACCGTCAAATCGACTAAGTGTAAACTCGGCAAACCAAGGGTAGAAGCTTTAGGCCACTACGTTTCACCTGGTGGCATCGATGGCTTGCCTGATGAGATCTAAGCAAACAAGGACACCCAAGCTACGAATTCGTTAAACTTTGTGGTTTGGTCAAACACTATCGAAGCTTCATTCCGCAATGCGCTTAGCTCACGCATCCTCTGACTGACATGCTCAGAGGGAAGGAACGTAAGTTCGCTTTCCCTAAAACAGCACAGATAACATTTGCCGAGTTCAAGGAAGCCATCTGCAACACAGCTCTACTAGCTCATTCCGAATCGACTGCACCTATTTCTATTACGACAGAGGCCGCAGCTGTCGCAGTGGGAGCCGTCCTCTAACAACACGTTGGTGGGCAATAGTAACCCTTCGGCTTCCCCTCTAAATGACTGCAGCCAGCGGAAGCCCGCTGCAGCGGGTATGGTGGAGAACGGCTAGTTATTTACCTAGCCATTCGTTACTACCGGCACACACCCGAAGGCCGCGTTTCCACGGCCTGCACTGACCACAAGCCCCCTCATCTTCTTCAACTCCGCTTGCGACAAATATTTGCCACGGTAATGAAGACACCTAGACTTCGTCACGAAGTTTACTGCTGACATACGTCACTTCACAGGTGTCAACAATCCCGTCGCAGACGCTCTCACGCGTCAGCCTCACTCACCAGCCGTTGCCTACCGTGGACCCTGCCGCCATGGCATCAGCTAAGGCTCAAGGTGAAGCCACACAGCGCACGCTGCAGTCCACTTCGCTGCATGTAAAACCTGTTCCTCTCCAACCCACGGATGGAACCAATCTCGGGGACACTTCCACAGGTTAACCTAGACCACTAGTGCCCGTGTCCTTCAGACGCACGGTCTTTGACCCACTGCACGAACTAGCACCTCCCGGTATCAGTGCATACTTGAAACCGGTCACGAACGTCTCGTTCGACCACGCGTAAACAACAGTGTTCGTACCTGCGTTCGTGCTTTCCCGCAATGCCAGTGCTCCAAAACACATCGTCACACCCGCAGTCTTCTTGGTTCAGTTCATGCCCAAGACGCCCAGTTCTCTCATTTACACTTAGAACTGGTAGGCCCTTTGCCACCTTTACGCGGCTTCGTATTTATTCTTACATATGTCGACCACTTTATTAGATAGCCAAATGCCATTCCTGTAACAGAATGCACAGCTGAGACGGTAACCCGGTCTCCTTAGCTCTGTGGGTGGGGCACTACGAATGCTCCTCCACTACCACAACTGACAGAAGAACGCCTATCGAATGTTCACAATTCGATACGTCTTGCAACTTTTAGGCTGCCACCACATGCATATCACAGATTGTCATCAAGCAGTCAACGGGTTATTTGAATGCTTCCTTAGACAGCTTAAAGCCTTGCTCTGCGCCCCTCCGACCCCAGCTGGAGCGTAAACATTCCGTTTGCACTCTTAGACCTCAGAGCAGCATCGAAGCTGACTTGCAAGGTGCTCCAGTGGAGCTGGCGTGATGCACAACGCTAAAGTTGCCGGGAGAATTCTTTTCACCTGCCGCATCGTCGGGGATGAAACTGCTTAACTTTGCGTCCTCTCTAGCTCAACACTTTCCTTCACTACGCCTGACTTCACCCCCCAAGCCAAGTAGAGATGGGCAAAAACACAGCTGACTCTCTACCTTCACGTACGTCTTCCTCTGCACCGGCGCAGTGCGGCGTCCTTTCCAGTCTCCCTACACTGGCTCTTTCATGATCAGGCAAAAGACTCCGAAACATTGCACGTTGGACCAGTATGGTCACCAAGCAACCATGTCTATCGACCGCCGCAAAGGGGCATTCTATGAGAAACCACTTGCCACCCTAGTGAAGCAGGCACGTTTGAGGTTTGTCCACTTATGGGAGTGAGGTGACCCAGTGGACTTAGAAAAACGGACGCTGCTGTGCAGTTGGAGCGTCCAGCTCCTCTTTCCGGTTTAGCTACAGTGCTTACTTTGCCTGGTTGCGGTATTAGCGTGGCCATATTTACCTCCTTGAGATCGGTCCTGGTATCTAAAAAATGCGCGCTTATCTCAGTTATTCTACGGCACTTTCTTATGAGCAATGATAAAGAGTTGACAACTGGAATGGCTTGACATGTTGGGCAAAACCAAATAGTGTCAGCAAGTTTGTGTACCTGTCTCACGTCTTGGACGGAGTTGCCTACTAATTGCGGGCAACATGATCTAATGCAGCTAAAACAGATTAAGCAGAACTTGAGGAATTTACTGCAATTGTCTGTGTAACATAGACGAAGTTGAACCACTGGGATACTTCTATTGATATGTGGGGCCACAGTCCGTAATGGGGCAGCGAACTAGGAATGACCGTAGCTGGTGTGATATGATGTAAAAATTACACAATAACCAGATGAACTGGAGCAACTTAATGTACACTACAACAGGGGTAGCAAGAGTATGGAGATACTGACGCACCGTGCATGACTTCGCTTCACTTTTCTTTGCGTGGTCATCGGCGCTGATTTAAGGTCGGAGCGGTCAGACGTGTCGCGTCTAGATGAGTCACACATTCCTAAAGGTAGACAGGCCACGTGCGTGCTATCGATCCAGCCGGTAGGTGGATAGGCAGCGATGCAGATTAGGATTCAGGCAACGCGAGAGGACTCGGAACACACTGTCTAATGGCGACAGTGGCTGTTCCAATGGCGGACCAAATTGATTACTGTCGCTTTGTACAGCAACTGGAGGAAACGGTAGTAAGATGTTTGGGTGAGCCTTAAAAAGCGTTTTAAAGTTTTACCGCAAGGTTTTATGAGACGAGACAAAAAATTAACTCTCCGGTAAGGTTTAAGCATGGTTGACTTCGACATTGCAAAAACACGGTTTGTTAGTGCTCCGCGAATGCCACCTCCAAAAGAGGAACAGTGATGGGTGGAGCTCGCGGAGTCAAATCGTATGATAGCACGCAGGCCTCTGTGTGAATAAACCCAAAGATTTAAAGGCGAATAACGCATGGTGACACTTATTTGCGACCGCTCGGTCGACGCACACTCTTTCCTTCGCGGTTCAACAGCAACCATCACATATGTGACAAAGTAAGCTGTGCACTGACATTTTTCATTTAACTAGCACCTCCCTGCAGTACGATGGAAGCGAAATGAGCAGAAGAATAACACTTATACAAGTCATTTGAACGCGACGGTTAGCCACGCAGTTCCCTCCAAAAATGCTTTAACAGCAAGTACTCGAAACGGAAACTACGTCATCTACGACGAAACGTATAGTTATACCGTACAGAGAACGTATATGAAATGATTGCTAGATTATGCAAACAACATAATACCATGGTATTCCATAAGTCAACCGCCACTCTGAGGAAAGCATGGTCAAACCAAATGGAAAGCGTGAGACAGTAGAAAGACGGTATATCCCACATAGGATAAACTAAGTAAAGTGGGAAAAGCACGATGTGGGACATACAGGAAGGAAGCTGTTAACTATGATGCAAAAATAACAAATAGCGTGTAAGAAACGTTCCGCAACCTCCTCGGTTTCAGCACACAAGGATGAAGAGGGACACAGCTTTGACGGGAACAAAGTAGTTATCGTTACCCAAAGGGAAACTCTAAAAGGGAGGTAGTTTCTCTAATCCTGGTTCTCAACCACGAACACAAGCAACCTGCATATCGATATCGATCCAATTTACCAACCGCTGAGACAGAGTGAGCTCAAGAGGAGTAACAAAGGCTTCAGGAACAATCTACTACTACACCCAGACAGTGAACAGCATGTGTTTCTTGAACTCAGAATGCTCACCTACACCTATTGCATCAATCACAGTGCGATATCCCAAACCACACCGCAAAAAGCTTTGCGCAGCCAATGAGAGTGACTGGAGCACGATCGCAGAACACCATGAAGCACCAAACAGAAAGTGGCGAACTTAACAACCCCATATACCTATAAGAAACAGCGTAGTAGCTGTACGCGTCCATATTTAGTTGTGTTTCCTACCTGTTCTTGCTACCTTTACTGCCATTATTCCTGCAATAAAACTGCTGCCTCGAGTGGCAGCCATACCTTTGCAATGAAGTGGCTTAGCTTGACAAAGACCGCAACCGTTAAACAAACTTTCTGCTCCACAAATATTCCCAATCAGTTCGAACTTAAGCCTATGATGTCACATTAGCTATTACTTTGGAGCTTATGCTGGTAAGAGCTGTCTCATGTACCCAAGCAACAAGAAGGACTAACGATATAAATGAAGTGTAGGAAGTATGCAGTCCCCATGTGGGTGGTTTGTGCCCCCACAGCTACGCATAACGCATGGTAGTCTTTGGAGCCAAGTAAGAGATATTACGCTCGGACAGCCCAGTTAATGAAAACGGTTGTAGAATGCTTTCGGGGTGTCCTCTCTTTAATATAACCATTCGTTAACCATCGAGTGCTGGCTACGCCCGACTATCTCAATACCGGCTCACCACTGCTCATTGGAACTGAGGTGAGTTCCGGTCAATCTAACCCGGTCTACATGTATTATATAAGCACACTTCTCTTCCTGCCGATTGCATATCCCCACGCTCTTTTATGCTCATTTGAGTTTGTCCCACCTTATAGTAACTTGTTCTTACTCTGCTTCTTTCTACGCTTGCTATTATCCCTTATCCAAATACCACCTCACCACGGGTGTTTACGTGTTTCCTCGCACTGGGTACGATCATTGTATCTTCTTGTTTGCACTCTCCTTGCACTCATCCGCTCTGCATTCTGTTGGTTCTCAGTCAATCGCATCAACTTCACCTGTACTGTAATATCCAGTTTCTGGTAGTCTGTATCCCATTGACTCTCTGAAACCTGCACTGTTGGTCTTTGACGGAACTGCCTTTTATTAAAGTTGCGTTGAATGGAAGCGTTATTATTAAGGTTTGTATTGTTATTGCCCCCTAATTATTTGTAAATTGTACCTTCGTGCTGGTCTGGTGTTCCTGTTTATATGACCGTCTGGACATGCGTTAGCTAAAACCTTTTAAACTCAGGCCACGCTCACAGTGTTGTTCCAACTGTTTGAATGTTCAGCCAGCCTGGTTGACTGCGGCCTCTCTGTAACTGAGTTAGGTTTCCTGCCTGTGTAATAGAATCTGGTGAAGCCAAGGTTGTGCCAACAAAATCGATTAAAGAAGGGGGTCTGGTTAGTTCTCATGCCTGTCTACTAGTGCTTGGTACAGTGATCGGCATATGCATAGCTCAGATAAAGCTAATTATATGGAACCAATTGAGGGAAAGTGGAGAGCAAAATGTTTGAATCTTGAAACTACAGTTCTTACAATGGCAAATTTTGCCGGCTTAATGGAATACATATACTATTGTGGTACATACAACGGAGTAACCTGGTGAACGCATAGGCCTAGAGAAATGCATGAATTAACAACAACTAGCAACTGCATTATAGGCGGTGTGAAGCTAAAGGAAACCTCCACGCCACGGGTTAAGCCTAAATTAGTAACACCTGCGACGGACATCCAAACCGAGGGATAAGACTTGAGAAGATCAAATAATTCAAATGTTTGATGCCTTAACTCACAGGGCACAATAATACGTGGTCTTCAAAGAAATTTAGCCTTCATAACCATAGTCGTTTAGGCAATACAGCGACTCGAACGCTCCGTTGTAACTTACCTATTTCTCAGATCTTTCTATTTCTATACTTAGCGATAAACCTCCATAATCTATCTACAGAAGGAGAGCTAGGCCTGTGGTTAAAAAATGTGTACAAACAGAAAATACTTGTTTTATTTAGCTATTAAAATATACAGGATTGGTGGCTGCTATGGTTTGACTGAATCCTTAGCGCACTGAATTAATACAAACGGCGCGTCTTCCGTGAAGCCGCAGCTACTTCCGCAACCAAGCTGTGGTAAAGTTTTTCGTGGTTTTTACCGCTATAGTGATGTTCCTTGTTTAATATCCTCCAGAGACTTCACGATAAGTCCTTTTGACCTGGGACTATTTACACCGAGTTCAAAACGTTTCGCGTAAACATACGATTCTTAGCTGCTCCCGAATGTTTCGGCGTAACCTTCCCATATTTTTCATTTATTATCGCGTATATTTGGAACATTTGACACTGGGCATGAAGTGGTAGTTATAAGTAAGGCAATGGTGACATAATTATGTGTCACTACATGCGGTTCGGACATGAGGAGCAGCATGGATGTACAAAAGTGAAGAGGGGCAAGTTCACTCGCGCCCAATAGCGTATGCAGCTCTGCGAAGCCGGGTGACAAATTGATGAAAAGTTTTCAAGGTAAGAATAAGTTATGTGCCTCGTAATACTTTGTGGATAGAGAGTCACAAAGTGCTAGATTGTAATAGGTACAAGCACGATAATCATCCCTAGCGATGTGCAGAGAAATATACTATGGTGCACTGCGGTAGAAATGGAGTGCGTGGTACGCTGTTAGTCAAATTAAATATGCTTGTGGCTTTAGACGGACAACAACTAAGGCAGAAGCAGTTCAGTGAAGCACGAAGCGTGCTATGTGGAACATACGATAATGCTAACCTTGGCGCCTTCGTCGAGATGAAAGTAGGGGTGGTAAGTGGGAAGTTCGCTGACTGCGCTATGCGTTACGTCGTAGAGTCGCTCTAGTCTGAATTTAGGGAGCACGCTTTGTGGTTGGGTTGCGACACGCAACCTCTGTTGAGACCTCGGCTCACTTTCAGGCAAATCTTGGTCATTCCGATCTTTAGGACCATAACCCGAATGGATATACTTGGTTGTTGCTCTTCCCAACACTGGCAATACCTTTTTTATCATCGGCCAAGCGTGACACGCCTTTTGGGCATTAGCAGAGTAATGTAGCACTGTACCTGACAGCATAATGAGCAGATGCAAACGGTGGATAATTACTTTTCTAGTCTGTGATGTGGTCCCACATGGCCCAAAGAATGAAGGAAGTTTAACCACAAGCGCATCGAGGTACGCCTCGGCAGGCCTAATAAGATTTGAACAAGCGAAATGGTTCGCAGAAGACCAGATGCAGCGATAAATGTTATAGTTACTTTGCGTGTAGTATGTGATGGCAAGAAACTGGTCCGATGCGGCTGCGTTCTCAATGCGGATCAGGTAAGTGAAGCATGAGGGCCAAGCTGTAAGCTCTTCTTAAGAAAGCGACATGCTTATGGTTAGACATGCACGGTGGTAGGATGACAGTTGATATACATGCGCAGAACTTGTGAATCGTGGCATCTGCTAAATTGCGTATGCGTGGTACGGGCAGGGTTGGTAGGGGATTCGCACGATCAGCTCGTGAATGATTTCTACTTGATAGGGCAAAAGTCAGCGCGTTAATAACTCGTCACCGGGTAACGGGGGCTACACGGAACAGAGTAGGGAGTGCTTTTACGTCAGTCGGTGTGCCTTCAGGTATTCTTAATAGCAGTCTAAGCGTTCCGCGGCTATCACATCTATTAGCATGCCTCGCATAACTACCTTCGTATGCACCTGCTCTTTACCTCAGGTTCGCGGTTGGCTTACATTCTGGATGTTGCTGTACGTGCTCACTTCTTCCCGTAGCAACATGCACTTACCCTGGAAAAGGACCTACCCTGCATGGCACTGTTTTCATCAACATCATCATTATACATTTAAGCTGTAGGTAGTAAAACACCTCCGCTATTGTACCGCAAAACATAAAGGAAATATATACATACAATACATAAAGGAAAAATAAATACGACAGTTTCATGCCAGCTGAGCTATCAGCAACGGATAGGCATCGTTCAGGTAAGCTACCAGCCAGCTACCAGGCAAAAAGAAAACATTTTTATTATGTTGTACCCTACGAAATGAGATCGTAGATGCATGGGGAGGCTAAAAGGGATGGGGAGGTACTAAGTAACTCACAGCAGGAACGCCACTGAGGTCGGCTCCTTGCCATGTCAGCAAGTGTATCCAGCCAAATGTGTTCACGGTTTTTTGGACCCCAACCAGGGAGCCGTGAAGCTCCAACCGAGGCCAGCTCAGAAGTGAGGGACTTCATTCCTCTGTACCAATTCATCGCATGGCCACCTCACCTCTTCTTTCACCCACATCCCCGGCAAGCAAACAACGCACGTCGAGGGAGTCGGTGGGCTGGCATGCGCAAGACGTGGCCCAGCCATCGGAGCCTGGTGCAAGAAATAACGGTGCTGAGCGGTTCATTCCCTTTTTCTGGGCCGTAAACAAGGTGTCAAAAACGCTGGTTACTCACGCGGTGTTCCCACCAAATGTGAGCCAAACTGCGAAGGCACCGATGGTCGAACGTAACTAGCCTCTTTATGTCCGCCATGGCACAGTTTTAGTTACTTCTGATCCGTCCCTCCCGATTCTGACGGTCTTCAGACTACGGAATAACGAGCTCTTCTGCGTCAGAACTCCCATTATCTACTTATGTCACACCTGCTCGCACGCATCCGCACTCCACCAATTCATTTTATATCCCTGTCAGCTTGAAATGTTGCTTTACAAACTCGCTGCT
Organism: Dicrocoelium dendriticum; assembly: GCA_944474145.2. Taxonomy (NCBI): domain Eukaryota; kingdom Metazoa; phylum Platyhelminthes; class Trematoda; order Plagiorchiida; family Dicrocoeliidae; genus Dicrocoelium; species Dicrocoelium dendriticum. The sequence continues at coordinate 39,873,360 of OX104066.1, forward strand.
CCCTGTTTTTTATCTCCATCCAGTCGGCCTTAGCCTCCGCTAAGCTGCTGCTCGTATCCTGACGGTTGTCATCATCAACAGTTTAGCTATGTTTCTCTCTAACAACAGTTCTAGTCGATTAACCTTGTAACCACGTTTTGTTACGTTGTTCTTTTGACCATGCTTTTTGCAGAACCAGCTCCCTACGCAGTAGTTGCTGTCTGAACCGCACCAAAGACGTGATGTACTGAACAACTGTAAAGCATGTATACTAGACAACGTTACATAGACTACAGATTATCGTATACCTAAGCACCGTTGCATACTATTTTTCTTCGGATGGCGTTTTATGATGCTTTCCCGTCTGTCCTTCTGTCTGTCTGTTTGGCTGCCTCTTGTCCGTTGTCCGTTTTTCTAGTGTTTCACAGTTACATCGGCCGACTCAAGGTCGTTCATCCTCTGGAACTGGCTGATCCATCCCCAATAGCCAGCTAGGTTGTACAGTTGATAGTTGCTGCTGGATATGAAGAACAATTCATCTTCCTGAAGAATTCGCTTATCGTTCCAGATGGATTGCCTTATCGTTATTCTGGCGCGATGCCACTGTTAGGAGTCTAAACCAACTGGTTTAACTCGCAAACACAGTTCCACAAATTGCTCACCAAAAATTTTTATAAGAACATGAATCCCTTTGAATGACAGACACATCGGTCGAGATTAAATTACCTTGCTATGGACACCTTCACGATTTTTGCTGTCACGCAAACATTGGAGTACTGTGCATTTCCTTTCTGCTAGAACACTCTGGTACTCCAATGGTATTACATGGACAGCTCTGCTGCTCCTTAGTGGCGCTCAAACAACGGGTTCGGCACCTTTCATTTCCTAAAGAACCTTTTAGTAATTCCTTTACCTGCAAATTTGCACGTGGTATTTCATGGTGTTTTCACCTAATCGCAGAGACACTTATACCTCATTGCAATTTGCTAGTGAAAGAATTATGACCCTATTTCGGACGAACAAATTTAATGTGTATTTCGTAAGAATCCCGCAATGGACTGAAGAATGGCATTTTCGCATGCCACGAGGATAAAATGCATTCAGCACCCGCATGATAAGTCTAGTGTGTATAGCTGGATAACGTGTCCGCGCTCCCCGGACAAGTATACCACAGAAAAAGGACCGCCTCTATTACCACGTAAATTTTACTTAACTGCACCATTCTTCACCGTTTATCACCCGACTCCACTACTCTTCTTTAGTAACGACCGGATTCAAGGAGTAATGGCGGGTCCTGACTAAGTTATTTGTCAGCTAACACAGCTATTTGACCGTCAGGCGACTGCGAATCACCGGGTGTAAAATCGGTTTGTTTGATGCAATGCCAGCTTACAAAACTGTTCAAAATAACTTACGACAGTGTTCCAGGACGGGATGTGTTTGCGCTTGGCAAGCGCTCGCCCTATGAAAATCCACAAATGTCCGTTTAAATACACTGCGACGTAGCTGATGTGCATTGCCCCTGAATAAAGTCACAGCCCACTGTTACACCCTTCCCGGTCATCAAACTTTACATGCAGCCACTGCAACCTTTACCTGAAAGGGCTTTTGATATAGAAATAGATACATAGAAATTGCTCAAATAGAGCACTAAACATGCCCATGGTTTAATGAAACATAATTGCACCGAAATGTTATCTCGTCTTCTGGGGTCGTGGATCGCAACATGGTGAAACCATGCCGTACCAGGATATTGAGTAGCAGTTGTACTACTATTTCTGCGACGCAGGGCCATACTGCTCTTTGATATCACTGTTTCTGATAAAATGCTCCCTCCTTTACACTACGAACCTTTCGAGTGTACCTTTAATTAAAACGAAATGTTTTACTTTTCCAAAACAGTTACGCTTATAAACAGGTTTCACCACGCCTCCACTGTTTCGCCACCATCTATCGAGAATGTATCAATATTTTTATTTTTTGTAAAGCACTGTCTTTCTCGTCAAAACACTGAGCATGCATGTCACTTCTTGCATCGTTGTTTCCTCTCATTTGTCCAAATTCTCCATGGTGCAAAGCACCTACGTGCACACCAAATTTGGATATGCCATCCAAGGTTGGCAACCATGGTTGCAGGGCGACTTACAGATGCTGGAGAAACCACAAGGCAAAGCCACTAGGAACGACAAGTGTCTACGACCTCTGTCCTACTAGAAAATGCTAAAGTCCCCAGGAGTTTTGGTGGCTGCTACCGATGGCTGCGCGGCGATTCCATATTAAGCAACTTAAAAATTCCCATTTAGAGTCAACGAACCCGAGACTCTAGGTACAAAATTTTTCGATGATTCTCATCCGAGCATTACAAGCATACTTAAGGGTAAAATACTGAACTGAAATCGGCTCTTTGGCTCGAATTACATAATTAATTAACGGTTCAGTGAGGGAGGCTAAAAGTTGGCCTTTGACCTGACAGGTCGATTGCATTGTACCCATCTTGATCTGTGGCAATCGACCTCAGCATCGTTCATTCTAGCTGGCCAGGGAAGCTGTAAGGCATAGAGCAACTGCCTTTGCGAGCGTAATGAACGTTGAACGAACCGAATGCAAATCGATTCAGATATTAGCCTTCCAAATATTGAGTGACCCCACCCACAGATGCCATCATTTGCTGAAACTCAGCCATAACACCAAACTCGGAGGTAGGTATCTGAAATTAGGTAAAACGTAAAGCCGTCTTTAATGCCGACGGTTATTTTCTCTTCTGGTTTGCCATGCCTGGAACTCTTTCCTAGCCATAGCTTTTTCCTCCCCAGCATGAAACCTAGCAAAGACGACTGAACCTTGTCCTTGGCTCCCAACCATGTTACTTAGCATATATTAATTATCCCTTCAACCGGGAAGTATATTTCACATAAACCTGAGAAGGCTGTACAGAATTGTGTGCTCTTTTTACTTTTCTTACTGAGTAGAGCAAATATAAATGTTCCATGCCATCACGTCGCTCGCATAAGATTTCCACTTACACCACTCTTAGTAAGCAGCATATCAGCAGAATAAATGCCCTAACAAACAACACATCTTTTGAAATTAACTAAATGAATAAAGATATATTTCTGTTGCTACTAAGTGCTGCGCCCGCGGAAAGTCAAATCAGCATGTGCACCAATTCCTTGCACGTGCGTTAGGGGTTATAATAATTTTATTCACAATTTGTTTTCGTGTGTATCAAGTCACACTATGTCAGGTATGATCAAAAATGTGACTATGCACAACTTGTCTGTGTTGCCAAGCGACCAACCTAGGATATTTGCCGTGATAACGCTTGTCTGGCGTAAAGCTAAAACTTCCTGAAATGTAGAACTGGCAATGCTTCTGACTGACCGACCTTGCACTCTGTTATGTGCATAGGACTAAGCTCAAAGTTTTCCCTTGGCTAACAAAATGAATTAATCAATGTCCCGCCACAATCATTTCAGCCGGTCGAATTTAAACTCCGGATTGTGCAGGAGAGTTTTCAACTGACAGTATCGTTCCTCCAATTGTTGGGACCACTAAAATCTTTTTCTAGTTACCAAGCTTCCAAACCACAATTCTGTCTTATGTGAGTAGGTGAAGGCATTCTGCCTTGCAAAGGCCGGTTGTTACAACCTTCCGTTGGCTGATGCCGTTCAGGTTAGTACATGCAGCTCATGTTTGCAGGTCTTGGGAAGGGAGAAGAAATAAAATGCAGAAAAAAGCTTGCATCCACATGCAACAGAAGAAAGCTCAAGTGATCATACTATATCGTAACTAGCTCAGCTGCATATGCACCGTTTATACACATAGTCATTTGGGACATTTTTCCATGCAATACGATTTGAGTTTGACTACGGGGGTTGATATATGTAAGGCAGGTTACAAGGTTGATAGACAAGGACTACTTGTTGGTAATAATTAGTGATCAAAAATACGTTTGCAATTGACGGATAAGTGGTTTTTTAAACTTAGAAGTTGGCGTCATGGCGCATAGCAGCTGTGTATCCCTAGTGGCTTTTATAGGCTGCAAAGAAATGACACATGAAATGAGTTGGTTTCGAGAAAGAGCGATTAGGAGTTAAAGGAGGAGCTAACTAAATAAATAGATGTAAGTATATTTCTAGACCGTTACTGGATGCTGTGCTTGCAAAGGACCAGACCAACATGTATACAAATCCCATGCTCTTGCATGGAGTATGGAAATAAATAGCTAAAAATATAGTTTGTTTCCGAGTGCAGCAAGGCGTGACCAGAAAATGTGCATATGCTCAATCTGCTAGGGTGAAGTTAAGGGCTGTGAATTTATTCAGTGGTGCGTCACATCCGCCAGTCGCAATGCTGTTAAGCGCATATTGGTGACACTGTATAGAGATAACGGTTGCCAGGCAAAAACCCACCACGTCCTAGAACACTGCCGACTGTAATGTGGACCTGGCAAAGCCTCTGATTGACTGATCCGGCATTCGATTATCCGCAGTCAACTTAAAGTCATTCCCTGCTTCCTCTGGCAGAATTGCTTAGTCAATGTCCGCACTTATTCACTGAACCCGGTCAAAGTTGAAATCCGGAGTTTGTTGGAACGGATTCAAATGACGGAATAGTTCGTCTAATTATACGGACAATTAAAACTTTTCCAAACGCTGTTTCCAAGCGAAATATTTTATCCCATTTAAGTGTGCGTGGGCAGACTTCATTCGCAAGGCCGGTTATAGAACAATCCGCCGGCAAATCAGGTTAATTCATCCTTTTCTTTTTACAAGACTCGGAAAATTCGCTAAGGGAGAATATGCGGACAAATAACGGTTTCCATACGCAACGTAAGTAGACTGAAATAATCGCGTCTCATAAGAATATCGAACGAAGTAGAATATGGATCTGACAATCTCAAAGCGTAGAAGCTTTAAGGTCAGGTTCATAACCTACAGCAGTTAAGAAATTAGCATTTGAGGGAAGGAAAACGCTCTTGAAATGTCATAGATATTTACAGAGTTGTAGGCATACTAACTCAAGCCTTTGTGGGTAGGCAATAGCACTGAAGACAAGTAAAACGCGGAAGATTGATGATAGTAAAAAGAATAAGGGATGCCATTAATGCCTTAATTATCAGACATTATATTAATTAATGTATTCGCACATGGTCAAAGAATGAGTCTAGCCATTAGCGTAGGTTAAGAAGGCAGACATCCAAATTAATAGAAGGTGGAGCGGTAAGGGGAGGCACCTTTCAGGCCCAGGATATATGTTGCGATGCAAAAGCATACTTCGGTGCACTGTAGCTATGCAGAGGTGCAGCATGTAAGTCGAACGGAAGGTATGGGCACTAGTGAGGTGAATAACGATGGCCCACAATGTTACATTGCATAAAGCTTCTAGCTACAACTGTTACCCACACGGTCACAGAATAATTCAATGAACCAACGAAAGTTTGTGCTTCACCCCTGTTACGAGGTCAGGAGATGGACGGGCTAACGATGCCTAATAGCAAGGTCGGTGTATATGAATCGAACATTCAAGGTCATGACGACAGGTGGGTTGGTTTCGCCCTCGACATGGTGTAACTGTGTGGTTTGTACAGGCACGTAATGCTTGTACAGCCTGCATTGTGCCTACCTTAAAAGTTTTAATTCTACCCTGTTGTACTTCAGCTTGCTAACCCTCCATAATCGCCTTGGCCCGACCATTGAACCCCCATTTTGTTACTTACCCAGTTACTGTTATGTTTCTTTGATGCCTGACTTGCATATTTGCCTCAGCATGACGGTGGTAAAGGGAGCTAACTCGCCTTACGGTCATGTAAATAAAAGGGGCAGAGAAGCTTGCAAAGCCGCGCCTGGTACGATTGTGCGATGCTCCCTTAAGGTAGTAGAGGTACTTTCTTCTATTGATTAAAAAGAGTATAACTGCAAGGAGAGTTAGCGAAGATGAACATAACCTATAACATCTTACAGCTACTCTACGAGAGTTCAGTGGTTATTTACGCCTGGTTCAACTCTGAAAAGTAATGGGTGATAATTTTGCAGAGCTTGTCGGGAGATTCCTCAATGTACTTAGCACCGAGATCCTGGGACGGATAAACTGCTTACCAGAAGAAGTCGTTCATAGTGTGCCTGACCGACCTGGAGTCTACACCATTAGGTAGAAATTAATGAACATGTGTTGCAAGGTACCCAACCTAATAACTTGTCTTATACCGAAGAACAATGTCATTAGAAACCAATATTCTCGGTTATTCAACTTTGATACAGAGATTTCAGCCCGCAACTTATGATCTTGCCACAACGCCATCCGGTCGCGCACAACGTTTGACCAATCGAAGTTAGTAACTGCAGAGGCTGCCATGCAACCTGGGTTATTGATCACGTAGTGAGGGAGAACAATATGAAAAATTAGCAAGGACAACGCTTACGCTTGCGCAGCTACCTCGGGTCGACGGGCTACAGAAATCCTTTTTCGGCAGTAGTGACGTTTAGCAACTTGTGTGCAAGGGTTTTGCAGTGACTCATTCTCGCGTAGGGGTATGGCACCTTCCACTGTCTGTTGTGCATTAATGCCGACATTTGGTGTCATGGGCTATAGCACGTAGTGTAAATGTGACAGTGTTTCGTCAAGGCGTGTTTTGCAAATGGATAGGGTGGGAGCATTAACTACATGTTACGGAAGGGAATTCCAAAGCTGTGACACTAGAAGAAAAAACACGTTTCGCCGACATTCCAGTCGGCTGTACTGGCTGACCAGCTTAAGCTGCAGACTTCTCAGCTGGGTGTTTTGTCTGAGTATCAGAAAGGAATGGCATAGGTGGTTGGGTTTTCTCAGGATCTGGTACACCATTATGAGATCGCTCCTTAGACTCCGATAACATTCACTAGGTATTTTGAGAGCCTTTAACCTGCGTGAGTAGGGGAGGCTGGTCAAACCTCGAACGAGCTTCGTTGCCCTACGTTGTGCAGTATCGAGCGCGGTGAGATGGAGCTTGAGCCAGGGTTGCCACGCTTGAATGGCGTACTCCGCGTGCAGCCTCACGTACCCACCAAACACTTTTGGAATCACTGAAGGGTCACAATTCCGAAAGCTGCAGAGAAGAAGGCCGAGGTACTGGTTTGCTTTCTTAACTGCATTTTCAGTCGGCCGCAAACAACCGAAGTCGTCCAGAATTGGCAGGCCGAGATCGCACGCGTAAGAAGCCCGATGTAGAATTTGTGGTCCTAGGCGGTACTGGTGCGTAATCTTGTTCCATATGCTGATGACTTTGCACTTATTGACATCGAAACGCAGCAAGTGCTGGCTGGACCATATGTGCGCTTTGTCCAGTTCCGCCTGTAACACCGTGTGATCCTCCAACGCAGTTTTAGTACGTCATACCTTTAGACCATCAGCAAATCGCAACTATTTGGTGGATAGCACGCTCGCGAGATCCGTTATGAAAACCGAGGAACAGGCGGGGTCAAAGTACCGAGCCATGGGGTACGCCGAACTGAACTTCGATGGATTCCGATAGGTTGCCTCCAACCTCACATTCAGGTGACTTTGCACGAGAAAGCCTTCAAAGCAGTCCAGAACAGGATCGTCGATTCCATATTTCTGGAGTCTGTGGAGTAGTATGTGATGGTCTAGACGTTTTCATGCCTTTGAGAAATCCAGGTGGGCCGCGTCGGCTCCTACACCGGTCTCCACGTATTCCGTCTAACTTGCAAGAGCAATGAACAGATTAGTAATACAGGACCACATTGGCGAAACCCGTGCTGCGCCTGGAAGAGAATTTAGTGGTTCTCCAGGTGCGGCATCAAGGCCTCAGCTACAATGGACAACATAACCTCGGAGGTGAAGGGAAGCAGCGTTATCGGATGATAATTTTCTGGTTCAGCAAGGCTACCACTTTGTAGATTGGCGTGTTAATTTCGTACTTCTACGTCGTGGGGACGTGTGCCTAGTTCAGACATCGTTGAAAGAAAATTTCTAGTGGTCCTGTCAAATTCAAGACAACAACTTTCAACGCCTTTGGTCGAATGCCGTCCGCACCCGGGGAGCTGAACTCGCGCAGAATCATCAGCCTATTTATTACAGTTGCGGAGGTAAACGATATGTGCCTACGCCCTGATGGCGGCACTAGCTGCTTAGGCAGGATGTGTGATGATTGCACACATTGGAAGGTAGGGCCAAATTGTTGTCCAAGAACGTTGGCCGCCTCTTGTGCAGTTTGGGATAACCCGCAGGCTGTGTGCAGAGAAGGATTATCGCGCTTAACACGACATAAATTTTTTACATGTCTGTGTATCGTTTTGGGATTGGAGTGAAACTTTTCCACTAGACCTTGTTGATTCTTCCGTTTATCCTCCCGTACGAGTTTGTCGAAGCGTTTCCATTGTATTGTGTAAACATCCCAGGTATCGTCGTTCGGGGTTATGTAAATGCGCGCTATCCAGTCCCTTAATACCCCGCACTTACGTGTCCTGCTCCTTACAAAATATTTCATCCGTTTAGGCCGGTAGAATTTGGTTTCGTATGTGCTTGCCACGAGCTTGATAAATATGTTGATGTATTCGCCGCTAGCAACCTCAGGGATCAATTGGGCTAAGGACGACCCGCTTGTTGCATCAATGATGTAGGACAGGTTGTCACAGTTGGTTACGCCATGCTATTCCTCTGCATGCTCTTTAGGACAATCCGCGTATTACATGTAATGAAACGCTAGCGTGGCAGGATCTTTGCGGCTTGTTATATTTGAGGCATTAGACTCCTTTTATCAGGCGTCTCAAGGTTTGGAATCCGGGCCAGTTAGTGAGGAGCTGCAAATGACTGCTAGCCATTCACTTTGCACCGTACATCCTGATAACAAAGGTGGCCGCTCTGCGTGTTTAGCCATTAAACCAGCTTCAAAGTTTGGTCCAGACGGCAGCCTGCTCATTCTAATTAAGAACGCTGGTGAGGACATTACTATACACCTCCTGATTTTTTTACACTCCAAGCAGTATGGAAAGGACCCCTCTGCTTGGAAACATTCTATGGTCGCTCCGCGTCAAAAAGGTGGCACTTTGCGGGCGTTTATCAATTTCCGTCCGGTCAACCATAACTCTATTACCTCGAAGGTAATGGAAAAGGCTGTTAGAAGAACCCGCATGGACTTCTTGTATAAAGGAAACCACTCAACACGCTACGCCGTAGATTGCTGAGTGCTTGTTAACGCACGACCTGCCAGTTGCATTTCTTTAACGTGGTCGCCGAAGTGATGGACTCAGATCAAGCACTACTCACGCTCTACCTCCATTTGCAAAAGGCATATGACAGTTCTACATAAGCACTCACAACACAAAGTCAAAGCTTATGGCGTGGGGAGTCCTCTGTTGGACTGGTTAGGATCATACCTAACCGGGCGCTTGCAGCCAGGGAGAAACCCATATGTCCTATCCTCCCGGGGCACTATCTGGATTGGTGGCATAGAGAGAAGCGTTTTACGTCCGAAGCTCACTTCTTTATAGTAACGATATCTGCAACAACATACAACACGTTCGCCTATTTTAGCCCTGGGGATATCAAAATCGTCTATATCTTCACAAGGTACAAAATCATCCGCCATCAATAGAATACGAGGAGACCAAAGAGTCCTAGAGTCGTGGTGTCTGTAATGACAAATGACGTTTTCTGCGGAAAATTTGGGTGCCATGACGAACAAACGCTCAGTACCTGATGGTGCGCTTACGATTAGCGGCATTCCTAGTCAGCTTCGTACATTAAAACAGACCTGGGCCTGCGTTACTCCATACGTCTCATTTTTCTGAGCATCTGCACTTTCACTTTGCAAAGGCTCGACAATTAAACTTCCATATAAACCGCCACCTAAACACTGTCGAAGCATGCCTAGAACTTTACCGAAGTCACGTTAGCCCAAGCTTGGAGAATAGTTCTTTCAAATGTAGCAGCCTGCGCAATTATGACCGCAGTTTGCTTGAGAAAGCAGAGCGACGTTTTACTAAATTGCTGGCCCCAAGTTACTAGGCTTTTAGTTACAGACTCGGACTACAACCTCTGTAGCTGCGACGTCTTGGCCTTAACTTATGCCTCCTGTACAAGATAATGCATAAGTTTGTGCATAGTGACATATCCAGCCTTAAGCTGAGAGATGGAACCGAAGGCAACCTCTGGAACTGGGGTAGTACTATTACTCCGCTGACAATGAGGAAGCAACTAGTATCTCGTTTCTTCTTAGTTGCATGTAGAGATACTTGGAAGAAACTACCGACGAGGCTGCGAGGCATTCAGAACCCGCTGGATTTCAAGATGACCATGCAAACGTTCCTATGTTTGGCTAATGCAAAACGGCACTTTAACCTTGTGACGGACGATGGCTTTTCTGAGGCAGGGTCGGATAGAGCATGAACGACCCCGGTGTACTCCGGTGTAACACCGTACGTTATTCAGATGAAGCAACCAATATATTGGTCCGAGGCATTGTTGTCATCTTTAGTGTTATATCTTTCCTTACCACCTATGAGATCTCGCTTGGATAAATTGCAGGATAAGCCTAGGAGCTAAGGCTGCAAATCCGAGTATATGCCTTACTTCACCTAAGGGGTTTCTACCTAGCTTGCCAGCTTACTACGGCGCAACTAAGGCACTACTTGGCATATCACTCTTGGACAGAGTTGCAACTCCGCCTGTCCGGTGGATGTGACCGTTCCGCTGCCAGCGGTTCCTTATTCGGCCATCCCTCTTTAACCAAACTTCACTCTGATCTAAGGAGTACTGTGCAGAAATGCTAACCCCTAACTGTAAAGCCTGCTTACTCTCCATGCCCCTATCGTTAACGCCTGACTTTCAACTGGGATCAACTGCGAACCTCGAGTAGTAAGCGGCAGCCTGTTTTAAACTGGACGGCCGTACATCTCCCGAAAGAAGCAGGTTGAGCTACGACGTTTTCTTCCTTATCCTCACTTACCCCATCTGCAAGGCCACCTTTAGTTGCACCAAAACTCTTTGGCTCTGCAGTCCCTTTATTTTATCTTCCTTAAAGCTCCAGAACTTTGTCGGCCACGGTAGTTCCCAAGTATCATACCTCTTCTATATATTATGGTTAACACCTTATCTAGTATTCCGTTTTGCTATAACTCTTTCTAAGTGCAAAGGCGAACACCTATGAGTTGATGGATTACATAACTAAACCATGACTTCGCCACCATTTTCTTACCTCCAGCTTCAAATCTATGACTACCCCTTAAATAGTTTGTCCAGCGGCTCCGCGTAAGTGAACCAAACTTGGTTAAGTATTTTTGCGATTCTTTCAGCAAGTGAGACTCGAGTAAACGCACAACTGTGCCGATAGTTTGTGGAGTCCGTCTCTCATCTTATCAGCTTCTAGCTGAACCCATTGGTACATTCAACGCCACGCTACACATTTAATCCCAAACCTAGGTTCTACATGGGCTCTGTGTATCAATATAGGGGAACCCCAATAGCCGTTATCCTCGTAGTGAACTTAAGCATTGTGATTTCGCCATTATTGGAAAGCTACATAGTTCCAACCTAAGTCACTACAAAGAATGGGCAAAACTAGTTTGATACGAAGGTTCTGAGCCAGATACAATATTATGCTTTCCGTCAGTTGTCACTGTCTCCTAAACCAGACAGGTTAACTCCAATCTATCTGTCTTTTGCCCTATGTCTCGGCATTTCTCTGAGTTATACGTTCGCCAACCACTATCAGAAACACTGGTAGACTGGCAGCATGAATAACCACCTCAACTTTGAATGCTATTCATGCCACCCGAACATTTATTAGTTCCTGTTCTCTGACACTGGCACCATGGCTAGCCATGTGGCGGCGACCCCTGTTACCCCGGTTAGCTGGAACCCCAGTTATTTCAAAACACTTATTGCTTTACCTTGGTCATCCGTTCAAACTTTCCTTTTCAACTAGCTGCTTTGGCCACCGTGCGTCATGGGTAGAGGTGAGTAGAAAACCAGCTCCCAGTTTCTGCGTACTTTGCATTCTTGAGTAATACTATTATTCATTTATACTGTCTGGCGAACTAGAATAGTTCTCACTGCAACATACACCGACGTGTTTGCTTGCGTTACATTAGAGCCTTGTGTTGCATCGCCGTCGCTCATACTGAACCTCAGAATTGGAAAGGGAAGGCTCATAAATATCAAACATTTACATGGTAGAGCGTTTCAACACATGGGTCATTATAATGCTTCCGTCTGAAAAACCCTAACCATTGAGGCCTTAGCCCTGCAGGCTCTAACAAAGCACATGTTTAGAAGCGTTCTGCTGTGTTCGGATGCCCAGTTCTTTATTCTTGACGATAGAGATTTGTAGCTTATTGGCAGTAGGGGTCCATGTGTTCCGATGCATAAAATGAGCTAACATTGATAAAGCATGCATGATTTTTCTAATAAGTTGCTGGGGTTTACTGGCTCATTCGAGTCAAATGGACACTAAGCTGTCCTGGCTTATCCATGTAGACCAGACGCATGTAGTCTCTGGACAATATTTACAACCGCTTGCAGTTAAATTAGGTTGGGCATTTTACTTATACAGGGGTTTCTTCGACCAACTAGCTTCTGGAAACGACACAAGGAGCTCTTTTGACTATGGCCTATTAACAAAAATTCACGCGCTTTCGCGCAGACAAGCAGGCTATAATGCGTTACCGGCGTTTCCTTGTATATTTGTTACATATTCGTCCAGGTTTTATTAGGCGGGTTTGGAAGTGTGTTTTGCTGCCACTGTGTCGTACATCGTAAGCATTGCTAGTATGGAGCTATTTAGTACATTCTTAAACACGCAGTTCTGTTGAGATCCTATAGCCATGAGACATTTTTTATAATTTTTTTATTTTCACCGTATATGCTTGAAAAGTTATACAACATGGGTAGAATGGCTTTTGGTTACGGTATTTGCAACCGCTTCAGAACTCTTGCAATACCGCAATTATTAGGATGCTTTTTCTTCTATCGTGTACACCGATCAAGCGATCTTCTGACTAAGGTATTTGTATGTTGTAGCGATAACCACGCTACAAAAATGGCTTTAATTTTAATTGCGAATACAAGCTTTCGAGTTTGGTCCTCGAGGACATTCGCTAATTAGATATATTTGTTATGTTCTACGTTTATGATTTCCAGCAAATTGCGCCGAAGTGCCATCCACTTTTATATATACAACTTAAAAAGGTTTCATTTTTCACTTGATATCAGTACAAACATCTACTTTGTCTGTTCTCATGCCTTCGCCTTTCTTCACTATTTCCATGAACCCACAATTTATCGGGACCCTTAATTAACCGAAAACGCCTTATAAAGCTAGGATGAATATCGTTGAGAGACGGTTCCTACAGCCTTGGTGTAGGACACGCTCAAGAACTACATAAACTTAACTCTATTATTATTCATGCAAGAGCAGATGGTTATTGTACATTATGCTCTGACCCCTCGAGGGCACAGCATCTAGCCAAGTCTAGAAAAATATTTTTGTTTATTTATTTCTATATATCTATACCATAGCGCAGAATGAACAACGAACATGGAATATCGGCGCTACCTCACAGTAACGAAGTAACCTTTTCCTACCGTTTGGAGGTAAATTGAATCTTTTGAGTGTGCTGTCTTTCTGCGTTTTTACCTTCAAAGGATTGTTTCCGAACAGTGTTTACAAGTGTGGTGCATAAACCTGACTTTGTCCAATTTAGTTTGCCCCAAATAATTTTGGATCATACTTTCCCGGATTAAGGCATTCCCGTTTTCGGGTACTTACCAAAACTCGTCCATCCTTTTCGGGTTCAGCCTCTAGCTGATTTTGGGCATTTTTGTGCTATGTAATCCGTTTTGCACCCTGTTTTAACCCGTAGCTCTTTGTGTTGACCGTCATGCAGGTAACAGCTTGTCCGTTTTACGTTTTGATACTTGTTTCAAAAGCTATGAATGTGTCATATCAGCTTAACTGAATACCGGCGCAAATGTGCCTTCGGCTGTTTTGTTCAGCGGATCCAACGCTGTATGCGACAGCGTGAGCTGCTCAAAGTCAGGGTCGGTATAATCTGGTGGAATGCAGTGCTATATATGCAACCGCTGATACAATGAGACCTGTGCCGATTAGAGCCCTGCTCATTACGCAATACTTTTGACTGAAGGTAGCATATTGCTCAATGGTCTTCGATGCCGTCGCCGTGTATCTACGCATCCTGAGGGCACTGAAGAGACATCGAGTAACGTCAGGCTAGGTAACCTGCAGTTGTGGTCCTCCCTCACCTCTCTTGATCGGAAAGTGGAGTTAGTGATGAGGAACGCTGGAGTCCCTATTGGTGTCGGCTCATTGAAGGAGGTCACGCAACTGACCTAAATCGCTGTCGAGGAAACACCGACTGATGCGATTGCTACCGTGTCGTGTGTCTCAGCAGTCCAGAAAGCATCTAAAGCGGCCCTTAATGACATAATGGAAGCCGTCCAACTCGGGACCGACCCCATAGCCCCTGTGCCCAATAAAAGCTAGAGTAAAAGGGCGAAGAAACGCCTTAAGGCTCCCTCAAAGTCCTAAGGTAATGAAACCATTAAGGTATTGGAGGTGGAGCACAAAGCTTCAACGCCAATCACTCCAGTTTCATTGGCGAAGCAACGCACCGTGTCGACTTTGGCCACACCCGCAAAGTATGAAGAGACTAGCCAGTGAGGGAGTGGGAGATAGAACATAAAGCCTTAACCCCAATTACTCCAGCTCTCTTGGCGAATAACCGCGCCGCGTCACTCACCAAACCAGTCGAAACTGAGGTCTAGTCGAAGACTTGTGGAGTTCATGCGCTTCGTCGAGGTGATTCTTTTACTGATAGTAGCGTTATCTTTCGTAACGTTGCTGAATCCTCCGCAGCCCTTCCAAAGAAAAGCGTGCTGGATGACCACCAGTGGTTCAAGCTCTGAGTCAACAAGATGCCTCAAACTGGGTTCCATGGAATCACTATCAGGAAGCTAGCCAGGTTGGGAAACGTTCCATAGGTACGCAAAATTCGCGCCCCGACTACTTCGTGTAGTCATCTCAACCCCGGAGGAACGCAAGGCGCTTATGTGCTTTGCATTCAAACTCAAGGGTAGTAATGTCAGCGTTCAGCCGGACTTCTACTGGCAGATGGACTGAAGTTAGAGGAAGCCACCAAAAGCCTCAAGCGCAGGCGGGAGGCTGGTGAGGAAGGCCTTCGTCTTGTGGGCTTTCAGGTGGTCAGCCGAAGTCAAATTCTGCCCTACCGAAAACACCATGGTAGTGCATGATACAGAGCTGGCGGGGCCGAGTTTCTTTGAGTAGTGCTTAGTAATGTGCGCAGCCTAAGGAACAAGGTACACGAGGTGGGTCCACTTGTAGACAAGTCTCGTCCCGACATACTTGCTACCACGGAAACGTGGCTGTCCCCGGATATCACATACGGTGAATTAGGTTTGCCTGGCTACGCACTGCTTAGATGTAATCGCTCCGTTGGCCGCCAAGGTGGGGGAGTCGTTCCTTAGGTGGACCTGCGTGTTCCACTCGCCGGGTCAAACTGTTGAAGCCCCGTCAACTATTGTGTGCACTTCCACTGCTCATTTCACAGTTGTTTTGGTATATCGAAGTCCTGGAAGTAGCTCCAAGGAGGTTATTGAATTTATTCTTACTCAGGCTGACGATGGGTGTCCAATACTGGGTGAATTCAACCTCCCTGAAGTCTGCTAGGCTGATCTATCTTGCAGTTCGGCGGTGGGCACTTTCGGTTCGGATCTCCTTGAGCTAATATTGCAACTGCCTTTGCCTCAGTTCGTGGACCTCCCGACTAAATATATGCGCAACCAACTTCCGTCTACCTTGGTACTCCTTTTTGCGAAGTCACAACTTCTTAAGTGTTATTACCTGCGGCTGTCCTCTAGGAGCCATCGACCAGGTCTGCATATCTTTCCATTGTGCGCTAACCAAGTGTCAGCTATCTACCGCTGAAGCATGTCCAAATACTTGGCGGGCAGACCTTAACGCAATGCGAGAAAAAGCGACATTTCTGCGTTGCGCGATCACCGCGGCTGTCACCGTTGAGACAGTCTAGGAGCACTTTAGTGCATGCCTCACCGAGATCTCTGCTCCACACATCTTACTCGTTAAGGGAATAGTGACAAGGGCGCAGCCACTTGGATAGATTATACAGGTAAATACCTGTTTAGGAAGCGCTCTAAATGCTGGCCAACTTACCAAGCAGCTTAAGCAGCCGGCACCTACGAAAGATATAGAGCGGTTAGAAATAAATGTAAGCATCACCTTAGCCCTCAGCGTCTTCAGTACGAGGAGGATTTAACGAACGAGGCCGTAACAAATCCAAAGAAGTTCTTTGCTTACATAAACAGGTGCAGCGGCACAAACTTGTCCTATTTCGGCTTTACTACGAGCGGACGGGGCCCATGGGTATAAAGAGTACGATATCGCTTGCGTACTTAGCGAACAGTATACTGGTGTCTTTTCACATGAGGCCTCTCTACCTCAGGTTGAGCTGGTCACAAACGTCCCAGAGGATGCTTGCGTAACTGAAATCTGCATAACGGAGACGCAAGTCTTCAGGCAATTGCAAGTACTAAATCTTTCCAAAGATTCTAGCCCTGATTCAAATCATCCGAAGCTGATGCATGAACTGGCCGCTGAGCTCAGTGGCACTCTGACATGCAGGGTTACAATATCACTTTACAGCTGTGCCTAAACTTCGGAATGGAAGGAGCCAATCATCTGTCCGATTTTTAAGGGCGGTGACAGAGCGCTGCCCGTGAACTATCGGCCTGTTAGCTTAACAAGCATAATAGCTAAGTTGTTTTAACATTTTGGCAGTGTTTCGGTGGAGAAGCACCTGATTAGGTTTAACCTTCTAAGTGCGGCTCAGCACAGATTACGTAAGGGATTTTCATGTCTGACAAATTTGTTTGCAGCTCGTGAAAGCTGGGCGGAGGCAGTAGACGACGGCCACACTATCGGCGTGCCTTTCCTTGACTTCTCTAAGGCCTTTGATACTGTCTTACATTAACGAACCTAATTAAAGTTGTGATCACCAGGGATATCTGGAGCCGCTTTTAAATGGTCTCTGCCTTCCTAGAGGGAAGAGAACAGTGTGTATGGGTGGGGCGTGGCCATTAGCTTAGACTCGCTGTTCTTAGTAGTGTTCTGCAAAGCTCGGTTCTAGGACCGTTGCTTTTCGCAAATTATGTCAATGGCGTACCCCAGGGGCTTTAATTACCGTCGCTATGGTTTGCTGATGATCTCAAGCTCTGGAGTATTGTGGATATCCCTGGGGGCTTTGAGGCACTTTACGGTGCACTGGATAGGTTCTGAATTTGGTCAATCTTATGGTTGATGCCTATACATCAGGTGAAATGTTCTGTAGTCCGCATTGGAGCTGCTAGTCCTCCCACGCGCTCTGTAGTTGGTGGAAGTGAACTCCCTTTTGTCACAGCAGGTTGATCTAGGTATCACTCATACCTCTTTGCTTCACTCTGTGGGCAATTGGAGGAAGGCTGCTTGTATAGGGTTTCGTAGGTTGTGGTGTATCTGCCACTCCTTCGGTGTCCTAACAGCCAATATTTTTGTGACTCTGTGCTCATCTTTTTTGCAACCTCACTTAGCGTACTGTATCCAGGCTTGTCTGCCTTGTCTTGTAAGGGACAAACTGGAACTGGAGTGGGTTGGGCCACTGGGTAGAAGGTTAGTGCAAGGATTACGGGGGAAAACGTACCCCGAACCTTTGCTTGGCTGTTTAGTCCCTCAAAGCTGCCTAGGCTCCGATGTCACCCCTTGAAGCTGTACAAACTACTTTCTGACGGGGTAGGGACGGAAACTCGCTTGTCACCCCGAGTTGTTGAACTTTGGAACTCGCTTCCGGAGCACGGAGAGTCCGTTAGATGCTCATGGTGGCGGTACCAAAACTTCTCTTTCTCCTAACCGATTTGTAGCTTCAACGTCCCCTTCTTTTTACATTTCTTCGCCCACCGTGGTTTTATCATTATTTAGCTGACCTACTTCCCCTTGTTTCCTCAGCTTACCCTTCACGCTTTTACTTCAAATAAACCGGCCTGGCAGTGACTGCTGGGCAGGTAAATGTGGGCGGTAACTTGTTAGACATGATGGGATGCGTTCTTTGTTTTACGCTTTTTAACAACACAACAAACCTATCAATTCCCGATCCGATGAAACACAAAAGAAGGAACATTTACGTGATTATCCTATCGTGTCGGTCCCGACTGAACTTCAACTTGAAGTTGAAGAGCAAAGTTTCCTGTCGCTTGTGCATACATATAATATTACTGTGTATAGTAACCAGCGGATGTAATTACTTCGCACATGCCACCATGTCTGAAGATGGAGCGGCAAAGGAATTGATCGGAGCTGGCTTGGAATAGATTTAATTGCAAGAAGTCTACCTCACGTTGTTTTAGCTAAACCGGAGAACAGAAGGCAAGACGAACAAGGGCGATGTTCGCTAGTGGAGCGAGTCACGGTGGCCATGCGCGGAATATAAGTCGTGATGCCGAAAGCCCAGCTTACTTCATTGTAATTGAAGAAGCCTCGGCGTTATTAAGCTCCATAATGCCCAGTATCAAAAGGTGGTCGTCCGATTCGCAAGCGTTGGAGTGACTCTAAGCAAAGGAGCTGTTGAATTTCGTCCTTGAAATAGGGCTGGGTCTGATTTCTCGCGGTCATTACGGTAGGCTGTCCCAAAGTCTTGAGTAAACTACTAGGAAGATAATTTAGCATTATTCCATCTTCCCTCTCAACTGGGTACTGGTGCAACAATTGGTTGAGATGTAGTTCTAAGACATTTCTTACATTCAGACCGCTTTACGCTTTATTTTTATTAGGAAGCATAGGTTTAGCGTAAAGCGTCGGTGCCACGGCTACCACCACCACCACTATATCTATACGCTTCCTTTTGTGAAGCACGCATTGTTGTAAATCATCGCGGCCTTTTAGAGCAGTATGGGATCCACCCTGCGCCAGTTGCTACAGTTGAAAGTGCAATATTCCAGGAGTGGACGGACGTGACTACCGTGAAGTTCCGGGCTTCCGTCGACCGTGGTTATGTGTTGTAGATTTACTCTCGCCGTCCGCCGTTACACTTCAAGCAACTTCTAATTCGCCCGACATAAAAATGCATTGTTTATGTTTGGGAATCATTACTTAGGGCAGGTTTAGGATGTCTTATCCAGGTGAAGTTCGTACTTAGCCTATTCTGGCACACGCGATGCAATGCACAAGTTTCCGATCAGCTTGTACTTAGATGAAACTTTTGCCGCACGTGCAGACTAAGATAATTCGCATATTTTCTATCCGCTGCTTATCAGGTATCTCATTACTCGGCCGCTTGGAGGAGAAACTTGGAGACGACAACTTTTGGAGTGAAGAATGACATTTCACTGACCGAGGTAGCTAACAGTAACCTACATTTGCGGCAATTGCTTTTCGTTACATGAACAAAAGACACAGCGTATCATTTGTTGTACATTGTATATGAGATTTGTAAAGTCAAAATTTAATGGCCGAGGACGTTCGCAATGTTTGGTACCTCGCTTTTACTTTACAGAATTCACTCAGCTGCACCTCGCGTTCGCTTTACTTTGATGCCGGCAACTAGTTTGGGACTTGGGCTTGGACTGAGGAACTGCGTTTCCGCATGAAATGTGACCAACTAACTGACAAAGACTTATATGGACCACGGTTCCATAACAAAAATCTTCACCTGCACTCACCACCGCGATCAATGTCCAGTGTGGATAGCTGGACAAGAACTTTTCACGTTACCGTACAGTAAAGTCAGGGACTAGATACCTTGCAACTTTTACTTACCTGCACACTTACCACTCCAACCCTTTTTGGTTCTTCCATACTCGAACGGCCTTATCGACTATGGCTAGCCCTGACTAAGTTATTCAATCAGCCAACGGAGAAAATTCATATCCATTGGACTACAAAATATCTAGTGCTAAATCGGCTAGGAAAATGCTAGGCTAGTTGCAAACTAGCGTTCAAACTTATTGATGGCAGTGTTCAGGGCCGTGGTGGGTATTTGCCTTGCAAGCGTTCTCACCATGCGAAGCCACAAAAGTCCGTTTATCAATACTGCCAACTTGCGGATTTGATTTGCTACTGAAGAAACGCACTGCCCACAAGTACACACTGGCAATTTGACCAGCGTCATATTTTATTAGTTCCTCTATATGTAAAATTTAAGCTACACAAAGTTTATACATAACGCCACCACTACATTTATATTGCCTTTACTGTTTACTCTACTGACACATGAACCCATATTAATGGCATCACACCAACGATAGTACCTTCGCGAGTACTGCTTCAATTTCTGCAGGTTGTAATCGTTTTGGCCACCGTAGCTTACATGCATTTCAAAGTGTCTATTGTGAAACAAAATGGCTTGTAAATTTTGATCTGTCTGGTTCGATTTGCTTCAATAAATTCGAACATAAACTAGTTATTTATTTTATATTTCGCAAGTAGGAAATCCATGTCACCTGCGCTCTAAAGGATAGGGCCTTATCCACCCGGGCAGATGGACACCATATATTTACGCACGCAAGCACACAAACGCACCATGCTTAGCTGGGCGCCGAGGAAAGCCTTTTAAGCTGTCCTGTCTGCTGTTCAGTACGCAGTGATGTGTCACAGCTGGTTTTCCATTCCTAGTGTTCTAATCAGTCTAGAACCTCCGCTCTAGTACATTTACTTACCGTGCCCAATACATATCAGCCAAATGCCTCGTCGAGGGCCAGGGAATAAGGCAGGCTTTCGCCTGTAATGATTGCTAGCTCTTGTACTGAAAAGGAGACAACTTGTTTGTGGTTATGCCATGTGTCCACTGGTCGCTCGCTAAAAGACGGTGTCTCATCTAATGGAGCCGGTGCATTACCCACTTCACAGAAGTGCTTGTAAGGTTTTCGGGACGCAGACTTAAGCTAAGAACGGGGTGAACACCAGATTACCAGTGTACGGAGTTTTACTCGAAATCATTCCTGCCAGTCTCAAAGCATTCTGAAGTAGGTTGCATTTATACTTCTGCGCCAAACTTCAGGACGAAAAGCTGACACAGCAATACAGTACGCACTACGTTAGCAGCGGCGCCAACCTTTAGGATAACACAAAATGGCAATGCGAATATGCCGCAGGTAACGTAATCCAAATATCGTTGGTAGAAGCTCGAAGATAACGGAACACGGTTATACTGAACAACTCTGCGTAATACGCCGTAAAGTGACTTGTTAGCGTGCCATACTGCTTCGAGTTCTCGGCTGACATATCGTTGAAAACGCTGTTCGAATTTGGGCTAGATACTGAAGTTGACTTTTGTCATGCTCTTCTCAAATACAAGCGAACTACTGGCATCGATTTGCTTGAATTGTCGCAAAGCGATCACCACTCGCGCAAAGGGTTGCAGTGCAAGAGTTGTAATGGCTGGCTGCATACCGCCTGCTGCAATGTCGAAGCTAACTCTTATGCACTTCACCAGCGGACCGCATCCTCCGTTGTCTTTCCATTTGTGACTCGTACCAAGCGGCTGATGTGGGTAGTAGCTTCCGGTTCTGTGCAAACCCGCTTAACCCTGTGGCCCACGCATAAAAGTGAAGGCTGAACCTCTCCCACCAGTTGAGGTGTCCAGCTCGGTGCCCACGAATATACGTTGTATTAAAGACTCCTCGGCTTCATCGTCGGTAACCATGGCACGTAGCGGGTAAAACTAAGATGAGCACTCTTGATATCAAACGTGGCAGGGTCTTAGCTTCGTCGCTTTTGTAAACGTTAACTTCTACTGTTGGCAGCAAAGGTCTACCGCGGTTGTTATCAAGGACACAGTTCTAACCTCAGTTATCCGGAGCGCAGTTGTTCAATGAACAATTATCCGAAGCGCAACAATGCCAGGAATAAAGCCAACTCTTCCTCCTTCCTAAATAATACCAGTGATTTCCATAGTATGCTAAATAGAATAGTTGTTTAAATCTAACCTGCTTCCTAAGCCGTCGGTTCGTGGAAAGAGCACAAATCGGGTTCGCTGCTCCATCATCTTGAACGCTGCTGAATCCGAAAAGGAGACCTCAGCTCTTAAGATACTGGACTACCAGGACTTTCTAGGACGAATTGGTTCCGAACTTTTCTACGAAGATGTGCCGGGCCTCAACTTTGCTTCTGCTATATTGCCTCGGCAAGGCACAAAAAGGCTGCTCGAAAATTCGTCCCAGTAACTAACTTGTCAGAGTGAAAAAGAAGGCCGTCGGGTTTTCAGTCGAACTCAAGTAGTATAGAGGAATACTTTTATATAATCCGAGACCTTGCTCCATAAGGTCGGGTCCTAATGAATAGCCCTTTCGAAGGACTAAGGAAAAGTTGAACAACTTGTGCTTAGTCTCCAAATTATGGATTTTTGGTTGGTGCAGTAAGCGCAGCGGCTTCCTTGAAAACCAATCATCATCCCACCCAAGGCAGCGAGACCAAAGATTGGGCTGCAAGTGACGACAGCCAAATTGGATGGTACCAGAAACAAGCTTGACGAAATTCAAGTCATTTCTTCAGAGAAAAGCCCTCAGTTAATGGAGTTCACGGAGACCTGATTATTTTCGAACATACCAAACCCAGAGGTTCAACTTCCAGGGTATAAATGCTCTCGTACCTAGCGTTCTGGAGTGTGGTCTGGGGATGATATGCTTCTGTACTGGTGGGAGAGCCTCTGGTCCAAGCTTGGTGCTGATTTCGAGCTTTTGTGGTGTCTGGTGCATGACCGGTGTAGGTCTTTTATGGTCTGTATCATTTACAGGACACCTTCGAGGCTCGGTACTCCCTTACTAAATTTGATCACTAAGCACTGCTGGGTAGCTACTCTCTGATAATGGGGGACTTTAATGCTGTTGCTATTACTTGGGACCTGCTCCATTTTAACGTCTATTCGGACGCTTTCGATGCGCTCCTCTCGTAAACTTCGCATGGTTAAAATTTGCTCCAGCATGCTGCAACGCGCACTAGGATATAATCAGGCTAGGCTCCAGACACTTTGGATATCGTACTCCCACCGGCCTATTCAGATGTTTCTTCACTGCCTGGACTACTGTCTATTGACGAACGTAAACATTATGTGGTTTCCTTTGAATGTACCTCCGTCTCACCATACATTACCAGTGCATGCCAACAGAACTGCTTTCGTGTCGACGCGCACCATCTGAGACGCGCTGAAACTACTACTGAATTCAGCATTCTCGAGGACTAATACCAGGACCTTCACGATGCCTGGAGCCGCTTGCACATAAGCATGAGGTCACCCGTTGGTCAAATAGTCCCTTGCTGTATAAGAAAACAGTTTGCCAACAGCCGTACTTGGATCGAGCAAGAGTTACGGCTAATTACGAAAAACGTCGCAGATAATGGGATAGTTATAGGTCAACAACATCGTCTTTAGCCTAGTCAGACTGTACGGCGGTAAAGGCACCCTGCGCACAAACGAAACGCGAGGAACTACAACAATAGGAATTTCAGTTTGCAGAAAACGACAAGACCAAAACAACAAGTTACTGTTCTTGTATCTGTAAAGGAGTGCAAAAGCTGGGTGTGGGCTATATGCCCTGTAGGCTATTGCTACTGAAAACTTACAGTATGAGGAGGATGCCAAAGCTCATCTCCTGGCTTTGCAATATCCCACCTTATTTGACATCAAAGCTCCAGTATCTCGTGACCTGTATCAACCCGCCCCTCCCCACTAGAGCATACCGAACTCAATGAAGACTTGGCTGTGCGACTACTTCTTGAATTAAAGCGGAACTTCTTACCAGGTTCGGATAAGCAGCACCGTATTTTCTTCAAGAAGATGACCCAGTGCATGGCTTTTCGTAGTTGCCAAGTATTTCGGCGGTCTCTATAAGCCGAATACCTACCAAGGGCTTGGAAACTGGATACTGTGAGGCCCATATAAATGATAAGGGATTGTCGGGATCCTGCACCCTACAGGCCGAGCTATCTTACACCGGGCTCCTTAAGAGAACCCTAAACATTCACAAGAAGAACCTGCCTATACTATCATGCGCTCAACCTGGTATTCAGAAGTTACGTTCCTGCATCACTAACTACCTTGTTGTGAGCGAAAATTGGGCGAGATCGCTGGATGCGGTTACTCTTCTGGATGTAATTTTCGTAGACTTCAGAAAAGTATTTGTAAAAGTTCCTCATGGTCGATTCCTTGACAAACTCCGGGGAATTGGCGGCAATGGGAAGATTCTCTCCTGGGTCGCTGACTATCTGAATGGTGGAAGCATGCAGGCTAAAACGAACGATACTTAATCCAAAACCATGTTTAGCATCAGCGGGGTCCCACAGGGCCTTCACCTTCGTCCTGTGCTCCTCAAACCACACACCAATGACCTGTCATCTGAGCTCCCAACCGCTTGCCTCTTGTATGCTGTGGACCTTAAACTGTAGCTAGAGGTGTCAAAGCTCATTAATGCCGGCGTGAAACAGACAACGCTGGACAGATAGCGTTGCTGGTCAATGGAGTAGCAGCTACCCATTAAGCATACTAAGTATTCCATCCACCCAAATAAGGCCACTTCCCCATTGATATTTATCATATTGTTAGCTTCCTGCTCAGAAATGCAAACTTGGAGAATGACCTTGAAGATTTTGTCGCGCCAAACCTACGTACGACTCACGACACACTAAATATAGTTGCCGCTGCTACTGCGTTGTTCTTCTCTACGGGGTGGCCACAATGTTCCTGGTCATTTGTATGCCTGCTGTTTTTAGCAGTATCCTTCATTATTTAATATATGCACTTTGGCATAATAATCAAAGCATATATGATCCATACTTTAGACTGCTATTTGCAGGCAAATATTCGAAAATTGACCGACACGGGTCCCTACACTGTTAACGAAAGACTTCTAGCTGCTGTTGAGTACATGATCAGGAGCCAGAAAAAAGAAAAAATGGCTGAAGTAACCAATAAAATTCCAGGAGCCTTTTCGGGACATTTTATTGGCATCGGGGAAGAATAGCTTTGCATCTGGAGCTGTGCCGGTTGTCCCACGCTCTGGACAACCTGCCTCCCGAATGGAGCACCTGAAAATCATTCAGCAGTCAGTTTTCAAATATCCAAACTAATCGGCTCGTAACAGATTTGTGAAATGCATATTCCCCGCTTCACACTCTAAAAGGCACTCAAACTTAACCTAGCCATAACAGCATTCAGGCAAATGCAGGTCAGCGAACTGTCTGACATCGATCGACAGAATCGACTGTAGGCGTGTCAACGTCTTCTCCGAGGAATCCCTAAATCTTCCGTTTTCACGAAGTCTTCTTTACTGATGAACGTCCTGTCTATCTCAGCTCACGTTGACGAAGTAGTTATATTTGGAGCAAGCTTAGCCCATACCATGCTGAAGAAACCCCCTACGACCCACCGCACGTCATGATGTGGGTGGCAATATCAGCCAGCAAAAGCATTGAGCCATTTTTTCTAAAACTCAGTGAAACCGTTCACCTACCGAGAAATATTGGAGACCTGGTCTAATCCACAATTGGTTTCAACTGGAATCATACATGTAACCATTCTGCAGCAAGATGGTGCTCCTGCACCTTTTGCTCTTTCAGTGCGCGGGTTCCTGAATGAGAATTCCCTGGCCAGGGGATAAGAAGTGGATCACAGCATCAACGGTCAGCGCGTAGTTCAGAACTCACGTCAGACGATAATGCCTTGTAGCATGCGGAAAGCAGACATCAGAAAGCCACATTACAATAACACAGACAAACGTAAAGCTGCAATTCGTGCTTCATTGAAGTCCATTTCCCCTGAGGTTCCGCGACACATCTCAGCAAGAATTTGTAGACGTATTCTACTATATGCTGAGAACGGCGATGAACACACAGACCCATTGGAAGCATGACATAGTGATCATAGGCTAACGCACGTATGTTTTAATAAGTTTATTTGAGCAGCGAAGAGCCCCACTTTCCCTAGACAATTATCATGTACAATTATTTATATATATACTCTGCTTTACATAGGTACCTGCATAAACTTGGAGTGTCCGGGGACTTTTTGGCAACAATGTATAAAGAAATCCTTTTGCCAGTTGACTCCAGAGGCATTCCGACTTCTGTTAATCTCACATGTACGGCCAGTTCTTGCTTAGGGATGGCCAGCATTCTATCCTCTCCCGAAATGAGAATGCATACTGATAAAGGAGAATAAGCGGGGGATAGAAATCCGGTGTGACACTCCGAAACCTGTCTGGCCCTCATAGCGTTCAAAGAAGAACACGTTCTTCCTGGAGTACTGACTTCCCTATGCTGACTTGCTTTACACGCAAGGTGTGGCGGGGGATGAGATAAACGAAAAGCTATTTTGTATTCTTGCTAATATTTCGACACGCGGCCACGGTATGATGTTTAGTCCAAGGAGGTTTCGGGTTAGATCTGTCCCTTTAGCAATCCGTGTAGTAAAAATCTGGAATAGTTTACCTGAGGTAATCCTCTGTGCGCAAATTGCGGAATGCTTCAAACGCTTACTAGACCTTTATTTACTGGAATAGCATGACTCTGGCTGTGTTGAATCTGCTCGCAATGTTTCGTTGTAGAACCCTGAGACCCACCAATTCACATGATCCATACAGTAAGGGGGCAGTGCTGAAGCTGGCAAAGGATTTTCCTTCCGCTTTACACAAATTAATTAAGCAACGAAACAATAGCCGACTGCTGAGCCGATAACTAATAATTAAGAACGTACTACCAAACATTTATTCACTGATACTTACAAAAATAACTTGCACGCGTGTTAAAATGAGCATGTTGCTTTTAATGGATTTCTGTTGACCTCCCCAGCTTTGACAAAACTAAGGCGATGCATGTCGCGCAGCTTTTTAAATTTATCTTTTTAGACTAGCGGGATCGACCAGCTCACGATACGTACAAATTCGGTGCTCAAAGATCGCTTTATGATGGTGTACCCAAGCACAAACAATGGTAATATATAATATAGTGCAACCTAAACTAAATATAAACCAACATAAAATACCGATAGATAATAAAAGTTTGAACACAACTAAGTAATCCTTGTATATAGTGCATGTGCTAACCATTCATTAAGCATGTAACTATTAGAAACTTATTTTATAATGCATAACTTTTCAAATTGATGTGAATATCTATCTGCAAATTTTTTCAAGGTGCTACAATCCACCTAGACAGGTTAAGTATGGGTGTACCCAGCAACATATATAAATTCTCTTTCGTTGACATTTCGTGAAACAGTCGATCCCGATATCGCCCGCGAAATTGTAAAACAACAAAAAGCTACTATGTTTCGTGATTGTTATCAAAATGGCTTGCTCTCTATTTTTTATAGCCTTGGGAGCGACCCCTTGAATAGTTGGCTTCAGAGAGTTCGTTTTAAATATGTGCTGTATTCTTAGTAGATCAAAAATGGTCACATAAAGCGCGTAACTGATGAAGACATACAATCTTTCGTGATCGAAATTCTTGGTCTAAACGTGAGGTACGAAGTTTTATAATCACATGTTAGTAGCACAACGTACATTTCTTGTCCGAAGAATCCAAAGCAAACGCTATCAATTAGACTACCAATTTTGGTGATGGTGGTCAAAAATTTAAGAAAATATTTCTCTTTTGTAATACAAGTACATGTTATGGATTTAGTTACTAACCATATGCATCAAATTTAGATCCTTGATAGTCAGAATATTAGGAGACGATTCAGGGCAAGTAACTTTCAAACGTCCACAACCGTCAAACCATTTTGTTGTGCTATGCCTATGCAGTTGGATGATGGGTGGAACCAAGTGCAGTTTGACCTCTCGGATTTTACTCACAGGGCATATGGAACCGCTTTTGTTGAAATCACACAGATTGAAGTGAGTCGATGAATGCTACTGGGTCTCATCTCTAATGTGTTGCCTAACCACTTCAGTATTATGTCGTTATTGTGGGTTGAAGTCACAATTGGTTCATTGGTTTGCAGAGAGCAGAAAGAAACTCATTTGGTAGCTCCACCATTTTTAGCTCACTGTAAGGAATATGGGCCTTGTTGCGGCATACTTTTTCACAAAACAGCACTACGGTCACACTAAACATAGCAAGATCCATGCTTGTCTAGGTAACAGATGTCTAGAGGTAACTTGATGCATTCCACTGTTTGTACACTAATGATTAGCTTAGGTCAATTGTTCCATTCGCTATCACACGAGTGGACAAAATAACATGGGAGAGGACTCGAAGCCTCTTCATTTTAAACCGCTTCCAATAATGACTACGCGTCGGAATATCCTCGCGGACAAAGCAACTCTAGTAGCTTATTTTCTATCTCATCGCGTAGAATATGTCCGGTGTAAGTCAAGTTATTACGGTGACGACTACACTCCAGGAAGTACATGTTTTACATTAGAAATCGATTTAATAAACACAGCTTCCGGAGTTTCGTGACGCATTTCTATTCCCGCCGCTGAACCACCTCTGTCAAAAGGCACTCGTATTTTGGGAGGTAGTAGGATGCTGACAATCCGTACGCAAGCATTATTTGCAGTTGAGAGCTTGAAAAAAGTCGGAAGATCTCTGGAGTCATCTAGAAGAAGGATATACTTATAGTAAAGAATATTTTGTGTGTAGCAACAACTTGCTTTATGTGTCAGGATTCGTGTGGAAATTTAGCGAAATAAGAACTCTAAGTCCCTTCTCATAAGTTGCGTTCCTGAGCGGGAGGCCCCTAATATAATGAGTACTAAAGCTGTCCGAGGCACTGCTTGGGATGACCGAACACTTATCATGGTTGTTGTGTAGTGATTACTCCACTGAACATTAGTACAACCGGTCCAGCCTTGCCTGTAGCCGATCAGCCTTTTTAAGCTTGGATACCTCTAACCACAGCTTTAGATGCGTACCATGCATTCACAGCGGATTTAGAGCTCTAAAGGAACATCATTGGTGAGGAGTTTAATGAGGGAAAGAACAAGGATAGAGCCCTTTAGGTCCCCTCTGGTCATAAAAACAGGAGCGTTGTAGGTATCTTACAATTTGGCTCGCGTGCTCTGACCTTTCAAAGGGCGAGCGACGTAGGATAGAAGCTTCTCTTTAACATCACTTTCCTGGAGTATGGGAAGGAGAGGTCCAAGAGGGACTTTGTTAAATGTCCTGTTGGAGTTGACGAAAACGACCTTTAGGTAATTGCGGGTAAGCATTTTCCTCTGACAACATGTAAGTTAGATATACGAGAGCGTGACTCCTGAAAATCACCTCGAGTGCATAAGAAGGTATGCAGGTTTCCTATTTGAATCTTTACGGCTCACTTACGAATTCTTTCAATGACCTTACAAACTGCCGATGTCAGTCAGATCGGCCAATAGTTGGCATGGTCCTAACGTTCTCCTCTCTTGTATATGGGCAACACAATACCTAGTTTCCAAGCCCTCAAAAGATGTCCCGCATCTAGGGAGCGCCGAAGAAACTTGGCAAACGAGAAAAGCAACGTGCTTCGCCACGGTCTTGAGGAATAAAAGGTACAAAACACCGGGACCCGATGATGAGTTCAAATTAATACAAGAAGTAGTTACCTAAGTATGTGCCCACTGACCTTTATATATTCTAGTGTAGTGGGGTAGGGTGACAAAGTCACTGAAAGTTAGAGCTTCATGTGAAAAGACGATAAAATCCGTAAAGCCAAAGGACAAACGTTTGCATCATCATCATTAACTACGGTATTATTCTTGCTACATTGCAGAGCAGATATTTCATACCCAGCTTTTATACTCCATTACAGATACGAAAAATGTAGTTTGGGTGTGATCTTGGATTTTCCCCCAAACAAAGTTTGTACTGTGGTCCATTTTTGCGTTTCATAAGTGTGCAAATGTTCTTAACCACCCTGTAGCTCGAGTAGTATAACGCCGGTTTTGTAGGCTTAAAACTGCTAAGTACTTTGCATTATAAACACTTAAAAATCTTGTCTATCCCAGGGGCTTTCTACAATCATAGTTTGACACACAATTAGCCCATCCTGTTTGTATGCACCGCAGGTGTATCAGAAACCTGCGTAGCTGTCCAAGCGTTTTCTTGTCTTAAATTCATTAGTCGTAGATCTCTAACAGGCGGAAGCGTACGCCGCCTGACCTATGCAACTATATGCATAACACACAACGACTTCCGCTGTGCAACACTGTAGCAGATTTTGATGTGGTATATACTGTGTCTAGTCGCATTGCATCCCATACTTAGACTACTGACGTTTACTTAACTATTATCTACGAGTGGGTTGTGGGGAGTAACTGCGTTCGACATGATTATTGGTAAGCTACTTAATCATTTGTTGTTGCCACCACTTTTACTGGCTGTGATAAACCGCTGCTTGTTATCAGGCGAAACTAGGTCAATAATTCTCTAAACAAGAACATCCCCGGAAAATGGCTGCATTATACAACAGCATGCAGTCATGACGGCATGCTCCTGGCACGTATATTATTTTGTATTACAACTAAATAAGGGATGTGTGGGTGGATTACGATTAGCGCAGTATGGGTCACCAACTCAAAACACAAGCACAGTTGCCCTACGGCTATTTGCAGTCACAGTGATGGGTACATTCATAAAGTAAATGTGTCGGCTACCTAGTAAAGTTAATGGTTATGCCTTGCAGTTATGACCTCGTGGTAGCTGTAGTTGGATAGATAGCACTCTAAAGAACTATAAAGTAACAGCAGTACATCAGCCACTTGAAATTATGCTTCGCTGCCATACAACCATAACGATCCTCGGAACGAAGAATAATATGTGGGCTAGAAGGGTGACTTACCGGAAAACCATAATGCCTTCAACAAACATACAGGTTTGAGGCGCCTACGCTTTGTCCGCAACATAACATCACTTTCAGCTGGATATTGTGCAAAAATAAGGCGGCATTGGCTAGATAGTCTTCTTGCGGCTTACAATGCTCTGTTTCGTAAGCAGCCAAACCCTGTAGATAACAAAGCACCAAACACACGTTAACCAGGCAGTCCGACTACGAGCCAGCAGCAGACGCGCCAATGGTACAGATTGCGATCCATGTGCTGTAAAGTCTTAAGCCAAGCACAAGGTGAGTCACGTGGACTCCAACCTGGAAGGCAAAACGGACCGACAGCACCAAGGTTGGTTGTCAGTGAGTACAGTACTCGGTGCGAAGTCAACCTTTAGCCACCTCGAGCCTTGTGCCACGCTACGTCTGGCAGACAAAACAAGGCGCTTCTCGATAAGCGGTGAACGGGCATAAATAGCACGTTCCCAAGCCAGCGCAATTTATTCCGTGCTATCTTTTGTTCTAAATTATTACCTTATATCACTGCCTAGCACTTGCTTAAGCACATCATTGTTGCGGACACCTTGGTGTCACCCAATACCAGCAGTGCACCGCAGACAGCAATGATCAAAGACTTGAAGGCGCCTCATATCTTCAGAACGAAGAGACCAAATCTAACCCTTATAGAGTAGGACAGCCTTCACTATTACCTTGTAAGCACGACCTTTCAGATGGAAGGAAACCACTCTCTGTCGCCAAATATGTCGCACCTTCAAAAAGACAGCTCTAGCTTCTTCAATACGTGAAACAACTTCAGTAGCTATGCACCCATCATTGTTGATACAGCTGCCAAAGTAAGTGAATTGACCAACTACCTCGAGTTCCTCGCTATCTAGGATCAAGGGATCATCATGTGGCTGATGGTCAAGTTGTAGCAGTCTGGAGATTCCCCGGTTTGCCTGTGTAAAATTCTAACTAAAATTATTTCATTGTACACCTAGGCAACCGGTGTGGTTTGTTGAACTGATTGCTGAGTTCGAATGCTTGACTTGGTCATCGCCATTTCTGCTTGGCGTTCGTTTCTGTTGCAACTCGCGATTGCCCTGTGTGTTGTGCGTGCTCCGTTCCCCTAGCTAGAGCGTCCACGGTGTCGTTCCTTTATAGCTAGATAACAGGGAATCTTTTACTGTACCAATAAAAGTTACCCTGCAACTCGATCTGTCTTCTCGAATCGCTCTCTGGGCTCCCGGTGCAGGCGACTCACTAAATGTACACACACACTCACACACACACACACTCACACACACACACACTATACACGTTAGATAGAGGTGGGAAATACCTCAGCTACAGTGCCGCAATCCCTAAAAGAAAAAGGGAATAAAATGCAACTGGTGCATGCCAGGTTCTGCTACCGGTAACGGATGAGCATCGTTCCGGTATGCTACCTGCCGGCTAATATGCAGCAGAAAATATAATTTACTATGTAAAACTATAAGACGTCTAATAATGAGAACGTATTTAGAGGGAAGGCTAAGAGGAATCGGGTGTGACAACGAAACTCACAGCAGGAACGCCACTGTAGGACTAGTTAATGCTAGTCCTAGACGGTGCGCGAAATTAAGCGCGGATATTAGAAGGCAATGGCAGTCGGACACAGCGGACTGTATTCGATGGGCTACAATAAGAAGCAGACGTTTGAAGCGAGAAGGAAGCGAACACGGTAGCGCGGAAACTTACAAGGCTGTCATGTGTCGAGCCGGTTGCAAGGAAGATTAAAACAAGGAGTAATGTACAATCGGTCAACAATTAAATTGTACGTGAAAGATAGCAGTTATCTTTTAGGGCGCTACACCACTGATGTCAGCTCCTCGCGATTGCTCTGTGTGATGTGCATGCTCCGTTCCTCTAGCTAGAGTGTCCACGGAGTCGTTCCTTTATTGCTAGATAACAGAGAATCTTTTACTGTACCAATAAATGTTTCCCTGCAACTCGATCTGTCTTCTCGAATCGCTCTCTGGGCTTCCGGTACAGGCGACTCACTAACTTGGTGATCCCGACTCCGGAACAATCTCCGCGCCGCATCTTTCCCACTATTCTCCGGTGAGCTCGTTCCATTTATTTTTCATATTTTCCTGTTTATTTTTGCATACGGTAGCCTGTTTTTTGCGTCATTTTTAAGCCATGGAATCTGTAGCCATTAAGTTAGAGTCTCTGCTTAACGTTGTATCTCTCCGTGCCATCTTTTTGGGGACATAGATCCTTTTTGTGGTTCGCTCACCTTGAGACTGAGTTTTAGAACCACAGAATCATTTCCGACTACGCGAAGTATAGCAGTCTCCTGTCCTCTATCCCCAAGAAGATATCAATGCAGCTTCGTGACGTCATCATTTCTCAGACCGAAAACCGCTATGAGGCTCTCAAGGAGGCCCTTTGAGAAAGTACGCCTGCAGCAGCTTGTCAGGAATCTGCAGCTGAGCGACAAACTGCCCCCAACCCTACTACGAGAGATGCAGCAATTCCTTGGTTCCCCAACCATGGACGAGACGTTACTTCGCGAACTATGGCTACAACAGCTACCGGAAAACACGCAAGCGATTCTCGCTACAATGAGCTCCGTTTCGCTCACTCAGCTAGCAGATTTAGCGGATAAAGTTATTAAGTGATCACAGCCAAAAGCCGACGCCAGCAAAATCAATGCCGTCGCGACCCAGGGCACTTCTATCACTGGCTTACAGTCAACCATAGAAGCCCTGCAAACACAAGTTGCAACACTTAGTCGCCAGGTTCAACGGCTTACTATGAACCGTCGTCGTCATAGCCGCTGGTAGTCGCTTTTCAAACGTTCTAAGTCTAGCAACAGGCAGGCTTGCCCTTGGTACCATCAACGTTTTGGTATTGCAGCTCGAAGTGTATCAAGCATTGCAAGTTTGCCGAGAAGCAGGGAAGCTTCCCGGCCTGTCCGTAACGGCGATGGACGCGACCGGCCACCACCAAAGTCGCCTTATCCGCGTTAGGGATTTAATTTCAGGCACCGAGTTTCTAGTCGACACTGGTGCCGAAGTTAGCCTTATACCGCGTAGCCCAGATGTGGTCGTCCCACCAGCACCGACCAAGCTGCGTGCCTCTAATGGCACATTAATCGCAATTTTCAGCGAAAGGCGGCTAATGCTCAATTTAGGCCTCCGGCGAACCGTCGCTGGCCTTTCATAGTTGCTGCCGTGCCTTTTGCCATCATAGGCACAGACTTTCTTCAACGCTCTGACCTTATGGTCGACGCTAAGAGAAAGATGCTTACCGACTCTAGTACACAGCCCAGTGTTACCGGGACTATCGCCAAGGTGAATGCTATCACTCCCATTCGTATCCTACCTCAAGCTACACAGCCATTTATAGAACTTTTCAACCAGCATCCTAAAGTAGTTCGCGTTCCGAAAGACTTGCCTCTTGTGATGTCAATAATCATGCAGCACATTTGCACTAAAGGCCCACCTGTTTCGGCCCGCCCTCGCAGAGTAGCCCCGGACAAGCTCAAAGCTGCTATGGCGGAATTCGAGCAAATGCTCAAACTGGGAATAATCCGCCCTTCCAAAGGTCCATGGGCATCACCATTACACATGGTACCGAAGAAATCCGGTGACTGGAGCCCCTGTGTTGACTACAGGGCACTTAACAAAGTTACCGTCCCGGATAAATACCCATTCCACATATGCACGACTTGACCTTAGCTCTAGCTGGTAAGTCTATCTTTAGCAAAGTCGACCTAGTTCGCCCCTACCATCAGATACCTGTGGCGCCAGACGACATTGCTAAAACAGCAGCCATCACGCCATTCAGCCTATTCGAGTACCTCAGAATGCCTTTCGGCCTCAGCAACGCTGCCCGAACTTTTCAGTGTTTCATTCATGAGGTAACGCGAGGACTCGCAGGCGTTTATCCTTATCTAGATGACATTCTCATCGCAAACTCTCCTGAGGAAGAACCCCTTCATCACCTCGACGCTCTCTTTTAACGCTTAACACAGCATGGGGTTACCGTCAACCCTGATAAATGCGAGGTTGGCCAAAGTTCCATTGACTTTCTTGGCCACCGCATATCCGCCTCTGGTATTGAAGCTCTGCCAGACGAAATCCAGGCACCGAAGGACTATCCTGCTCCCAGTTTCTTCAAACAGTTACTCCGATTACTTGGCCTAGTCAACTATTATAGACGCTTTATTCCTAACTGCGCGAACATTGTTCAACCAGTGACTGGCTTGCTATGCGGTAAACAACGGTCTTTTCATTTTACAGACAACGCTAGGCTGTCTTTTGAGAAGCTCAAAGATGCTATCTCCAACATAGCGCTTCTCGCCCATCCAGACACATCTGCACCACTCTCCCTGACGACTGACGCATCCGATACTGCCGTCGGTGCAGTTCTTCAACAACTCATCGACCATCAATGGATACCTCTAGGTTTCTTCTCGAAACGTTTAAAACCTGCCGAACCGCGTTACAGCACCTTCGGTAGGGAACTGTTAGCTATCTACCTAGGTATCAAGCATTTTCGTCACTATCTCGAAGGTCGACAATTTACAGTCTTCACTGACCACAAGTCATTGATCTACGCAATCAATGGCGCAACAGACAAGTATTCTCCGCGGGAAACTAGACACCTAGACTACGTGTCTCAGTTTACGACAGACGTACGACGTCTCAGGTGCTCTCAATCCCGTGGCGGATGCGCTTTCACGCAGTCAACAGATCAGCTTATCGCCTGGCACCAACATTGACCTAGCGGATATGGCTGCTGCCCAACAAGCTGATCCAGACACATATACAAACTACGACGCAACATCTCGTTGAAACTACGCGAAATTCCACTAGCATATCTGAGGGGAGCATTCTTTGTGACGTTTCACAAACTTCTCCCCGACCCGTAGTTCCTACCTCGATGCGTCGACTGGTTTTCAACGCTTTACACAACTTGTCTCATCCGGGCATACGTGCATCGCAGAAGCTCGTAACTGAACGCTTCGTATGGCCCAACGTCAATCGCGATTTCCGCCTTTGGGCACGCGCAGGCATAGATTGTCAGCGCGCCAAGGTATACAGACACACCAAAAGCCCACTTGGCATTTTCCCGCTCCTGCCTCCCGTTTTGCACACGTGCATGTCGACCTGGCCGGACCTTTGCTTCCATGCAAAGGCTACGTGTACCTCCTCACTTGTATCGACCGATTCACCCGTTGGCCAGAGGCGATTCCGATAGTCAACTGCTCACCTGAGACAGTTGCGCAAGCTTTCCTAGAACCCTGGGTAGTTCAACTCGGTTGCCCAAGCATAGTCGTCACTGACAGAGGATTACAGTTTGACGGATCCTTCAGCAAACTGCTCGACGTTCTTGGTTGCCAACCTAACCGAACCACCGCATACCACCCTGCAGCTAATGGGATGGTGGAAAGGTTTCACCGGCAACTCAAAACAACACTCTGTGCCCATACTAGCACCTCCTGGCGCGAAGCACTTCCGCTCGTTCTCTTAGGCAGAAGAAATACGATTAAAGCGGCTTTGCATGCCACTCCGTCGTCGCTAGCCTTTGGACGCACACAACGCTTACCTGGTATACTCGTTTCAGCACAAACGCCAACTTCCTTCAACTATGGCGACTACGCAGCTCGCCTATCTCATCACATGCGCCAGCTTCAACCTGTGCAACCCAGGGCACAGAGCTTGCGTACCAAGGTGGACGAACGCTTAACTAATTGCACGCACGTGTTCATTCGCACTGACTGCGTAGGTCGGCCACTTCAACCTCCTTATCCTGCTCTGTATCGTGCCGTACGCCGAAGCGACAAGACGTTTACCATTGACTACCATGGTAAGACTGAGACGATGAACGTCGATCGACTCAAGCCAGCATTACTCGACAAGTCTGACTCTTCGCTGCAGCAAGCACCTTCACAGCCTGCGCCATCACAGCTCGCACTGCAACCTCAGACGAGTCAGTCCGCTCCAGCAGAACTGACAACCTCAACCGACAGCACTCCTACTCGCCGTACTATTAATCGACGCGGTAGGAAGCTCAAACACACAGTTCGTTTTTCGGACTTTGTTCGCACTCAATATTAAAAAAGGACGTGTCTCTGACACTTTTGCTCTTGCCAAACGTTTACGAAAATCCACAGAAAAAGACCAAAACGACTTGAAACTACCAAAAAGAACAAAAGATTTGAGAACACAAAAACAGCATTCCACGATTTTCGCTTTACAATATTTTGTGCATTGCTATGCATTTATGCTGCTTTTTGATTTTGCTTTCCGTATACACCGCCGATTTCACTTTTCGCTGGATTCCCGCACGTCAACTGAAAGTGGAACGAACTTCCTGCTCAAGCGCATACGTGAACTTTACTAACTGTACCCCCACAAACAGTTTTTTTTACCGTTTCTACACCGTAGGGATGACATGGATGGGAACCCGATAGGGTCCGATTGCATGGTTCTCCGCCACCAGCTGCATCAAGTTTCACAACCTGGTCTCGCAGAAGGCTGGCCCGCGACGGACAGTCCTCACGTAGATCGAAGGGCTGCTTACACAGTCCCTATTGGGAGAGGGCTATGTAGCAGTCTGGAGATTCCCCGGTTTGCCTGGGTAAAATCCTAACTAAAATTATTTCATTGTACACCTAGGCAACCGGTGTGGTTTGTTGAACTGATTGCTGAGTTCGAACGCTTGACTTGGTCATCGCCATTTTTGCTTGGCTCTCGTTTCGGTTGCAACTCGCGATTGCCCTGTGTGTTGTGCGTGCTCCGTTCCCCTAGCTATAGCGTACACGGTGTCGTTCCTTTATAGCTAGATAACAGGGAATCTTTTACTGTACCAATAAAAGTTACCCTGCAACTCGATCTGTCTTCTCGAATCGCTCTCTGGGCTCCCGGTGCAGGCGACTGACTAAAATGTACACACACACACACACACGTTAGATAGAGGTGGGAAATGCCTCAGCTACAGTGCCGCAATCCCTAAAAGAAAAAGGGAATAAAATGCAACTGGTGCACGCCAGGTTCTGCTACCGGTAACGGATGGGCATCGTTCCGGTATGCTACCTGCCAGCTACTACGCAGCAGAAAAATATAGTTTACTATGCAAAACTATAAGACGTCTAATAATGAGAACGTATTTAGAGGGAAGGCTAAGAGGAATCGGGTGTGACAACGAAACTCACAGCAGGAACGCCACTGATGTCAGCTCCTAGCCATATCAACAGGTGTATCTAGCCAAACGTGTTCATCTTCTTTCGGACCCCAACCAGAGAGCCGATGCGCTCCAACTTAGGCCAGCTTTGAAGTGAGGGCCTTCATTCCTCTCGACCAAGTCATCGCTTGGCCACCTCTCCTCTTCTTCCATCCACACCCCCGGCCCGCAAACAACGCACGTCGCGGGAGTCTGTGAGCTACCGTGCGTAAAACGTGACCGAGCCATCGGAGCCTGGTGCGTGAAATAACGGTACTGAGCGGTTTATTTCCTTTTCCTGTGCCGTCAACATGACGTCAAACACACTCGTTGCTAACTCGTTGTTTCCACCAGATGTGAGTTAATTTGCGAAAGCACCGGTGGTCGAACGTAACTAGCTACTTTATGTTCGCTGGTCTAAGGGGACTAAGTTTCACAACCGTACAGTAGGGTCGAACGTACCGCTGCATTTTACACTCTACCCTTCAGAGCGAGAGTGATGTCGCCCCGGCGTCATAAGTGGCGAAGGTTAGCAAAAGCGCCTCGAGTTTTCCTATAACGTTTGTGATCTCATCTACAATCCCACGGGCGCTGATACAACTTGCCAGATAGTTGCTTTTTCGGACGACATCAAGCTAATCGCCTTTAGCGGGAGCCTGTACCGGTAGCCCGGTGAGTGATTCGAAAAGGACAAGGTTCCCTGTTACCTAGCTGTAAAAAACGACACCACTGACACTCTAGCTAGGGGAACGGAGCACGCACAACACACAGGGCAATCGCGAGTTGCACCCGAAACGAGAGCCAAGCAAAAATGGCGATGACCAAGTCAAGCGTTCGAACTCAGCAATCATTTCAACAAACCACACCGGTTGCCTAGGTGTACAATGAAATAATTTTAGTTAGAATTTTACACAGGCAAACCGGGGAATCTCCAGACTGCTACATAGCCCTCCCTCAGAAGGGACTGTGTAAGCAGTCATTCGA
This sequence comes from Dicrocoelium dendriticum, assembly GCA_944474145.2. Taxonomy (NCBI): domain Eukaryota; kingdom Metazoa; phylum Platyhelminthes; class Trematoda; order Plagiorchiida; family Dicrocoeliidae; genus Dicrocoelium; species Dicrocoelium dendriticum. The sequence goes on from OX104066.1 coordinate 39,912,359, forward strand.
TCTACGTGAGGACTGTCCGTCGCGGGCCAGCCTTCTGCGAGACCAGGTTGTGAAACTTGATGCGGCTGGTGGGGGAGAACCATGCAATCGGACCCTATCGGGTTCCCATCCATGTCATCCCTACGGTGTAGAAACGGTAAAAAAACTGTTTGTGGATGACAGTTAGTAAAGTTTAGGTAGCTGGTTGAGCAGGAAGTTCGTTCCACTTTCAGTTGACGTGCGGGAGTCCAGCGAAAAGTGAAACCGAGGTACAACCAACTGACGGTGTATACGGAAAGCAAACTGAAAAAGTAGCGTAAATGCATAGTAATACACAAAAGAGTGCAAAGCGAAAAACACATGCAAAGCTGTTTTTGGGTTCCCAAAAGGTTTACTGTTTTTTGGTAGTTTCAAAACGTTTTACTATCCATTGTGGATTTTGGAAAACGTTTGGTAAGAAAGAAAAGTGCAGAGGCACGTTCTATGTAAAATAGTAAGTGCTAACAATGTCCGAAAATCGAACTGTGGGTTTGAGCTTCCTACCGCATCGATTAATAGTAGGGCGAGTAGGAGTGCTGTCGGTTGAGGTTGTCGGTTCTGCTGGAGTGAACTGACTCGTCCGAGGTTGCGGTGCGAGCTGTGATGGCGCAGGTTGTGAAAGTGCTTGTTGCACCGAAGAGTCAGACTTGTCGAGGAATGTTGGCTTGAGTATATCGACGTTGATCATCTCCTTCTGCTTATTCATTCTTATCCAGGACGAAGTATTTCGGTCTCCGCGGTAAGACCTTGGGTGGACCTTCATAAGGCAGTGTCAAAGGTTTTCCAACAGCATCGATTCGGATAAAGACGAATGGACACGTGTGTAAGTCAGCATGTATACGCTGCTCGCGCGTGCTTAGTCGAGGTGGAGTCGGTTTAATGAATCACAAATGGTGCTTTAGGCTTTCAGCATAGGACGTAGGATTCAGTTCACCGGTGATTCGTGAGTCTAGTATCATCTCGCCTGGGAGTTGGAGGGTTGTGCCAAGACAGCATCCGATATCTTCTTTGACGGTATTGGGAATGCCAAGAAGAATAGCTGGAAGGCGTTCAGACCAACGGGCATCAGGCGAACTAGCTGTAATGGCAATTTTCAGTTGTCGATGAAATCGTTCGACATGGCCATTGGCAGCAGGATGATAGGCAGTCGTCTGAACATGAATACAACCGAGCAGTCGACTCAAGTCACGGAAAAGTGTGGAACTGATTTGAGATCCTCTGTCAGTAGTGACAGTGGCTGGCACACCAAAGAAGGAAATCCACGATTCAACGAAACCACGTGCAACAATTTCAGAGGATATATCACGTCAGGAAATTGCGTGGGGAAGACGAGCAAAGCGATAAACACAAGCCAACACATAAGTGAAACCGTTAGAAGTTGGCAACGGCTCTACTACATCAAGGTGAAGGTGTTTGAAACGGGCATCGGGGAGCGAAAACTTACCAGGAGTTGTAACGCTGTGTCTGTGAGCCTTGCTGGTTTGACAACTAAGATAGGTTTTGGCCCATTGTCGGATGTCTGTGCGCATATTCGGCCAGGTGTAACGGTCGGTAATTGGCCTCACAGTAGATCGAATACCGGGGTGAGATAATGCATGAAGATGATCAAAGACCGCTCGCCGGTAGGACTGTGGAACAAACGGTCCAGGTTTACCGGTGGAAATATTGCAGTAGATTCTTGCGTCAGAATTGAGCATGGGCAATTGCAAGAGTTTTAACGACGTGTTCGATCGAAGCGGTGTTAATTCTGGGTCACTGGCTTGTGCAACAGACATTTGCTCTAGATCGATTTGCGGCCGTGAAAGCTGATGGATGTAAGCAAGGGATAATGCGTCGGCAACAAGGTTGTTAGGACCGTCAATATAGTGAATAGCAACACGAAATGGGGAATGATAATCAATATGTCAAGTCTCTCTAGGGGAGTAACGGTCAGAAGTTGCACGAAAAGCATACGCAAGAGGCTTATGATCTGTCAAGAAGACAAAACGTTGACTCTTAAGGATGTGACGAATGCATTACAGCCAGGTACATGGCGAGGAGCTCGCGACCGAACGTACTGTACCTGGTCTGGGCAGGTTGAAGCTTCCGTGAGAAGAAAGACAAGGGTTGAATTTCGATACCCACGAGCTGCTGCAATACGGCACCAACGGCGGCTTATGAAGTGTCTGCCTTGAGAATGTGAGTGACGTTGTCGCCCGTTCTCAAGTAAGCGAGTGAAGTAGCTTGGCTCAGCTTTTGCTTGACGGTGTTAAACGCTGCTTCGGCATCTGGAGTGAAAGTGAAGTTTTTGGGATTAGCTTTGAGCAAATCTGTTAAAGGTGGGGGAATTGCAGCACAGCCATGTATACACCGTCCGTAGTAGTTAACCATGTCAAGAACACGGCTTAGGCTCTTAACGGATTGTGGCAATGGATAATCCAGTATGGCTTGCGTTTTATCAATCGAGGGGCTAATCCCATTGGCGTCAATTCTGTGACCTAGGAAGTCGATGGGAGTTTGACCAAATACGCATTTGTCAGGGTTAATGATGATACCATGATGTTCGAAACGTTCGAAACCTTTACGTAGATGTGTTAGGTGTTCGTCGGCAGAAGCACTTGTAACTAAAACATCAGCAATGTAAACAAAGCCAAAGTCGAGTCCACGGAGAACTTGATCCATGAATCGTTTGAAAGATTGCGTGGCATTTCGGAAACCGAATGGCATACAGAGAAACTCACACAACCCAAAAGGGAAGGTCACTGCCGTTTTCGCAATATCTTCCTGGGCCATGGAAATTTGGTGATACGCCTTGACAAGGTCAATCTAGAAAAGATGGACTTTCCAGCCAATCCTAACGAAAAATTGTGGATATGCGGGATTGGGTATCTGTCGGGAATTTTGGCGTTATTTAGTGTACGACAGTCGCCACATGGGTGCAAATCACCGGATTTTTAAGCACAAGATGCAGTGGAGATGACCAAGAACTGCTTGAAGGACGGATGATCCCAAGCTTGAGCATGTGCTCGAACTCTTAGCGGCCTGTAGTTTATCAGGGTTAAGTCGTGGTTTCATCGTCACGGGTGGACCAATTGTGACGATGTGATGTTGCATATCGTGCTTGAGTTCCGTTGCGTCGTTATTTACTCCGACAAACGACGGAAAGTTCCACAACAATGCGAAATATTGCGGAGCATCGGGCATAAAAACTGTAGGACTAGTTAACACTAGTCCGAGACAGTGGGCGAAAGTAAGCGCGGATATCAGAAGGCAATTGGAGTCGGACACAGCGGATTGTATTCGATGGGCTACAATAGGAAGCGGACAGATGAAGCGAGACGAGAGCGAACACGTGAGTAAGGGAACTTACAAGGCTGTTGAGTGACGAGCCGGTTGTAAGATTAAAACAAGAAGGAGTAATGTACAATCGGTCAACAATTAAATTGTACATGAAAGATAGCAGTTATCTTTTAGGGCGCTACAGAGCTCCCCCCTAGAAGGCTGTACATTGAAAGCCTTCGAAATCGGAAATGACTGTTGAAAGGAGATTCGTAAGGCAAAATCGTGGCGAGTAAAAATGAGCGTGCGTTTGTGTAAATGGGGGTTCGTCGGAAGTCGGAGTCCGCTGTGCCGTTTATGGTTTGTTATTTATTGGATGCAGGGCAGGGTGCATTTCGGCAAGCCTTTGGAGCAGGCTTGTCGGACTAAAAAAACTGGCTAGTCCAGATAAAGCCCGACAGAACCACAACCTCCGCTGCTGCCAAACGGTGCGCTTGGGAGTGGTCTCTCCTCCCGCCGCACCCCGCCCCGCGCCAAAACGACCCTCGTCTTACGAAGAAGCGACCATTGTCACAAGGAGAAGCGACCCTAGTCCCGCGAAAAAGCGACACTCGTCCCACGAAGAAACGAACATTGTCCCAAAGGCTCGCCGAAATGCACCCTGCCCTGCATTCAATAAATAACAAACCATAAACGGCACAGCGGACTCCGACTTCCGACGAACCCCCATTTACACAAACGCACGCTCATTTTTACTCGCCACGATTTTGCCTTACGAATCTCCTTTCAACAGTCCTTTCCGATTTCGAAGGCTTTCAATGTACAGCCTTCTAGGGGGGAGCTCTGTAGCGCCCTAAAAGATAACTGCTATCTTTCATGTACAATTTAATTGTTGACCGATTGTACATTACTCCTTCTTGTTTTAATCTTACAACCGGCTCGTCACTCAACAGCCTTGTAAGTTCCCTTACTCACGTGTTCGCTCTCGTCTCGCTTCATCTGTCCGCTTCCTATTGTAGCCCATCGAATACAATCCGCTGTGTCCGACTCCAATTGCCTTCTGATATCCGCGCTTACTTTCGCCCACCGTCTCGGACTAGTGTTAACTAGTCCTACAGTGCTTATGCCCGATGGTCAGCAGTATTCCGCATTGTTGTAGAACTTTCCGTCGCTTGTCGGAGTAAATAACGACGCAACGGAACTCAAGCACGATATGCAACATCACATCGTCACAATTGGTCCACCCGTGACGATGAAACCACGACTTAACCCTGATAAACTACAGGCCGCTAAGAGTTCGAGCACATGCTCAAGCTTGGGATCATCCGTCCTTCAAGCAATTCTTGGTCATCTCCACTGCATCTTGTGCTTAAAAATCCGGTGATTTGCACCCATGTGGCGACTGTCGTACACTAAATAACGCCAAAATTCCCGACAGATACCCAATCCCGCATATCCACAATTTTTCGTTAAGATTCGCTGGAAAGTCCATCTTTTCTAGATTGACCTTGTCAAGGCGTATCACCAAATTTCCATGATCCAGGAAGATATTGCGAAAACGGCAGTGACCATCCCTTTTGGGTTGTCTGAGTTTCTCTGTATACCATTCGGTTTCCGAAATGCCACGCAATCTTTCAAACGATTCATGGATCAAGTTCTCCGTGGACTCGACTTTGGCTTTGTTTACATTACTGATGTTTTAGTTACAAGTGCTTCTGCCGACGAACACCTAACACATCTACGTAAAGGTTTCGAACGTTTCGAACATCATGGTATCATCATTAACCCTGACAAAAGCGTATTTGGTCAAACTCCCATCGACTTCCTAGGTCACAGAATTGACGCCAACGGGATTAGCCCCTCGATTGATAAAACGCAAGCCATACTGGATTATCCATCGCCACAATCCGTTAAGAGCCTACGCCGTTTTCTGGGCATGGTTAACTACTACGGACGGTGTATACATAGCTGTGCTGCAATTCTTCCACCGTTAACAGATTTGCTCAAAGCTAATCCCAAAAACTTCACTTTCACTCCAGATGCCGAAGCAGCGTTTAACACCGTCAAGCAAAAGATGAGCCAAGCTACTTCACTCGCTTACTTGAGAACGGGCGACGACGTCACTCTCATTCTCAAGGCAGACGCTTCATAATCCGCCGTTGGTGCTGTATTGCAGCAGCTCGTGGGTATCGAAATTCAACCCTTGTCTTTCTTCTCACGGAGGCTTCAACCTGCCCAGACCAGGTACAGTACGTTCGGTCGAGAGCTCCGTGCCATGTACCTGGCTGTAAAGCATTTTCGTCACATTATTGAGGGTCTACGTCTTGTCATCTTGACAGATCATAAGCCTCTTGTGTATGCTTTTCGTGCAACTTCTGACCGTTACTCCCCTAGAGAGACTTGACCTATTGATTATCATTCCCCATTTCGTGTTGCTATTCACTATATTGACGGTCCTAACAACCTTGTTGCCGACGCATTATCCCTTGCTTACATCCATCAGCTTTCACGGCCGCAAATCGATCTAGAGCAAATGTCTGTTGCACAAGCCAGTGACCCAGAATTAACACAGCTTCGATCGAACACTTCGTTAAAACTCTTGCAATTGCCCATGCTCAATTCTGACGCAAGAATCTACTGCAATATTTCCACCGGTAAACCTAGACCGTTTGTTCCACAGTCCTACCTGCGAGCGGTCTTTGATCATCTTCATGCATTATCTCACCCCGGTATTTGATCTACTGTGAAGCTAAGTACCGACCGTTACACCTGACCCTATATGCGCACAGACATCCGACAATGGGCCAAAACCTGTCTTAGTTGTCAAATCAGCACGGCTCACAGACACACTGTTACAACTCCTGGTAATTTTTCGCTCCCCGAAGCCCGTTTCAGACACCTTCACCTTGATGTAGTAGAGCCGTTGCCAACTTCTAACGGTTTCACTTATGTGTTGGCTTGTGTTTATCGCTTTGCTCGTCTTCCCCACGCAATTTCCTGACGTGATATATCCTCTGAAATTGTTGCACGTGGTTTCGTTGAATCGTGATTTCCTTATTTGGTGTGCCAGCCACTGTCACTACTGACAGAGGATCTCAAATCAGTTCCACCCTTTTCCGTGACTTGAGTCGACTGCTCGGTTGTATTCATGTTCAGACGACTGCCTATCATCCTGCTGCCAATGGCCTTGTCGAACGATTTCATCGACAACTGAAAATTGCCATTACAGCTAGTTCGCCTGATGCCCGTTGGTCTGAACGCCTTCCAGCTATTCTTCTTGGTATTCGCAATACCGTCAAAGAAGATATCGGATGCTGTCTTGGCACAACCCTCCAACTCCCAGGCTAGATGATACTAGACTCATGAATCACCGGCGAACTGAATCCTACGTCCTATACTGAAAGCCTAAAGCACCATTTATGATTCATTAAACCGACTCCACCTCAACTAAGCACGCGCGAGCAGCGTATACATGCTGACTTACACACGTGTCCATTCGTCTTTATCCGAATCGATGCTGTTGGAAAACCTTTGACACTGCCTTATGAAGGTCCACACAAGGTCTTACCGCGGAGACCGAAATACTTCGTCCTGGATAAGAATGAATAGGCAGAAGGAGACGATCAACGTCGATCGACTCAAGCTAACATTCCTCGACAAGTCTGACTCTTCGGTGCAACAAGCACTTTCACAACCTGCGCCATCACAGCTCGCACCGCAACCTCAGACGAGTCAGTTCACTCTAGCAGAACCGACAACCTCAACCGACAGCACTCCTACTCGCCCTATTATTAATCGACACGGTAGAAAGCTCAAACCCACAGTTCGTTTTTCGGACATTGTTAGCACTTACTATTTTACATTGAACGTGCCTCTGCACTTTTCTTTCTTACCAAACGTTTTCCGAAATCCACAAAGGATAGCAAAATGTTTTGAAACTACCAAAAAAGAGTAAAACGTTTGGGAACCCAAAAACAGCTTTGCATGTGTTTTTCGCTTTGCACTCTTTTGTGTATTGCTATGCATTTACGTGACTTTTTCATTTTGCTTTCCGTATGTACCGTCGGTTGGTTGCACCTCGGTTTCACTTTCCGCTGGACTCCCGCACGTCAACTGAAAGTGGAACGAACTTCCTGCTCAACCGCATACGTGAACTTTACTAACTGTCCCCCCACAAACAGTTTTTTTAACGTTTCTACACCGTAGGGAGGACAAGGGTGGGAACCCGCTAGGGTCCGATTGCATGGTTCTCCCCCACCAGCCGCATCAGGTTTCACATCCTGATCTCGCAGAAGGCTGGCCAGCGACGGACAGTCCTCACGTAGATCGAATGACTGCTTACCCAGTCCCTTCTGGGCGGAGGGCTATGTAGCAGTCTGGAGATTCCCCGGTTTGCCTGTGTAAAATTCTAACTAAAATTATTTCATTGTACACCCAGGCAACCGGTGTGGTTTGTTGAACTGATTGCTGAGTTCGAATGCTTGACTTGGTCATCGCCATTTCTGCTTGGCGTTCGTTTCTGTTGCAACTCGCGATTGCCCTGTGTGTTGTGCGTGCTCCGTTCCCCTAGCTAGAGAGTCAGTGATGTCGTTTTTTACAGCTAGGTAACAGGGAATCTTGTCCTTTTCGAATCGCTCACCGGGCTACCGGTACAGGCTCCCGCTAAAGGCGATTAGCTTGATGTCGTTCGAAAATGCAACTATCTGGCAAGTTGTATCAGCGCCCGTGGGATTGTAGATGAGATCACGAACGGTATAACAAAACTCGAGGCGCTTTTTCTAACCTTCGCCACTTATGACGCCGGGGCGACATCACTCTCGCTCTGAAGGGTAGAGTGTAAAATGCAGCGGTACGTTCGACCCTACTGTACGGTTGTAAACCTTAGCCCCCTTAGACCAGCGAACATAAAGTAGCTAGTTACGTTCGACCACCGGTGCTTTCGCAAATTAACTCACATCTGGTGGGAACAACGAGTTAGCAACGAGCGTGTTTGACGTCATGTTGACGGCGCAGGAAAAGGAAATAAACCGCTCAGTACCGTTATTGCACGCAACAGGCTCCGATGGCTCGGCCACGTTTTACGCACGGCAGCTCATAGACTCCCGCGACGTGCGTTGTTTGCGGGCCGGGGGTGTGGATGGACGAAGAGGAGAGGTGGCCAAGTGATGACTTGGTCGAGAGGAATGAAGGCCCTCACTTCAAAGCTGGCCTAAGTTGGAGCGCATCGGCTCTCTGGTAGGGGTCCGAAAGAAGATGAACAAGTCTGGCTAGATACATCTGTTGATATGACTAGGAGCTGACATCAGTGGCGTTCCTGCTGTGAGTTTCTTTGTCATACCCGATTCCTCTTAGCCTTCCCTCTAAATACGTTCTCATTATTAAACGTCTTATAGTTTTGTACAGTAAATTATACTTTTTTCTGCTGCGTAGTAGCTGGCAGGTAGCATACCGGAACGATGCCCATCCATTACCGGTAGCAGAACCTGGCGTGCACCAGTTACATTTTATTCCCTTTTTCTTTTAGGGATTGCGGCACTGTAGCTGAGGTATTTCCCACCTCTATCTAACGTGTATAGTGTCTGTGTGTGTGTGTGTGTGTGTGGTGTGTGTGTGTGTGTGTGTGTGTGTGTACCTTTTAGTGAGTCGCCTGCACCGGGAGCCGAGAGAGCGATTCGAGAAGACAGATCGAGTTGCAGAGTAACTTTTATTGGTACAGTAAAAGATTCCCTGTTATCTAGCTATAAAGGAACGACACCGTGGACGCTCTAGCTAGGGGAACGGAGCACGCACAACACACAGGGCAATCGCGAGTTGCAACAGAAACGAGCGCCAAGCAGAAATGGCGATGACCAAGTCAAGCATTCGAACTCAGCAATCAGTTCAACAAACCACACCGGTTGCCTAGGTGTACAATGAAATAATTTTAGTTAGAATTTTACAC